>CM065592.1:407451170-408087053 GCA_033119425.1 Bufotes viridis
ATTGCTCCTTGACAAAAAAACAAACAAACATCATAACTAACGAAAGGAATTTGGGAATATATTTATAATAAAGTAATATTTACATATTTTCATGTTCTTAATTCCCGGAAAACCCCTTTAAATCGGCTGTACCTGAGGCATCTCCAGTATTAAAGTTCAGACCCATTCAAGTAATACCAGAGACAGCCTGTAGGCAGGAGTGGCGCTATTTCTAAAGGAGAACCTTTAAACTAATCTGAGACAAACCCTTTAACTCGACCCTCCAGTTCAAGAAAAAAATAATATTAACTGAGGAACAAATTATTATATGGTGACCTCCTTTCCATCTTTTTAGCTGCAGATCCATCAATTCCCTGGCTTCTGTTTTACCATCCAAGATAGCTGCTCCGCTACTCAGACTACCTGAAGCATACTATGCACTCTTGAGCCCAAGACAGTTCCTGCTACCCTTGGATTGGTCAACACTGCTCATATGAACAGAACAGGCAAATCCAAGAGCAGGGCTGGACAAGTGGAAGGTGTCTTGGGCCACTGATGCATCAGACAGTCTGAGAAGCGGTGTGGCTATCTTGGATGACAGAAAAGGAGCCCAGGAATGTGCGGATCGGCAGCTAAGTAAATTAAAAGGAAGGGCACCAGGTATGTTTTATGTTCATTCCCCAATTAACGTGATTTTTAATGTGACCTGAGGGTCACTTTAAATTCTAATCCCTCATTGACGTTAGGCAATATAGTTTGTATAATATCTGTTAAGGTAGTAAAATATTTCTGATGAGTGCACATTCCTTACCCGAAGTTGATGATTGCTCCTATCTGGTTTTCACTTATTCATAGTCCATTTCCTGTGTGTAATTCAAAATGATACTAAAAAAACTGCAGCGGGAGCACTCGGCATAGCAGAATGAATCAAAAGGTAACAATTAGACAGAGCAACCGAGCCTTGGACATGATGACATTGCAGAACCAATCTAATTTCTTTGATTCTGAACTCATGAAAATTTGTCTCCCTTAGAGAACAATCAATATTTGTAACACGGTGGAGATAAGATCAGGTTTTTAAACCTGTTGGCGTAAAATTGATATAGTGGCGGTAATAAAGTTTTCCCTGGCTTCAGTGGTATCTTATTAGCAGGCTAAGAAAAGTACATTTTGCAAGTGAATTAACAGGCTATAAAAAAAAAATCCTTCATTCCGTGAAAAAAAAAAAAAAGACGAACAAGTAAGAAGACGAAGATACAGACCTGATTAACGAAAATAAAGCGCAGTTCCTCATAAAGTGGCTGCTCTACTCTTCTGGCGTCATGCAATTCTCACTTATCAGTTATTAGCTGATCTGTTTGTTGGTATACTTCATCCCTTTGTTTACGGCGTCTTTACTAGGTAATCAACTGTAAATGACTTAAATGGTGTAATTACAATTTGGGGAAATTGAAAAATGTATGTACAAGTTCCATTTGCTTTGCATATTTTATAAGCCGGCCTCGGAAAAGTGCAAGGAGTCTTTATCGATCGAACACAGTGGAACACAGCAAGTACAGTACGACATGTTTTTTTTTTCCCTTTTCTCTTTAGTAGCACAAGCAATCTTAGACAAGGGAAAGGGGAAAGTATGTACAATTACAAGTGCGAGCGGCATGCAGCGCCCTAGGGTAGAAAGGCAATTTGCGTCCAGCAATCTTCTTCATAGGAATCTCAGCACATTACTTGTAATATACCTAACCTTCTATTTCTCTTGCCAGAATGACCTATATAACCTTAACATCTAAAAACAGCATAAAAAGAACATGGGCAGGAGGGGGGAGGGGGGTGAAATGCACTGACCAAATGATGGCGATATGACCTCTGCGTGGGAAAAATGTGTTTTTAATATTGATATTTTGTGACTACAGTCATTACTAGAGGAGGTTTTACAGCTGAATTATTTGCTGGTTACTTTTGAAGATATATCAATGTCAGATTTACTTTATAGGTATATTTTGACTGGCTGGATAGTGAGTGCCAGGGCTGTCCTTTACAATACAAATAGATTCCCTGTTAGTTTAATAAGGAAGGCCTGTGCAATCCATCCCCTCCCCCCGCCCCCTAGTTTCGGAAATATTCACTATGGTGATCACTGTGACAGTGGCTTACCATCTCAAAGTTGCATGGATCGGCCCTTCACGATACCGGTCACAGTAAAGATGACCAATGTGAATACAATTGGCAGTATTTTAAGTAATAGAGTTCTATGTCTTGCTAAGAGCATTGTCGGACAAAGTTTAGGGATGCAGCAATGAAACTAGACTTCTTGTTACTGTAAAGAGGGAGGCCTGTGCCCCCTGAAACCTCTCCCCCCAGCTTAAGAAAGATTCACTACTGCAATCACTGTAACGGTGTCTTACCATCTCAAAGCTGCATGAATTGGCCCTTCAGCATGCTACGTCACAGTAAGAATGACCCATGTGAATACAGTTGGTAGTATTCTGAGTAATGGAGTTTGTCTTCCCATTAGAAGCATTGCAGGACAAAGTTTTGGGGCCCAGTGACACAACTATACTGTTATAGGGATAAGGAAAGCCTGTGGTCCCGCTTAGCTTAGGAAACATTCGGCAATGGGATCACTGTGACTGTGACATACTCTCTCCCAGTGGCATGGATCGGCCAGCCATTCAGATACCCAGTCAGATTAAGGATGACCCTTGTGAATACAGTTGGCAGTAGTGTGAGTATTGAAGTTTGTCTTCGGGTTAGGCACATTGCTGAACACAGTTTTGAGCCCAGCTACACAACTTAACTACATGTTACAGCGATAAGGAAAGCCTGTGGGTGCCGTCTGGTTTAGGGAACATTTGCTCCATTACTCAGGCTACTGCCCACTGTGACTGCAACATACTGTCATCCAGTTACATGGATAGGCCTTTCAGGAACCCAGCCAGGGTCAGAATAACCCTTGAGAGAGCATTTCCCAGTAGCGTGAGTCATGGAGTTTGTCTTCTTATCAAATGTTTTGCTGGGTAGATTTTTGGGGCCCAGTGACACAGCTAGACTCCCTGTTACAGCAGGGATCTCAGAGTCTTGAAAGCTTGCCTTATAACATCATGTATTTTAGTTAGCCAATAAAAGGTATCAAATTACAATAGTTTAGTATTGTTTCACTTTTGGAAAGCATCAAGAGCAATAGGGAAAACCTGTGGGCCCCGTCTGGCTTAGGGAACATTCGCTACTGTGATCACTGTGACCTGTGACTATCTCCCAGTTGCATGAATTGGCCATTCAGGAACCCAGTCATGGTAAGGCTGGCCCTTGTGAATGTAATGAGCAGAACAACTATACTCCCTGTTACTGTGATGAGGGACGTCTGTGGACCCTCCAGCTTAGTGCTCATTCGTTAATTCAACCCCTAGGCAGCTTGATTGAAGAGGCTGCCTTCCTTTGCCATTCACACACGGTGGCTCTGTCAGAAGTTAGAACAATAGCCTCCTTACAATTTTGCAAGGCATTTTGTGCTTTTTAATAGACAAACTATATTCTGAACCTGTAAATATAAGATAGACTTTTGCATGAGTTAAATATTAGTATAAGTAACAGGCTGGTCCAAGCGGTAAAACCTCTGATATTAGCTCACCGTTTCTATCGCTATTACATAATTTATTGAATTTAATATGTTTCACCAGAATAAGTCATTTCCAGGCACACTAATAGAAGGTATGCTTTGTTCAAAGAGCTTGCATTCACAGGGGCTATTACCTATACAATGAAAGCCACGCAGGCGCTGAAGTTGCTTGATATCAGCAAATCACATACTTGCAGTTTTTTGTGGCCCTGGGCAAATAATGACAGATAAACTGTACACTGATTGTGCGTGAAAATAACATGTTTGGCTGCAATAATTCCCTAAACAGCATGTAAACAGTTATTCTCCATTTTCTCTTCAGTGCACAAGGCTTGATAGCTTCGAAAGTGAGACATAATTCATGTGGAATAGAAGCCAGGTCGTTTAATAGGCCGTTTTTACCATTCTAGCATTTTCTTGTTGATAGCGCCTGTTATTAGCTTGTAAAAACTGTCCATGGCTTTCAGTCTATAATGACTTAAACAGCAATACCGGCACAGTAATGCTCTGGTTCATGAAAGGCTGTCGTCCACAAAGAGGAGGCTGGAAGACAATAGCGTTCTTGTCACTGTAACGGTAATAGACGAGACCCCGAGAACACTCATGTGAAGTCTTACAGCTTTATGATATACCTGCCATCTACTGCAGTGGAGGTGGCCATTTTGCGGCCAACATGAAGATTGATGAGAATATGGCTGTGTGGTGTTTGTCCTGAATACGTTGAGGTTAATGTTTACTAGGCAGTTTGGACGCTAAGATGATTGTGAATCCTAAGTCTTATTGTGTTGTCTCGAACACTTTAAATTAATCTCTAGGGTCCCTGTGCAAGAGCGTTAGAATATCAGGACCATCATGGATAAAAAAAAAAAAAACACAGCACTACATTCTCTTATCCTCTGATGGTTACTGTGCTTATGCATAAATATACAATTTTTGAATTTTTTTCATATTTATGTATTTTGTTTTATTTGTTTCTTTGTCATTTTGAATAATCTTGAATAGTTAATGAGCCCTAATTAAAGGAGTCTGGTAATATGCATTATTCATAAATAAGGATTAAATACAATGTACACAAGGACATGGTTGTTTTTGCTCTGGTATAATACAAGAAAAAGAGGGTAATTTATGAGATGAGAATGCACCAAATCCAAGATATAAGGACTGTTATTGTCTTTTGAGGCTAAATATGGTCTGCTAAAGGAAAGTCCTCTTTAATTAATGAATGGAAGGCCTACTACAGAGGTACCTGAGGGTGCAATTTAAGCTTGTGGGACATTTAAAGGCTATTTACAGCTTTGGGGGCTATTTTTGTTTTATTATTGAATTGTACTTATTTTGAGCTAAAAATTTTTTTAGTTTTTCAATTGGTCATCATTTTTGTCTTCACAGCTGAGATGCTCTACTAGCTGGCTTTGGATTTTCTGTCTTTTCCGTCATCTGGGGAGCATACGGCCTTCTTATATCTGCTCTCTCACATTATAAACACTCATTAAATCTCAATCCTTATCTTCCTGATAAGAATGTGGTTTAAAAAAGTATTTATAGCCTTTCAGTAATTTAGAGATTTGGATTCTAATGAACCTGAAACTTTAGCATTTTTACAGGTCAGAAGAAAAAAGCATCTGCAACCAAAAAGGGACCATTTTTGGACCACTTATAACTACTGTTAACCATCTATTTACCCATAGCCATATGTGATGCTGTCACTTTGACATTACTGATGTTGTCCTGGCGATAAGGAGCTTGAAAAATGAGACAACAGAACTACAAACACAGATTTTTCAGAGCAATTGGGGCACTTTCAATTTGGGTCAAATTTATTTGGACTGAATCAAATCTGCTAACCAGTTTGTGCAAACTGGATCCAAACTGAATTTCAAAACTGTATTCATCTTTAGATATCAACAGTTTGTCTGTCTTTCCAATTCTTCTCAAGCAATCAGTACGGAGAGGTATGATTAATAATCTGTACCTTTTTTTAAACAACCCTCCAAAAAGTATTTGATTGGTTGTTTAGTGGGTGTACAGAATTAATACCCTGGTCTAAAAAAGGAATGTTCTGTTACAGATCTTCAATAAAGGGGTGATAGGAAACAGCAATTGTGTGGTTCCCCCATCATTGAACCCCTCAGTTGCCACGTTTACTAATTGCAGAATCTGACAATAATAGAAAGGGTTTTCAGGGGTTAATCCGGTATGAAAAAAATACTGACCTTATCCATTTGATCGCAAAAAGGCCGCCATGGCTATCTTGACACAATTTCTCGCAGTGTGTGATGACGTCTACAATCAAGATGGCGGCGGCTGAGGTGAGTATGTTTTGAGTTTTTTTTACCGCCATTTCAGGGAAAATTGATTTGTTACCGTGAAGCACGAGGAAATTCATAGCAAATCAAATTTTTCCTGAAATTCAGATCAAAGTCCACTTCAGATCCTTCGATTCAATGTGACAGGTTCCCTTTAACAAAATATAAGTGACACATTCCCCTTTAAATAATAGTTTCCGTATGACGTTATTATACAACGGCAGATTAGTCATTTGCTTATCACGCTGAATAATATAGTTTTATATAAACAGACAATCACGCATGGCTATATGTAAGCCATCCTCTGTAGTGACTAGCACAATATCCTCACTTCCGTCATCTGATCATTGACTAATTTTACACTGAATTTTTAACATGACTTTTCACAAGTCATTTTATTGATAGATTTTCTTCTAGTGTTAAGCAGCGGATAACTAAAGGATAAATGGTGGATAGCACAAACAGCTGTGTCTGAAGTAATTACATGCGCTGTAATTATTTTTTTGTACTTTTCAAATAAACTGTCTCCTAAAACACATTTTATTAGACTAATCGTTCTAATTAGATGTTTTCTAATTCCAAATATATGCCACGGCTAGGGGAAAAATGCGAGAAATAAGAATATATATCTGAAATCCACTGATCCACTATCATTAAGTGACAATGGGTGAAATATTTCATTGTAATTACTCCCAGTAGGCATGATGTTTACATGCGGAGTCACATTGAAGTGTGTAATTCTCGGCTCAGAGTCTGCTCTGCGAACGATATTACAAGATTAAAATCTGCATATGTCACACAGCCTTGAACTGAGGCCGCATTGTAAATGGAGTCATTTGGTCAATGACATTCCTCGATCACCTTGCAGAATATTAAAAAGAGCAATGCTGAACTCTGATGTTACTTCACATGATATAGAGTACAGCCTATGATATTACATTCTGATATGACTGATGTTAGAAAACACATTTATGCAGAAAATGATGGGGAAAATCGAATTGTAACTGGTTGTCATTTAAAGGGGTTTTCTGAGAGTTTTTTTTAGTGATGATCTATCCTTTGGATAGGTCATCGGTATCTGATTGATGGGGGTTCAACACCTGGGAACTCTGACAATCAGCTGTTTGAGAAGGCACCAACGTTCATAGTAGTACCGCAGCCTTCTCCAGCTTTGCCTCGGCTGTGTGAGGTCATGTTCATAAGTCACATGGCCTAGGTGCAGATCAGCCCCAATTAAGTGAATGGGGCTCAGTGTGATACTAAGCACAGCCACTATACAGTGTACAGCGCTGTGCTTGGTGAGCATAAAGAAGGCCATAGGGCTACTGCGAGTGCCGGTGCCTTCTCAAACAGCTGATCAGCTCCCGGGTGTCTGATCTCCGCCGATCAGAAACTGCTGACTTTTTTCAGAGCATAGGTCATCAATAAAAAAACTCTTGGAGAACCCCTTTAACCGCTTCAGCCCCCCTAGCTTAAACACCCTTAATGACCAGGCCACTTTTTACAATTCTGCACTACACTACTTTCACCGTTTATTGCTCCGTCATGCAACTTACCACCCAAATGAATTTTACCTCCTTTTCTTCTCACTAATAGAGCTTTCATTTGGTGCTATTTCATTGCTGCTGACATTTTTACTTTTTTTGCTATTAATCAAAAATGACCGAAATTTTTGCAAAAAAATGACATTTTTCACTTTCTGTTGTAAATTTTTTTTAAAAAAACTACATTTCTATATAAATTTTTCTCTAAATTTATTGTTCTACATGTCTTTGATAAAAAAAATCCAATAAGTGTATATTTATTGGTTTGGGTAAAAGTTATAGCGTTTACAAACTATGGTGCAAAAAAGTGAATTTCGGCATTTTGAAGCAGCTCTGACTTTCTGAGCGCCTGTCATGTTTCTTCAGGTGCTAGAATGTCAGGAAAGTATAAATACCCCCAAATCACACCATTTTAGATAGAAGACACCCCAAAGTATTCACGGAGGGGCTTGGTGAGTTCATGTATCATTTCATTTTTTCACAAGTTAGCGGAAAATGACACTTTCTGAGAAAAAAAAAAAAAAAAAAGTTTCAATTTCTGATAACTTCTGGCAAAAAAAAAAAAAATCTCAGACGGACTCACTATGCCCCTCAGTGAATACCTTGGGGTGTCTACTTTCCGAAATGGGGTCATTTGTGGGGTGTGTTTACTGTTCTGGCATTTTGGGCGGGGCTAAATTGTGAGCCGCCATGTAAAACCTAAAGGTACTCATTGGAATTTGGGCCCCTTTGCGCACCCAGGCTGCAAAAAGTGTCACTCATGTGGTATCGCCGTACTCAGGAGAAGTGGGGCAATGTGTTTTGGGGTGTATTTTTACATACACCCATGTTGGAGTGAGAGAAATATCTCTGTAAATTGTCAACTTTGTATAAAATTTTTTAAAAGTTGTCGTTTACAGAGATATTTTCACACAAAGTAATGGGTATATATAAAAATACACCCCAAAACACATTGCCCTACTTCTCCTGAGTACGGCATACCATGTGTGCCACTTTTGCAGCTTGAGTGCGCAAAGCCTAATTAATGAGTACCTTTAGAATTTCACAGGGCATTTTTACGCATTTGGATTCCAGACTTCTTCTCACGCTTTAGGGCCCCCTAAAATGCCAGGGCAGTAAAAATACCCCACATGTGACCCCATTTTGGAAAGAAGACACCCCAAGGTATTCTGTGAGGGGTATGGTGAGTTCATGTAAAATTTTATTTTTGTCACAAGTTAGTGGAATATGAGACTTTGTAAAAAAAAAAAAAAAAAAAACAATTTCCGCTGACTTGTGCCAAAAATAAAAATTCTGTGGACTCACCATGCCCCTCACAGAATACCTAGGGGTGTCTTCTTTCCAAAATGGGGTCACATGTGGGGTATTTATACTCACCTGGCATTTTAGGGGCCCCTAAAGTGTGAGAATCCAAATGCGTAAAAATGTCCTGTGAAATCCTAAAGGTACTCATTGGTTTTAGGGCCCCTTTGCGCACCCAGGCTGCAAAAAGTGGCACTCATGTGGTATCGCCGTACTCAGGAGAAGTAGGGCAATGTGGTTTGGGGTGTATTTTTACATATACCCATGCTGCGTGTGAGAAATATCGCTGTAAGCGACAACTTTTTAAATTTTTTATTCAAAGTTGTCAATTTACAGAGATATTTCTCTCACCCAATATGGTATATGTAAAATACACCCCAAGCACAGTGCCCTACTTCTCCTGAGTACGCCGATACCACATGTGTGTTACTTTTGCAGCCAAATCGCAAAGGGGCCTAAGTCCAATGAGTACCTTTAGGAGGGCATTTTTACGCATTTTTCTTCTCACGCTTTAGGGGTCCCTAAAATGCCAGGACAGTATAAATACCCACATGTGACCCCATTTTGGAAGAAGACACCCCAAGGTATTCCATGAGGGGCATGGCGAGTTCATAGAAGATTTTTTTGGCACAAGTTAGTGGAAATTGATTTTTATTGTTTTTCTCACAAAGTCTCCGTTTCCGCTAACTTTTGACAAAAGTTTAATTTTCATGGACTCATTATGCCCCTCAGCGAATACCTTGGGGTGTCTTCTTTCCAAAATGGGGTCACATGTGGGGTATTTATACGGCCCTGGCATTTTAGGGGCCCTAAAGCGTGAGAAGAAAATGCGTAAAATGCCCTCCTAAAAGGTACTCGTTGGAATTTGGGCCCCTTTGCGCATCTTGGCTGCAAAAAGTGTCACTCATGTGGTATCGCCGTACTCAGGAGAAGTAGGGCAATGTGTTTTGGGGTGTATTTTTACATATACCCATGCTGGAGTAAGAGAAATATCTCTGTAAATTGACAACTTTGAATAAAATTTTTAAAAAGTTGTCGTTTACAGCGATATTTCTCACACCCAACATGGGTATATATAAAATACACCCCAAACACATTGCCCTACTTCTCCAGTGCGACGATACCACATGAGTGACACTTTTGCAGCCAAATACACAAAGAGCCCTAAAACCAATGAGTACCTTTAGAATTTCACAGGGCATTTTACGCATTTGGATTCTCACGCTTTAGGACCGCTAAAATGCCAGGGCAGTATAAATACCCCACATGTGACCCCATTGTGGATAGAAGACACCCCAAGGTATTCTGTGAGGGGTATGGTGAGTTCACAGAAAAAAAATTTGGAACAAGTTAGCGGAAATTGTTTTTTTGTTTTTTTACAGTCTCATATTCCACTAACTTGTGACAAAAATAATATTTTCCATGAACTCACCATACCCCTCACGGAATACCTTGGGGTGTCTTCTTTCTAAAATGGGGTCACATGTGGGGTTTTTGTACTGCCCTGGCATTTGAGGGTCTCATAATCATTACACGTATGGCCAGCATTAGGAGTTTCTGCGATTCTCCGTATATTGAGCATACGGGTAATGAGATTTTTTCCGTTCAGCCTCTGCGCTGAAAAAAAAAAAATGAACGGCACAGATTTTTCATTCGCATCGATCAATGTGGATGAAAAAATCTCTGCCAAATCAGTGACTGCGGTGCGGTGGGCTGGGCGCTAGCTACCTAACAAGTAGCTAGCTAACTGGCGGTAAAGGGGCCCTTATGCCCCATTCACACGTCGAAATTCTGTTTGCGGAGCGGAGTTGCGGACCCATTCATTTCTATGGGGACAGACTTTGTCCCGCTCGGATCCGAATTACGGATCTGCGCTTCCGAGTCTGCACTTCCGTTCTGCAAAAATATAGAACATGTCCTATTCTTGTCCGCAACTGCGGACAAGAAAAAGCATTTTCTATATAGTTCTGGCAATGTGCGGATCTGCAAAATGCGGAAAGCACATTGCCGGTGTCCGTGTTTTGAGGATCCGCGGATCGGATCCGCGGATCGGATCCGCGGATCGGATCCGCGGATCCGTGAATCACGGATCCGCCAAAACACATATGGACGTCTGAATGGAGCCTTACAAGGGGTGTGATCAATGACAGGGGGTGATCAGGGGGTCTAGATGGGGTGATCAAGGGGTTAATAGGTGAGGGGGGTGGGGGGGTTAGTGTAGTGTTTGGTGCAACTTTACTGTGTTACCTGGTCCTCTGGTGGTCGATCCCAGTAAATGGGACCACCAGAGGACCAGGTAGCAGCTATATCAGACGCTGTTCATAAAACAGCGTCTGATATAACAGTTTGATGCGATTTTATTCGCATCTACAGCCTGCCAGCGATGATCCATCGCTGGCAGGCTGCTAGCCAGACTGCTGTGCCGCGCTTCCCTGTGAGCGCGCGCAGCTGGCAGCGTTCACAGGAAATCTCGGCTCTCACGAGATGACGCGCCGACGCGTCAACTCAGAGCTACAGGGCCGCCCGCAGGACGCATCCCTGCGTTAGGCGGTCCTGTAGCGGTTAAAGGACTAAACTTCCCATCTTAGGCATTCCTGAAATATTCACAGGATACACCATAAATGTGTAATAGATGCACCATTGGAGACTGAATCTCTTTGGAAAATATTGCCCCATGCAATGTGGTAACTACTCGCCACCGCAGAGATTGAATCGTAAGGTCACATGTTCATGCATCTACATGGCTCACTCTACTAACTTCTAAGGGAGATTCAGAAACTACCACTGGCTCACTGGCTTAACTAACTCTCTTGGAATTAAATGTATGTCTACATGTCTATTGAGTATCCGTCTGGACAGGCAAATTAGGGGTCAAGGAACACCAGTTTTGAAGATGGGTTTCCAGAGGTTGGAATTGCATGCATCAGACATTCATTGAATATCCTGTGGATAAACATTAAATGTTTTAGTTAAAAAGGGTATTGCTGAGGTATATTATAACTCAAAACTTATGGACATAATATTTTGTCCTCATAGGGCAGAGACCCTTCTTTAAACCTTCAGGTTTCAGAGCTTGGGTGATGCTGTAATCTGTGTACTACCTATAGTCACTGTATATTCCTGGGTGGTTGTGTGGAGAAAGTTAAAGAGTCAAAGATGGGTATAGCCAAACAGTAATGACAGTTCTCAATAGATTTGAAAAGTAATGATGTGTTCAAATATGTAGTCGAAAGAAAAAGGAAAAAGTCGGGTACAGTGTTAGCCAATAGAAAACTAGTTTAGTGCTCTCATTAAGAGAAACAAAATAAGGGTATTGCAGGTTTGATACCTTTTAATGGCTAACACAAATAGAAGTAATGATGTTACATAGCGAGCTTTCGAGACATTACCAGTCCCTTCATCAAGGGTACTACAAGAATATATGAAGAAACAGCAATATATATATACAATGAGAACAGAGACATGATGGAATAAATGGACATTTGAAAAATAACAGAGCAACATATCAAAGATCTTGAGAATGAGTCCTTAATTATCTTACAGATAAGGAGTGTGAACGTTTTTTGGTCTCTAAATTGATGTTGTCTGAGAGACCTAGTGCCCTGACTATGTCCATAGAAGACTCTTTAGATCTTGTAGTGTGTCATAAATCTCAGGGACAAATTCAGTCCAGTATTCAGTGCCAAGCAGTGTTATAAATTTGCATTCCCAAATTCTTCTAGCATTTTGGGATTTGAAGTTACCCTTTAATATGAGAACTTTCATGTGTTCTTCATTATGTCTGGGCTACAGAAATGCTTAGCCACAGGAAAGTGTAACTTCTTCTCTTTAATTGTGTGGCGGTGGGACCTTATCCTTGCATTGAGTTTCTGTCCTGTTTCTCCAGTGTAGAGGCCTCCAATAGGACATTTAGTGCAGAGAATCAGATAAACAACATTAGATGTAGGACATGTGAATGTCCCAGGGATATTGTAGTCCTGCTGTGTGTTGGGAATCAGTATCTTATCTGTTGTCATTATATGGGAACAAGTTTTGCATCTTCTTATATTACAGGGATGGGTTCCTTTTTCTGTGGTACATGGCCTTGAACTTGATCTGATCAGAATATTCCTTAGATATATTCCTGTTGGAATGGTGGAGCTTGTAGACTTTTCAGGAGCAATCAGGCTATAGTAGGGTGTTTGAAATGAGGATATCATCTAAGGTGTAAAAGTCATGTGCACCCTTTATGAAGACACACTAAGTTCCTTGAGATGCAGATTGAGAGCCTTTAGGCATTCTGTGTTCTTTGGACTTGGCCTCTTTGACGTTCCATATTGTCATCTAGTTGCTGAGATTATAGAGGAGAACATCTCTGTAATAAGACAATTGTTGGGACATACGAGAGATGAATGAGAGCTAAGGCATTCAAAGAACTTTTGTTTTGGGTAGAATTGTTTCTTACCATACCAGAATCAAATTTCTTTTCTGATTCAGACAAAATGGACCAAAAATGTTTTTAGAAAATTTGCACATCTCTAGAACATAATAATATTGGAGGCACAGTATTGGCCCATAGTCTATGCTTCCAACATTACAAATCCCAACACACATCTGTTAAACTCCTACATGAATCCCAGCAAGCGTATAAGGAATAAACTTCTTTTATTTTCAGAAAAACAAAATGTCACAGGCTGTGACATTTTGTTTTTCTGAAAATAAAAGAAGTTTATTCCTTATACGCTTATACGCTTGCTGGGATTCATCGATTTCTATTTTCCTGGGGACAACCCCTTCCCGTGCAGGCGCCCAGTTTTGAGATGTTTTTGACTTTACTTTAAACTCCTACATGAGGCCCACCTCAGCCATTGTAGCATATGACATAAAACAATGTTGTATTTTACACACAACTGCTCGAAACTGATATGTGATTAACTTCCATGTCACATATAGTTACATATTTTTCAAATAAAATTCTCTTTGTGTCTGTATTTCTCATATATGGTTATATGCCTTCAAGTTTCCCCAAACTAAGCATAAAACTGAGCAGATAATAGCTTATATAAAGCAAGAAAATGGATTTTCTTTTCCGTATGCAGAAAGTATAGAACTCTTCTGGAAAACAGCTCCATTTTTTAGCACGGGCTTAACAATGCCTCAGTTGCTTGTAAATGCATTTTGTGCCAAATAAGCCCTGCTCTATGATAAGTATTTCCTTTTACTAGCTAGGCTGAAATGAAACATAAAATAGAACATCATATGAAAAGCAACTAGCAAATGAATGCAAAACCTTGAATTAATTCCGTAAGCAGATATCAGAGAAAACTTTTGCAAGATAATGATTTTTAAAAGCTCTCTCTCTTGACAGGTGGAGAAGAAAGCACTTCAGTTTAAATCCTCAACAATGCCAGGCTGATATATATGTATACATATCCTTTATGTTCTCCTCAATGCCTTAATGTTGTTTTTATTTTATTTTAATTTTTTGCACTGAGATATGAGGGTATGTAAGTATAGGAATGAGACTTAGGTTTGCATTGTTTAATACATTACTTTGCCCTTTTACTGGGTAAGTGTGATTAACTCAAGGACTTTAGTATATTCATGGCTAAGCTTTCTATTACAGGAACAGTACCATAATTTTTTTTTGTTTTTTCGCTTACTTAAAGTTGTTGTCTCACCTAAGCAAACGGCATTTATCATGTAGACAAAATAAATACAAGGAATGTACTGTGATTGTCCATATTGCCTCCTCTGATGGCCATACTTGCACATTATTTGAGAAGGCGCCGACCTCACTAATGGCCAAGTCCGTGGGAGTGCACATAGGCTGATGCTTTTTCCTATAATGTGCAAGCACGGCCACCGCTGCTGGATTTCAGGGTGGCCGGAACTATAAGATAAGTGAAGCTTAAAATTTGTGCTTGCAAAGTGCTGTTGCATTGTGCTTGTTTTTTCTTTTAATGCTTTCATTCATGGTGACATGCACCATAAGTAACCCCCCTTTATAGGGTGGGGGATGCTTGGCTGGGGCAGACACGTCCTTTTGCCCATCCTTTGTTATGGTAGGTTTACACGGGGCGAAGAGCAGCCGATTATTGGGAAGGAAGCGTTCCTTCCCGACAACTGGTTGCTCGTTCAGAGGGGTGAAGTGCTGAGTTTACATGCAGTGATCTCCTCCACAGTATGAGAACGAGGGATCGGTATTGTGATCACTCATCCTCGTACAGCTGCATTGTTTCTGGGCCGCAGAGTGCTGTTTAGGCATCATGATCTGTTAGCCAGAAACGATAATTTACTTGCCTGCAGGAAAGACAGTTTCACTGGATGAATGAGCAGATTGTCGGAATGAGTTTTCTTAGGAAAATTAATCCCCTATAATCTTCCCAACTATCTGGCCCTGTGAACTTGCAATACCTTGTCCAAGCTGAATCCAGGTCATACTCTCCTGACTCTAAGGGCTCAAGCTCACTTTCCCCATCCTGCAAAAAAATACTATTATTATTTATCACATATAGACACACAAAAAAAGACAACATAATTCCCATGAAGAAAATATACATCCATGTCACCTTTTCACGACAGTGTGAATTATCCAGGAATTACCATTTTTACAAAAGCTCATTCCCGATAATTGGCCTGATAATGATTTATTGGGTGAAGTCATCACTGATGTGTATGCCAAAATCATTTTTTCTGGGCATTGGACAGTCCCATGTAAATAGTGATCTGCTGTCCATAAGCAATAATAAAGTATTGAGATGAGCGATCGTAACAGCAATCAGTCATCCCCATACAGATGAGATGATTGCTGCCTGCAAATACAGCTCTCACCTCAAGATCAGGCAATTATTGGGAACTAATGGTTCATTCCCAATGATTGTCTGCTTAGCTAGCCCAGTAAAGGGATCTTTATCAGAATCATCAGTGTGCACATATTTCAGATTGGTGCCGTTTTTGCCAAAATGAATGAAAATTCCACCAAATTTGTCTAAATGGCTGATGGTACATAATGATTTAGTATAACAGGCTATGCATTTCCGGCCAATTATACTGCAAAACTTCATACAATGGTAATAGTAACACCCTGTTGCAAATTTATGAAGCATTATAAGAAAAGATGCTGCAGAATTATTTCATGCTGGATACAGATTTTTACTAAAACAGATATGTTGGTAGAGGTGACAGGCTCACTTGAAACAAAATTGCAGAAAAAAAGATCTTATGAATAAAATTGTGGTATGGCTTGATTTTATGAATATCAGGTAATCAGGCTCTTTACGGTTTCTGATAATTTGGCCATCAATTACATTGATGTGACTTGTTGAGTGCTGTATGTTTTCTTAAGATGTTTCACCAAAAAAAGTCTATGCTATCACTTTGAAATACATGTAAAATATAAATATACACATTTTTAAATCCACCATTTCCCTTATAAATGTGTAAATTGGGAGATATAATTGGTTCTCGGCTTATCTTATTTTCACTTGGGCTTGTTGCTTTGCTAAAGCTACAATTGATTGATGAGCTGAAAGCTGAAATTGTGAGACTGAAAAGCCTAATATGACATATGACTATGGAGAAGTGCATATGACAACATTTATGAAGAATGCAGACGAGATGCTGCTTATAGTTAGCTGGAGGCAGTTTCCATAACCTCATATTTTATTGACCAAGCTAAGTGTACTGTCTAAGTTAATACTATATATTAGAAGAGGGGTAATGCACCTGAGGATCTGTGGGCCAGAGAGCTTTCAGTCTCTGGCAAAACAATGCGTCATCTGGCCACTGACTGTAAGTGACTGGTAGTCACTAATTAAGTATTATAAGAAGTCTGCAACGGTCTTTGGGTTAATATGAAATTAATTATTAATAAGCAAGCATATGAGTCATATTCATTTTGCTCCCATTGTTAGCATGTTTCCATGTGGGCATGTAGTCCAACTTAAAAAAGCTTATGTGCTGTTGCTTTTTATTTGTTTGTTTTTTACACCAAAATTCTGGCAATTTGTGTTTTCCAGTAGTAACTGTGTGAGGGTTTTCTAAAGGTCATTTTATTCACCAAGTTTATATAATGCTGTGTACGTGTACCGCACATCACCCATAACTTGGACCAATAATGCAGAAGAGTGCATTCTCCTTGCCGTGAAAAATAAAAGGGAATGCAGAAGAAGCTTGTGAAAGCAAATGTGAACAACAAGTATTTCAACTAGAAATGAGCCAATTTCCCCCAAACAAAATTGGCTCCCATTTGATCGAGACGACAGTCAGATTATGGTTATGTGGTCAATTCCTGGATAATATGGTTTGATTATTTGGTTTGAATAAATTCAATCCAAATCGAAAGAGTTTGTCCTAAAAAGAGAGGTATGACACTCTGAGGTCTTCTAGGTCTGTATCCAACACCATATCAAGCTCTTTAATGGTAGACAGCATTAGGCTACTTTCAAACTAGCATTTTTTGCCCATCATGGATCTGCAAAAACAGTTCCACAAACGGTTGTACAATAATACAACCACATGCTTCCATCATAAACGGATCTGTTTGTATTATGTCTTTTATAGCTATGATGGATCCATCTTGAACACTATTATAAGTCAATGGGAGATGAATCCATGTGCCAGAGAAAACGGATCCGTCCCCATTGACTTACATTGTGTGCCAGGATGGATTCATTTGGCTTCGCTTCGCCAGGCAGGCAGCGTTTTGGTGTCTGCCTAAAGAGCGGAATGGTGACTGAACAGAAGCAAACTGATGCATTCTGAGCGGATCCTTTTCCATTCAGAATGCATTAGGGCAAAACAGATCCATTTTGGACTGCTTTTGAGAGTCCTGAACTGATCTCACAAACGGAAAGAAGTAGCCTTAATAATGTCAAAGTGACAGCAACCTACGTATTTAGCTATGGGTAAATGGATGGTAGCTGGTGGTAAAAAAACCTGTACAAAATTGATCCTTTTTCGGTGGAAGATACCTTCTTCTCTATCTTCTGAACTATAAAATAGCAGACCCAATTTTGTTCAGTTCGAAATGGATCCTAAAACAAGTATGAGAAATCTGTAACAAATTTGATTCATTAAAAAGCCATTCACTCATCTTTAATTTAACTGTTTAAGGTTACACATGTGAATCGGAGGCAACATTTAGGGCTTAAATCACAGAGTTCATCAAAAATAGTATGCAGGCTGCATGCAGGACTTTTTTCTCTCCGAAAAAAAATATTTTGCCAAATGGAAACCTAAAGGATCCCATCATAGTCCATGTTATCGGTTATGCAAAAGAACGGAAATAAATAGTTATCACGTGAATGGGGAAACAGCTTATGAATAAGAAATGTGTCTACCATCATAATAGCAAACATTGCAAATTTTCAGGGTTTACCTAATTTCCATCTGACCCAAAAATAATTAAATTAATTTAACCCAGAAAAATTTAGATCATGCAAGTTTACATGTTCTCCCCATTTTTGAGCTTTTATTTCAGGTGTTGCACCCTACGTCATAATTTGCCCCCACTTTGGTGGAGGGACTAATTTTGGGGATATGTAGAATTTTGCCCTTTCATGATGTAAATGAAAAGTTTCTAGAATTCTTGAAACCACATATTTACTATTCATTATCCATTTTACAGAGCCAGCTTATCTCTGACATTTTTCATTTTTCTTTGTTGATCAGAATAATGCAAAAAGGCTTAAAAAGGGTCACCATGTTGATTCTAAGTGAGTAGCACAAGCTGATATAAAAGCATAATAATGGGAATTCAGTTCTAGCGCTATGTTTTTGAAATCGGAGTCATGTGTCACCAGGGTCAGGTGAGAGTTTAGCTGGTGTCACCAATGGTCTTTAGATCACTTAAATATTAACAGCCGCTAAGTGAGCAGAAACATGTTAATTTAATTTTGACAGTATGAATAAATGAGACATTTTCCATTATTAAGTATTGACTTGACATGTTTTTGTACTCCGCTCTTCAAGGCAAAATGCAGATTTAGAGCATTAGCAGCAGCTCCCATTACATTTAATGTTATTGAATTTTTAAAAGGATAATTGCAGCTACCCTCGGAAATTCACATGAGGGTTTTAGAGTGCTTGCAATACACCTTTGACACATTTAACTGGCATGGCAGTTCAGCAGATTTGAATGTCTTTTATGCCTCATATTATATGTAGGATCCAACATTTTTTAGGTTGCTGGACCGACCTTAAATCTATAAGTTGCACTGAATGAACAGCTGAATGACAACCGGTAATTAACCTACCATCAATGTGCTAACATTTCTATAGATCAGCTCCTGCTGTTCTTAGCTGATACTAATGACCCTTGTTACAATCCAAATAGCCTGATGGTTGTGGCAGCAGATTGGATAAATGTTCTGACTCCTAAGTGTTGGTCGAATGTAAATCAAGCAAAACAGTTCATTAAAGCAAATTTGTGGGAAGGATTAGTGAAAGATTAAATATTGGGTTCTAGGAAAATCAAAACTTATATATGACTAGGGTTGAGCGAACCGTAAAAGTTTGGGTTCGGGTTCGGTGTTCAGCGCTTTCTTGGTGCTTTTTGAAAAGCTGCACAGCAGCCAATCAACAAGCATCATACTACTTGCCCCAAGAGGTCATCACAGCCATGCATACTAATGGCATGGCTGTGATTGGCCATAACAGCATGTGACCTAGGCTCTATATAAGCTTGAGTCACATAGCGCTGTACGTCACTCTGCTGTTACAAGTGTAGGGAGAGGATGCTGCTGCACTTGTGATTTTAGGGAGAGAATAGGAGAGAATCTAACTCAGCGATCTACCTAGAAATAGTTGTGTGGGTGCAGGGCACTATCCTTTTACCCTGCCCTCAGCTCATTGACCGAAAAATACTAACTTTTAGAATTCGGTAGTGAGGTGGGTGGAGGCGGCAGCCATTTTATGCATGCTCAGTGCACCAGCACTGCATCTGAGCTTTTGGGACATTGCAAATCACCATTTTTTGGGGGCAAACTACAACAACTGTATTAGTCAGTGTGCAAGTTAAGCTAGAAATACACCCATCATTTTCTGGGGTTTGAAAAACACACTATTTATTTTAAAAAAAACTGTATTTTCCAGATCTGCAAGTGTTAAATTCAAGTTTAATATATACAGCATTCATATTCTGTTAGCAAAAAAAGACTTTTTTGGCAATCTACAACATCTGTATTAGTCAGTGTGTAATTTAAGCTAGAAATACACCCATCATTTTCTGGGGTTTGAAAAACACTCTTTTTTTTTCAAAAAACAGTATTTTCCAGATCTGCAAGTGTTAAATTCAAGTTTAATATATACAGCATTCATATTCTGTTAGCAAAAAAAGACTTTTTTTGGCAATCTACAACATCTGTATTAGTCAGTGTGCAATTTAAGCTAAAATCACACCCATCATTTTCTGGGGTTTGAAGAACAGACTTTTTTGACAAAAAACACTATTTTCAGGCCTTGCAGCATCAGCACGTGTGAAATTACAGGCTTATATACTGCTGTCAAATTCAGTTGTTAAACAAACAGTTGTTTGGGCACAAACAATTTAGTTGGCAGCCTTTGATGCAGATGTCATTGTGAGATACACCCTTAATACATTAGGGTTACATTCAGAGAATTTAAATACCGCCATTGTGTGTACCAATATTGAATTCAGGTCTACAGAGGTTCAGGCCCTCTGAGATCCCCCCTATACATACAGGGGTTTGAATTCGGCATTTGAAATACAACCATTTGAAATAAAGCCTTTTTATGCAAAGATATATTTACTTCAGGCCTACACTGATTCAGGGTGTGTGTGATCCCCCCTATACATACAGGGGTTTGAATTAGGCATTTGAAATACAGCCATTTGAAATACAGCCATTTTGTGAAAAGATATATTTACTTCAGGCCTACACTAATTCAGGGCGTGTGTGATCCCCCCTATACATACAGGGGTTTGAATTAGGCATTTGAAATACATCCATTTGAAATACCGCTTTTTTGTGCAAGGATATATTTACTTCAGACCTACGCTGATTCAGGGCGTGTGTGATCCCCCCTATACATACATGGGGTTTGATTCAGCCATTTTAAATACAGCCATTTAGTGCAAAGATATATGTTCACAGCAGGGTGGCACCCAGACCAGCTCATGAACATCACTTGTGCGTGGATGGGGGGATACAGAGGACACAGACAATACACCTCCCACAGAGGACAGCTATTTGTTGCCTCTGGCCAGCTTTGCACACATGACCGATTACATGCTGCAGTGTCTCCGCAAGGACCGCAGAGTTGCCCACATTCTAACTTGTGCTGATTACTGGGTGGCCACGCTGCTGGATCCCCGTTACAAGTGCAGTCTGGTAGACGCGCTGCTGGTGGCATTCCCACCTGACAGTGGGGGCACAGTGGAAGCACAAGGCGAAAGCAGAGGATGAGGAAGAGGTCGCCAACGCAGCTCGGGCACCGCCAGCACCTCAGAAGGCAGGATAAGCATAGCCGACATGTGGAAAAGCTTTGTCAGCACGCCACAACAACCAGCACCACCAGCTAATATGGAACGTCTTAGCAGGAGGCAGCATTTCACCAACATGGTGGAGCAGTGTTTGTGCACACGCCTACACGTACTGAATGACGGGTCTGCCCCCTTCAACTTCTGGGTCTCCAAACTGGGCACATGGCCTGAGCTTGCCCTTTACTCCTTGGAGGTGCTGGCCTGCCCTGCAGCCAATGTATTATCTGAACGTGTGTTTAGCACGGCAGGGGGTGTTATCGCAGACAAGCACAGCCGCCTGTCCACAGCCAATGTGGACAAGCTCACGTTCATTAAAATGAACCAGGCATTGATCCCTCAGGACTTGTCCGTACCTTGTGCAGAATAGTTATTGGTATATTGCGGCGCAATTGCTCATGTTTGTATTTTGGATATTTCACACTCTTTTGGAGTGTACCTTAATTTTACAAAATTAAATTAAAACCAAAAACCTGTGTTGGCTATCTTGTCCTCCTCCACCGCCGCTTCCAACTACTCCGCGGCGTCCACCGCCTCCTCAAACTCCTACTCCATATGGAACTCCAAACTTTTGGTGTGTATAGTACCACTGCTATACCTATTAGACCGGTAAAATAAATGTAAAAAAATTATCTGTTTCATTTTCTGGTGAAATTAATCAATTTTTGGGTGTATAGTACCACTGCTATACCTAGTAGGCCAGTTAAAAAAAAAAAAAAAAATTGTCATTAACATTTTCTGGTGAAATTCAATAATTTTTGGGTGTATAGTACCACTGCTATACCTAGTAGGCCAGTTAAAAAAAAATTGTAATTTACATTTTCGGGTGAAATTCACCAATTTTGGGTGTATAGTACCACTGCTATACCTAGTAGACCGGTAAAAAAAAAAAAAAAAAAACATTTGTCAGTTACATTTTATGGTCAAATTCACCAATTTTTGGGTGTAATATACCCCTCCTCTACCTAGTTGACAGCTTAATAAATTTCAATAATTTTTCTTTTACATTTTCGGGTGACAATGAACAATTGTTTTCTGTCATAGACCCCTGCGCTACCAAGTAGACAGGTTAATTAATTTCAGTAATTTTTCTGTTACATTCTTGTGTTGACATTATACAATTTTAGACGTGAATAAACCGCTGCTCTGCATTGGTGACAGGGAATAAAATTTCGGAAATGCTTCTTTAATTGATGCGCGCCACCTCCTTTGATTCAATGCTTAAACTTAAACAAGTTGTACCACATTTATGCTTCCATACTTTGTCCCACATTTCCGCTATACTCTTTTGGCCAACATTACCTCCTCAATAACTTTTCCCACAATTCCGCTTGACTCTTTTGTCCCACATTTGGGCTTCTGTAATTTGTCCCACATTTGCGCCTGAATAGCTTTTCACACATTTATGCTCGATCCCACATTTTTTTTATACATTTATCTCCCTTAAATTTGGTCTCTTTTTTTCACGCTCCCTCTCTGGCCTGGAACCCTGATTCCCCGCCACCCGTGATCACCATGGCAGACGCATAAACGAACATCGAAAGTTAATAGAGCAGATATCAAATTGGATCGTGAACATTACGGGGACGTGCGACATGGTGGGGTGGTAAGTGTGGACACGTCTACATGAACTGACTGACAGGGATCAGCCCCTGCAACTTCTGGAAGAGGGGTTAGGCGGTCACTTGGACCGAATGTAACCTTTGCAACCTCTGACTAGTAATAGGTAAAATTTAATCTTTATTAATCACTCTATTAAAAATACATTAACTACTTGGGAACATGCAACTTCTGGGTCTCCAAATTGGGCACATGGCCTGAGCTTGCCTTTTACCCCTTGGAGGTGCTGGCCTGCCCTGAAGCCAGTGTATTGTCTGAACGTGTGTTTAGCATGACTAGAGGTGGTTATCACAGGTTAAATTTCCCAATGTTTTGGGGTGTACCCTAATTTAAAAAATAAAATTTAAAACCAAAAAGCAGTGTAGGCTACCTCCTCCTCTTCCACCACCGCTTCCACCTACACCGACACATCCACCGCCTCCTCAACCTCCTACTCCATATGGACCTCGTCCTCCTAGATCAAGATTATTATTATATTTTTTTACCTATTTTATGTTATTTAAAGTGATTTCCCTATCCAAATTTTTTTGCAGAGCACTTGCCATGCTCTTAACAATATTTTGCTGGCATTTGCAGCCCTTTAGCCCTTTCCATGCCATTTTTACCGTCATTTTAGTGCTTAAAAGTTCGGGTCATCATTGAGTTTAATGGGATTTTTTCTGAAGTTCGGCTGAACCCGTCGAACCCGAACATCCAGGTGTCCGATCAATTCTATATAGGACCCAAAAATTATGCAAATATAAATAAGGAAGGCAATTTGGCAAGTCTCGCATTTTAATGTATTATTTTTGTATTATTTTAAAAGGGCTTGTGCAGCTGTCCAGTAATGATGGCCTTTACAGATGAGACGACGTGCAGTGGAATTTTAAAATGTCCATTGCTGAAATTATGGCCAGTCTATGAGATAGGTATACCTCTTTAAATACAATAAAAATGATTAAACATGACCTAACAAAATGATATAAAAATAATATAATAACATATACATTAATGAATACAAAGTGCTACATTTATTAGACACTCAAATTTCCAAAATATATTCTTCACTATGACACTGGCTGACCTTTTACATGTGCACTTGGCAGCTGAAGGCATCTGTGTTGGTCCCATGTTTATTTGTGCCTGCATTGCTGACAAGAATTATGTATTAATATATGAAGATGCAAATGAAGCAATGGGGGTGTTACCGTTACACCTAGAAGCTCATCTCTCTCTGTAACAGCCGCACCCTCTCCGCTTTGATTGCCAGGGCAAGACAGTGAAAACATCATCATACCTGACCCTGTCAATCAAAGTGGAGAAGGTGAGGCAGTTGGAGTTAGAGCAGAGGCTCTATGTGTTATAGCAAAGCCCCCTTTGTTTCTAGAGGCTCATTTGCATATATTAAAACTTAATTTTTCTCAGCAATGTGGGCACATATGAACATGGGACCAACACAGATGTCTTCAGCTGCCCACAAGTGCACATTTAACAAGTCAGCCAGTTTCATTGGTACCAATCTGCTAATAGATGACCTTTAAGAGAATATATTTCACTTGTTAATATAGGTTACATATGTTTAACAGTAAATTGAAATTTTCATTAAACAGCTTTCAAGTATTTAAAAAAAATCAAAGCTATGTATTTAGTCACTCGAAGAATCTGTCCAAAATATTAACAGTTTGCTAGAAATACATGCATGGTGCAGTAATCTTTATTACACAAGCACAATATATATGAATATGTCATCCGATGAGCAATCTGTTGACTATCCACAATGAATAACATTGAGTGGAAAAATATTTTTGTAATTTAGTGTTCTGTACAGGAAAGATACATCTTTTTCAATGGCAAGGTAAAGTCCTTTGTGACATGAATAGTGAATTACAGTAAGTGTCACACCAAACCCTAATTTTAATCACATCACGTATTAAGCTATGTCAATTACTCCTATTCTCTGTTAAGGAGGTTTAACAGTTTCCAATATTGATAACCTATCCTCAGTACAGGTCATCAATATCAGATCAGCATGGGTCTGACTCCTGGCACCCCCGCCAATCAGATGTTTGAAGTGAATGCACTGCTCGTGAAAGCACTGTGCCACGCGCAAGGGGCCCAAGACAGACCTCCAGGACGTCTTGCAAACAGGACACAGGTAGAAACAGACCAGGGACCAACAGAATACTTTATTACACATGTAATAAAAGCACATGACAGTAAAGCAGGTTAGGCAATAGTGGTAGCACTACCACAGAACCATGTGAACCGGCAGACCCAGACGGCAGAAAGCCAGTGAGCCCTATTCTTCACAGAGCCCCTGGTGGTGATGAACTGAGCCGAGGGCTCACTGGTAAATCCTCCAGGAAGATCCCGATACACTTGGCCCCTACCTGCAAGGAACCATACTGGTGAAAGCACCAGCGGAACAGACAACAGAACTAGAACCCAAGCAAACACAGGACATGGAACAGACAACAAGAATGGGAACCAGCACAGAAGCAGATGCCTTTACCCCAAGCGGAATGGAAGCATGGCGGTCTCAGGCAGAGCTGCACACAGACTAGAGATCCTGCCTCCTGAGAACCAGGGACCCTCTCACAAAGGCAGGACAAACACAGGAACAAAAGCAGTAAGGCACTGCAGGACAGACACGGCACAGACTAGATGAGAAGCAGTATGCACTGCCAGGCTATCAGACGCAGTAGAGCACTGCTAGGCTAGACATGGAACAGAGTGGATCCAGACAGAGAACAGGTACAGAAGAATAGTCAAGGCATGGACAAGGATAATAACAACAATGCAGAACAAGTACAGAACATCAGACAAGGCAACAGCAACAACACTGCATTAACAGGCAACACCACAAACAAGGGCAGATAGTAAATCCCCCTGGGTCAGTAGCAAGGTGCTACACCCAGTAAGGCAGAAGATAGACTGATCACAAGCCCCATAGCTCACAGATAGATATAGCTGTGATAACGATGGCACCTGATAAGCCACACCCAGGAACAGACCAGGGGAAGTTAACCCCATCAGAATCAAACAGGGAGGTTAGCCTGCATGAACAGGGAAGTGAACACACACGCTGCAGTACTGGACGTTGCCCCTAGCAACCAGCATACATGGAGTCCACCATAGCCAGAGCACAAACAACCCGTGACACAAACAGAAATGCATCCATACTAGGCCATGTTCACACACAAGGCCACAGCCAGCACACATCTCAGAACCAGAATACATGGGAACACCCACATCCAGTACCCAAAGCGCATGCAGGCAGCCTACACAGCACCAGAGACAGGAACCACAAAGATGCAGACCCAAAAGCCACAAACACAGGCCACAGTTCACACACACCACTGCAACCAGCATACACAGGAGTCAGCCTACAATTGTAGGCGAGAGAGCCTGCAGCCAGCCTACATGGCAACAGTGGCAAGAACTGCACTGATATGCAGACAAAGGGAGTACACACATTCACAGGCAACATTTCACACAAGACACGGCAGCCAGCACACAGGCCCAAACAACCAGCATACACAGGAGACAGCCTGCAGCCAGTACGCGAGAGGACATGCATCCAGCCTACACGGCCAAAACTGTCACAGTGAACCGTACCATGACACACTGCATTCTCTTCACTCATATATATATTGGTAACCCATTATCCGTTTACTGCTTTTGTGAGAGGAGGATGTTAATTAGTAGAATTAGGATGACAAACTATGTTATTTTCTTGACAGGCCTAGATAAAGATGTCCACAGAAGAACAATGCATTGATTAGTTGAATGTGTAATGTTTTAATTGAGTAACTCGTCCTCCTTTCCCTCTCTGATCACAGTGAATGGCCTAACTGAGAAAGTCAAGTGAGACTGCTAAAAGTCCAAACAAAAAGAATAGTTATAGAGCCAGGACAGGAAGTAGGATACATGTCGTGACTTTAAAAACATATATCCAGAAAGCTATCAACACATTTATTTGTAAGAAATTACATGTGATGAAGAAAAAAATGATGGCAGTGTCCCTTTAAAAGGGTTGTCTAAGAGTACAAAAACATGGCTGTTTTTTCCAGAACCAGTATTAGACCTTTAATGGGATTGCAGCTCAGCTTTATTGAAGTGAATGGGTGTAAACAGCAATAGCATACCTATGGACTATTTTGACACCAATTTTTGAAAGATGCAGCTAAATTCCAGAATCCCCTTTAAGCCTTCTGTACATGTGCACTTTTTAAAGTGTAATTTAAACTGATTAACAAAGATGTCATATGATCATTGCACATAATTATGCCTTTAAATGGATGACAAGTCATACATATTATTTTCTACTTTCTCAAAAATATCCTTCTTTCAGCACAGAACACAACCAGTTTTAAATAATTTTGCACAGCAAGGAAGGAGGGCATCATTGAATATTTATAACAGGTAAAGCTATATAGGTAACGCTTGTGGGAAAGTTCCCAGAATAGAATTCCTTCTAATTAACACATATTCCAAAATCTCATATATCAGCACAATATCGAGAGAAGAATTCATCACATTTACAGTTATTCTCCGTGTGTTACTGTATATGAGCAAAAAGAGAATACTTTTCAGCAGTGATATAAAGTTGTCATATGCCAAGGCTACAGGCTCTGAGTGCATGGCAGTGTACATAAAGACTATGGTAGATAGTAAAGAATACTTTTTCGATAGATAATCAGTGATGAAGGAGGGTAATTTTGGGGCCTATAACTCAATATTTCACATAATAAATAAAAAATAATATATATATATATATATATATATATATATATATATACATACGCTGAATAGGTCAACTGGGTTTTGCATCATTTGTGCACTCCTTTCATTAAAATAATGTTCTTGTAAATGCATTCCTATATAAAAGTATAATTACACATTGGCTCAGATTTACTAGTATCTGTGCCAAAAACCTGTCTAAAAAGATGGCACTAAAAGGTGCAAATTGGCTTAGGTTTGGACACTTTTTTCTGACATGGTCATCAATGGGGCAGGGCTTATCAGGAAGTCGGCAGAGCTTCACAGGAGGTGAACCAAAATTTTACTTCAGTTCTGGTGTAACATCTGTCTCAAAGTAAGCCAACTAATGGTTGGCATAGAGTCAGAGAAAAGTGTCTATCTCTGCAGAA
Source organism: Bufotes viridis (assembly GCA_033119425.1). Classification (NCBI taxonomy): domain Eukaryota; kingdom Metazoa; phylum Chordata; class Amphibia; order Anura; family Bufonidae; genus Bufotes; species Bufotes viridis. The sequence goes on from CM065592.1 coordinate 407,479,151, forward strand.
CTTTTATCATCCATCCTGAGCCCCTGTGATCAATTCCCTGCAGGTCTAGACAGACAGTGTCAGCTTATGCTGTTTCTACGATTAGTAAATCTGGGCCATCGTAATGTAAAGTTATGTGTTCAGATTTCATGCAGCCATGAAATGATGCAACAAAGGTTTCTCCATCAGTATTCAAAGCAAGTTCTCCATTGCAAGTCCCAAAAAACATTTCAGATATGAGTTATTATTCGTGACACTAAAAGAATGGTTATGGCTTTTTTTAATATACTTTTCTGGGCAGAATTTGTTTTCACTGTGGGAACAATCCAATGTTATTTTGAGTTCAGCATCACATTAGTCAGAATTTACATTCAAATATGGCACCAGTCCTTTTCTGCCCTTCTGGCTAATACATTAGCAGCAGCTTCTGTTCTTCAGCATTCTAGTACATTGTAGCTTTTGGGTAAGATTCCTGGAATTGTTCCCCAAAGCTGATGTGATTAGTCCCACATTATTCAGTCCATACTGCCAAGGGATATCTGGCACTATGAAAAGTAACCCTCTCTGCTGCTCCATCTTGGCATAAAATATCCTGAATCCTCTGAGAATTTAATTCACTTTGTTTTCATTGCCGAATTAGATAAATGCCATTTTGGCCTATTTTTCATCACTGATTAACACCGGACATCAATACTGTGTTTTTATTGAGGCTGTGTCCTCGTGTAACTGATGCAAGCATACACAGAAACAGCGTCATCAAAGTGAAGGTTCGGTTTTTATGTTGCAGAAAAATATATATTTTTGGACTGGCAAAAGTGTTTGTGAGGTCTGTTAAATTTTACATTTTTTTGGTATGCTATTGTTGTTTTTTTATGTTGCTCTAACCGCCACCTTTTGGGATATCTCCTCAGAAATATTGATGACCAGAGCTTAGGGGGTAATACTTTTTACTGATGTATCACTGAAAGCTTCTCTTCCTCTGGTGGGTCATATGTAAGTCTCATCACAGAAAACCGAGCGGTACCACATAAATTACTACACACTCTCCTTCTCTTCCTGTGCTGCTTGAGATGTTTTTCTTACCTTGAGGAAGTCACATCTTACTACCCCCTCTAATCATACTGTATTGTAATATCTACTTAGTATAGATGAGCACATTTCTTAAATTTGATTCATCTCCCATTCATCCTAATTGACCATGAGATTCGATTTGGGTACAAATCTATTCTACCCAAATAGAAAGTACTCTGAATGGAAAATCTCTCTCTCTTTATCTCTGTGTCTCACTTTTTTCTCACTCTCTCTTTGCACCCAAAAACATCTTAGTCGAATTTTGATTCTAAAGAATCAATTTGCTGATTTCTACTCCTTAGTCCTCCTTTTCCATTGTTGTTGCTGAGATGATTCGTCTTAAAAACTGGATCTGAAGCTATGGGATCAATTGCTTCAGAGAACCAGTGAGTACAGATGAAGAGCCTAAGGATGTGTGCACACAACAGCGTAGTTTATGCATATTTTCCACACAGATTCTTGTGCTGTTTTTTCCTGTGTTTCCGAACCAATATCCACATGTGTTACATGCGTATTTTGTTAGAGATTTTGAGACAAATTTGTCACATTTCTCAGCCTTGGCATTACCAAGAGTGATATCTGCACTGAAAATCCACACACATAATTGACATGCTGTAGATTTCAAAATTCACATTGCAGGTCAATTTTCGTGGAGAATATTTCCCCACTATGTACATGAGATTTAAAAAATATCATCTACTTAGGTGGTACTATAGTACGCTGTTAGTTTTCCACATGAAAATCAGTGTTTAATTCTCAGAGTACCTAAGTGTAAATTCGCATATGGCAGATTTGGTGCAACAATTTCTTCAACTGTACAATCCTTTTGAATGGGGCTTGCTGGAATCCATGTGTTTACTTCCAAAACAACCCGCTTCACATGAATGGAACTGATTTTGACTTGCAAAAAATTCTGCAACAAATATGCCATGTGTGAATTCACCTTAAGGGAGACTGTTTCAGGATCTGCTAGTTGACCACAGGACATTGTATATAGTTAAAAATACCATTAATAAAACGGAAACAGGTCAATTAATTTATATTTAGAAGTGTCCAATTTTTATAATATACTATCTAGCTGCAGTCTCAACTTGTCTAAAGATGGGCAGATTGACCCAAAAATTACCACACTGAGGAGAAGCATTTTTGGTCAGGACCTGAATTCTAAAAGTTGCTCTGGAGGGTTATACATATGGCACAAGAAATCTATTGAAAATATTTGTGAATATTTCCTCACTGTGAAAATTCAATAACCTCTCAGTTTTGTTATTAGTTACAAAAAATGGTACTTAAGAAGTATTTCGGAACACCCTCAGTGCTGGATATTAGAATTGCTGCTTTCTCTTTGTTGTTGACATCATGAAACACAGACTACAAGTATAAAAGCTTTAGGATAGAGATCCATTATGTGATTAGATGTTCTTAAGGTGCTAAGCTGCGCTTAGGTTTGTGTGAAGTGTGAATGATTACTTCTTTTACAGCTTGCTAAGCAAAAGATGTTGAGTATGAGAATTGCAGAGACATTCATGAGGGCTGAGCACATTTTCAGATCACAAGCTCCTTCGATAGTCTAGTCTACCTTTACAATATGTTCATCATTTTCCTTTTCTTATTAAGCTTTCAGTTTTGGATAATTGAAGGATAAATATATAAATGGTGACTCCAATACTGTTGATGCTAAAAACTGACAGGTATTGCAGGATATGGGGGTTAACAGATTTAGCAATATTATTGGTGATATTACAATATATTCTAATGTAGGAAGGAAATACCATGATTATTAAAGGGGTTTGTCACTTCAGCAAATTGCAATTATCATGTAGAGAAATTAATTCAAGGCACTTACTAATGTATTGTGATTGTGCATATTGCCACCTTTGCTGACTTGATTCAGTCGCATTATACACAACTTGAATACAGGGGTTTCGGATATCCTGCAATAAGGCAGCGGTGGTCGTACTTGCACATTATGTGTCAGCATCTCTGGAGGTCAGGAAAATGGGAATGCACATTGGCACGCATGTGTAGCAGTTAACATCTTGACCACTTTGTATCTGCACTGCAGCGGCGGCCGTGACCCCTGGAAACAAGTAGTGTATAAGGTGATGGAAAAATGAATCAAAGCAGCGAATGAGGTAATATGGACAATCACAGTACAGTACGTTACTGAGTGGTCTGTAACCATGTCAAGAGGGCATCTTCTGCATCGTTTCAATATGGCCTGGGTTCTTTACTGTAAGAGCAGTGAGATTATGAAACTCTACCATAAGATGGTGCAATGGTTGATTTATTGTTCAAGGTCAAGATTAATAATTTTCTTAAAAGTCATTATATGGAATTATATGTACTGCATTTCTGGAGATTGGACACACATTCATAGTTTAATTCTGTTTGCTAACATAATTGGTCTAAATTCATAGAAACATTATTTATTTATTATTTTATTTATTTATTACATTTTAAAGAAATAAAATAAAATCATATGATTTTGGTAAAGAAACTGCTCTAAAACAACTTTGGTTTCTTTATGTTTCTAATTAAGAGTAAGCTATAAAGCCTGACATGACAAAAACAATGATCAGACAGATGTACTGTACATATGGGACAATTGTTATTGAAGGACATCCCTGCATATATAGACATTTCCCTAAAGGCTAGATTTCCCAAACCATTTCAAGAGTTAGTAGAATTGATTTGCTTTGCTTTACATTAGAGGCCCCTGGTGTAAAGACCTGATACAATACACTGGCCAATGCAATTTTAAAAGCAATAAACACATTTCAAGGATGACAATATTTATTCTATAGTGTAACTGAAATTAGTGAAGGTGTTAAACATGAAAATTAAAGGCCCCATACATATTAGTGTATTGTCCATGGAACCCACCAAGAATGGTGGATTGGCAGACAGTTTAAAGGGGTTCTCCGGGAATTAAGAAAATACCTAAATAATACTTTATTATAAATATATTCCCAAATACCTTTCATTAGTTATAATGACTCTTTTTGTCTGGGGAGCAATCATTAGGGGAAATAAAATGGCCTCCATCCTATTAGTGCACACAAAACCTGTCCTAATCATACAGCAGGACAAAGCCACATCCCCACCTCCTCTCTGTACTTCATGTCTCCTCATGAACGCCATTCCAACATAGATTCAGCTGAAGATCATATTAAACTGTATTCAGGACCATAACCCTTGGCAAGCAGAGCACAGATGAGGATGAGGCAGCTCTTTACCTCACTGCTCTGAAGTAACTTGTTCCCCTGTGTGATTAGGACAGGTTTTTTGTCTACTAATCAGACTGATGCCATTTAATTTCTCCTAATGATTGCTCCTAAAAGAAATTAGCCATTATAACTAATGAAAGGTATTTGGGAATTTATTTATAATAAAGTAATATCTATGTATTTTCATTTTCTTAATTCCTGGAGAACTCCTGTAATGTGCATGTCGAGATCCCAACTCTCCCCGACAGATGATGTTGGTGTAGAGTAGGATCAGGCAAAATGAATATTTTTGCCTTATCATTTTGTTCCTTCGGATGACAATACCATGTTAATCTGAAGATTGTATGTGGCATCTAAATTCCCTATCAGTATGGAGTGTGGGTAGAAACCGGAGTACCTGGAGGAAACCCACACAAATATAGAGAGAACATACAAACTCCATGCAGATGTTGTCCTTGGTTGGATATGAACCTAGGACCACTGAGCCACCATGCTGCCAACTACTTTTATGAGGATGAGATGTAACATCAAACCCAATCCCTGGTCAGATGTGAATTGAATCTGGAAGAAAGCAGTCATGGATAACTTATCTTTTCAAGGGTGGGCATTACCTTTAAGTATAGCACAGTTTACAGTGGAACATGTCTGTTTAACCATGACATCCTCCTCACACATTAAACTTTATACTGCTATTGAGTATGTTCGACTGTGCTTTCTTTGTGTGATGCAATCCATCCATAGAACAAGAATAGAAGTAGGTGGGAAATCTATAAATTGATAGAAAGCATTGGAAAAAGCATGGTCAAGCATAGCGTTAGAACAGACAGAAAATCAGAGCTGGAAAGAACCTTCCTTGTCCGAGTCCCATCATCAGCTCTACTGTTTTCTTTCTCAGCCTTAATGGAATGTTATCTGACCACAGCACTGTCATTTTCTGAAATCTGTCTGGACATGTGGGGAGAATACACTAAACTAAGTAACCATATCCTTTATCATGCCTTCTTCTGTGATCTTTCTTGGTCTTCATGTCATAATAACAAACCTGGATAAAGATTCAAGGTTTGGCCTGTACAAGCCCCATATATCGCATTACATACTATTTAATCTTTTATATTGGGCTATTTGAGCTGACTTCATGTTTTGTAGCACTCAGCAATGTTTCTAGCCATGAAGTTTTGCATTACATTGCAATAGTGTTATATACCATTATAAACCTCCTGTTCTCTTTTTTCTTAAAGCACTGCATGCCACATAATTTATCCTTGTGCTAGTATTATCCAGGCATGCGACTGTGTCAAATTTTTATTCTACGTCTGAAAACAGTATTTAGACGAAGTGGACAACTGGTCTTTTATTATAAGAAATATGAAAGCTCGGTTACTTTTCAATATATTATTATCTCCCTGAAGCTTTGCGCAAGCCTTTTTTTTCCATTTCCACTTAAAAATTAATTTCTAATAGTTTCTCAGCATGACAGGAGCTAACAATAACAGGTTGGCAAAGGAAATATCATTGCCATTTGAGGTTTCTAATTCTGAATACAATCCTTCTCCCTTTAAAAAATTAATGAATTTGCCTTCGACTGGCTGATTATGAAATGTAAAGATATTGTATTTCCTTCCTGCCAGCCAAACTGAAGGAACAAGACTGTATTTGGAATCAATAGTAGTAGGATGTATCCTTCTATATAAAATATATTTTTTAAATGGATACAGGATTTACTGGGATGATTTAGATGAACAGCAATATAGTAGGGAGCTTGTCTTTGTTATTAACCATAAAGGCATGGCAGGTGACTTCTAAAGAGCTCATGATGGAAGGATGTGGAACCTCTTCTACCGACTGGTATAACACTGTAATAGTAAATACCAAAAGTTGCCACTAAGGGTAGCTTGTTGAATACATATTCATGTAACTTCAATGCTAGGTCCAGTAATATATATATATATATATATATATATATATATATGCATTTAGTTCCCCTAGAGGTAGGTGCATGAATGAAAAGTGACCCCCATAATATTTTACAAATAGAACTGTGGATATCTACTGTACAAGGGTACATCCACAGATTGATTTTTTTAATGCAATTTAACTTCCAAAACGACATCAAGAAACCTGAATGTATGGTTATACCCTTACAAAGCAGGTCTCAACACAGGCAAAAAATTTTTTTATAGGGACATAAGATGAATAGAATAAGATGAATGGAGTGAATAGAGTCAGTAAAATGATTTTGATACCACACCAGAAGAGAAAGTGAGTTTTTTTTGCAGCCTAGAATTGTTTTATAACTGCAAATCTGTGAAAATTTGCTTTTCTTACAATTTACAATGGAGACAATTAACATTAATTTTTTCACTACATTTTCCATCATGAAGACTGAAATGCTTTTAATACAGATTTCTATTCTGTAGGAAAAAATGTAACTAGACAATTCACCAGTCGGTGCAATGCAGAGCAATATTTCTCAGGTTCACTCACCTCCATTCATAGACCTCAGCTGCAGATTTCTAGCTGCATGCACTTCTGGGATTTGTCCATTGAAGACTTCTAAAGTTGTCCTTGCACTGTTCACTATGAGAGAACAACCGAGTACTCCGCATCAATAAAATAGAAAAAATTTCAATGTGTAAGATCCATATTTCTCAAATCTAGGTTGGACATTCTTTATTCAAAGAAAAGAAAGAGATTTTTATCTTTAACTTAGTTGAGAATTAATCCCTTCATGTGGTTTTCAAGCCAAGGATTCAAATAAGAATTTGTGGCTAACCTACTTAAACTCCTTTCAAGCAGTGCATTTATTTTTAAACAGACTCTGACTATTCCTACAGATTCAGGAGTCTTGTCTCCAACCATTTATCAAGTGTATTGCAATGTAATAAATTCAGATGATTTTTGTTCCTCCATACATAGTGATAAATACATATCTCACGAGTCTCCTTCACATGGCTGTATTCCCAGGAGGGCGGATTAACATTCAGCATCCCTGTTTTCTTTACTACCACTTTATGTTCTCAAATCTAAAAGTGGAATGATGGATTGAAAAAGAGTAATCTAAACTCGGAGAAAAAGACCTAGAAAAAAGAATAGTTTTCAGAAAGTAAGAGATGAAGAAACAGTTATAAATATTCCATCTGACCAAGCAGAGCATTCTTTACAAAACATTTCATTAACTGCAATGCATTATCTTGAAATTTCTAATTAGTTCTTGGAATGTATTTTGATGTGAATGTTGACATTTAGCTTTCATTGGACATGCCATTGTACCACTGGGGCAACACTGTTACTCACTGCTTAGAACTGGTGCCTTGCAGTACTTGAGTACTGTGTTCATGTTCTCCTCACATTCAAGTGATTCTTCTGGTTTTCTTGAGCACTCTAAAAAATATCCTATGAAACTGTCCCCAGTGTGTGTAGTCTGAGATAGGGAAGTTAGATTGTGGGATCCATTCTTGGCCTTCCTTACTTTTCTTCTTTACATAAAGATATTTGTAATAAAACAAATATAAGTTCATGAGATATCTATACTAGAGTTGAGTGAATTTCTGAAAACTTTTCAACCATGTTAAATACCTGGACATCTCTCTTTCTCTTTCTGTCATTCTTCTGCAGAAATTTGCCAAATCAAATTTCAAGAAATTCTGATTCTAACAAATCCACATTCTTGGAAAAATTTGGGTCAAATTTTGAATCTAAAGAAACATTTGTTCATCTCTAGTCTATACTATATTTGTTCAGTGGTTCATGTGAATTGCAGCCATCTAAGGGGTTTCTAGCCTATCCAGATATTTAATTTGTTTAGCAAGAAATTGGAGTCCTTAATCAAATTTTACCAAAAGTAATGGTGGGCATGTCTGTGTGTTAGTGATATATAAGCTACATCATAATAGCGATGGCCCATGATTTGTTTTACCCATCAGTTTTGAGAGGTGCATTGTAGTTTTGGTGATTTCAATAGAAGACATTTATGTAGAACACTCCATGTTAAAAGCCAAGCAGGCACATCCTTGTAAAATCTTAGCAGGACTCCTCATTACAATAGGATCCTATTATGTCTTGTGCAGGAATTGACAGGTTTAAGGCATGAGACGGGAATTCTTTCTTTGTGTTCTTTGAATCCTTATGCTCTACACACCAGGATCCTACAATAGGCATAACACAAAATAAATGTTTTTCCAAGGTTTGGTTCTTTTATAAATCTAAATAATTCCAAAATATCCCACTAAAATTATTGTTTAGCTTACCAAAAAAAAAAAAAAACATTTTCCGTGATCTCTATGCATCTATTCCTAAATATCAGAGAAAAAAAAAAAAAACACTAAAAGTGAATGCAGCTTTAAATCGCAATCCATTTTGGAATGGAGCATTGCTCCCTTTGGGTGATACGACCCCCTAAAGAGATTATAGTTGCTTTTTGAATAGATGACGTTCTTAAGACTCTAAGTTAATGGATTGATTTAATAAGATGTGGTGCAATAATCTTTAAGCATCCCTTAAATGTGGCATTAGAATGTGGAGTCTTTAAAACAGCACTTTAAATACTGAATACGGGTGATGTGTCTTGCTGTTTAACCAACCTTTTTGCAAAGTGTTCATCTAACATCTAACAACAACATTCTCCTGAGCATTTCTCATGGTTTTTCAGTGTATTTATTTTACCGCCATGTAATCTGCTCACATTTTAAATCTTAAAGGGAACCTGTCACCAAAAAATTGCTTATTAAGCTGTTCAGAGTACCTTATAGTGCAACATAGTAGTGTCATATTGCACTTTGTCTTCGTTTTCCAGCATTTAGCCTCATTGAGAAATCGATGTTTTATTCAGCTGCTGCCCTGTGCTTCAAGTCAGGCTTGAAGTCAAGGGGGCAGCGGCCTAGGCATCTCCAATCCTGCTCTCCCCCGCCTCCCGACGCCTTGATTGACACGCCGCATCTCAGTGCCAGAACCGCGCTCTCAGCCCGCATGTGCAGTAAAGGGCTGCTGTAGCACGATCCCGGCTCCGGCTCGTACACTCAGCCGGCTTCAGTCTCGCTACAGAGCATGCGCCACCAGCCTTACACACTTGCGCCCGGAATCTTCTCTACCTGCGCATACAGAGCGTGATCTCGCGCGCGAGTGTGTAAGGCTGGTGGCACATGCGCTGTAGCGAGACTGAAGCCGGCTGACTGTACGAGCAGGAGCCGGGATCGCGCGACAGCAGCCCTTTACTGCGCATGCGGGCTGAGAGCACGGTCCTGCCACTAAGATGCAGCGTATCAATCAAGGCGGCGGTAGGCAGGGAGAGCAGGATTTGAGACACCTAGACCGCTGCCCCCTTGACTTCAAGCCTGACTTGAAGCACGGGGCAGCAGCTGAATAAAACATAAATCTCTCAATGAGGCTAAATGCTGGAAAACAAAGAAAAAGTCCAATAGGACACTACTATGTTGCCCTATAAGGTACTCTGAACAGCTTAATAAGCGATTTTTTGGTGACAGCTTCCCTTTAAACTTTTTAAAAAACATTTGATTGCACCAATGCATCCTGAATTTTTGAAACTAAGCACATTTAAAAATAGTCTTTACTTAAAAAAATACTCTATTACTATGAATCTATTGCTGTCTAGTTCTTCATTGTTACAGACTGCAAACAATCTCTGTATAATCTGGTCCAGGAGTCATGTGTTTCTCCCTACAGTCTCTAGGTTAGCAAAGAGGGATTATCAAATAACTGTTTTGGCAGTCTATGAGCATGGGGCACATTAATCTGCATAAGAGTTTTATATACAAAGTGGTGGGGTTCTTTTTATGTTAAAGGGTTGTATGTGGTAAGAAAATATGGCTGCTTTTTTTTTCCAAAAAAAAGACCTGCACTTCCACCCCAGACAAAATCCATGGAATAATGTGACACTGTTTCTCCAAGGAAGCAGCTATTTACATAGTAACATAGTATATAAGACCGGAAAAAAACATTTGTCCATCCAGTTCGCCCTGTTTCCTAGAAGTTGATCCAGAGGACGGCAAAAAACCCCTGTGAGGTAGAAACCAATTTTCCCCACTTAAGGGGAAAAAAATTCCTTCCTGACTCCAATCAGGCAATCAGAATAACTCCCTGGATCAAAGATCCATCTCTAGTAGCTATAGCCTGTAATATTATTACACTCCAGAAATACATACAGGCCCCTCTTGAATTCCTTTTTTGTACTCACCATCATCACCTCCTCAGGCAGAGAGTTCCATAGTCTCACTGCTCTTACCATAAAGAAACCTTTACTATGTTTGAGTACAAACCTTCTTTCCTCCAGACACAGAGGATGTCCCCTCGTCACAGTCCTGGGGATAAATAAATGATGGGAGAGATCTCTGTACTGACTCCTGATATATTTATACATAGATATTAGATCTCCCCTCAGTTGTCTTTTTTCTAAGGTGAATAACCCTAATTTTGATAACCTTTCAGGCTACTGTAGTTGCCTCATTCCAGTTATTACTTTAATTGCCCTCCTCTGAACCCTCTCCAGCTCTGCTTTGTCTGCCTTGTTCACAGGAGCCCAGAACTGTACACAGTACTCCATGTGTGGTCTGACTAGAGATTTGTAAAGTGGTAGGACTATGTTCTCATCATGGGCATCTATGCCCCTTTTGATGCAACCCAATATCTCATTGGCCTTGGCAGTAGCTGCCTGACACAGTTTTTTACAGCTTAGTTTGCTGTTTATTAAAATTCCTAGATCCTTTTCCATGTCAGTGTTACCGAGTGTTTTACTATTTAGTATGTACGGGTGACTTGCATTATTCCTTCCCATGTGCATAACTTTACATTTGTCAGTGTTAAACCTTATCTGCCATTTCTGTGCCCAAGCCTCCAATCTATCCAGATATTTTAATTTTAGTTGCTTTCAAGCAATATGCAGAATGTAGTAGTCAAAATGTAGATATCCTTTAAGGATTTGTTGTAAGTTTTATCATGAGTTTTTGGATATATGTCCATTAACACATGAAGCAAAATGTAGAGGAGAAAAATCAATGATTAATGTTCAGCATGCTGGGGAACAGGCAGTGATGTGGCTTTGTTCGTGATGGATATCATAGTGGTGTTTTTGTCATTATGTCCTTATGTGCTCTATTTTTCACACTGAAAACTGCTAGGAACACAAGATTTTCAGTGAGATATGATGTAGCTTTTACAGAACAGATAGCAAAACATGAAACCGAGAAACCGTAGGGCAAAAGCACCAATGATGATACTGCTTCTGCACAGGAATGACGGCAATATCCTTTTCACGGGCTGCTTAAATGTATTAAGTTTCTTATTGTACTCCAAATAAATAAATTGACCTTAATCTAAAATCGTGATTGCCCATGTAGCTAATGGAAGGATTAGAAGAAATTAAGCCCTTGTGCCAAGAGGCCTGCTTTATGGGCTTCAGAAGAATACATTTAGCACACTGCATAATAGATTATTGATGTTCTTCCATAAATGATTATACATGGAGGCCTTTTTAATTAAGGGAATGAAACAGGTCAAACATTTTCTGTGAATTAGCAACTGAAGGAATGTTTTATGCTCATACCACAACCGCAATGGTCAGTCATTCTTTTATAATGCATTTGAAAACACATTTGTATCATAAAACTGATAAAAGCCTCAATTATTCTTAAAAGGTATGTCCAAATGTTTAATAAAGGTGACTTATCCTTAGGATAGGTCAGCAGTATCTCATCGGTGGAGGTACGACTCACAACATCCTAGCAGAACAGCTATTTTAAGAGACTGCAGAGCTCTTTGAGTGCCGCAGCTTCTCCCTAGGCTAGCAACGTCATGTTCATCGGTCATTTGACCTAGGCCTAGCTCAGTCCCATTCAAATGAACAGGGTTTAGCTGCAAAGCACACACTTGACATAACTATGCTTGGTAACCTGTTAAGAAGCTGGACTGCTGCAGGCTCTCCAAACAGCTGATTGGCAAGGGTGTCAGGACCTTCACCAATCAAATATTGGCTTATCCTGAGAATAGGTCATCAGTATTAAACACTCAGACAACCCCTTTAACTTGAGTGCACCTATCTCTCTCATAAAAAGATGAGAAAGCTCTGTAATTTTCATCATAGGTGCACTTCAACTATGAGAGACAGAATAGGGGGAAAGAATCCAGGAAATCACATTGTAGGATTTCTAATGAATTAATTGGTAAATGCCTCGGTAAAATAAGTATTTGGTCGCCTACAAAAAAAGCAAGATTTCTGGCTCTCACAGTCCTGCAACTTCTTCTTTAAGAGGCTCCTCTGTTCTCCACTTGTTACCTGTATTGATGGCACCTGTTTGAACATGTTATCAGTATAAAATACACCTGTCCACAACTTCAAACAGTCACACTCCAAACTCCACTATGGCCAAGCCCAAAGAGCTGTCGAAGGACACCAGAAACAAAATTGTAGACCTTCACCAGGTTCGGAAGACTGAATCTGCAATAGGCAAGCAGCTTGGTGTGAAGAAATTTACTGTGGGAGCAATTATTAGTAAATGGAAGACATACAAGACCACTGATAATCTGCCTCGATCTGGGGCTCCACGCAAGATCTCACCCCATGGGGTCAAAATGATCACAAGAACAGTGAGCAAAAATCCCAGAACCACACGAGGGGGCCTAGTGAATGAACTGCAGAGAGCTGGGACCAAAGTAACAAAGGCTACCATCAGTAACAGACTACACCGCCAGGCAGTGCCAGACATGTCCCCCTGCTTAAGCCAGTACGTGTACAGGCCTGTCTGAAGTTTACTAGAGAGCATTTGGATGATCCAGAAGAGGATTAGGAGAAGGTCATATGGTCAGATGAAACCAAAGTAGAATTTTTTGGCAAAAACTGAACTTGTCGTGTTTGGAGGAGAAAGAATGCTGAGTTGCATCCAAAGAACACCATATCTACTGTGAAGCATGGGGGTGGAAACATCATGCTTTTGGGCTGTTTTTCTGCAAAGGGACAAGGACTACTGATCCGTTTAAAGGAAAGAATGAATGGGGCCATGTATCATGAGATTTTGAGTGAAAACCTCCTTCCATCAGCAAGGGCATTGAAGATGAAATGTGGCTGGGTCTTTCAGCATGACAATGATCCCAAACACACCACCTGTGCAACAAAGGAGTGGCTTCATAAGAAGCATTTCAAGGTCCTGGAGTGGCCTAGCCAGTCTCCAGATCTCAACCTCATAGAAAACCTTTAGAGGGAGTTGAAAGTCCGTGTTGCCCAGCGACAGACCCAAAACATCACTGCTCTAGAGGAGATCTGCATGGAGGATTGAGACAAAATACCAGTAACAGTGTGTGAAAACCTTGTGAAGACTTACAGAAAACCTTTGATCTCATTGACCTGTCATTGCCAACAAAGGGTATATAACAAAGTATTCAGATGATCTTTTTGTTATTGACCAAAAACTTATTTTCCACCATAATTTGAAAATAAATTCTTTATAAATCAGACAATGTGATTTTCTGGATTTTTTCTTCTTCTTCTTTTGTCTCTCATAGTTGAGGTATACCTATGATGAAAATTACAGGCCTCTCTCATCTTTTTAAGTGTGAGAACTTGCACAATTGGTGGCTGACTAAATCCATTTTTGCCCCACTGTATATGGTCGATAGTCTTTAAGACAGATTGCATCTTTCTAACAAGTCATTGATTTTAACTAAAAATTAGACCTAATGGCCTTTTGTAAGGTCAGCATGCTACTACTAGCCAAAATAGCACAAAAATTTGCCTTTTGGCTTTTAACAACACTGAAAGAATACAGCGGACACACAGGAGTCTGGTGTATGCATGAGGAAAGTGCTCCTCCCCTCTGCCTCTCCTTCCATGAGGCTGGAGAACAGTTCTGCTCATGAATTCACTCAGAAGCTATGTGTCCAGTGTATTGTTTCAGTGCTACAAGTAGTGAAATGGGAAAGTTTGGATCAGAGATGAGCGAATCGATTCTACCAATTTGGAATTTGTACTGAACTGCCCCCCAAAAAAAAAAATAAATAAATAAATAAATAAACACAGAAAAAACTTTTTCATATAATTTTTTCTGAATCTTTTCAGAAAAGAATTTGAGTCCTAGGAGACCAGAGACTGTCAGAGCATATTTAATTTGGGTCCAAATATAAAAAAAAAAAAACATACAAAAAACTATTTCAAGAAATTCACTCTTCTGGACTTGTAGCTATAACACACATCCCTTGCATAGGTTTAAATGACTCCCTAACATATTAAGCTGACTTGAAATGTAATTGTTTTAGTGAAATGCAAATCGCTCCTTTGCTTGTCAGGAGAAGCTGAGCTTTACTTCTCCTCCGAGACTCAGTCTATGGAAAACCTTCTGTCCATTAACTCGCATTCATTGCCTCTGCCATAAGCACAGGTGTACTGTACAGAACTACATTCTATTAGGAAAACATCATATTTTTTCTCCTCTGAACGGTGGCAGACTTTCTAACTCACTTGTCTTCAAGCTGATTATTAAGTGAAGCATGACGAGTGACTCCCACCACTCAAAGCAACAGGTGCCAGTCATGCCAGGTGTCTAAGGCAAAGGCTTGTCATATCAACCTTATATCAAGCAGGACTCCACCATTATAATCTGAGGATTTCATTGTTTTTAACTATTTAAAAGACATATGTTGAAAGTTACCGTATTCCTAGCAAACAGCTATCTTGCATAATCTGTCTACTGAATATACAGTACATTGGCAGGGTTATGGAATTGCACAATTGCATACTATATGCATTGTAAGTCTTATCTTTCTCTTTGTACTAGTATCTTGAACGTCTTAGACTTTAGTCTATTTTTATTCTATGACACTTTCCTTAAACATATTGAAAGGGAATCTTAGAGATATGATGAATTGCAGACAGCTTCATGGGTCCTTAATTATAGTCCAAAGAGAGCTGATGTCACTGACTTCCCTAATAATTAGGAGACAATGCCAGCCTTGTACAGAGTGCAGCCTAGGAAGTATGCACAGCTCATTACTAGGTTTCTAGTGATTTTAAAAATTTTGCAGATTCTTTCAATCTATCTATTTATCTAGTATCTATCTATTTATTTAGTATCTATCTATCTATCTTGTATCCATCTATCTAGTATCTATGTATCTATCTATCTAGTATCTATCTATCTAAACATGCAAATATATGGCAGCACTAGAGTCAAATATGTATGAGTCAACAAATAGGTGCACGCCTGAAGGGATTAGACAATTGCCCAATATACAAAATAGCAAAACGACAGCACTTAAATAGAAAATAAAATGCAAAACTTTTATTTACCCAGGTGGCTACACGATTTTTCAGCTCAAACTTAAAGCCTCTCCTTGAGAAAGTCTCTAAGGTTGAGCCGAAACGTCCTGTATCCACCTGGGTAAACTTTTTGCATTGTATTTTTTTTTTTATTGCTACCTTTTTGCTATTTTTTATCTATTATCTATCTATCTATCTATCTATCTATCTATCTATCTATCTAACAATCTTTTTAGACAGGATCATTTAATATACTTAGACACACAACCTTTAAATAGTGTATATTTTGAATATGAAATTATTGAAATTCTACTGTCCATTTAATAATAAAGTAATTAATTTAAATGTTCAATTACATTATGTTCCATTGGGCTACATCCTAAAAGATATTGCAATTATCACATAAAGGCTTTCTCTCTTTGTTACCACCTGACAGAGTGACAAATATAATATATACTATCTGTCAAAATAAAATTAATATGATTATGTTAATAAATCTTTGGAGCCACATCTTCACAGGATGGTAACAAGTGTTATTTTTCTGTCTTTTTATCTACCATAAATCTATTTACTAAATCTATTATCTATCTATCTATCTCTATATCTATCTATCTATCTATCTATCTATCTATTTGTCTATCATCTAATTATCTATCCATCCACTCAAACATATAAAATAAAGTATGTTCTTATATTGCAGAGGGGCATTTGGGGTTCTTGAGGTGTTAGATATATGTCCAATATGTATCAATTTCAACAAGAGGAGAGGATGTGGAGAAGGCAAGGGACAGAAGTAACTACTAGTGTTGATCAACACCAAAGTGCTCTGGTGCTCGAGTAGAACACTTTGGGATGCCCGGGTGCTCTACAGAACACCCGAGCACAATGGAAGTCAATGGGAGAACCCGACCATTAAACCAGGCACCCCCTGCTCTGAAGAGGGGAGGGTGCCAGGTACCACTGATGTCTATGCAGAAGATTACTGTACAGTGAGGGAATCCCCCAGTATGAGTCTGTGGCTTAGGAGTCCTTGCTCTGACTCCATATATATCTATGTCCATATATGGAGTCAGTGATTGGCGACACCCAGTCTATTTAAATCTGATTTAGCCTCTATTTCTGAAACATTTCTGTGGGATTTCAACTCACAACTTTCTACATTAGAGGCTAGGCCCTTAACCACTCAGCTATAAAGCTGAATAATAAACTGTGTCAGAAAAACCTCATAGTAGTTTGTCATCTAGTAAGTATTCCTATATCAGAAGTGTAATTTTATATTTTACTGCAGGTCAACATTTAGCTGTATAGCGTAGTGGTTAAGGTTCTTGGCTCTATTGTAGAAGGTTGTGAGTTCAAATCCTGACAGAAATAGAGGCTAAATTTAATTTAAATATTTTATATTTTTTAGTCATAATAAAAAATGTATGTCGCATAAATATGAATGCATAATATGTGGGAAACTACTACTGATGATTTTGGCAATAATATATTTACATATATTATATTATATATTCTAAATAATATATGTAAATATATTTTGGCTAAATATATATATATATATATATATATATATATATATATATATTAAATTTAGCCTCTATTTCTTAAAAATTTGTGCCGGGATTTGAACTTACAACCTTCTACTTTAGGGCCAAGAACATTAACCACTATGCTATACAGCTAAATGTTAACCTGCAGTTAAATATAAAATGATACCTCTGCTGTATAGGAATACTTACTAGATGACAAACTACTATGAGGTTTTTGATACAGTTTATCATTCAGCTTTATAGCTGAGTGGTTAAGGACCTTGCTGTAGAAAGTTGTGAGTTCAAATCCTGGCACAAACTTTTCAGAAATAGAGGCTAGATTAGAATTAAATTCACTGACTCAAGCATCGCGCTTAAGCACACGTGGTATTCGCGCTTAAGCACACATGATGCTGGAGTCAAACTCCAGTTTGTCCGAGCATGCTCGCTCAACACTAGTAACTACCAATAAACATCTGATTATAAAGCTCTGCATATATATATGATATTTGGATTACCTTATACAAATATAACTATTGCATTGGAATTATTGTTACTTAATTCAATCCCCAAATCAAGCTAATCTGGTTCATGACAATAACTCCCTATTAGCAAGAAAATTACTTGATGGTTTTGAGCTGACATTGGCAGCATTGGTGGTTGACGGTGGAAGATGTGATGTTGTAAACTATATGTGCATGTATGTCTGAATTTATATGCGTGTGCTTCTATGTCTGAACTTTTATGTGTGCACATGTATGTCTGAACCTTTATGTGTGTGCATGTATGTCTGAACCTTTATGTGTGCACATGTATGTCTGAACTTTTATGTGTGCGCATGTATGTAACATAGTAACATAGTAACATAGTATATAAGGCCGAAAAAAGACATTTGTCCATCCAGTTCGACCTGTTTCCTGCAAGTTGATCCAGAGGAAGACAAAAAACCCCTGTGAGGTAGAGCCAATTTTCCCCACTTAAGGGGAAAAAATTCCTTCCCGACTCCAATCAGGCAGTCAGAATAACTCCCTGGATCAACGACATATCTTTAGTAGCTATAGCCTGAAATATTATTACGCTCCAGAAATACATCCAGGCCCCTCTTGAATTCCTTTATTGTACTCACCATCACCACCTCCTCAGGCAGAGAGTTCCATAGTCTTACTGCTCTTACCATGAAGAACCCTTTTCTATGTCTGAATTTTTATGTGTGCGCATGTATGTCTGAAACTTTATGTGTGCGCATGTATGTCTGAACTTTTGTGTGTGCATGTATGTCTGAACCTTTATGTGTGTGCATGTATGTCTGAACCTTTATGTGTGCGCATCTATGTCTGAACTTTTATGTGTGCGCATGTATATCTGAACTTTTATGTGTGCGCATGTATGTCTGAATTTTTATGTTTGCGCATGTATGTCTGAACTTTTATGTGTGCTTATGTATGTCTGAAACTTTATGTGTGTGCATGTATGTCTGAACTTTTATGTGTGCGCATGTATGTCTGAAACTTTATGTGTGTGCATGTATGTCTGAACTTTTATGTGTGTGAATATATGTCTGAACTTGTGCTGCAGGAGTTTGGGAACTCCAGTAAAAGTATAGTAGTCCAAAGCATGCGAGATTATGAGATTTCTACATGATTATTAATAATACAGCATTACTAATTAAAGGGTTCTTCCTAGAAAAATAATTTACATTTTTCAAACCAGCACCTGGATCTGAATCCTTTTGTAATTGCATGTCATTAAAATTGTAGTATAGTGAGAAATCTATCAGTATGGCGCCACCTACTGTTTGCCCTTTCTCTCAATTCTCTGTCCAGCTCATTGAGGTTGAAATAGCTCAGTTTTATCTTTTATCTGCTACCAGCTTCAGCAGAAAGGACACATCCTTTGAGCTGCCAGCTTGAAATCTAGCAGAGTAATCAGAGCACTGAATGTGGTGATCTCTGGATCCTTGTTGATTCTGGATTTGTTAGAAAGAGATTGTCATGTACTATATGATGGTTTTCGTTTTTTAAATCATTCATGGGATAACCCCTTTAATAGACCTTGCTTGTTCTTATTTGTGGAAGAAGCAGAAGACAAGCAAGAAACCCTGTTTATTTCTCTTTCTGATATTTTTTTCCAAATAATATGATTATCACTTTAAAACAATTAGACCAAGATTCCATTTGACGGCAGTGATTGTTTTCCTCGGTTAATTTGTGGATTATTTAGAAGCTTAGTAAATAATTGCTTCATTTTATGGCTCAGAATGCAGCCGCTTTTTGTTTCATTAAGATTGTATGCTAAAGAAGATCCTTTGGTTTTTATGATGCCGCTTGGTTCTGTTTCTTTCTTCTTTTCCCTTTGGGGTATCTCATTTCATTCCACAAAGAATACACAGAGCTGCGGGCTGCAATCCAGGCATCTATAATGCATAACCGCCCGGCAGCGATTTCTTTTTCCAAAATCTGATACTACGTAGTGATATCACATAGGCGACACGTATACTGAAAAATGGAGGTAAAAGTTGGCATATTTTTCCCCAGTCCCGTGTGTACCGACATCCGGATTGTTTTTGATGTCTTAGCACAGTTTGCTGGGTCAGATAGACAAGGTTGTTTGTTGATATGTGAAGAGATGCACAACTAAAAGGAGAAAAAAAACTTTCAACATATAAAGTACTACATCAAGTCTCTGTGGATTAGGCCACATGCTTTGTGATGATTTCTGAAGACTTTTCATAATCCCCTTTAAAGGAAATTTTGAGTCTTTCATATCTAAAAACTAATTAGATGTTTTTAGCTTTAACAGCATGTGGGATTTTGTTACAGCAGAAACCTTGCTATCCAGCGTTCTCCAAAACCTAATGGGCGTTCATGAGTTCTATAGTAGTCATTAATTGGTAATATTTTTGATGTCCTCAACTATGAAATTATTTTTATCTTATTATTATTTTTTTTTTATTACAGTCCATAGAATGCAAGGTCGAGACAATATATGGTATTGTTTAAGCTTTGGCAACACCATTTGATTTTGTCACATTCTATACTCAAAGTTTCACAACCAAAGTCCCTCTAGTAGGTGATTGCCCAGAGAACTGTGGCCACAAAGCGCTGACATCAATATAAGTTTTTCTATTAAAAATATGTAAAGAACGAATAGTTATACCTCACATCAGGCACACATTTATATAATTTAATTTCAAATAACCTCCTCTAACATTGTCCTTTTAATTGAGAGTAGAGATGAGCGAATCGAAGCTGACAAAGTGGAATTTCAGCCGAATTTCAAGAAAAATCTGATTAGCACCAAATACGAATTTCCTTGTGCTTTGTGGTAACAAATCACATTTTTTTTCTAAAATTGCTGCTACAGGTGTGAGGACATGGGGCAAGGAACTCTGGCAAGGCGGGATCACCCATACTGACATGCATGCAGCCAATCAGCAGCCAGTCAACCCTGTGATGTCATAGCCCTATAAATATGGCAGCCAGATTAAGCCATTTGCCAGCGTACTTAGTGCAGGGAGAGTCTGCAGGCGCTAGGGACAGTGATAGGAAAGACTTGACTATGGTGGGAAAAAAAAGACATTTATAAGTGTAGGGCATGATTACTCAAGGTGTAGGGAAAGGATAGGGAGGAATCATTCCACCAGCATTTGTGTGGAACAGGGTTCAGTCGGGGGGGTGACAGCCTGGGTAATAAGAAAACTCCTAGTACACCTTGCTGCACTGACTGGGGATCCAAATTGCCATTATAATGCTCTGTAATTCCAGAAAACCGCTCTTATTAGGGTGCAGGTGCTGTTTGATACAGGCATTAACAGGGTTTATTACAAGGAAATATTTACATTTTATTTGGTTTGCATTAGTGGGAAAAGAAAGGGCTTATTAGCCGTTGTGTGGTAAAGGGCGAAAATTACAGCCCTTTTTGTAGTGTATTAGTGGCAAAAGTAAAATATATTTGCTGATCAGCAGTGCAGTTATCTGTTTTAAAGCCCTTTTTTCCATGTATTAGTGGAAAAAGAAAAAAAATATTTGCCGCTAAACGGTGCAGTAATATATTCTGAAGCCCTGTTTGACGTTCAGCATTGTACTTCTCTGTTGAAAAGCCTGTTGTGTAAAAGTAGAACAAAATTAGGGCCTAATTGACGTTCTGTGGTGCAGTTATATATTCTGAAGCCCTTTTTGCCTTGTATTAGTGGCAAAATAAAAATATATTCGCCATCCAGCCTTGTTCTTCTCTGTTGAAAAGCCTGTTGTGTAAACGTAGAAGAGAATTTTCGGCCTAATTGACATTCTGCGGTGCAGTGATATATTCGCCATCCAGCTTTGCATATATCTGTTGAAAAGTCTGTTAAGTAAAAGTTGAAAAAAATTAGGAGCTAATTGCCGTTCTGCGGAGCAGTGATATATTCTGAAGCCCTGTTTGCCGTGAATTAGTGGCGAAATAAAAATATATTCGCCGTCCAGCGTTCTACTCCTCTGTTGAAAAGCCTGTTGTGTAAAAGTAGAACAAAATTTGGGCCTAATTGACATTCTGCGGTGCAGTGATATATTCTAAAGCCCTGTTTGCTGTGTATTAGTGGCAGAATAAAAATATATTTGCAATCCAGCATTGCATTTCTCTGTTGAAAAGCCTGTTCTGTAAAAGTAGAAAAAAAATTGGGCCTAATTGAAGTTCTGCGGTGCTGTGATATATTCTTGAGCCCTGTTTGCCGTGTATTAGTGTCAAAATAAAAATATATTCGCCGTCCAGTGTTGAGCTTCTCTGTTGAAAAGCCTGTTGTGCAAAAATAGAAAAAAATGTGGGCCCTAATTGACGTTCTGCGGGGCAGTGATATAATATAAAGCCCAGTTTGCCGTGTATTAGTGGGAAATAAAAATATCCGCCATCCAGTGTTGCATATATCTGTTGAAAAGCTTGTTGTGTAAAAGTAGAAAAACATTTGGGCCTAATTGATGTTCTGCGATGCAGTGATATATTCTGAAGCCCAGTTTGCCGTGTATTTGTGGCGAAATAAAACTATATTCGCCGTCCAGCGTGGTACTTCTCTGTTGAAATATCTGTTGTGTAAAAGTAAAACAGAATTTGGGCCTAATTGCTGTTCTGCGGTGCAGTGATATATTCTAAAGCCCTATTTGCCGTGTATTAGTGGTGAAATAAAAAACATTTTACCTAACATTGGATTATTTGCTCTAACAGTATGTCAGACTGAAAAGTGCCAGACCCTGCACAGGGGAGTGGCCGAGGCGTAAATGTTTCTGACGCAGGCAGAGGTCACAGAAAAGTATGGGGGCGTGGCAGCAGGGGTCAAAGCGAGAGGCCTGAGCTCCTGGTATCATCTAGCAGTCGTGTCTTGACCAGCAACCCAGCGGTTGAATGGTTGACTGGGTCATCCACTTCGTCTCAAGTTACATCAGACACCCGCGGCCAGGAGTCGGTGGGTTCCTCTGACACGATGCTTAGTTGGCATGTCCCAGGAGCAGGCCCTGTGCCTTCACCTGTCCTCAACTTGCCTCTGTCCTTTTCTGTTCCCTCAGCCAGAGAAGTTTTATATACTGTGGGCTCGGCTCCACCTTTCAGCTGCTTGAGGACAGTCAGCAGCTACTGCCCAGCCAAGATTTGGAGAAGACATCCGCCGCTTCCTTCACTAGGCAGTCAAGTACTGATGAGGAGAGTGGCATGGGAGCTGGTGTTGCCAGCAGTCAGGCTCTTGACCCAGAGATGGTTGAGTAGGACATCAGTGACGTGGAGACACTACTCGATGATGATGATGTAGCTGCTCACACTTTGGAGCCGGGTGACAAAGGGGCTTCATCATCATTGGGTGAAGAGAGTGTCAGCTTGCCCATGAGCCAGCGGGAGAGCCAGCAAGTCACTAGCGTGGCCTGGAGTCAGCAGGGTGGCAGCAGTGGGAGGTTGGGAGTGAAACATGCCTGGGGTAGACCATCCGCTTTGCAGGAGCCTACCTGCCTGGGAAGTAGCAGTGCACTGGTTTAGGGAGGCATCGGTGGTAGCAGTCAGTCAGTGTGGAGTGTTGGGGGTAAAATCACCTACTTGGCGGTGTGAATGTAGCAGGACCTCAAGAATTGCGCTGTAAGGGGTCACGTGACCTGTTATTCATGATGCTCAGACGCCGGCCGGCATGCGCTCGCCAGCTGCCAGGCTAAGTTTACTTTTGGTCACATGATCGCAATTAACGCGACCACGTGGCTGAGGAGACGGGAGTGGTGTGCGTGCAGAGTTCAGGCTAAGTTTACTTCCAGTCACGTGATCGCAATCAGTGCGACTACATGACTAGGTTGCCAGGGAACGGTGTGCGTGTGCTCCTCTCCTTGGCTCTGCTCCGAAACCGGTGACTGCACGCCGACCGGTGTCTGAGCGTCATGATAAAGGGTCACGTGACTCCGAAATGCGTAGTTCTATCTGGCTAAAAGATTCTTTAAAAAAGAAGAAGATTATTCATCCTACATTCAAGTGTCCTGGGCGGTGATATTGTGCCATCTTGTGGTCCTGCTACATTCACATTGCAACTCCTTTGGAGAGAATTGGGCCTCATCTCCTGAAGTTCCTGGATGCTACGGCTGCACACCCGACTAGCGGACACAGAATTCCTACAAGCCTACAGTAGAGTTGTGCCTATTTATAGCATAAATCTATAAGGTGAGCCTCCATTATTCGCTTTTCTCACCAGTTACACAAATCTGGAACATACTACCCTGTGGTGCGCTCTTTTTTGCTTTTCTAGAAAGCACACTCCCAAATACACACTACTTGGTGGTGTAGCTGTTTTGTGTTAAGCCGCCGGAGTAGGTGAACATGGCCATGTGTAGAATATGTGGGCAGAAGGTTTTGGCACCCCGGCCCTGGGTCAACATATGCAGCGTCAACATAAAGTGGCCTGGGACAACCGTGGCTCCGATGTGGTGGTCCAGCCTGCTGCAGCAATCGCTGCATTACCCAGTGGCACGCACCTGGTATCAGGCAGTCAAGGCTCCACCACCACAGCCAAAGGGAACTGTCTGTCCTTCCCATCATCTGCTGGTCCTGATGCTTCTGCTCCTCCTCCTACTCCTCATCAGTCATTCCGTCATGCAATCGATCTCTGAAGCGATTGCCAAGAGCAGTCCTTCCCTTTCCAATTAGTGGACTCTGCACCTTTCAGAGAGCTGATGGCTTGTGCCGAGCCGAGGTGGAGAATCCCAAGCCGTCATTCTGTTGCCAAAATGGCACTACCAGCCCTACACACACATGTTGAACAGAAGGTGGGCCAGTCCTTGTGCCCAGCGCTGACGTGTTGAGCTATAACTACGGTCAGGGAAAATACATATCCTTTACGGCCCACTGGGTGAATGTGGTTCCTGCACAGCCACACCAGCAACTTGGCCAGGTGACGCCGCTTCCGCCTCCACGTTGCCACGCCAGTGGTTCTGCGACAATGTCCGCCTTTGCCTCCTCATCCTCCACCGTGTCCTCAGCCTCCACTGCAGGGGCAATTCACAGGGGCCCTCCAGCATACCACATGTGCAGGGCACGGTGGTGTCACGCTGTTTTGCATCTTGTTTTCGTGGGCGAACGGAGTCACACAGGGGAGGAACTGCTCTGTGTACTTCTTCAAGAAATAAAATCCTGGCTTTCTCCACGACAACTCAAAATCAGAACCATGGTAAAAAACAACGGAAAGAACATTGTGTCAGTGCTACGTCAAGAAGGCTGAACCATGTGCCCTGCATGGTACATGTGTTCAATCTGGTTGTCCAGCGGTTCCTGAAGTATTCCACCATCTGCAAGACATCCTAAAAATGGCCAGTAAACTTTGCATACACTTCAGCCACTCATACACCTCAAAGTACACCCTCCTTGAGCTGCAGTGGCAGAACGGCATCCCCCAACATAGGCTGATATGCGACATTTCCACCCATTGGAATTCCACCCTCCATCTGTTAGACTGACTATACGAACAGAAAAAGTCCATAAACGATTTCTTAATGATCCAAGCAGGCAGGAGTACTCCCCTGTGTAACTTCGATGTCAGCCAGTGGCAGCTCAAGCGTGACACCTGCCGTTTGCTCAGGCCCTTGAGGATGCCATGTTATTTTTCAGTCGCCAGAACTACGGGATGAACTATGTCATTCCACTGATTCATGTCCTGGAACAGATGCTGGAGACGTGGTGCCTAGATCTCTCGGCCACAAGAGCCCTGTGGGGGCTGAATCAGTGGAGGAGGAGGACATTGGCGCAAAAGCTATGTGTATCAAAATGGGTGGTTTTTCTATACAGGTGACAGGAGAGGTGTAGCAGGAGCAGCCAGAGGAGCTACAGGATGATGCGGAAGATAAGGCAGAGAACCCAGACACACCGTCACAGTATGCAGTGGAGATGGACGCAGGGAATCCCTCCGAGTCACTTGCACAAATGGCCCAATGCATGCTTACTTACATAGTGACAGCCAAATTGTCACCATTCGGCAGAGGGATGACTTCTGGCTCTCCACCTTGTTTTATCCTCATTATCGGTCCAAAATGTTGGCCTTTTTTACACCCGCTGAGAGGGAGGAAAAACTGAACTACTATTGAGACATCCTATGTAGTCAGATGGCTGCTGCCTATCAGCGCCATTGTCCATCCTCTCGCAGGTCCGACCAGGGGGGCCCTCTGCGCTCACGTTCCACTGCCATGGCTGCTGGAGAGGGGTGGCAGGAGCAGTACCAGCTCTATCAGCAGCAGCCTGAGTCTAGAGTCTCTGATGAGCAGCTTTCTTTACCCGCATAGTGAAGAAAGTACTCACCAGCAGCAGCAGCTAGACCTAGAGCAGGACCTGAACCAGCAGGTGGTGGCATACTTGGACAGCACCCTGCCACCCTACTTTTAAGATCCGCTGGACAACTGGGCTGTAAAACTGGATTTGTGGCCACAACTGGAAGAGTTTTTTCCCCTGGAAAAGCTGTCCTGCCCGGCCAGTAGTTTGGCCTCAGAGCAGGTGTTTGGTGCGGCGGGGGCCATAGTTACCCCAAGAAGAACTCGCCTGTCCAACCAAAATGAGGGGAGACTGACCTTTGTCAAGGTGAATCAGGTGTGGATCCACCAGGATTTCAACCCACCAATTCCTGTTGCATCAGACTAGAACATACATGGTGCCTCACCCAAAACTTGACAAACGAGATCGGTTTCTTCTGGCTACCGGCCTCAGCTACTATTCTGATGCTGCCACCCTCCTGATACCACAAATCTGATGGCAAGTGTTCTTTCTCACACTCACCATCTTCAGCGGGTACTGTTATTGCCACCCACCTCCACACTCTGTCGTCGTGCCACTCTGTGGCTTCCTGATGCTTCCACCACCTTCAGAATCTGTCATTGTGTCACTCTGTGGCCTCCCGATGAAGCTGCTGCCACCTCCACACTCTGTGATTGTGCCACCCAGTGGCCTCCTACTGATGCTGCTGCCGCCACCTCCAGACTCTGACATTGTGCCACTCTGTGACCTCCTGATGATGCTGCTGCCTCCTCCACACTCTGGGATTGTGCCAGCCTGTGGCCTTCTCCTAATGCATCTGCCGCCACCTCCAGACATTGTCATTGTGCCACTCTGTGACCTGCTGATTTTGCCGCCCCTCCAGAGTCTGTCATTGTGCCACTTTATGGCCACCTCATGATGCTGCCACCTCCACGCTCTGTTATTGTGCCACCCTGTGATCTCCTCTTGATGCTGCTGTCACTTCCACACAATCTCTCATCATGGTGCCACTCTGTGGCCTCCTGCTGCTGCTGCCACCTCCGCAATCTATTGTCGTTGTGCCACTCTGTGGCCTCCTGATGCTGCTGCCACCTCTGCAATCTCTCGCCGTCGTGCCACTATGTGGCCTCCTGATGCTGCTGCCACCTCCACACTTTGAACGAAATGTAAAAAAAAGTTAAAAAAGAGGTTAGGGAGTTTCTGTCAAGGCAGAAACAACTTCGGACGAGAGGCGCCAAAGGGCGGAGTGGATGGAAGTGAAGAAAAAATATAAATATATAAAAATATATAAATTAATAAGTTAAGAGGTAAAATTACTCAAATAGATGAAAATAATAAACGTAACGTAAATGTGAAATGGGATGTAGACATAGAAAAAAGGCAGCGCAGGTGTTTAGGGGATTAGACGGGAATCTATCCCCTATAATAGATGAAAAGGAAAGGGAGGGTGACCACAAATCACAGGATCTGTGCAAGGTCACCGAAAAAAAAATAACACCAATGGAGGCGCCTATTTTCAAAAGACGGAAATGGTCTATTCTGGGATGGATAGAAGAATATATAATAAACAAAAAGTGGTATAATAAACTCAAGGAAGAGAACAGTAAAGAGAGACCCAGGTGAGCGGTCAGTGATATAGAGATGACTTTTTGTTTATTATATATTCTTCTATCCATCCCAGAATAGACCATTTCCGTCTTTTGAAAATAGGCGCCTCCATTGGTGTTATTTTTTTTTCGGTGACCTTGCACAGATCCTGTGATTTGTGGTCACCCTCCCTTTCCTTTTCACCTCCACACTTTGTCATTGTTACACTCTGTGGTCTCCTGATGCTGCCGCCACCTCCAAACTCTGTCATTGTACCACACTGTGGCCTCCTCCTGATGCTGCCGCAACCTCCAGACTCTATCATTTTGCCACTCCGTGGCCTCCTGATGCTGCTGCCACCTCTACAATCTCACATCAAGGTGTCACTCTGTGGCCTTCTGATGCTGCCGCCACCTCCACAATCCCTTGTCGTGGTGCCATTCTGTGGCCTCCTGATGCTACTGCCACCTCCGCAATCTCTCACCTTCGTGCCACTCTGTGGCTTCCTGCTGCTGCTGTCACCTCAGCAATCTCTCGTCCGCAATCGTCGTCTTGTGGCTTCCTCATGCTGCTGCCACCTCCACACTCTATCATTGTGCCACTCTGTGGCCTCCTCATGCTGCCGCCACCTTCAGACCCTTTCATTGGGCCACTTTGTGGACTTCTCATTCTGTTCCCACCCTCCCCACTTCATGAATTGGACACTATTTTGCCTTTTTTGGCTTGGCTGACAGCTTCTTTCATTTGACCCTTTTTCTGATCTACCATAAATGAGACACACAACGGATCCTCTCTTTGTAGCAGCTGTAAGGCCTATGGTCCTATCAGAATTGGCTTGCGATTTGATAGCCAAAAGCAGGAGTGGGTACAAAACAAAGAAGACATGCAAATATTCGGTTAACGTGTCATCTCTGTTTTGGATCGAGTGAAGACAAATGCTCAAGAGAGGGGGATTATTGTTCTGACGGTTCAGAGGAAGGGCAAAATAATCAGTGACGTCAACACAAACTTACTGCTGACACCCTCTCCACTCTTTAAGGGGAGGGGGGCAGGGGCTCTACTTGTTTAAGCAGTTAATAGAACAGGTTGTGTTTACTTCTTTGTGGAATCAGCTAACAACAGTGTAAATGAAGTTAGCTTCTTCTTGACACTAACATTGAACTGTAAGGCTGAGTTCATACTTGAGTTATTTGGTCAGTTTTGATCCCATGACTGCCCAAATAAGTGAAATGTGCAGTGATTCTAAAAGCGACACCTGTCATCTGCATGTCATACGGACATACAGTATTATTTTACTACCAAAGCAAACTTCCTATGTGTGTTACTGCAAGGCACAGTATTCTACACCACTATAAAGGCTCTCTGCAGCCAGGAAACGGCAGTATTTTTAACCAAATTTGTTGCAAACAAATTAGGATCAAACCAAATTTATCCCCAAAAATTCGGCTAACTGGCGAATCAAATTTTTGAAAAATTTGCTCATCTCTAAGAGAATCTTGATGAAACTTTTTGGATGCAGTATATTGAAAATGCAAACTGTATGAGTCACCAAATATACCACACATACCATATGTAAAGTAACTTGTATGAGTCACTAAATATTCCATACATACCATATGTAAAGTAAATTGTATGAGTCACCAAGTATACCACATATACCATATAAAACATTACGGTAGATATACCCAACCATATTTACGGGTCCGCATCTGTTCCGCAGGTGCCATAATGGATACAGACTCATTTATTTCAATGAGGCTTTAAAAGATGCTGACAGCACACTGTGTGATTTCCGCATGCATACTTCCATTCCGCGGCCCCACAAAAAAGATAGAGAATGACGTACTCTTGTCCGCAATTGTGGACAACAATAGGCATTTCCATCATAGGGCTGGCCATGTGCGCTCCTCAAAATGCCTACACACAGCCAGTTTCTGTGTTTTTTTGCAGATCTGCGATTTGCAAAACACATACAGTCATGTGAATGTACCATTACACACATCTGTTATCTGTGGTGATATCTGGCAGCTACTGTTTGACATTTCCGCAATACCTTCACAGGGGAAATGCAGATTTGTATGGTGCTCACTGAAGTCATTAAGCTGGCATGCAAGATATACTCTTTGTAGCCTCTTTCTTTCTAGCTTATAGATGAGAAACTTTAAGAAGGTACCCCTCCCTCTAATAACTCTTAATTCCCTACTAAGTGCATGGGTTTCCGAACCAGACAAGCTCTTTAATTTATATTAAATGGAAAATTAAAATTGATGCATTCTCTAGGTCTAAACTTTTTGCCTTAGTGGTTTCAATGAAATCCCCTCCACTGACCTTAGTTTAAGGTCTTACTTGTTAAAATATCAATTTAGGACTTTTAGACTTTTTAGTCTTTTTAATATTTTATAGAAAAAATATAATGGAAACGACTATTTTTAGGTAAAAGTTTTACTGCTGATAAATTTTGAACAAATAAAACCCCTATCTCTCTTGAGATATAGCTGAGCACTGGCTCGGCTATTTTTATTGGCCCCATTGAAATGAATGGATGGTGGCCGTGCATGCGCAGTGTGCCTTCCTTCACTTCAATAAGTTCAACAGGAAGAAATAAGCCAGTGCTCAGCTATTTTTGCCGGACCCATTAAAATTAATTGCTGTGTATGCAGGGTGCTGCCTCCTTCACTTTGCCAGCTGCATTTACCAGATAGGTGCAGGTTCCAGAGATGGGACCCACACCTATCAGACAATGTGGGTATATACTAGTGTTATACCCCCATTGTCTGAGATGGGAATACCCCTTTAGTTAGTAAACAGGGAAAATGAATGCCTCTTTCAGCATACAAACAGAGTAATACTTCATGAATTGTAATTGGGATTGAACCATTGAATATGAAGAGAATAGTGATGAGTGACAGGGGCAATATTCTAATTTGCGATATTTCGCAAATATTTGGGCAAATATTCATCATGAATAATTTTCTTGATTGCAAAAATCGGCAATGTAATATTCGCGTAATGCGCTCGCAATACAAGCGTGGGTCACTATTGCTACATTTTTAAAGCTGCTAGAGGTTTCCGGAGACTGGAGAAAATGGTTGACATGGCAGAACATTACAATAGCTTTATATGCAGATAGAGTGCTCAGATATATTCGTGATTGCGCAAATAGGCAATTAATGATGCACATACTTTTCCGCAATACGTGCAACTTCACATTTTAGAAGGTCTGACTACATATTGGTGCACTAAGTATTGTTGTGTACTTGTGACATCACAGCACTATGTATTAGTGATGATCGAGCACCAAAGTATTCGGGTCTTTTCCCCGAACACATTACGATATTCGTGTGCTCGGCCGAGCACCTGAGTATAATAGAAGTGAATAGGAGACAACCAGGCACCCCCTGCTCTGAAGAGGGGAGGGTGCCTGGTCCATTGGAAAAGGACAGAAAGTGACAGAAACACCACTAAAATGGATCTGGAATAGCATGTGGACAATGCCTGGATGCATCTTGGACTCCCAGGTCGCTACTGGGAACCAAGTTGTCCGAGTTGTACACCACTTTTACAGACTGACAAAAAATACGCACAAAACCCCCCAAAAAATTAATTTCACAGAAAAATTGTTAGGAAGCTTTCTTTCCTGTATATTCAATTGTATATAAAGTGCAAGTGCTGCCAAAAAATACAAGCAGGAGGCACTCCAAAACAGCCTGTATATCACATAAATGAGGGCCTCAAAGTACCTCCAAAAGTTCAGTCTTTAAAGGGGTATTCCCATCTCAGACAAATGGTACAATTGTTAAGGTAGTGGGATGCCTACACTCTTAAAGCCTATGCACTAAGTGAAAGGGCTGCCAAAAATGTCAAAGAACTGGCAGTACAATACATCCTTTATTACACATAAAAGAGGGCATCATACACACACTTGAAAAATTGTGATTGGTGGCCTGCTGGTGACCCTCAAAAACTTTTGGAGCAAGGGCCTGCTGGTGACCCTCTAAAACATTAGGGGCGAGGGCCTGCTGGTGAGCAGACACTCTAAAACATTATATGTGAGTGCCTGTTGGTGAGCTGAAACTCTAAAACATTATATGCTAGTGCCTGCAGGTGAGCTGACATTCTAAAACATTATATGCGAGTGCATGCTGTTTAGCTGATGCTCTAAAACATAATATGCGAGTACATGCTGTTCAAATGACGCTCTAAAGCATTTTATGCGAGTGCATGATGTATAGCTGACGCTCTAAAACATGATATGCAAGTGCATGCTGTACAGATAATGCTCTAAAATATTATATGCAAGTGCATGCTGTTCTTCTGACCCTATAAAAAAATGTGAGTTGAGGGCCTGCACTTTAGCTGACCCTATAAAAAAATTAGAGTGGAGGGAATATATACATGGATGAGGAGGAGGAGGAGAAAGCAAGATTCAACATATACTCTTTTTTTGTGGTGTGAAAGGTGGATGGGGAATACACAACAGTAGATCAAGTACATTATAAAGGATAAATTGAAATTCCCTTTATGCTCATCATCAGCTCAGCTTTCCTCTGGTGGATTGGAGAAGTTAGGGGCAATCCAGGCCTTGTTCATTTTTATCTGAGTCAACCTGTCAGCATTGACAGTGGACAAGCGGATACACTTATCTGTTATAATGCCACCAGCAGCACTAAATACACGCTTAGACAAAGCAGAGCAGGCCAGCACCTCCAAGCCGTAGAGCGCAAGTTTGTGCCACGTGTGCAGCTTGGACACCCAGTAGTTTTAAGGCACTGATGGATCATTTTGGACGCTGACACGGTCTGCTATGTATTCCTTCACCATCTTTCAAAACTTTTCCCTCCTTGTACCACTAGGCCGCAGTTTAGAGGTTGCTGGCGGGGTGTCATGAATGTGTCCCATGCCTTGGAGGGTGTTGCCCTGCCTTTGTTGGAACTGCTGTGTTTTCCCCTTGTCTCCCGTCCTCGGTTGCCTAAGAAACTACGGACTATGCCGGCTGCGTTGTGAGATGGAAAATTTTGGAGCAATCTGTCAACACGTACCTTCTGATATTGCACTCTTTTACTCGTCCTCTCTACCACAGGAATGAGAGATGAGAAGTTCTCTCATTCCTGTGGTGGAGAGGACGAGTAAAAGTACCAACAGGCAAGATGTCGATGTCGACATCAGGATGACTCTCCATCTCCTCCTCCTCCTCCTCCTCTTCTTCCCATCCATGCTGAACAGATGGAATTAAAGTTCCATGGGTACTACCCTCTGCAGCAGAGACAACTGTCTCCAGCTCCTCCTCCTCCTCTTCATGGTCCAATTTGCGCTGAGAAGATGAACTGTGGGTGGTCTGGCTATCACTCTGTGTCCTCCCCCATTTCCTCATCTGCCACATTTAGAGCGTCCTCCTTAATTTTGAGTAATGATCGTTTGAGTAGACACAGCAGAGGGATGGTTATGCTGATAATAGCATTATAGCCACTAACGATCTGTGTGGATTCATCAAAGTTTTTAAAACCTCATAGAGGTCTGACATCAATGCCAACTCCTCGTTTTTGAATAGTGGCAGTTGACTTGAAAGGCAATGACCATGTTGCAGATGGTATTCCACAACTGCCCTCTGCGGCTCACAAAGAATGGCCAACATGTAGAACATAGAGTTACAGTGCATGCTCACGTCGCACAACAGTCAGTGAGCTGGAAGCCGCAAGCGCTGCTGCAGCGTTGACAGACCGGCTGAAACTGTGGATGACTTTCAAAAATCGGCACACAAGTGGCATGCCTTCACTAGTAGCTCTTGCAAATTGGGGTAGGTTTTTATAAACTGCTGAGCTTCTAAGTTTAAGATGTGAGCTAGGCATGGGATGTGTGTCAGGTTGCTAAGCTCCAAAGCCGCCACCAAGTTACAGCCATTGTCAGACACAATCATGCCTGGTTATAGGTTGAGTGGCGAGAACCATAGCTCAGTCTGGTCCCTTATACCCTGCCATAACTCTGCTGCAGAGTACTGTTTGTCCCCTAAGTAGATCAGCTTCAGCAGGGCCTGGTGACGCTTACCCACAGCAGTGCTACACTGCTTCCAGCTAGTGACTTATGGCTGACTGCTGGTGGAGGTGGAAGTGGACAAGGAGGTGGCGGAGATGGAGAAGTGGGGGTTGGAGCCAGTAACATAGCTGCTGGTGGAAATCCTGATGGACGTGGGGCCCGCAATCCTGGGTGTGGTTAGCACCTGTGCCATCCGAGGGTACGACTCACTCCTGGCCTACACAACATTCACCCAGTGTGCAGTCAGGGAAATGTAGCATCCCTGGCCACCAGCACTTGTCCATGTGTCCGTGGTGAAGTGGACCTTCCCAGTAAGTGCGTTTGTCAGGGCACGAGTGATGTTCTGGGACACATGCTGGTGTAAGGCGGGCAATGCAGACCATGAAAAATAGTGGAGCTGGGGACTGCATACTGAGGGACGGCCGCCGACATCGGCTGCGGAAGGCCTCAGACTCCACTAGCCTAAATGGCAGCATTTCAAGAGCCAGTAATTTCTAAACTTCCAGATTTAGTGCTATGACCTGTGGATGGGTGGGTATTAGCGCTTGCGTTCAAATGCCTGTGTTTTCAACTTTTCGACACTGTGCTGGGACAGGGAAGTGGATGTTGTTGCTGACGGTTCATGCGAAGGTCCAGGTGCAGGACGAAGAGGGATCCGGGCCTGCGCCTTCAACAGGGCATTGGCCAGCAGTGCGTAACACAGGGAAGGAGGAGGCAGTGGTGATACCTGCAGACCCAGATTGTGGACCCAGGCATTCTGACCACTTATACAGGGTGCTTGGATGCCTTGTGGTGGATCATGCAGGTGGTGGTGAGGTTGCTAGTGTTCACGCCCCGGCTCATTTTGGTACAGCATAGGTTGCAACCTACCACTTTTTTGTCATCTGCACTTTCCTCAAAAAAGGGCCATATTGCGGAACACCTAACCCTTGGCAAGGTAGATTTACGCATGGGGATGCTTGTTTTAACAGTTGCGGGCCTGTTTTGTGTGGGCCGACTTCTCCCTTTTGCAACCCCACTGCCTCTTCCAGACAGTTGCAGTGCTGCGGATCCCTCCCCTTCTGTACTGCTGTCCTTGCTTGGCTTTTATCCTTCCCATGTTGGGTAAGTGACATCATCGCCCACCACCTCCTCTTCCACTTCCTCACTATGATCATCCTCCTGACTTGACCTAGCCACAACCTCAGTGATTGACAACTGTGTCTCATCATCATCCTCCTCGTGTACTATTGATTGATGTTCACCACCGTCATCTTCTTGAGACTGTGAAGGCTCAAGAGGTTGGAAATCAGGGCACAGTTTCTCAGGTACCTATTCAAGCGTGCTGGGCGCGAGGGCCAAATCTATTAGTGGTGCTGGAAAGAGCTCCTCAGAATATCGGAGTGTGGGATCACTCGTTTGGCAAGCTTCTCCATGGTGGGAGGAAGGATGATCAGAGTGAGGATTTGGTTGACCAGACTCTTGTAAACAGATGCTGGATGTGAGGGTAGTGCTTAACCGACTGGAAGCCTTATTTTCAGCAATCCAACCGACCACCTGTTCGCACTGGTCTGATTGGACAGCGTTGTCCTGCGCCGCCCAGCTAAGTTGGACATGAAGCTGGGTACAGTGGATGTTTTTTTTTTTTTTCTGGTGCACTGGCAGCAGGCACAGTTTCATTGCGCCCAGGGTCACTGCCTCTGCATGCACCATCAGCATCACGCGCACTGCCCTGTCCCTTAGTGCTCGCCTTTTTCATATTATTGTTTTTTTTCACTAGATGTGGCGCAGATTGTTTTACTGTCCGCTAAAGACACCGTTTTTGGATGCAGGACAGTATATGTCAAAGAAACCCACGGAATATGGACACTTTAATAGGCCCAGATTATTGGAATTTGTAATACAGACACTGTTTTCAGATGTTCTACACTATTGGCTACAGAACACCACAGATTATGGACACTAGATGTGGCCCAGATTATTAAAGACACAGTCTGCCAATGATGTACAGTATATGTCACTAATAGGTATAAAATAAAAATATCTTTCTGCTGTCAAATTCACACAGTAGTCCTTAAAATGACGTTGGGGTCTTTGAAAAGCTTTTGGTAGTAAAAACATTAAAAGTCTCTCCCTGCACTATTTGTCCCTTCCAAAGCACTGTCCCTGAGACTGCAGCACGTAAATAGATTGCTGCTCTAAAACACACACACAGTAGTCCTTAAAACGACTTTTGGGTCTTGGAAAAGCTTTCTCTGAATAAAAACTGTGAAAATCACTCCCTACACTGTCTTTCCTTTTCTATGCATTGCTCTCCCTGACTATTACTGATCCGAGCACGTGTCATCGGGTGCTATATAACCTCCGATGATGCGTTCCGGCCAGCCAATCACTGTAATGCCAGCAGCTGACATGGCTACTGGCATTACAGTGAGGGCGGTACTTACCTGCACCTTTATTGGCTGCTTAAAACCTGCAAAACGTGCGGGCAGAGACTCGAGCATTGCACTTGAGCTCATGCAGTACTCGGTTGAGTACCGCCATGTGCCGAGCATAACAGATATTCAGCCGAGCATCCTTGCTCATCACTACCTTGTATGTAGCAGATATGTATGGACAGCAGAACCTGTCACACTACCTAACACCCTACACTAGAACCTATCAGCTACAATATATCACAATCTAACCTACACGGACTATCTCCCACTAACTATCTGTATTATGTATATAAGCTAACTAACTATATAATGTAATGTGACACAGTAAAGCACAGAGCACAGCATTGACACTGCTGTCTCTCAGAACTGAAATAAAAAAATGCAGAAAATGGCTGCTGGGGAGGTTCTTATATAGTAAAGAGGTAGGCAACTTTCTTATTGGTTGCTAGGGATGTTGCTAAGCTCAGACAAAGACATTGCTGCCTTCTCATTGGCCCACAAGCAAGAAGCAGGGAGGGATCATGGGTTCAGATGAAAAAAAATCTAGCAAATTGGAATATATAGCACTATATTCTAAATATTTGCGAATTCTCAAAGTGGCGATATTTGCAATCAAAATTTGCGCCCATCACTAGAAGAGAAAAAAACACAGAGAACAATAGAGGCAATACAACCAGCAATCACTATTTACAGAACCAGTTCCAATGTCTCGGGGGGAAAAATAATTTAAACTATGTGTGTCTGCGAGTAGGTCAATACTTCTACCTTAGTCATAAATGGGTGATGATTGATTTATGTTCTAGAAGATGTACTCATCAGTGGTTCAGGTATATAGCAATACGCCTAGTTATTGTAATTTATGTTCCGTGAGCTATACTTTCTGCCAGCATTTCCATGAATTGCAGTACAGCTCCGAGATTGTGATAACTATTCCTCTCTCTCCTTTTACTTGAGCTACTAAACATTTCCATGTGATTCAGGTCATCTTTCCTACTGCATGACTTCACCTTTCCAATACAGATCTATTCATTTATTGTGCATAACAAAAAGCATTTTTCTGTTGCATCTGTAAAAAAACTGTTTGAATGTGGGAGTCGGAATATTATCAGATGTAAAGGTTGGGCATGTCATACTTTGGATATTTGAGGTAGACGTAGGAACTTATATGTTTAGAGATGTCACTTATTCCTCTATAGGTGATTTGTCTTAGCTGGCAGCGCCATGCAGCACACATTTTCTGGTTGATAGATTGCACCCTTCTATCTATTTGAAATACATATTTTATTAAGGCAATTAATAGATATTGGTCATGTAAAATTAATAAAGGGAGAATAAATAGAAGTATCATTTATATTATTTTTTTCCAAGTCTTTCAAGTTGCTTCTCATAACTGCTGTGGAAAAGAGAAAATCTGCTTCATCTGTGCCAAAATTCCAGACTATTAATAATGGCATTATTTTTAATACTATAAAATATGGTATTTAATGATTATTAAGCCAAATATAAATTTTTATGTGATAATAATTAAAATTTTTATGTCATATATGATTCTTTTTTACTTATTTTAACCATTTTGAAATAGATCCTGAAGGATTTCATTGACTTGCAATGATTTTTAAGGACTCCATTCAGTTTCTGTATTATTTTATGGTGAGAATAGTGCTATATGTCTTATGCCATCAAAGAGCAAAGGAAGACTAATGGTATATATACTAATGAAACTGTAAAATGTGTTTTTCCTTACCTTTCATCCTGGCTCCACATACCCTGAGATGTGTGGCATGAGATAACTAGCATTTTCTAAAAAAAAAAAAAATGAGGATTTTGTGATACTCTGGCTTGGAATGTCTATCCTATATGTGTCTATGTGTGGAAACCCAGTGGTTGTGTTGTGAATTGTAGCCTATCAAGGGTTTTGCTCGCTTAATTGAACAAATTGGAGTGAGCACATCTCAATACACATAGACAAATAAATATGAATTAAAAAAGAATATGAATTTAAGAAAAGCATCGATAGATTGTGCTCTAATAATAACTATATATATATATATATATATATATATATTTGATTCCGTGTATTATTTGATTATGCGAATAGGGAAAAAATATACATTTTGAAATGTAGATGTTCATTTTTACCTGAAGCATACCACCCTTGTTGGTGGGTTACATTTGGTGTTGCAGCTCCAGCTCAGCTCTTAAAGGCCAAACATGGCCCATAGACACATGTGACCCTGGTTAAAAAGTAGATCATGCTCGCAATATCCCTTTAATTACTATTCCTGCACATACCATTTTACATCATGAATATGAATATATAAGACATATTCATTTTTCCACATGTAGAATATGGCAACTAGGGTTGAGCAAATTGAAGTATCTGAAGTGGACTTCGATCTGAATTTCAGGGAAAATTTTATTAGCTTCGAAGCTGAATTTCCTCTTGCTTGGTGGTAATTAATCAATTTACCCTGGAATGGTGGTAAAAAAATAAAAAGATACTCAATCTCGTGCGTGGTGACGTGTGACGTCACCATGCCAGCCAGCGTGATGATGTCATCATGCCCGGCATGAGATTTCAGATTGGATCTTCAATTAAGGTTGCCACGACGTTCAAATGGATACGGTATTGTTTTAAAAGGTTTAACCTCTTAAAGCCCTCACCATTATTCTCAGATGTTGCGATCAGCGATAAACCTGGCATCTGAGGGGTTCAATGGGGTCAGTACTTACGTTTTGAAATTCGGTGAAGCATCCAAATCGAATTTTTATGAACTTCTCTCTTCTCTAATGGTAACCTTTCATTAAAAAGTAGATAAAAACATGAAAACCTTGTAAATGGAAATATAGTTTAACAATGGTAATAGCTCAAACAGTCTTCACAAATAAATGGCTTTTTTAACAGGGCTGCATAACGTAAATTGGATTTGGAGCTATTTGTGTTGATTTCTTGCAGTCTTGGAAATCTAAGCCATGGAGCTGGACCCTTTGTTGTAATTAAAAGTGAGGGATTAAGAAATGTACCTTTTATTGACTTCCATGCTTACAAGAAACTACCTCGAAAAATAATTTAATAGTTTCTAAATGTCATTAAAGCTTAGACATATTTGATGAATTAGACTTTTTATTTGAGCATCATAGTGCAGTCTCATTTGCGAGAGGTCATTCATGTAATGTGTGGTGGCTAAAGAAAGTGCATTCATGCAATGTAAACAGAATAATTGTACTGCCTGTTGCCACCGAGGTCCCATAGGAACGCGAGTGTTAATAAGGTCTTGTTAAATCTGCTTGTACTCGTTTGTGGATGCACAGCCTATTCCTATGTAGCCAATATTCCCGTAGGACACCATAGCTGATTGAACTGGGTCTACTTTTACAAAGTTTAATTCCTTTAAATTTAAATTTAGAAATTGCAATTCTACAGTAATATATTCCAGGACTTGTGGCATGTCATTAGCACATTTACAGCTGGCTCCTCTGAACACTTATTCATTAGTGCCTTCACACATCAGGGTCCTCCAGCCTCTTCCATTTCTGGGTTTTTAGATGGTTGAAAATGATGATCCAAGTAGGTCTTGCTAAATGAAGCACAGAATAAATAAAAAAAAATAAATAAATAAATACCTAAATAAGGGACTATAAAAAAAACTATGATTCCTACTTCTTACACTGGTCAATTGTCATTATGATTTTTTCACTTTCAGTTGTAACAATAATTGATCTATATTGATTGCATTGCCCCTAGGGTAGCATCGAAGAGAATGCTCCCCTCTAATGATCACTTAAGCCTTAATAGCCCCTTCATATTTAGCCCCCTTTGTTGTGCATGTGTCTTCAAGTCATATAGAATCGAAAACTGTTAATAAGATACAGAAAAGATTTAATTAATTACATTTATTTCTCAAGCTGCGATGACTTTACTATCAGGGTGAATATCAGTGATATCTAGAACCGATACATCTGCCCCCTCAAATTTATGTGATCACTGTATTTTGGCTAACAATAATTAAAACAAAATAAAATATTAAGCATTTTTGTTTTAAATGATGAGGAAGCGGTATAAAATCTTGAATGGATACTTTCATCAGATTGGATGATTGTCCTTCTGTGGTAGTCAGCACATATCCCTTCCAAATAGATAGGTAATATAATGTTAGTTTACTCATGCTGTGAGTGGAAGATGTTATCTGAAGGGTAATACTTATGATAAGAGTAGATGTAGAATTGTGATAACAGTAAGCAATATTGATCTCTATAAATATGCCTACCACTCGTATGTGCTTAGGATAGCTTTAACTGTGGTCACCCTCCCCAGTGATTCAACATTACAAATGTTCAGAATAGATTGGAGTTTTCTTTACTCG
Source organism: Bufotes viridis (assembly GCA_033119425.1). Lineage (NCBI taxonomy): Eukaryota > Metazoa > Chordata > Amphibia > Anura > Bufonidae > Bufotes > Bufotes viridis. The sequence goes on from CM065592.1 coordinate 407,519,342, forward strand.
AGACCAACACTCTTCTGTACTACTATAAAGCCTATAGCAGCTCTGCATGTCATGAAACACTACACATTAAGTTATCTTGTTACCAACATATTAAGAGTTTGTCAGTTTTGTTTACCTTTTGGGATCAAACGTGATGGCATCCAGGACATCATAGTTTAATTGGAGATAGATAGATAGATAGATAGATAGATAGTCATTTTACTAATATAAAAATCTGAAATATAATGTGTTTTTTTGTGAAATTTCCCATGTATTGTCATCCATTTATTCAGACATTAGGTAATTATAGACCACCATGTTTTCACAATGGGTTTCACTGCTCAGATCTTTAGATAACTGACATTGACTTGAACATCAACTGAAACAATTTGACTCATGTAATACTGGATATTGTTTTTCAGTGAATCAGCATGTACCCATATTAGATACATGTTGTTTCTGACAAGCATGGATTTAGATGTATTAAAAAAAATGATGGCAATGTACAGGAACAACATACCAGTAATAGCTTCTGGAAATAATGAGTTATTTTTCAGTGAGTGTATTATAAAGTCCCTGTAGGTGATATTATTGATAGGAAAACATTCTAGCAGACTGTAATTATTCATGTGGTCACTAATTTGCTAGAAATGATTTTTTTTACTGTAAAGAAACATTTGTAAACAATAATACATTAAACTGTAATAAATCATATGTGAAATAAATAAATATCTCACATTGATTTTTCAGCTTGCAATTTTATCAGAACTTGCTCGTTATTTAAAAACAACTTTATAAAAATCCCATTAGGGAAAAAAAATAAGATCCTTCTGAATATTCACACTTTCGTGCCTTATGCATAGTTTTCTGCTATAAATGTTGTGAATTTATCATAAGCAATTACATATATCATGCATAGGCTTAAAGGGGTTGTCTACTTTAGAGAATCCTTTTTTTATTTGAAGGATTTTCAATTAAAGATGAATGAATTTTAAAAAATTTGTTTCAGTGCAAATATTCAGCCAAGATATTTGTTTCAGTGCAAAGTGTTTCTACCTGAATTGAAAGTGTTTTGAATTCCTATAAAATCTCCCATGTTTCTCTCTCCCCATTACAGTGCCACCTAAGGAGAAATTAAGCTTTACAAACCAACCACTGTAATCTATGGTATTTTATTTCAAATGAATCTGTCAGTTTTATGGTACCCTGTATGGCAGTATAAACTGGTGAAAGATATCCTGAACAAAATGATGGGTCACTTCCTTAAATATATTGTGCAGTTTTCAAACCAACACTTATATCTGAATACTTATGTAATTCCATGTAATTAAACATTTAGTATAGCCACTGAGTTATTCAATAAAATGTATCTATATAGCACCACCTGCTGTTTGTTCTTTTTATTATTTCTTTGTCCACCTCTCTATAGTGGTTGCACATGCTCAGTTTCTTCCATGTTGTTCTACAGTTTCTTCCATAAACTGACTCCTGAGCTGTGATAGGGGGAGAGCTGCAGCAAAGAATATATGTCCCCTAAGTTGCGGCAGAAATAACAACCCCCCTGAGCTGTTAGCTTTATATAAATCAAGTAGAGCAATTGGAACAATGAATGGGGAGATCTCTGGATTCATGTGAGGTACAGGGCTGGTTCTACTTTGCTTAGAAAGAAATTGCCATGTACTATATGTCAGATTTTTATTTCTTAATTATTCATCAGATAACTCCTTTATGACCTAGCCAAATCTGTATTGAAAGGCTCCAGTATGAACCAAGAGCTGGAGCTATTCACTGCACAGTACTTGCAAGGGCATCTTCATATTCTGGCTCTCATCACTTGCTCTTATTAACATATTTTTTTGTGGGTTGAAATCAGCGGTGGGTGGCAAGTGGGTAGAGGGCAGAAGCTTAGCAATATATGAGGAATACCTGATGCATGCTCTGTATTGAACAGCTTCAGCACTTGGATGACACTTGAACAGATCATTGCAGATTTTAGCAAAAAAATAAATAAAATAAAAATGCTGTGTTAATTCAAGAAAGTGATCCAGCCTTTTGCTGAGGGTATCTGTTACTACTTTATGCTGCACTCATACAGGAGAACATAAAACCAGTGACAGATTCCCTTTAATATGCCATTGTGCTGGATCCCCTAGAACATGAGATGCTACTTGTAGCCATTATTCACTCGAAGGGGAACTGCCCTTTATTAGCACATCATTTCCTAGAACACTTGATACATTTCTTTGCATTTTTTACTAACCTTTAAATTGATTTTTAGATAACATTTTTATTTGTTAACAATGCAGTAGATCATTAAGAGTGGAATAAAGAATACATAGAAGTGGTGCACTGTAGCATAGTTTCCCATTAGTACATGCGTCCTTTCAGCGTACGGTAGATGTTTGGAGATTTCTCATAATGACTGCAATTAGGTTGTAATTCGTGGTTGATTGAACTCATTTATTACAGCTGTTCAGTGACTGGTTCTCTCTGTTTAAGCTTTTACCCTAAAATATTCATGTTTAACGTTCCATTTATAGTCATGTGATGAAAATATTGGGGCACATTTATGAAGACCGGCGTCTAGCCACTGTGCTAGTGGTTGATTGCTGAAGTTATGTAGAGGCTCTGGCCTCTACATAACTTCAGCGGATCCACTGCCTCTTCCAACTATGAGACAGCTTCCTGGGTGCCTTACAATTTGGCCATATTCTACATCTTAAAACAGGCTTAGAAAATTGTAAATAGGACAGGCATGCCAACCCATCCCCCTCCCTGCCCACACCACACCCACTGCTTTATACCTGGCGTGAGGTGGGAAAAGTTGCCTAAAAGTCACTTAACATAGGCATATTTCTGTTTAATTCATGCCCCCCTATTTTTCTTTTTTTTTAAACATTTAAAAAATAACTTAAAACTTGAAAAAATGCATATCCAAAACAGGTCAATGTTTTTTGTGAACAAATTCTTCTTTATAAATCCAGTATAGTATGAAGTATTAGTATAAAACAAGTGATTATTGACCTATTGGAGATATATTTGTCTAATAATGTGCAGTATTAAAACTCTTGGGCATCTCCCTAAACATATCACAACTCCTCTTAGATCATTTTAGGTATCATCTTTTTCTAACTTCTGGTGCACATACCCTAAACTGCATTAATTAAAGGTTTTAGATCATTTTTCCATTGTGGTCAACAAGGGTGGGTGTGACATAACAGAAAAGGGGTGTAGCTTAAAATGCAACAATATGAACCTTAATTCTGGCATAAAGTAAGCTAGCTATTCTAAACTTAGACTAGAAAATCTAACGAGTAATCCAAATATATCACCCAGCATCAGCCTCTGTAGCCAATCTAGTGAATTTGTAGCCTGCTTATTAGTCTGTTTGCACTGTCTTAGGAAGTATTAGTAAATCTACTCCATTATGTTTAAATGTTCTATATCTTGTGTTCAGTCACAATGTAAAATATGGGCTTTTAATTTGCTTCTAAAAATCTTTGTAAAAAAGCATCCAAAGTGGAATTCTATCAGAAGTTTAGAAAAAATTTGACCAAATTTCACTAAAAGTCAAATTTCCTCGAGTTTTGTGGTAACAAATAATTTTTCCTAAAAATACCTCATCCACTTCCTCACACATTTTACTCCTCTCTCTTTAGTGGAAAACATCTGCCAAAGGACCTGCGCTGAGTGTGATGATGTTGTCGTCACCACGTAATCATGCTGGGAGCGCACTGTGATGTCATCATGCTTAGTGCAGGTCCTTTAGCAGGTCTTTTCCACTCAAGAGAGGAGCAGACTGTCTCTTCGCGAGCAAATGGAATGTCTCTTCACGAGCAAAGGTGAGTAAATTATATTTTTTTTAACCCCAAAAGGCGCTATTGCAATAGAGTACTATCCTCAGGATAGGTCAATATACGATCGTCGGGAATCCGTCTCCCAGCATCGCCGCAGATCTGCTGTTTGAAGAGGTAGAGGTGGCACAGTGGAATTATAAATGCTTGTCCTATTCAAGTAAATGCTGGAAGTGAGACCCCTGACAATCTGATATTGATGACCTATCTTAAGGATAGGTCATCAATATCTTTGACTGTACAATCTCTTTAATAACTGTAGAATAGAAGCGTTGGCAAGCCACACAAGACTTTTTGTATTCAGTATTGTGTGATCAATTCTCCACTTAAATTTGTCTCCGAAGGTGCCATATGCTTAGTAAACACTCCCTTTTACATTTCCTATTCCAACTGGATTCTTCCGCAAAACTAGTAAACAGCTACTTTAATCTAATTAACCTTTAGCAATGTCCTCTGGGTCCATTTGAAGTACACCAGCAATACTTTTTATCAAGATCTTGGACAAATACCAGGATAAACAGTTAACTCCAAAGTAGATTTATTTTGGCTTTTCTTGAGCACTGCACGTCTTGTTCCATGACACAGTATTTAGTGCTACAGTATTGGATTGATAATGCTTTCAAGACCTGGACTCAATTTTTTTACAATTGCAAAAATTGCTAAATCAAAGTATTAAAATGACAGCCACCATAGTAAAAAAAAACATTTGAAATCATTTCTTGTGTAAATGCATAATAAAAACCACAATGAAATATGGATTTCTGAAGAAAAACAAAAAACTGTTGCTCTAAAGTGTGAGCAGTCATAGAAGTGATTAATATGTTACAAAAGAGATGCCTAAAATGTTAAGGTTTATTTGTCTTGCAAGCTGAATAGTGTGTAGAAAGGAAAAATATAGATCTACTCAAATGTTTTTTGCCTTACTGTACATCAACCTGACACTGCGTAGCTAATAGAAAGCAGCTTTGTCACTTCCAAAGGTCATATTTTTCTCCATAAAGTCATACTAAGTATTTAACATGTGTGCATTACATTAGAATATATACTCTAGTGGCAAAGATCAATGTGGTGGAAATTTTTAGTAGGTGGGGTCTGCAATACTGTAGTGCAGTGAAAAATACTGCCACAGCAGAACCAAATACCTCAGGACAGCACAAAATACTGCTGCCCTCACCATTAGTATTCAACTGTATCACCACCTTGAGGACAGTAATAAAGTTGAATTCAGGAGGGCACATGCGGCCGTTGAGCATCAGATCATTGTATACCTGGCATGCACCTATCAAGAGGGCTTGAGGCAATAGCCCACCAGGAAATTTCCCTGTAGGGTCTATGACCAATCCGCCCCTGCAGACTGCAATCTTTAAACATAATAGCATGTGAGTCTCTATTTATCATATCAGAGATTTTTTTTGTCAAATATACAATAATATTGTTCACATCTCATACTAATGAGGCTAAAGCACCCCCAAAACTGCTTTCTACAGATAGATATTTGGCTTGGCTATGTTCCCTTGCCATCTGGTAAGGCTTTTTAAAAAGCTGGATTTTGACTCCTAGGGAGCCACTTCCACAAGGTGGCGCTAATGAGATAGTTCTCTTTCCTTGGGAGATAACTCTTTGCACAGTCCCTTGGAGATATGCACCTAGTATTTGGTATAACATTGACAGAAAGCTTGGATGTATGCTGTCGTATAGACATACTGTACAGTGGCATATGACACCCATAGTGTCCAACTGTAAAAAAAAAGAAAAAAAAGAAAGTGGTGTGTGCTTTTTTTGTGGCATGCTGCTGTATGAAATAGCTTATTTGTGACACACATTGGCTCAGCGAATGCAAAATAGAGGAGAAATAGAAGGATAGATAATCAATAGACAGAAAAATATAAACATATAAATGTATACGTTAATGGATAGATAGATAGATAGATAGATAGATAGATAGATAGATATGAGATATGTAAAATTTGCCAAATCTGGCATACTAACCAGTTGACAAGTAAAGCAGCACAATATCTAGATAATTCACAAAGCCCAATGCCCCTTTGTGCTACACCTCATATCATATTACATTATTTTTAGCTTTTTCCCCCTAGCACAGACATGATTGAAATTTTAATGAAGAAATAAAAAAGATATTGTGTAATTCACCGGGGAACTGAAAAAGGGAAAATGCTGGCACAGTGCATGTCATCTAAGTATTTCTAAGGATTCTGCCACAAATCACTTTATCAAGGAAAAAAAAAATTTGAGATTTATGCTGTAGATAAAGAAAGTATAAAATCTACTAAGGGGGAAATAAGATAATGCTGAACAGATATGACAATTCCTGGAAGAAAGGCATCGAAAGACTCGTTAAGATAAAGGCGATGAAATGACTTACAACAACTTTTAACAACCCATTTAGAATTTTATTTTTTTTAACTGTTGACCGATTAAAACCAGAATTTGTCTTATCCATAGATGTAATCTGAATTAGCAAATTGGAAATCTGTATAAGAACTTTCTACTTTTTAAAAATGGTTGTGTTATAACAGGGCATAACTTTAGTAGGGGCAGAAGTTCTGTCCAAAACCCCTAGAATCTAAGGAAGGCTAAAAATCTCTCAGCTATTGATGTAGATAATTTTTATTCTTTGTCATATCTTTCTACATTTCCCCAGTTTTTCTTCTAAACTGCATATACCATAGTTTTTTTTTGCTTTATAAGACACACCTGATGATAAGCTGCATCTAGGTTTTTGAGGAGGAAAATAATAAAAAAAAAAATTGAACCAAAAGGTGTGCTTTTGGTGGGTTTTAAACTAATGGTGTTCTGTTGATGACACTATTATGGGGGATCTGTGGATGACACTGTTATGGGGGGGATCTGTAGACGACGCACTGTTATGGGGGCATCTGTGAATGACGCACTGTTATGGGGGATCTGTGGATGACACTGTTGTGGAGATCTGTGGATGACACACTGTCATGGGGGCATCTGTGGATGGCATACCGTTATGGGGATCTGTGGGTGACACACTGTTATGGGGGATCTGTGGATAACACTGTTATGGGGACCTGTGGATGACGCACTGTTATGGGGGCATCTGTGGATGATGCACTGTTATGGGGATATCTGTGGATGACACTGTTATGGGGGATATGTGGATGACACTGTTATGGGGGGATATGTGAATGACACTGTTAAGGGGGATCTATGGATGACACATATATAGCATCTTATGCTATGTATGTGTCATCCACAGATCCCCCCCATAACAGTGTCCCTGTGTAAATAGTGACTCCCAATACACCTGACCCCGCGCACAGCAGTCTTCATATCTAAACTGTAGTCATGTAATCCTTAACCTCTTGGTTAGCTCTGTTAAAGTAGTGTAATGGTCTTTAATAGTACTGACTATCAAACTACCGTAGCAGGCCGGCTGGCAGAGTAACATCACTCATTCCGTCATGTGCCTGCTCCTCCCATTTTATTAATGAAGCAGGCGGAGCAAGCGCTCGAGGGAGAGAGTGACCATTACACTACTTTAACAAAGCTAACCCACTGGTTAAGGATTAAATGACTACACTTTACATATGAAGACTGCTGTGCTTGGGGCCCGCTGTAATTGATTACAGTGACTGCACTGGGCCCTGCCGCAATCTCAATATTAGTTGCCGGCCTCCAGCCCCTCCTCCTTCCCCGCTGATACATCGAAGGTCGCGCTGTGCAGTATAACTGCCAGCGATGAATCATTGTCAGCGCACCATTCGCTTTATAAGAGGCACTGCCATTTCCCCACACACTTTTGGGGGGGGAGTCCGTCTTATAAAGCAAAAAATACGGTTTATGTTACATAGCTGAATTTGACAATTGAATATTTGAGGGCTTAATCATATTTCCAGTACATAATGCAGTAAATTTACACGGACTCCTATGTGAAACCACAGAAAACATATTGTAACCTAACAAACCAAATTCTTCTACAGTGCTTCTTTGCTACTTTTTAAAATTAAAAGAGAAACATCATTCTTGCTATCAGTCCCCCTTCTAGATTTTTTTATTTATTTATTACTCTATATTTACCATCCGGTAGAGTAGTGTACATGTTTTAAAGCAAAACTAAATATCTGCACATTTGTATTCTGTAAATACAAAATAAGGTTTTTCTGGCTCAATGACTTGGAAAAGCACTTTATCTAGCCCAAAAAACGTGGTACTTTTTCAGTAATCCATGCTTTATTCAATAAGGTGGTGACACATTTTAAAGTATCAGCCTGCGCAGCCTAACATATTGAAGATAAGCCAGGAAACATTATCGGAAAAACCTTGTCAAAGAGATCAGTGTAAGAATTGGGAATAGAATGGCATTATGATGGAATTACACTGGTCTTGCTATTGGCTTATTTTTATATACCAAGATAAGGTATTTTTTTATTTGTCTAAATGTTTCTGTGTGGTTTGTAGAAATAATTCCAGAAAGTTTGTGCAAAGACAGTTGTACTGCATTTCATTTTAGTATTTTGTTATAGTATCCATGATAGATAGATAGATAGTATGAGATACGATAGATAGATAGATAGATAGATGGATGGATTAGATGGATAGATAGATGGATAGATAGATAGATAGATAGATAGATAGATCGGGATGCAGGGACGTAGCTAAAGGCTCAATATGAATTATTGAATGCGACAGTTATGAAAAAGTTTTAAATACATGCACTGTTGTCACTTTACTATGCACTTAAGGATTTGCATTGTATTTTATGGAAATAGGATGTGAATATGGAATCATTTTTTACTTTTTGTACTTTATGAGACTAATTTGATTCATTGATGATTGATTGTGTGAACCTGTATAAATATGCACATTACACCAGTTTGTCACTGCTTGTCACTGCTTGAGAAAGGTCCAAGCAAGTGGATTGAAACGTCACGGTCTGGTGAATAAAGCTACCACTTTGAATTTACTCTCTGGATGTGCCGTGGAATTCTTCACTTATGGATAGATAGATAAGATGAAGTAGGAGAAAAACATAATTATTTGCTATTTCAAAGTGGCAACAATAAATTAGGTTATGAGCTTTGGAGTCAATTTTTCTTTTATTCCATTTGTAGTGTTCAAAGAGTAATTTTCTGAGTACGGTATAAGCATTATTGTGAATATATAAAACATTTCAATACAGTTTTTTTTGTGAAAACTGTCATTCTTCTCCATAAACACAGGCAGAGAGGAAGTGCAGCTGCAGTATTGCTCACTAAGTGTATGTGGGAATGGATGCTGTGAGAGAGAAGGGGGAGCAGCACTTGGAGACATCTATACTCTTAGCACCCAGCATAGCTCTAACATCACATCACTGGGCAGGTATGAAGACAGGGAAATCAGAAAAAGGAAGAAAGTAGACTACAAATATGTAGGCTGCACCAATTTTTCTGTATGCTATTGACCTAATATCTATCTGCAGCCGTGTTTGTACATATTAAGGGGGTATTCACCACCCACCTATGAATAGCTTAGATTGTCATACCCATTCTATGTGATACCCAGTGGTTCTTGTGGTTACTGAAACAACAGAGAAGGCTGTGCTACTCGATTTCTCTTCCTCCCATAGAAGTGAATGGTTAACATCATAACACTTTTGGCTTTAATGATTCTGTAACTCCCTGGTTACGGGAATAGTGTAGCATGATGGGTATTCTAATCTCAGCTTATAATATATGGTGGAAATACCCCTATAATAATAACACACATGAATTAACATATTCCCATTTCATCCACTAGATATCCTATTGATCTATCTTATCTTAAATATTACTTATCTGGAGGTTTTTCATGGAGAAACATCTGAGATTATTAAACAAACATAACTGTGATTTAGCAGCAGTGCCCCCTTCTATGTACTTGGCTTTCCCTTGCTCTTCTGCTTCACATAGTTCAAGAGACATCACTAACTGAAAAAAATTATATTACTAAAAAGAAAGATAATAGACGCTAAGTGAGTTAGTATGAAAAGCCACGGAAAAAGGTTACTTGGCCCAGAAAATAGATAAAATGCAGTGGGACATACATCGAGAAGAATCTCGTAGAATCGTTTTCAATATTCTGACTGTGTTTGGGTTGGATTATAAGAGGCTTGAAAAAGATTGCTTTCATATTTCTTTTGTGATGGATTTTAAATGTAGAATGGTTAAAAATGGATGACAGATGTAGAAATTCAGGAAATTTGACCTTCCCTTACACTAAAACTACTTGAGGTAGGAATGTGAATAAAGGTTCAGCAATGTAGTGGAAAATACGTTAGTGGTCCCTATTAGAGTTGCTTTGTTATACTTAAAGAGAACCTGCAACTGTGAGACACCTCCTTAAAGGGCCTTTTCAAAATGTATAAGGGTTGTCCCATTAAATGTTATCCCCTGTCCATAGGATATGTACAGTACTTTCACTTGACTATAGAGTTGGAGCAGCAGTGCATATGTATATCTGCCTTTTTAGTAAAATTGGGGAACGCAGGGCCCCAGCAGTGGGACCCACTATACACAAGGTAGGGAATAAGTGTTTGTAATAGGAAAACCCCTTCTCCTCAGGATGCAGTAGGTCATCAATATGTGATTGGTGGAGGGCCAACATCAGGCACCTCCCCTGATTAGTTGAGAGAGCCTTCCATGACCAGCATCATCATATCCATTGGTCACATGTACAAGTGAATGAAATGAGTTACAATACCAAGAATATACAATATACAATGTATGGCACTGTGCTAGGTATACTAGTACTAGCATACTCTGAGAATAAGTCATCAATATGTAAATCCTGAAAAAATAATTCTTTTAAATTAGAGTGTAATATATTGCTAGAATTTTACTAGTTGGTGAAATTGTATCCACTAAAGAGCTTCACGACGGTCCAAGCATGAGGGATTGAAAAGAAGGCACTTCCTGGTCCTGTGGAGTCACATAAGGTGCAATGTGACCCACCTCAGCCAGTTAAAAGCTCTGAAAGAATGTGAACTTAACCCTAAGAAACAGGCTTTACAGATAACATCACATGATCATTTACAGAGCTAATGGGGGATAATGTGATGCGCCATATCATTCACCTTCTGACTGGCTGAGATATGTCATGTGATTATGCCAAACAAAAAGTGCTTGTTCTTCAACTTCTGTATTTAGCACTTTGTGGGCCCCTATGTGAATGTACTATTTATTGTCATTTAAAACCCTCAGTTATACTGAACGGTTTTCTTTAAAAGTGGAAGTTAACTTTAATGATCCAGTTATTGAACCATATAGAGTTCCTCTCACTATATGCATGTTCATGATGGACTTATAATTAGGTTTATGATTTATGACCTATGATCAGATTTGTGGTTTATGATCTATGATAAGATGTATGATTTAGATTTAGACCATACCTTTTAGGAACATGAATGGAGCGCAGATGAACGGCAGATTAACACAAAGGAATATATTACACCGTACATAAGCCTACTGTGTTATACCAGTGCTATAAAACATTGTATGTCTCTCTCTCTATCGCTCTCTCTAAAGCTCTCTTGAAAACTATGATAAAGATAGAATATTCTTCTTTCAGTGATTGTCATAAACTTCTCCATCTCTATAATTTTCCATGTTTGATGCCTGGGTAATTCCTTTTAAATGATCACAGTCATTTGCCCATCTTTTTGTAGTGTGTATATGGTGAATTTACGACTCAATGTTCACTTAAATACATCAAGTAAAAAAAAAAGACAATGTTCGTGGTTATTTTCCAGGTGGGATGTCAGATCCAAAGATTAGGTTCGAAGCAATTTCTAGAGCTTTTTTGTCATCTTAATTCAGCACTTTTTGTGAAGACATCAGCTGGTGCATAAGATTACAGACTGTGGTGGCGAATCGTGCAGAGTTCCACATTTATACGCTGCTGAGAGCCTTCAACTGCTGTACACTGAATGTGTTGTGTTTTGTAGCCGCTATCCGGAGATTACTTTATTCTGTGATAGTAATGATTGGGAGCGGGAATGTGTCACAAAGAGTTTCATGTGAACACTTTGAAGCATCGTGGTTTGTTTGGTCTCCATTAGATGATGCAGAAGTGGAACAACAACATGTAGGCAAGTGCAGTGTGAAAGTTGGAAGGAACCTGGGGACTTGATATGTTTTGCATTCATAACTTCTGACCATAGATACAGTTTTTTCAGTCAATCCCTGTATATACCTCATTGCACCTTATTGACCTTGGTGAGGACAGCTTGGTTAAAAGTTGGTTTAAAGTGGAATGAAAAAAAACATTATTGCAATTTGTGTCTAACTTTGCTTTCTTAAGAGATAGAAAGATAGATAACTATATGATAGATAGATAGATAGATAGATAGATAGATAGATAGCAAAGAAACGTAAAAAATTGTATGAGAAGTACAGCGGTCAAATAAGTGCAGTGTGTCAGCGGCTGAAGAGGCGATCCACCAACCAAAAAATAGGAGTGCTGTGGAATTTTTCCTTTTAGATAGATTATATATATATAAATAAATATATATAATGTAGATAGGTAGCAAATAGATAGTTAGATAGATCGATGGATAGATAGATAGATAGATAGATAGATAGATAGTGAACGACAGATTCGATAGATTATCGATAGACAGATAATGAATTAGATAGATAGATAGATAGATAGATATAGAACTATAAAGGAGGAACCCCCATGAAAAGAGAGTAAATGCCACTATTCTCATAGATTTCTTGGAAATATTTCTGTAGCTGCCTTAGCCATCTGAAAGGAGCTTTTAAAAGTCAGTTTTTGCTGCTGAATCAACCTTATTAAGATAAATGTAACTCAATATTTCCACACAAAATCTGCCTCAGGTGAAGGTACCCTAATCCTGGGCAAGCAATTCCAAACACGCTCACCTGGGCAAAGCAAGTAGAGTAAGTGGTGTAAGCCACTGCAAGACACTACTGGCTGTAACTTCTCCCTTGAGAACAAAACATCTACCATATATACAATACATTTATCTAATACACATGGCCACTTTTAGACCGGAGATATGGAGAAAGTAGTACAGATGATTGTGTCAATCTTAAGAATCCAACAAGATTTGACTTTCAATTTCAAGATTTTACTGTGATTTTGAGCATATGGTTTTAGTTCTATTAATCCATGGACAAATACATTTGTTTTTTTGTCAATATGGAAACATCTATAAACTCTATCTATATATATAAAGCTGAGCTAAAATTGACTCTGATAACTCTGATAACACAGTCACAGTTATCTCCTGTCATTTTGGGACAAAAGCCATTGAAATACATTGAAAGTTAGTAAACCTTTTTGTGCCACTTTCTACTTAACACATTAACCATCAAGTTTAGCCCAGCTACATCTGTATAAACTGACATTATAAACATGCAAGCAAAGTTAATAGGAATGTAGGAAACCATTCGATCATGTATTATTATTATTATTATTATTATTATTATTATTATTATTATTATTATTATTTTACATAAACATAAATAAATATAAATTAGGAAGATTTCTTCACTTCAATACATTTACAATTCGTCTTGCTGTCCTGTTGTAAAATAAATATTTATTATTTGCTGTTACAAATATTTAGCATGAATATTAATCTTCTTTGGTAAAATGCCCAACATCTTGGTTTCCCTGTGTAGCATTCTACAATGATTTCTCAAGATTTCTAAGAGACTATAAGCTTGACCTTTCATTATAAATTTGCATTTCAAACCCTTAAAATGTAAGCTGTGGGGAGCTAGATAATATCTACAGCGCATAAAACCATCAAAACTATTGCATCTTTTAATGTGGGCACATGGTAATTGTAAATGGGAAATGTAATTAAAAAAAGTAAATTCAATTAATCAAGGGGAGTTTGCAGCACATTGCAAAGCAGGTGTCTGATTGTCCACTGAGATATTTATACGCATTAAAAGTACTCAACATCTCACTGTCGGAGGGCAGTCAAATGCATTATCAGTCTCATTTACATCATTTAAGTGCTGCAAGATGGGACGGCCTGGCCATTGCAATGAATAATTAGTACTATGATCTAAACAATGTAAATAATGAACATAATGCAGAAGCACGGGTCATTGTTCATATTCTAACAACCGACATATATCTCATGTTCCAGAATTAAAAAGATATAGAGATACAGATAATAAATCTGAACTATAGCGAATATGAACAAGGTTGGAGTAGAGAGAGAGATGGTGAGAGAGAGTGAAAAGATGTGATTGTTCTCATTTCAGTTGTCAGGAAGATTATTTATTGAATACGCAAATACAAACCCTACCAAAAAATTCCAATGCTTCCCATGTCCTTTCAAGACAATCTTTTTTCTATATTCTGAGCTTACATTAAGAACACAGTTCTTCTGATGAGAACTGAAAAAAAATGAGCACCTCCATTCTTCGTTTCATGATTGGTGGCTTTAGCAATTACAAAACGACTGAAAAAATGGCGTGGTGTTAAACAGGGAGGAAATGCTCAAACCCAAATGCAGTTGTACATATAAACAGGGGAGCAGATCCTGCACTTGTGGCCCATTGCTAATGGTGATCCCCAGCAAAAATGCATATAATAGAGGATACCCGCAGCGGACTACAAGTGTCACAATATACATCCTACGCACTGTGGCAGTTGTGTGGATGTGATAAATAACTTGACAATATAACAATAATATTAGAACAGACAGGTGCACTCTGTGGTCTTACTAACCCTCATTCTGATGTTAAAATTGAGAATTAGCCAACATATCCTACTATGGAGGACATGTCTGAGCCCGAGAACCGAGCCAAGGTTTCTCAAGTAGCTTGGGTCCTAACATTCACCTACCTATGCCATATGGGAAATATCAGGGGCCAGTGGGCTAAATTACAGGAGTGTAAAGGCCAACTCGCAGCAAACTCCCCAGTCACCTCCAGCATGTCGGCATGCCTGCAATAAGAGGAGGGAGAAGGCTGTGAGCCGCACCCAAGACTGGCTGATATGGCCCAGGCCTCACAGATACACCAAAATGTAGCCTGTGGATGGACATCAGGCACATTTACCTAGGAGTTTATACACCTCCAGACCACTCAATATACAAAACGACTGAATAAATGATGTGGAGTTTAACAGGCAGGAAATACTCAAACCCAAATGCAGTAGTGCATATAAACAGGGGAGCAGATCTTGCACTTGTGGCCTGTTGCTAATGGCGATCCCCAGCAAAAATGCATACAATGGAGGATGCCTGCAATGAACCACAAGTACCACAATAGACATCCTACACATGGTAGCAGTTGTGTGGATGTGATAAACAATATAACAATAATAATAGAACAGACAGGTGCACTCTGCGGTCTTACTAACCCTCATTCTGAGAATTAGCCAATATATCCTACTGTGGAGGACATGTCTGAGCCCGAGCACCGCGCCAGGTTTTCTCAAGTAGCTCGGGTCTTAACACTCACATACCTGTGCCGTATGGGCAATACCAGGGCCAGTGGGCTAAATTACAGGAGTGTAAAGGCTGACTCACAGAAAACTCTCCAGTCACCTCCAGCATGTCGCTATGCCTGCAATAGGAGGAGGGAGAAGGATGTGAGCCCCACCCAAGACTGGCTGATATGGCCCAGTCCTAACAGGTGCAAAAAAATGTAGCCTGTGGATGGACATCAGACACATTTACCCAGGAATTTATACACTTCCAATGTACAAATGTACACTTCCAATGTAAAATGTACAAAAAGACTGAAAAAATTGTGTGAAATGCTCAAACCCAAATACAGTTGTGCATATAAACAGGGCTTTAGCAATTAGACATGTATCATCATCAGGCACCCCTGAGGAAGCCAGCAGAGCCTGGCGATAAGCGTTGGGTTTTTCCCTTGCCTACCATGCACATTTCCATTATGCTATTTTTATGATACGTATTACCTTCATACTATTCAATGTTGAAGGATCTTATGCACTTTACTTATTGTTTATTTATGTGGGACTGTGCTCATATACATGTGGTAGTGTCAGGGTGGCGTGTGGCATGTATTTAGTCCACACTGCCATGACTCATTGTATACAATGGTTTTAATCTATCCTTGTTGTGTCTGTTGTTCCCAATAAATTTGATATATTTTTTAGATGTGCGGCTCTTATCTCAGTATTCTTTTCTCTTTTTGGTGCACATGTATTATCAACGATACTGAGCATAGGTGATACATGATGTTTGTGATCCAACCCTTTAAAATCAGCTGAACATTTAGATGTTTGGGGATGACAGTAAGACTATAGTTTGGAATGAAAGCTTTCACCCAACTTGGAAGGGGGGGGGGGGGGAGGTCATCTCCAATATTATTGGCATATTGCTAGGATATGCCATAAATGGGTGAGGGTCCCACCTCTGGGACCCACGCCTACCTCCAGAATGGAGCCCTCAAAATGAAGAAGTATCCACCGTGCATGCATGGCATTCTTTTTATTCACATCTATAGGAGTCCTAAAAATAGCTGGGTGAGCATGCTCAGCTATTTTTTTAGAAGTCCCACAGTGGTTAATGGAGAGTGTGCCATGCATGCATGGCCACCTCTCCTTTCACCTCTTTGGGACTGCTGAAAATAGCTGAGTCAGCACTCGGCTATTTTCGAAACTCCCATAGAAATGAATAAAGGGTGGCCATCCTTATGCTGTATACTCTACCTTAATTCATGGGCCCTATTCTGGGAATAGGAGTAGGTCCCCTAGTGATATGTGACCAATGTCTGAGATGAGACAACTCCATTAAGTAAACTTACTGGTTTCAGACTGGGCATAAATGCTCACATCTATTTGTGCCTATGGCTATTAAACTTAGCTAATATTGTCATTTAAATAATCTGTTCTTGAGTCTATGTGGGCTTCCTCTTTGCCCTTCAGTTTCCTATATCCTATTCAATTAGTATGTGAGAGACTATAATATATAAGGCTAGATGTGGCTAATTACAATCTGTGTATAGGATTGTGGAATGTGATGGACTTATATAATGAATGGAAAATACCAATGCCAGTCATGGCTCTGTTTTTTCTGAATATAAATGATAAAGAAATATAAATAATGATCATCCACATAGAAGCAGTACCTTAATTATCTAGAAGGACAGTTACAGCCTGAACCATTTTATCTCATTTACCAAGAGCAAAATTTGGATATTTGCTATCTTTGATTTGCAATCATATTCATATTGCTCATACTTGTTACTGTACTATATACCAATCCCTCTCTATCCTACATCTATCCTTGGCCATGCACATGGCTTTCTGACACTCACTTTGTGTCATACTGATATATGGTAGATAGACATGTCCAGATAGTTTTCAGCTATTCCCATACAAACTCATGCAGGTTGCTACTCTAGTGATTCATTTGTCATTATATGTTTCCTAGAAGGCAGCTATAAATCACCTTTTTATTTCCGCTATCAGTACATCCACAAAAAGGTGACTTAGCCAAGGAAATTCAATGTAATTATTTTCAAGGAGAGCATGGCTTAAGGACATTGTTAGTGATTACCTGCGATGACAACTGTGGGTCACATCACATTATTTTCCTCAGGTAAAGGTATAGTCTCCTCCGAGACTGAAATCTTTAGATAAAAATGTGATGATATAAGTCTTTGAGGCCTAAATCATGTTCACACCGTGTTATTCGCTAGAAAAGCTAAAAGCTTCTCCAAACAAGGTCAATCAAAGAGAACTTCACATTGTGTGAAAGTTAAACAAGATAAACTTGAGGAAAATCCACAACTTTCATTTTTCCAACAAGCTTTGCCAGTTTGAGCAGTAATTACGGCCAATTTCGGTCTTCATTAATAATCATTATGGAATCAAGGAGTATGTAATTAGCAGAAATTAGTTACATTGTTTATTGATTGCCAAGCTAAAAGAGAACGATGGAAGGCTCTGAAAGATTGTCAATAACATATAGAAAATCTGAAAGCACGCTCACGCTCGAAATATACTTTTCCATGGCAGCTATACCTTGATCAACGTAATTACTTTGAAGTGCTTCAATCTGTTTCCACCAGTATCTACTTTGTGACACCTCTCATGTTAGCAATCAACCTTGTGCGGATGTCTCTGCATTCTGTCTTTGTACCTTCAGAAAGATAATGCAAAGTATGTCTCATAGAGCTATGTCTAAATCCTTTCTTTGTCTATACATACTAACCAGATGCACAGTTATTAACACATTACATCACATGTATACTATGGTTTCTAGTCATCTAAAAGACCATACTTTGTTAAAGAGCGAAATAAAATTTTGCAGTATATTATCATTTATTGGCATATTTCTTGGGCGTTTTCAGTCCATCACAAACTTGAACTTGTCTTCTTTGTATATGTTAAACCCTAGTTCCAGAGAAAAGAATAAAAAACAACCTAATACCAAACTTCTGCTTATACTCTCCATTCCCTGCTGCTGGGCCTCTTCTGTTCCAGGTCCTACCAGTTACATTCATGGTCCTGATTTCAGCTCGGTGTAATACTTAGCTCAGTAGAGGTCCAGGGAGAGAAAACCTAATCTTGGTTTGGGAGCATAAAAAGGATCCACTGGCTCTCCAGTGGATCAATCCGAGTCTAAGACCACAATTCTCCAATTATTGACAGTTCTTGCCTTCTTTGTTCAAGGTGGGCTTTGCTAGGTCACTTGAGAAACTGAATTGGACCTCTCCAGTCTTAGAGGCTCTTTCTATATTACATTTATTTTTAAGTAAAGATTAACTAATTTCCTAAAATTAGGTACAAATCAATTCTACCCAAATCAAGTACTTTTAATGCCCAGAAAAAGTCTCTCTCATTCTATATCCCTCTCTTTCTCTCCCCCTCTCTCTGGGTTCTACTGAACCAGAAGTTTTTCAAAAATTCTGGACAAATTTTGATTCTAACAAATTGATTGGCTCATCTCTACTTCTAAGCATTTTTAATTAGTTTTATCTAGAATCTACTGTACTTAATTTGTGTTCCAAATGTTAAGGTGGAGATACCCATTAGACCCCTAGTGATTTCAGGGAAACCTGCCAACCATCTAACCATGGTATTGGTAGAATGTTATCAAAGTATTATGAAAATGCGCCTTACAATTTCTTATTTATCAGAAATAAACCTCAAATTTTGATGGCCTCTTCAACAGTGTTACAGTTTAATATGGCTTCACATTTGAGTATTTTGCAGATAATATACTTCATATAACATGTTTTTTTTGTTGTTCACATCCGAACCTCTATTTAAATATCAGTTTGACCCTCCCCCCTTTAGAGAATAGTGCATTGTGGGACAGTCACACAGTTAGGACAACTGTATCACATGTCTGACTGTGAAATGTTGACTGTTTGCCTGGGCAGTCATCAATACATTTAAAACATAGTAATAGTGCCCTTTCTATGTAGATTTGAACTGGCAAATGACATTAAGAAAGGAAATATGCTTTGTTTCATAAGTACAACTCACACCATGCAGTAGGACACCATCCACCTCTTGGAAACTCAAAAACAGCAAATCTGTCTAGTTACACAGTAATACATTCTGCAGCATTGTATGACACTATTTGCACTACAATCACAGTCCTACTAGAAATACAAATAGCAAAAAATAATTATAAAACCTGGCGAAAGATACAATGAAACTGTAGAAACAATTGCGATCATTAAGCATGTACCTAGCATTTATTGTACAAGGTTAACACTCTAAAATTAAATATAGAGAATGTAATATACAATTATTCCAATTAAAAAAAATGGATGAAAGGATGGCTACAGGCGTTTACTTCATTCTATGCAATGCACAACACTCACATTACAATGTTACTTTCCTATAGACAGAGAGCAATGAAAATCTAGTATTGTTCTATAGATGGCCTTGTGCAGAAATGCGTTGATTATACAATAAGTCAACCTTGGTGGAACATTCCAAAACGTTCTCAATGATATTCCTGGCTATTACCTATAGATACAGCATATATTTATTATGAAAATAATAGTAAATTTATAAAATCAGGAGATGTTACTTACAAAGGGATATGATTAGACTTCAGGATTCTCCACTTTCACAGAAATACATAATAAGGAATGGAAAAGTAATTTATCCATAGTGATACATAAAAGTATATGTTTGTATTATCTACATATGAGTGGAATAGTGCTAATGAAAAATGCTGAAACAAATATCTGAATCTTTCCATTACAATAACTTTTTTACATTAATTTCAGGGGCATACAGAGGCAGCAAATGGCCCTTGTGTCAGAACTGTACAGTATATGTGCAATTGCTGCTCAATAGCTCATCATAGAGCACTTATTCATATGTCTCTAACAGTCCTGAGTGAATCAATTCAAAAGTAATTGAAATTGACTCAAAAAATTGTGTCTGAATCCAAAATTTGGTGATTTTTGGAGTGAAAGCATGATTTAAAAACAAAGAGAGACTAGAGAGAAAAAATATATCAGACCTCAGATATACAAATTTTCAGGTCAGTTGGGGGACTTTTAATATAGAATATCATAGAGATATAAAGTGAATAAGGTACTTGTGGTGAGACTCACAATTATCTGCAACAGTCTCTTTTTGTACAGTATGTGTCTTTGTCTCGTCTTATTCCTTCCCTCCTCTCCCCTTTCCATAGACTTTTAAGGAAGCTTGTACTATGATCCTTCAGTGAACTGATCATTCATCTCAGTCTCTCAAGATAAAGAGACTAGAGAGAAAAAAATGATGAGTCCTTGGAGACCACAGATGTACAAATTTTCAGGTCAATGGTGGGACTTTTGATTTGGGTAAAATCAATTCTGATATTCTGTGTGTCACAATAAGGTATTCTGCATGTTTGTATTGGAGAACACTATATCTAGGTATCATATCTGGAATTATTAGCAGTTTTCCTATCTGCTAGAATCTGTGAGCTGGTTGGTTGTAAACTACTTACTATGATGTTTGTCATAGAATTTGGAGAAAACAGGAGATTTTGCTTGCTAACGCATTCCCACTCAACAGTACAATATACAAAACTATAGAGAATTAAAGTAAATAAGGTGCTTGCGGTGAGAATCAGAATTATCTGCAACAGTCTTTTTTTGCATGTGTCTTTGTCTCATCTCATTCCTTCCTCATTAGTGATGAGCGGCATAGGCAATATTCGAATTTGCAATATCTTGCGAATTTTTGGCCGAATATTCGCCATAAATTCTCAAATTTGAGAATCTGTGATCTCCAGTCATTATTTACTTGATTCGCGATAAAAATTCGCAATTAGAATATTGCTATCAACACTAAGGGGTAGGCAACTTTCCTATTGGTTGCTAGGGATGTTGCTACATGCCGATATTCACGATAAATTCACAATAAATATTTGCAATTAACACTATTCGCAAATATGAATATATAGCACTATATTCTAAATATTCGCAAATTCTCAAAGTGGCGATATTCGCGATTAAATTTGACGATTCAAATATTTGCGCTCAACACTATTCCTCATCCCCTTTCAATAGACTTTTAAAGGAGCTAGTACTATGATCCTTCAGTGAGCTGACCATTCATCTCAGTCTCTCAAGAAGAATTAATGACACAATTCAGTTAATGGTAATTCAGGAAAGGAGGAGCAGAGCGAGAATAATGCATTTTCTCTCATAAGATACATTACAAAATTTCTTATATCTTTCTACACTTGATTTATGTAAGGTTTAATGAAACTACTGTGGCCATTTTAATTTGCAAGAATGAAATCAAAGAAATCATTTTAACTAAAGACATGGGCTTTTGCAATGTCTCTTGTAACGTCATCTTAAGTCTTGTGTGCTTTAAAGACTATTATTCTTCATAGTTGCTTTCGTATGCATGGTTTTATATGCAGCACGCCTATACAATGTAATTTGAGGTCAAGGAATGTCATAAAACTGTATTATCCAGTTGCATTAGATGAGTCTATTCAGTGGGGGAATAATGCTAAATATTTTCTTTATAAGCTCTTTTGTAGATTTTCCTGTGTAGGAGGTGCTAATGCATACACGACCTTCGCACTTAACACAATCTTTTTTTTGCACAGTGTAGAAAAGTATTTTAAATTTGTGTTTTAATTCTTGCAAATTACTTGCCAGTAGAACACTAGAAGCATCTAAACAGTAAGTAATTGCTTATGATAATGAGTGCAAACTAATTTGCTGGGGTATGTTAATATTCAAAACACACTCTTAAAAGGATGACTCTTCCCTGAATACAACCATCTTATTTAAATTCTGTCTTTAAATTGCATTGTTACCGCAAAGAGAACAATTATACTACAAATTCTCTGGAAGTAAGGCAGTATTAAAGGAAATAAAAAACTACATTGTATTAATGAAAACCAGGGAGAGGGGAAACATTGACATTAAAGTTTATAGAAGTATACATTTGTTTGTATATTTTCTATGCTAAAGGCAGATTTCCTAATAGTTTCACACTTTACACTAAGAACTAAGAATATAAATCACACACTTAAGGGGGTTTTATCATCTGGGTTATTGGTTGCTTATTGCTAGGATATGCTACCGATATCAAACAGATGCGGGTCCCACCTCAGTGACCTCCATCTATCTCCAGAATAGCCCACCGAAAGTGAAAAAAGCCCAACATGCATTGTATGTGATACATGCTCTGCATTCACTTCTAATTGAGCTCTGAAAATAGCCTAGCAAGCACTTTGACTATTTTAAGAAATACTATAGAAATAAATAGAGAGCACGCCACCCAAGCACAGTGACCACCCGTTAAATTGGACTGCCTAAAATAGTCAGCCATAAAAATGAATGGAGCAGTGGCCGTGCTTGTGCAGGGTGCTCTCATTTGCTTTAGGCATGACCTAAATCAGGCTCTGTGCACCAAAAATGCACCAACATTTTAGTGAATTTTTTAAGTAAAATTACACCAATCTTTAGCTGGTGTAGGCTTAGACTAGACAGGTTTTATTGGTGCACAGAAATATTTTTTGGTGCTCAGGCAGAATTCTAAAGTAAATCTGTTGCAGGATTTAGGATACTGCTAATTTATTAAGGTCCAATCTCCAGAATATATGGCCATGTCCTGCTGAGATTGATAAAGTAAGCAGCATAGCATTCTTGGAACTGATCAATTATCATCCCTGTACTGTATAGTTGGGACAAGTGAGTTAAAGTTGCAAACTTTTAACTATTCAATTATTATACAATCTTTGCTAAACTTCACAGAGACCAATGGGGCATCCAGTCTGACTATGGACAGGACTTGAGGACCGGTGAATTAGGTTTGGGATCTCATAGTGCTGCAGTGGGTGCTGATCTGTACCAATGAGGCCATAACATATCCCGTGCCAACAGGTACTCAAATAGACTGGCTGTCTAGATAAGGGCTCTGCTTTCTCCATTTACATTCATGATGAGTTAAATTTTTTTAACTCCCATTAATTCACAAATATTCTGCCCATGGTTTTAGCTTTAGACCTGGATGAAGCTCTCTGTGGCCATACATATTTTAGATGATATTTTAGATTAATTCAATTTAGACATATAAGGGTGTCCTGACTCGTCCCTGATGGCAGATATTGGAGGATAGAAGGATCAATCATGCTGTATTTCAACATGGCCAATTCCTCTGTTCTCAAGGGAGAAAAGCTGCCACAAAAGGTGTTCAGTAGTGGCTAATTACCCTATCCCAGTTGAGAATACATGCATACTTGAATAAGTGTGCATGTGTATTGGCGAATGGGTCTTTAGAAAGGTCTGTGTATTTGGAGTTTAGCTTTACTGAGGCAATAATGGAGCACTCACTAAGATAAATAAGACATGGACTTTTTTGCTCATTGACATCTGGGATTTCAATGCACAGTACATGGCAGATTTTTGAAACACAGATTTTGCCATTTTGTATTCATAGCACATGGGTAAATGTTAAGACATAATCCTTGGCAAAAAAAGGGACCCAGAAGGGTGTCATAAAAAAGACATAATCGGAAATCTGTTCTTGTGTTGTTAAAATTTCTACTTACAGAAAAAAAAAGAAACTGAACACTCAATGGAAATAAGTTATTCAATGAGTACAGTATTCAAAATTTCCATTCATAATCATAAGATTTAAAAAAGTTAAAGTCACCTTCATTTTATGTCATAATAAATTGAAACGCTTATAAAACTGATCACTGGAGGGAAGGGTCTCTGGTAGGGATCCGCTAATGTACTCTAAAATTTGAAAATTCAACATGAATTTTTCTAAAAGTGTGATTCCATTCAGTAGAATCAAGAATCAGTGCCATCGATTAAAAGACCAAAGGGATTATGGTCTTTTGTAAAATTCTCAAATATTTTGTGTGCTGTTAGAGAATTTTCTGAACAACTCAGCCTCTTCCTTTTTAGTGCTAGAGGGACTTCAGGCTCATAGGTATCAACCAATATTCTCTCCGGTTCTGTGTTACTAATACAGGGTTCATGACTTAGAGATTTAGGACAAGGCATTTGATATTTTCCTATTTAGGCTTTAGCATTGGTAGTATTCCATCTTAAGATAATTAAAAATTACCTCAATTTACCCTTATATTTGTCTCCTGAACTCAGTAGGACATTAAAATAATATTAAAGGAAATCAATTATATTAATAAAGAACAGCAACTCAGGGTAAAGCACTGTCTTGAGAAACATTAATGAAGCACCACCAATGAATTGGGTATGACATTATGTATCCATTATTTAAGCATTCCTTTAACTAAAAATCAATAAATTCATGAACTCATACATAAATAGAAAAAATAGCACTTTTATACAAAATACATAAAAAAATTGAGTAATGTGAATTTCTTGTGGTTTTTATGGTTACTTCTTAGACTTATCAATGCACAAGTACTACATCTATAAAACCAACTCTATAACGACTAAGCTAGAAGAAAGAAGGTTTGACAATATTACTATTGAAATAATGTAAATAATGTATTTGATTAAAATGATTCCTTATGGTTCAGATTTACTAAAGTGACTGCTCCTAGATTGGCATGATTCTGGAACAATTTGGAAAACCTAGGGTATCTATCCTTTTTTTCCAACTTGCTTGAAAATGTGGTGGGGATTAACAGAAATGGATGGAGCATAATAGTAAAGGGGACATAGCCTAATGTGTGAAGTTTGGCACCAATACCATAATAATAATATAATGCCAGTGATACCAAAATAGTAAAATGCCACTCATTTTATTTAGAAAGAAATACCGTGAGACAGAACTGTGTAGTTCTAAAGGAGTCGAGATGTAGGAGAAGGCTTTACTGTTGATTCTTTAGTACACATCGGGGTTAAACTATTTTATGTCAGCTAAAAGTTGAATGTAGAATACATAATTACCTGTTTACTGCTAAATTGCAACACTACGGCTTGCCTGAGTGTTTTAACTTTCAAGTATTGAAGCAATAGCACAGAACAATGTTCCTAATGCCAAGAAATGTAGAAAGCTGCCTACCTTTTGTATGCCAGACCCCTGTTTGAAATCAGTTGTCACTTAATCATGGAATAATAAAAGTCTCCCTGTACCGCTGAAGCAATCAGTATGTGAATGTCAGAAGAGGTAGTGGAGGGAATCTAGAAACTTGTGCCAGCTGAAACTGCTCACAAATGCATGGAGAATAATCAAAGTATGGGTAAGGGGTGAACAGTGTTAATTTTGGGTTTGAAGCTGATACTTATGATGATGGTGATGGAACAGTGATCAGTGGGACAGTTGCTAAAGTATCCTTTAAAAAATAAAGTGCAATGTAAAAAAAAAAAAAAGAGAGAGAAAGTCATCTGTTCACGCAGAGACTGTAATGCAAAATCCTTTTCAACTCCTTTGTACAGTTTGTTAGAAAATATAATCTCAGTATGGTGTCCATAGCTAATTTAGACTCTTCACTGGTTCAGTCGGTGATAGGAATACCAATGACTAACAATTAATAGCTGTGAGTATAGTAAACTTAACAGCCCTGTTAGGAAAAAATAAATAAAATTAATAAATAAATAAAACATATCCTTTATGTATCAATATGCGACCTAAAGATCATATCCTTTCAATATATACGCTGGATTAGTGGTGGTATAGCGTATTATGGATGAGCGTTTCGGCGAGGTGAACTACAACTCACGGCTAGGTCAGTTATCACCGAAGTCTTGTGAGATGTCTGTAAATAACTTTGGCATTTGATAATTAAATTGGAAAGCCATTTTAAAACAGATATCTAAAGTTGGCTTCGGTACCGACTGTCACCTCCTTACCGAAGGCGAAATCAAGTTTTAAAATGATTTTCAAATTTTTTATCAAGATCATAAAATAGTTCTGTACTTCGATCTAAATTTCAGGGAAAATTTGATTTGCCACAAAGCCAAATTTCCTAATGCTTCATGTGAGAAAATCTATTTTCCCTAAATGGCATCTTTGAAGATCTTACACGAAATCCCGTGCTTGGTGATGTATGATGTAGCCACATCGGCCAATGTGATGATTTTGCTTTAGATATTCAATCAATATGGTGGCAGCCGGCTCTTTGCTAGAAAATGGATAAAGTAAGTATGATTTAATAATTTTTTTCATTTTATTTTACACTGTATTATTACTGTCAGATGCCACAATCATCTATTAATGTGGAATCTGAGGGGTACAATGACAGAGAGCGGCACAATCACCACTCCCTGTCATTGCACCCACTACTTACAAAGAAATGCGCTTCATGACAAAGTAATTTGTCACAAAGCATTTTTTTTTTTATTTGGCAAAGCAGCCAATCAAATTTTTGAATACTTCGCTCATCTCTAGTTGTGATTAGAGATGAGCGAATCAAAGTTGAGTGGAATTCAATCAGAATTTCAGGAAAAATTCATTTTGCACCGAATCCGAATTTCCTCACAATTCGTGGTAATGAATCACATTTTTTCCTAAAATGGCTGCTGCACATATTAGGACATGGAGCAAAGAACTCTGGGAACGAGGGATCACCCACAATGCCATGTATGCAGCCAATCAGCAGCCAGCCTATAAATAGCCTCAGTCATCTTTGATTCAGCCATTTTCTAGTAAACTTAGTGCAGGGAGAGACGTCAGCAGGCACTCGAGAAAGTGTTAGTAAAGACTAGAAGACTTTTATTTTGCTAATTAGAAGTTCGGGGAAAGAGCATTAGAAGTGTAGTGAAAGGATAGGGAGGAATTATTTAACAGTATTGAAGCAGAACAGGGTTCAATAGGGGAATTTACAGCCTGGGTAATAGGAACAATCCTATTACACCTTGCTGCACTGATTGGGGATGCAAATTGCAATTATACAGCTGATTCCAGGTTTGCAATATATGATACCTCTGTAATTCCAGCAAACCGTTCTCTTTATTGGGGTGCAAGTGCTGTGTGATGCAGCCAATAACAGGGCATATTACTAGGAAATAATTATATGTCTTATTAGCCCTTTTTGTCGTGTATTAGTGGCAAAAAAGGTATTATTTGCCATTCAGCGGTGCAGTTATTTGTTCTAAAGCCATTCTTGTTGTGTATTAGTGGCAAAAATGAAGGATAATTTGCTGTTCAGCTGTAAAGTTATATGTTTTAAAGACTTTTTTGGTGTGTATTAGTGGGGAAAAAAGATCTTATTAGCCATTGTGTGGTGAAGTGAGAAATTTATAGCCCTTTTTGGCGTGTATTAGTGGCAAAAAAAAGTATTATTTGGCATTCAGCGTTGCAGTTATATGTTCAAAAGACTTTTTTGCCATGTATAAGTGGGAAAAAGGGCTTAGTAGCCATTGTGTGGTGAAGTGAGAAAATGACAGCCCTTTTTGGCGCGTATTAGTGGCAAAAAAATATTATTTGCTGTCGTGTGATGAAGTGACAAAATTATAGCCTTTTTTTGGGTGCATTCATTTCCTTTTTATTTATTTATTTGATCTAACAGTATGTTAGACAAAGAAGTGAAAGGCCCTGAATAAGGGAGGGGCAGAGGCCTAAATGTTTCTGGAGCAGGCACAGGTCACAACAGAGTAAGGGAGCATGGCAGCAGGGGTCACTTCCAGAGGCCTGAGCTCCCGGTGTCATCTAGTGGTCGTGTCTTGACAAGCAACCCAGCGGTTCTTGAATGGTTGACTCGGTCATCCACTTCGTCCCAAGTGACATCAGACACCTCTGGCCAATAGTCAGTGGGTTCGTCAGACACAACACTTAGTTGGCATGGCCCGGGAGCAGGCCATATGCCCTCACCTATCCTCAACCTGCCTCTGTCCTTTTCTGTTCCCTCAGCCAGAGAAGTATTATATGTTGTGGGCTCAGCTCCACTATTAAGCGAGCAGTGTCGGACTGGGATACCTAGGGCCCACCATTAAAATTTATTTTGGGGGCCCGCTATATGGATCCATTCAAATATAATAACTAATCTAACACGATTTTATATGAACATATATAATAAAGTGTTGGGGCACTCAGATTTTAGTTTTGCACTTAAAAAACGTTTTTATTTTTGTATTAACGCAAGAACGAAAATCCAGCTCAGGTCAGGTGAAAAATATTTCCGACTTTATCCCAGCAGTTATAAAACTTCCAAATGACAAGACGTGTGCAGTTACGCGTTTTAGACCTCTAGTACATGTGGGTCCTTCCTCATGACAAGCACGTATGAAACGCGTAATTGCACACATCTTGTCCTATGGAAGTTGTATAACCGCTGGAATAAAGTCAGAAATATTTTTCACCTGACCTGAGCTGGATTTTCGTTCTTGTGTTTGGACTATTTCCGCATCCAGGTGCGGTATCCGTGCACAGAGGGTTTTTTCTACAGGTGAGAGCTGCCTTACTTTGCTGTATTTATTTTTGTATTGTTTTACATCATCCAGTTGCTTAATAGTAACTTCCATAAAGTAAGACATACTTTTTTTGACCGGACGTTTCGATCACATTGGACCTTCATCAGCGTTTATTTGTTATCTGAAACAGTACAAAATAATCATCGTTAGTAGGCCGCAATTGGACGCAAAAAACATTAAAGCACATATCAAAAGGTTGTCAGGAAGTTAAATGTACATCCACAGCAAGATCAATATGGTCCAAAAGGGGGATCTACATAATTATACTTAAACATGATTAAATAGTGGATTAGAGAAATCACAAGTGTTCTAAACATGATTATTTAAATTCCAGGATACATAATTAAATAAAAAGGGAGGTGAGGAACCAGAGGTTAGTCAAGCCATGACAAGTTCATGCATAGTGAATAAGCACATGTTGGAACCCTCTATGTATGGCAGGAGTGTCAGAAGGATAGGGTTCTATAGGATTCCTTTAAAAAAGCAATGGGGATTATGCCACACTCTATAATTGTGCCTTTCTGTGGCCTCCTCATGCTGCTGCTGCCACCTCCACACTATGTCACCCTGCCAGACTGTGGCCTTCTCATGCTGCTGCTACCATCTCAACACTCAGTCTTGTGCCACTCTGTGGCCTCCTCATGCTGCTGTTGCCACCTCTACACTGTGTCACCTTGCCAGTCTGTGGCCTCTTCATGCTGCTGCTGCTACCTCCACCCTCTGTCATTGTGCCACTCTGTGGTCTACTCATGCTGCTGCTCCCTCCCCACTCTGTCATTGAGCCACTCTGTGGTCTCCTCATGCTGCTGCTGCCACCTCCACACTATGTCATCTTGCCAGTCTGTGGCCTCCTCATGCTGCTGCTGCCACCTCCACACTATGTCACCTTGCCAGTCTTTGGCATCCTCATGCTGCGGCTAACTCAACACTATGTCACCTTGCCAGTCTGTGGCCTCCTAATGCTGTTGCTAAATCAACACTATGTCACTTGGCCACTCTTTCGCCTCCTCATGCTTCTGCCACCTCCACACTATGTTTTCTTGCCACTCTGTGGCCTCCTCATGCTTCTGTTAACTCAACACCATGTCACTGGGCCACTCTATGGCTTCCTCATGCTTCTACCACCTCAACACTATGCAAATGTACTACCCTCTGGTTTCCTCATGCTGCTGCTGCAACCTCCCCACTATGTTTTGCCTTTTTGGCCTGGTTGACATCATCATTTATTTGACCCTTCTTCTGATCTATCAGAAGAAAGGAAAAATTAGACTCATAACGGATTCTGTCTGTGTAGAAGATGAAAGGCCTGTATAGTCCCATCAGAATTGGCTTATGATTTTGTAGCCAAAAGCATGAGTAGGTACAAAACACAGAAGACATGCAAATATTCCATTCACGTGTCATCTCTGCTTTGGATCCACTCCTATATTTTTTTTTTTTTTTTTTTGGCTTTAGCAATACTGATGGATTACTGACCAAATGCTGACTGAGTGAAGATGGATGCTAAACAGACAGGATTAATTTTTTTGGGGTGGTTATTGTCCTGACAGATCAGAGGAAGGGCAAAATAATGAGTAACATCAACATAAACTTACTGATGACTAGTGATGAGCGGCAGGGGCAATATTCGAATTTGCATTATTTCATGAATATTTGGGTGAAAATTCACCATATATTCGAAAATTTGCGAATTCGTATTCTCCATTCATTATTTTCTTAATCGCGAAAATTCGCATATAAAAATTTGCATAAAAATTCGCAAAAACTGGTATTTAAAAAGTAACTTTTAAATACCAGTTTATGCAAATGTTTATGCAAATTTAATGCGAATTTTTATATGCAAATTTTCGCAATCAAGAAAATAGTGACATTATTTTCTTGATTGTGAAAATGTGCATATAAAAATTTGCATAAAAATTCGCATAAACTGGCATTTAAAACAAAGAATATTCGCCATTGCAAATATATTTCACGATATTCTAAATATTTGCGAATTCTCGAAGTGCCGATATTTGCGATTAAAATTTGCAATTCGAAAATTTGTGATCAGCACTACTGATGACAACCTCTCCACTCTGTCAGAGAGGTTCTACTTGTATAAGCGTTTAATAGAACAGTTTCTGTAGAAATCTATGTGGAATCAGTAGACGACAGTGTAAAAGGAGTGCACTCTTTCACGCTACAGTAGGATCTTGGGCCTCTGCATAGTCAGACATTAATGTGTGTTACTGCAAGGCACAGTGTTCTACACCACTATAAAGGCTCTCTACAGCCAGGAAATAGCTGTTTTTAATGTGATTTGCCACAAATAACTTTCGATCGAATCAAATCTTTTCGGAAAATTAGGCAAACCGGTCAAATCAAATTTTTTAGAAATTTGCTCATCTCTAGTTGTGATATTATCAATGTGTACATGCACAAACATATATCATAAGTTTTGTATAGACTTAAAATGTCATAGCAGATAAAGGTACCCAAAGCAATCATCAAACTAGGTTTCATATTATGCCCTGAATGTTTTTTCCCTGCCCTTTCAATGTCCCATAGACCAGTTGAAGTTCTTCAGAAGAAGGTTATCATGCATAGATTCTCACTACCTTATAGTAAAGGTGATGGGACCAATCTGAACTTGGCCTTTTCTTTCCAAGGTTCCCCATAGAAGTGTTTTTATGGTATGTATACCCTTGAATGTGTCTCTTTTCTTCTTCCCTGTCTCATGAATCCTCACATTATGCATTTAATGAATATGTGTAAAAGGTAGTGGTAATTTGAGCGCTATAACAGTTTTCTTTAGACTAAGACAGACCATATCAGCCTGTTCCTATAGCAGCACCTGTTGAGAGTTTTATCTATCCTTTCATGGGTGTCTAAATGTAATGTTTTCTAAATTGGATGGAAATAGAGTGCTCTGTATGCAATCAGAACAGTGTAATAATTCACAATACAGATTTGTAACCATTTAGGAATTTCCGCTTCAATCAAAGATGTGAATGCACCACCATGCTGTCCTGTTTTTACATGGTTTAGATAAAAGGAAGTTGATGACAATGAAATCTTGAACAATGGTTTGTGCTAGTGTAATGACACAGACAATAAGAAAGTTACTGCTTGGTCTGGACTTTTATGTACTGAAATGAGACCATTTGAATGGTTAAACGTAGCTGTCACAATGAGAAGAGTGGATGACCATGACAATGCCTTGTTAGATGATCTATGTAAATTGAAAATGTCTCCACTAACATTTTAAAAGAGAATGCCAAGCTAAGCCTATTCCTGTATTTCCAGGGGGAGACCTACCTTCTTCTACTGTTATATCACTGCTGCAGTAGTTATTCCAATTCTTCTGCTCCGTTATAGGAGCCGAAGAATGAAAATAACAGAAGTGCTGGATTTAGCACATAACTGACAGATCCCTTTGACTATAATGGGATCCGTTAGGTTTCCGTTTAGGAGAATGTTTTTTAGTGGAGAAAAGGACTTTTCTTTCTGCTATTTTTGATGAACTCTGTGTCAGAAGCTTCCTATGCTGGTGTGAATGTAGCCTAAGATCTGATATGTTTGCCTTAAGATGTCCAGGCAAATTACATTTTGACTAAACTGGCTGACCATCAAATGTGTATCAGATATATGGCCAACATTCATTCGTCATATTTTGAGAAAATAAGTATCAGGTATGTCGAATTTCCACAGGCCAATCTTTTTGTTCTCAGCAGAGAGAAGTCAATGCTGGAGGTATCTGGAAGGAGCTTACTCCAGCATTATAACTACTCTTACTTGGGGACCCCTGCTTTTACTCATAGAGGTGGGTTCAGATGAATGGCTTATACCCTATGAAATTGATATGTTTTCATCAGTTTTTCCGAGAGTTTAAAATTGACATTCTGTCCTTAGAACTAGCCATTAATATTATTCATATGATTGGCGAAGCTCTGACAAAGTACAGAATGAATGTGCCATGGTGCTTATTGTTTTCTTGAAGAAATACTACAGGATGGTTTACCTTCATAGTGCAGGATAGGCCAGTATTAATGAATAATATAGTGGCTATAGCATATGACTTGTGTATACCCGTTTTACTTGATGTGCAGGTTGTGGGTTGTCAGCCATATTGATTCCTTCTTCACGCTCAGATATGGTTTTCCTACTGTGGGACGCAATGACAGATCGTGACACAGAACTGCTGTTTCCTCATACTACAGGATCTCCATGTTTTCCTGTGTGATATACCTTGAGCCTGTCTGTCCTATCTGCTCTGTTATCCCTCTCCCCTGTCAGTTTTTACAAGCTGGAGGCAGGAAGACCAGTGTGATGCTAAATTTTACAGAACTACACTGGAGAGTCAGCAAACACAAATGGCAAAGACAGGCAGTGACAATCAGGAGGTTTATATAACTGCAGCTAATCACTGTATACACATCATATATTTCCACTCCTGGTCTTTTATATAAGTCAGACATAATATCTTCAACAGAATATAGGGATATACAAAAGGAACATTGAGAGTAGAGAGGGGAGGGACCTGAGGGCCATCAGGAGGGATGTGATTAGTGATGATCGGGAAGTTCACCTGAAGTCAGCCACAGTGAAGAGACTGGGTTCCTGTTTACACACTAAAGCAAAATCTGGGCTGCTTGTCAGATGTTGGGTCACATGACTAGGTTCACTTAATGAAAAGGTTCAAAATGTATGGATGCAACTGAGTTAGGTGGTAACAAATTATACTGCTAGAATTTGTGGTGAGTTAGCAATATTTGAAAAAATAAAAAAAGCAAAAAAAAAAAAACAAAACAGAAAAACAAAATGCAGTGCTTCTTTAAGAGCTGCACCTTACATATAGTCGTGACTGTGCCTGGTACTAGTCTCAGTCTCTTCATTCTGTTGATCAGTGGAGGTTTTAGAATAGGTCATCAATAACATAATGCAGTTTTCATAAGATAACCTTATTATGTAGTTAGATGCTCAGAATATACTTTCCTGAAGTTCTCTATTTGAACAAGAACCTTTCTGTTTTAATATAAATGCTTGGATCCTTTTGGAAATGAACAATAACATTGCATAATTTAATCATTTAAGATAGTTCAGTCATTTCTAGGTAATACTCCAATTTAAATGCTAGATAATTTGACTCAAATGAGGAACTTATTGACTTTCATATAGTATCAAATCTACAATGCTGTTTAATGAAGCAGAAATCGCTGTATGCTCATTTTCTCAATTCAGTTGTGATTTCAATTGTGTTTGCATTTGCAAGGAAATCATGGGTATGCAATGCTCGAAGGCATAAACAGAATATATTGAATGGTTCTATGCTATACATTGCATTGTTCAGTTGTCCACAAAAACTTAATGTCCATAATGTAACAGAGATTTGGCAGAGATCACAAATTAGCAAAGGAGGACCATGAAGTGACCGGTCCAGTTTCTTTGTCTTCAGTTTTGTGAGGAACCTTCCCATATTGCTCAAAATAAAGGCCCTTTACAATGCCAAATATTTGGACAGATTATCGCTATTGAGCATTCATATGTGCCACTAATTACTCAATGAATGAACAAAACTCTAATTTGTCTAGTAATAGATTGCTGGTGTGGTCACCTAAACAATCATTTATGGGCTGCAGATTTGCTGTTTAAACAGCACTCTGCTATCTACAAACAATAATTATATATGAGTAAGAGCAATTGCATTAGTGATCGCTCCTCCCCAGACTCTGCAGACATGCAGCGTACACCTCAACTGACGAGCAGACATTTGTCAGGAAGGAACACTTCCTTATCGATAATCATCTGCTTTGTCAAGCAGTGTAAAGGAGCCATTAGATCAGTTAATGAATATCTGCTTACATAAGGAAGGATTAATAAATCTCATGGGTAGCACTATGTTATCAAATTATTTTATTGTTCCTTCGTTGTGACCATATCCACATTTTAAAGGGGTTATGCTGCACTTTTTATTGATGACCTATCCTCAGGATAAGTCATCAATATCTGATCAGCCGGGGGTCTGACACGATCTGATCTGATCGGCCCTCCGATCATCAGCAGTTTGAAGAGGAGGTGGAGCTTCCTTGAGAGTGCCGCTTCCTGTTCATTACACTGCATTTAGTTTAGAAAGTACAGTGTAACTACAGTGTACAGTGTAACTACAAGTACTTGCTCCATTCAAGTACTTGTAAATATACTACGCCACGCCTTCATAGGGGACAACGCCTAGTGTAATGGCGAGGAAGCGGTGCTCGCAAAATGTGCTGATCAGCGGGGGTAGCTGTCAGATCCCCAATGGTCAGATATTGTTGACCTATCCTGGGGATATAAAGAACTACACAACCCCATTAAGATGACCAGTAGAGATAAGCAAAGTTATCAAAAATTCGATTTGACTGTTAGAGAACGGCCTCTCTAGTACCACCTATAGGCAACTACCCTGAAAGTTCATGTCCAGCATTTAGTAGAGCCTTTAAGACTGACTAGGGATATTAGCTAAATCAGAAACCCTAGTCATGTTTCAATGCTTATTTATGATTTGATCATTGATTTAAAGGGTAGATATCAGTTGGCACTAGTGAGATGATTTTCTTTCTTCTGGAAGAGAGCTAATTTGCATAGTTTTCCATGGAGAGCTGTACATATCCTTACATCAGCTGAATATCCTCATTAATGACCAATACCACACAGACATAAGTAAAAGAAAGCATTGGCCATTTTAAGGAGGTTTGTACAATATTAATCAGCAGTTATCATGTTCTGAACCTGTAACAAGAACTTCATCACTTATTACTAATGCACATGTATCATCAACGAGACATCTTTACCTTTTCAATCTCCTCCTATTTGCTGAAATAGAAGAAAGAGGATTTTTTTTTCTTTTCTATGAGAAGTGGCTGCTAATGTTGCACGCACATGTTCAACATCCTCTAAAACAATGTACTATTTCTTTATTTTTTAAAAAATCAGGTCATTTATAGCCACCTGACCTGAGCCAAATCACTGACACACTAGTCTTCTACTTCTAGATATC
This sequence comes from Bufotes viridis, assembly GCA_033119425.1. Classification (NCBI taxonomy): domain Eukaryota; kingdom Metazoa; phylum Chordata; class Amphibia; order Anura; family Bufonidae; genus Bufotes; species Bufotes viridis. The sequence continues at coordinate 407,554,999 of CM065592.1, forward strand.
TAAAAGCACATTTTATATATAATGCCAATATATTCTCCCCTAAACACATATTTTGGTTGGTTTTTAAAGTTTATTAAAACAAAAAAGATCAAGAAACACACTTTCTGAATCTACAATAATTAAACTGCTTGACCTAGATTTGCCAGAAACAGGACCCAAAGGTTGTGTCTGGTATATAGGGATAAGCTCCAACATAGCTCCTGAATGACCTCTTTAAAGAAACCTTTCTGTTCAAGAAGAAAATGTCATTATCAGTGGGGAACAAATAGAACAATTACCTGGTGACCCTATTTTCATGTTTTTATCTTTACTGAACATTTGGTAGCCTATAACACTTTCTGCTGCTCTTGGATTGGTGAGCACTGCTCATATGAGCAATGGTGGCGAATCCAAGAGCAGGTCAGGACAAGTAGGAAGTGTCTAAGAAGGTAGCAGTGTGTCCATCTTGCATAACAGAAAAGAAGCCAAAGAATCAACCAATCTGCAGCTGAAAGGATGACAAGCAGGTTACAATGTAAGTGTTCTGTTCGTTCTCCAGTAAATGTGATATTATTTTCTTCATGAACCAGAGGGTCACTATAATAATGCCTCCCACCAAAGCCATTGTCTTAACTTTGGCCAGAAATAGCCCTAAAAGACTTGTTACCTTTTGTGTTGTCAAATAGATGTGCTTTTGTTTACATGTTTATTTGTATGAGAATTATGTATCCTGAGTCAGTAATATCCGATCTTCACTGAAGAATACAGCATTGCTTTACAGCCCCCATAAAACTCTTACAACAGACATGTTTTCCGAGATTGATTTTTACTGTGTAAAACATACACAGACATAAATATACAGATGAATGTCCTCCCAAACAATCAGGAAAACTACTTCTTTTTTATCGTTTCATAGGCAACTTTAGCAATAAAAGTATGTTAGATGGCACCGTATTATTACAGGCATTGAAAACCCGACATTTCAATTGACAATTCCATTTCCATTTTTTTTTCTGTGCATCACATAGTAAATACTTGTTCATATTCCAATTTAAAATGTTTTTAAAAGATATTTCTTCTACTACAGTGGTTTTTAATGCTCTGCAATTTTTTATTATTATTATTTTTTTTCCATTTGAAAGTGCATATCTATCATTATTTTATCAGGGCTTATAAATGGCACCTTGTCATGTGCTAAAAATTTATTCAGGAGTTTTGCAGCCAAGCGAAGCGCTTTGGGTAGAAATAAGAAACTTTCACTCCTCTTGTATTGACAGTTTTAATTTCGATTTTGATCTGCATTTTATCAGAAGCTTCCTTATCTGTCAGGGAAGGAGAAGAGATTAACATTTTTTACATAAAGCAAATGGCAAACGTTTCATGCTTGTACCTGACTGTTCAGTGGAATCTTGCACTTGGAAAACTGCATTTTTCTGATTTTGCTGTGTGCTGCTGAACCAATGAGAGAGTTAATCAATAATCTGTTAATTGACTGTCATTTCCCAGTGCACTACACTAGAATGACAAATAATGTGATTCTTCTTCTAAGCATTCGGAATAGATAATTGATGATACTTGGAGGATGCCATATTTATGTGTGTCATGCTTTATTTTACATGAAAGTCACTGTCAGAGTAATGCAGAGGAAGCTTCTATGTTAGAAGATATATGGGAGCATAGTAAATGGGAAAATATTAATAGATAATGTTAAGGTGGTTGAGATTAATGGGTAGCTGTAGTCATATTTACTTGTGGTTTTTTTTTTTTTTTTATTCTGGTTAGCCTGGCTATATCACATTGCAGAGAAATTGTGGCCATTAGATTTGATCCAATATTAAAGGGGCTCTCCAGGACTTAGGGTAGGTCATAATATGGTGAGGGTTCTGACTTTGGCACCCCTCTAGTCAGTTGCTTGCAGAAGCTCCAGCACCTGAACTTAAAAGCTTCATCCACTTTAAAGAGTTTGTCTTGTAGTTTCCCTTGTAAATTCTCAGCAATAATCCTGATTTCTGATGCCAGTTAGGTTTCTGAATAATAGACAGAACAGGCTGTTGCATATCAGCAATTTTGAAATGTGCTCAGTGACAACTCTAATATTTCTTAGCCTTATGTGTTTTGCTGCTGTCAATTAATCTCCTCCAAGTTGATTCTGTTTTCTTTGGTTCATATAAGTCTGTTGCCAACCAGAAGATATCTGCCACTCCCTGCAGTGGTCTGAAGTTTGCACACTGCTTGTGACATGCATGCTGCTGCACAAAGCACAGCCTCTCCTCCTCTGTGACATTTGTCTCCAAATTTGTATCTTCAGTTCTGTAGGTCTCCAGTATCCAGCTAACAATTTGAAATAATCCATATTGCTATCATTTCTAATAAATATACTCTGACAAAAATTTTCTTATGCTATGCTTGAGCACCAGATCTATGTTACTGTCTGCAGATAGTTTTTTCTGCAATTGAGATAGTCAAGAGAATACTGGACTATTATCTTTTGAAAAGCAGGTTAGTCAAGGCCAAAAAAAGAGATGTAAAATAGTAGTTGTAAAAGAGATGTAAAAAGTAGTTTTCTTATAGATGTGCTATTAATGTGCACAAGTAGTAAAAAAACAAAACAAAAAACAACTCCATATTTTTAGTATCAACGTAGAAGAATGATACAACCATTAGTTCATTATAGAACAGTTTCTTTAAATATTAGACTTAGTTTAAGTCAGGGGGATTTTTTACAGTGGGCAATTTTAGCCCCAAACTGATGGCAATCGATGATATACAAGTTGATCCGGGCTTATTTTATATGGCCCCCCATTCAGTTTGCATATGGTCAGCTGCACATCACCTGTTTTCACAGGTCAATGTGCTGCCGACAACCAGTGCTTTTTGGTGCCACATAGACAGATGCGACTCCCTGACACGCCAGTATTTGCTCATTTGTCAAGTGATCGGTTTACACAGGACAATGATCAGGAACGAACGTTTCCTTTTCGGATCATTGACACCTGTAAAAGAATTGGAGTAACACATTCGAACAAAGATCTGCTGACAGATTCAAAAGTGCCTTTACAGATTCTTCATATGTTTAATATAAAGCAAATTATAGCATCTAAAGAATTCTGCGTTTTAATTCTGCGAGTTTTTTTTATTGTTATTCTTGATGGCTAAACATAATGCAATGCAGCCAAATTGTTTGTATAACCGTTAGATAATGGTTGAAAGTGACTTCACTTAGCAGTTGCTTAGCAACTAACTCTGCTTTTTATTAATTCTTCTTCTATAGATATAGATTGAGCTAGGTTAATTATACAAACTTATTTTTTTTATTTTAGGTACAATGTGGAGACTTTGTTTTAATAAGCAATGATAAAAGACTCCAACAATCTAATTTTTCAAATTACATATTTATGAATTTGCTAAAAGAGAACATGTGACTATAACCTTTATTGCTTAAAGGGAACCTGTCACCATGAGAATGTAATATAAGTCTACAGACACCTTGCTATAGGGAAGGAGGAGCTGAATATGTATATATATATATATATATATATATATATATATATATATACATATAGCTTTATAGGAAAAGATTATCTATAATATGGAATTTATACATTTAAATTCCTGCTTATGCTGGGCTTTGAAGTCAAGGACGAGGTCCTATAAGTAATTGACAGCTTTCCCTCTAGATAGATAGATAGATAGATAGATAGGTGGATAGATAGATAGATAGATAGATAGATAGATAGAAACAGCTGTCAGTCACTGTCACATATCTCAGAGTATTGTATATCCAGCCAAGATGAAAGATATTGTAGGGCACGTAGGCCTTTGTATTTACTAGTGTAGCTGCTTTGGAGTATCCTACTAAAATCCTTAGTTTAATCAGACTGTTCTAGTGTCAGGTTACCTTTAAACGTGAAAAAAACTTGGATGAACCAGCTCACCTGCGATGAATGTGTATCCAAGGAATTTTTTCTCCTGTTTTGTGCACGGACATCCTGAACGGATGCTCACTTGTAAATGGATGAAGTAGTCTAGCACAAACCACGGATGTAGATTGCCAAATTTCCTTTATTTTCGTTGCGTTAAAATACAGAAACAGCTTAGCTTGATGTTTGGTACACTCACTCCCAGGGTCTACATGTTTCGGACACAGATGTCCTTAATCATGACCTGGAGGTCATGATTAAGGACATCTGTACCTTTAAACGTGAACAAAAAGTAGTCACTTGTATTGATATCAATGACTTTTCTGTCTACTTTCCTTGTATTTTCCTAAATTAGGTGTATTTCTGGAGCAGATTGTGGTACAAAGATCCTTTGCTCCGCAATCTGCGACTTCTCTCCACTCATGCCAGGTCTATACCTGTTTTAGGTATAGAAAATGGTCTAAATGCAAGACAGCTAGGAAGCTGTCTTACATTTAGAAGTGGCAGAGGATCTGCTGAAGTTATGCAGAGGCGAGCGCCTCTTCATAACTCCGTCGGATCCACTGCCAGGTATAGGGGTTATTAAGATTGGCGTCTAAAACGTTGGTCTTAATAAATGTGCCCCATCATTTTTAACATATGCCATAAGCCTGCTTCCCCTACTGAAAAAATCATACTTACCTTCACCCTGCTCCTCTGGTCCTCTGTGCTGGAACCCACATCTCCATCTTTGTTTCAGGCTTTTTTTTTTCCTCCCTGGCTTATGCATGGTGACCTGAGACTCATCAGCCAACCTATGGCTTCAGCTGTAAAATGTCTCCTGTGGACACATCAGATATGAAGCCAGCGGTTGCCTGAAGAGGATCATGACCATGCCCATGCTGGGGAGGAATAAAACAACTGGAAGATAGAGATGCTGGAGCCAGTGCAGAGTCCTGAACAGGTAAGCATGATCCTTTCAAGCAGGGCGGGCTGGCCATAGACCCTACAGGGAAATTTCCTGGTGGGTCAATGCCCATGGGTGTGCCAAAGCCCTTCTCTTGTCTGCCAGACAGGCACTTATGCACCAGGCTATTGGCCGCAGGTGCCCTCCTGCATTCAAGTGTATTGTTGTCCTCAGGGCCGGTGCAAGGATTTTTGCCGCCCTAGGCAAAAGAAAAGTTTGCCTCAGTAGCGCAGTAGCGCCTCAGCCTTCTCGCAGTGACGTCACAACTAGTATCATTGGCCTGGGTGGGGCTAAGCTTCATTCAAGTGAACAGAGCTTAACCCCGCCAAGGCCAGTGATACTAGTCGTGACGTCACTGAACCTGCGGTAAACAGCAAGAAGGCTGAGGCGCTACTGCCAGCGCCGCTGCCTTCTCAAACAGCTGATCGGTGAGGGTCCCGGGTGTCGGACCCCTGCCGATCAGATGCTGATGATCTATACAGAGGATAGATCATCAGTTTAACTAAACTGCAGAACCCCTTTAACTAACGCCAGTTCTCTCTCTCCCCCCCCTTGTCATTCTCTCCCCCCTCTTGTTATTCTTCACTCCCCCTCTTGTCATTCTTCCCCCCCTTGTCATTCTCTCCTCCCTTGTCATTCTTCCTTCCCCCCTCTTGTCATTCTTCCTTACCCCCCCCTTGTCATTCTCTCCCCCCTCTTTTCATTCTTCACCCCCCCTCTTGTCATTCTCTCCCCCCCTTGTCATTCTTCACTCCCTCTAGTGTAGCGCGGCCGAGCTCTTTATGGTCCACGGGTACAGGAGCTTTTGTTTCCTGTACCCGAGGGGACTGACAGAAAGTGCACACTTCATGTTAGTCCGGCCAGGTACAGGAGACAGATGCTCCTGTACCCACGGCCATAAAGAGCTCAGCCACGCTACAATGGAGTGACAGGAGTAAGCACTGAGCGCTTCCCTCCTGTCAGCTCCTCTCCTCTTCCTGCGCCCAGGCGGTGCGCCCTCATGGACGCGCCAGCCCGGGCAGTGCTGCAGCCGCCAGAGGCTCAATTCAGAGCGCTCGGGCGGCTGCAGCATGAGGGTGGGGCCGGCGCTCCTAGCGGCGCCCCTTCCCAAGGGGCGCTCTACGCGGCGGCCTATTCTGCGTATAGGACGCGCCGGCCCTGGTTGTCCTTCAGATGATGATACAGCTTCGTACTGTGTCATGGAAGCAGTAGTTTGTGCCACACTGTGGTATTTGGTTTTGCTGGGCGGTATTTCTGGCCCCATGTTCTGTTGTTCCTTCCTACTTGTATTGTTCTGTCATTTTAGACCCACTTACAACATGAGGCCTCTCTTTGTTTTGTTTTTTTCCGGACCACTTTAAGTGCTCAGGACTTCTTGCTCTACCTCATAGGCTCTGTTTACACTGCCCTTCCATGTGTATAATACCTAACTAGAAAATTGTACCAATGCACAAATGGAACCCTAGGGCGATAAATAACTATTGTTACTCTGATTCATCTTTATATATGACTTCCCATACTTGAGTGTTACTGCCAGCATTGACCAGAATAGTGTTCAGGTAATAAATAGTATCTTGCTATCGCATGTAAAAAATGTTAAACAACATTCTCTTAATAAAAATATCTCCTTATGCACCTTATCGATGTACCTAATAACTATGTATGTAGGTGTATAGCTATCGGGATAATTACAGACAAGCAGGGAAGTGGGCTGTCATTCCCCGATGTATTGTAAATGTCATGTTCCGCACATATGGTTGAGAGCGACCTCTGTGTTATCCCTTCTGCTCTAATTCCTTGTACTCATCAATTTTCTTTTTCTCCCTGATCCATACGCTTGTCACCTTTGCCCATAAGAGCATATTTCAGAGGAAAGTAAGCATGTCTAGGCATGGAAACTATAAAACTTCATCTGCTTGCTACATTCCTTCATTTCTTAATGGAATAAGATAAAAAAGAAATTGCCCAGACTGTTATATTTTATTGTCTAGTAAACATTCTTCTTGTAACTTTTGTTCCTTAATTTACATTTCAATATTTTGAAAATTCGAGAAATACCATAATTGCATTTGTATGATATGCATTTGTATTTTTAGAGCTTTTTTTTTTTTAAAATATAGATAGTGTTGAGTGAAGGGACAGGAAGAGTGCAGGGAGACTTATTCTGCGTCAGTTTTATCTATTTATTCCTACATTTACTTATTCCTACATCAGCCATAAATATAATTCAATACCGATACAGTAAGATGGAAGCCTTTATTATTCCGGTGCCAGTAGGCCGACCAATACTTTCCAGTCTGCTCCCCTTAGGGGGGCCAGGTCTTAACGATGTCCATCCTCATCTTTTGCTGTCTTTACTTCTTCCAAATCATCCTTCTATCAAAGAAAAGACAGCAAGATGCAGAAAGAAGAGGAGCTGGATGTTCCTGATTACATATTCTCATAAATATTAGATGACATGGAAAAGGAGGAAAAGCAGATGGCAGAAGAAGGGCTCCCACCTGTACAGCAGGAGAGCACTGGGCTTGGAGAAGTGGTTATGCCAGAGCTGATTAATATTCTGTTTTTACTGTCAAATAACCTGTAGGAGATTGCAGGCCAGAACAGCAATAATATTCATATTGTCCCCCCATCTAACCAGCCAAACCCCAAACTAGCAACAGCAACTGTTTAAAGGTGCATTAAAGGTGCCACACGTCCATTAACAATGAAGAAGGGCTATATAGTGTGGTCTTCATTATTAAATGAAAGGAAGCTGCAAGCTAGTTGGCTGCACAGTTCTTCACCTCAGCATAGCTGCAACCAGCCCTCAGCAAGGCCGCTCCATGTGGCCGTACCCTAAGTCAGGGCGGCCTGGGTATGCCTAATTTATAGCGATTCATGCCAGATTAATTCATAGCAAATTGAATTTCTTGGCGAACTGTGGCAAAACTGTCAAATCAAATTTTTTTAAAGCTTCGCTCATCTCTAAATACAGAACATAGTGCATTGTTATAATGAATAACAATTAAAATATATCTCTCTTATGCCTAATGTACCACTAATGTACCAAAATATGCTTTCACAACTTAGTACCAATATAGGTGTATCTTTCCCTACAATTTTTCTTGGTTCAGCATATCCTGAAATGTGTGTCTAGATGAGCAGCTTAAACAAAAAAATAAAAAATTTTGTCATACATGGTAGCATGTTGTGATGATTCACTGAATTTGTACTGTGGAAAAATAAGGATGGATACATATAGATTGTTACTGAACAGAACTATAGACTGTGCTGAATAATGTGAATGGAGTCACTTTTGACAATGTCATTGGTTGATATGTCCTGGATTTGACTGTATCTGGTAGTCTCATCGCTATAAAGGAGAGTTGGTTGCACATGCTTATTGGCTCTTCTTCATTTCGAAGGGCCTATTGTGGAGAAAGGAGGAGGTTGCAGAGGTAGAACCCACATCTCTCTTACATTGGTGACATATGCTAGCAATATGCCACCAATTGTGAGATGGGTATAACATTTTAATGGTTTGATATGAATGTGCTGCTAATGATAAGGTGCATGTAGTGCTCATATTAACATGTACCATGTTATATTTGCCCCCAGATCTTATTGGTGGTGGCTGTAGTTGCAAATTGGAATATTATTTAACGTATATACTGTACATGGCTGATCTCAAAGGCTTTGGACACCTTTGGGACTTTTTAAGTTATTGTATTTTACTCATTTTTGGCTAAAAATTATTTCAGCCAGCCTTTATTAAAAAATATTCATCTGTTGTTGAGATACAGGGGTTAAAAATCAGCCTCTATCATTTCTCAATTCTGTTAGGCTACTTTCACACTTGCGTTTTGTGTGGATCCATCATGGATGGATTCGTTCAGATAATACAACCGTCTGCATCCATTAAGAAGGGATCCGTTTGTATTATCTTTAACATAGCCAAGATCCGTCTTCAACACCATTGAAAGTAAATGGGGGACGGATCCATTTTCTATTGTGCCAGATTGTGTCAGTGAAAATGGATCCATCCCCATTGACCTACATTGTGTGCCAGGACGGATACGTTTGGCTCAGTTTCATCAGACGGACACCAAAACGCTGCAAGCAGCATTTTGGTGTCTGTCTGCAAAGCGAAATGGAGACTTAACTGATGCAAACTGATGCATTCTAAGTGTATCCATTTCCATTCAGAATGCATTAGAATGCAAACTGATCTGTTTTGGTTTGCTTGTGAGAGCCCTGAACAGACCTCACAAACGGAAAGCCAAAACGCGAGTTTGAACGTAGACTTAGCTGACAGATCATGTGAAGTCTTATCTCTGATCCCCTGACCTCATAAACATTCATTATATCTAAACTCTAATCACACTGATAAGAATATGGCTTAAATGAGTGTTTATGAGGTCAGGAGGGAGATCAGAAAAAAGGCTTTACATAAAGTCAGCTGACTTTGATAGTCTGCAAACAGACATTTTTTTCTTTTTTACCTCTGCATCTCAAAAACAGCTAAGAGGAAAAGCAAGGGAGGGCAGACCTTTAGGTGACTAAATTGGACATTTACATGTAGGTTGCTCAAAGTCCAAAGCACTAGTTTGTGTTTTTGATATCTGTAAAGCTTAGGGGCGCCTTCATCCATTGGACTGTTGAGGGTTTAACCCCACCTGTGTAATGTCCTGATATGAGTTAATGCATTATTAAAAACATTCATGAGACAATCCCTGCTCGTATGCCCCTACCTGACTGGACTGTCGATCAAGTAACATTATATGTATTGCCTGTCTGGCAGTAGATGTTTGCCGAGGTTGTAAAGGGTGGAAACGTTTTGAAAAGGGTGGTCACTAATTAAACACACCCTTACAATTAGAAAACTGTCTAATTTACCAAGAATACCAAAAAGTATCATGAACATACATTATGACATCTGAGTTCTCATTTTATGGAGGACCCTACTTATAGGTAGTAGCACAGCCAAAATGACAATACATGAGACAGAAAGGGTCTTGGTAATGCAACTAAAAAATATGCTGGATAAAAAGTTTAAAAATCTACTTATTATACAATGATAAATTCTGTAGCTCAAGCTCAACCTCCATTACTGAAGATAACTAAAAAATATCATAACAAATTTCATTATCGCTTTCTACAGCTTAGTGTAAAGAAAGAATAAGACCATGTAGCTTTCTTTCCCTTGCCTAAACTCATTGTGGTTGCACAATGATGCCAGTTTGCCTGAAAGGTAGATTCAGATTGCCCTAGTGTTGTGTTCTGTATCTAGGGAACTAGTACTTATTGATCCATTGGGTCTGTCAGCGTTTCAGGTCACTTGGCTCTAAGCCTGAATTCTTCTCTTGACTTTGAGATATGTGCTGTATGAGCTGACTACTAATAGCCTTGCCTTCCTTACCTGACTTCAGATGAAGGAGCATACAAAAGTATGTGAAGTAGCATGCTTTCATCATTTAAAAAAGGCAAGCTGAAAATGTTTTAAGAACCAATGGGTCGCTTGGGAAACTGTATCTTAATATATCTGCTAGAGACATCTTAGCCCCTAAGTAGGTAAAGTTGGTCATAAACATAAAGATAAGACCACAATGCAATGATTCATATATATTTTTTAAAGCTAGGACATACACAAAATATATCTTAATGATACAAAAGGTTTATGCCATCATTCATATTATGTGAAATATTGTACACTTTCATTACCTTAATGTGTACTTTTCTCAGCTTTGAAGCATTCACCCCTGGCTAAAGAATATGACAAACTTCTACTGTTCTTAGTGCCACAGATATAACAACATCTATAATATTTGAAGGGAAAGTGTCATGTTTAACATGGTGTCTGAGCTGAAGGCAGCATGTTGTAGAGGAGCTGAGAAAATTGATACAGTATATAGTTTTATGGATAAAGTTTGAGTATAACATAATTTATTCATTTATATTCCTGCTGACTCTGGGCTTTAAAGTCTAGGAGGAGGTCCTATCAGTGATTGACAGCCTTCTCTCTATTACTATGTATAGATAGATAGCTGTAAATTACAGATAGGACCACCTCCTGGACTCAAAAATTTAAAATGAGCACAATTATGAATAAATATATTACATTGCATACTTTCTCATAAAACTATATATCATTCTGCTCAGCTTCTTCTGCTCTATAAAATTCTGCCTGCAGATTATCTTGAATTTTAAGAGAACTCAGCTTTCATTCCTTAACTGGTCTGGAAAAATTAATGCTGAGTTCTAATTATTTACTACGAGCAACAAGATGGTTTTCTTTATAATATCGTCTTGATAGATTAGACCCATTGCATACAGTAGAACACTATATTTTACATTGTAAGCATTCTCTCTGTCTAAGCTCTTAGACCTCCTCTGGGGTTATCTTTTGGCATATATTTGTGTTTGAAGATGAATTTATATTATTCCTATAATTTTAATAGTGTAAAGGGCTATGCAACTCTAAAAACTGACATTGCTAAATACATTTATTTTATTCCCTGTTCTCCAGATCCACTTTATCTGTATACAATAAGCAAAGATGTGCAGAGTTGCCATTTTCGCAATTTCACCACCCTGAACTAAGCCATATGTATTATGGCTACAAATCCAGGCCTGGCTTCAAAGTCTTCTGACTATATGAGATTATAATTTAATCCCTCATTTGCTTGTCTGTGGCAAGTGCAACACTGCTAAATCCCTTTGAAATCAGAGACAGGAACCATTTATTCCTAGGCAACTGCCTTCGAAAAGCCTCTGAGATTTGTAAAACAGTCAGATATTCAGTGCATTCTTCACCTTACGTTAAACATGGTTTGCCGGTGCACGGGCGTAAATTGTGAAGAATAAACTGATTTTTGTTTATCAACTGAGAATCATTTTTACAAAATATTTATGGTAAACATGTGATAGAAAGTTGTTTAATTTTCAGACATGCAGAACACAGAATTACAAGAATACAAAATAGCAATTGTTGATCTATAGCATGTTATAGCAGGGAATGTTCACTTAATTCTGTTATGGTTTCTATATCCTATATTTTACAAAACTTCTGGGATGTACTGTAATAATCTTATCAGCTCCGATCTTTTATGAACCGTGACACACTTTGGGCATCCTTGTTTAGATTGCTGTCTGGTCCCAACATGGTCAATTATGGGGGGTACGTGAGCAGACTCAATAAACTGCTTTCATGGACATATCTACTAGGGTAGCAGGCATAGAAACTGCCATCAGGTCCACAGGGGGAGCTGGAGAAACAGTACTCCATGTAAAATATTTAGAAAACTGGATGTGTGGGTGCTTGCTACAGCAGGTTGTGGTCAAACTCACTCTCAATATGGATTCCAATGTAAAACGGTGAGGCAGCACGCCATTATATTTTCAAAAAGATGTGTATGTAATTTATTGCATAAACATTAGATGTGATATTGTGGAGATTCCATCTCCACTCAGACATACAGTATGCAGAGCTAGTGATGTACAGTATATGGACAATGGAAGTGTGTATTACATTGTGCGTTACTTCAGTGCTTTGGCATCTCTAACCTATTTCTGTAGTTTGATGTAATTGCAAGCCTTATTGCTATACTGTGAAATCATTGTGCAAAATTATTTATAAATGAATCCAAATACCTATTTTTGGTATTTTCTAGTAGTAGAATGTATTTTTTTATTTTACATAGTACTTTTATATTCTGCAGTGCTTTTCAGACATTATCATCCCTTTCTATCCTCAATGGAGCTTGCAATCTCAATTTCTGTTTGTCTTTGGAGTATGGAAGGAAACTCACACAAACATGGGTAAACAAACAAAGTACCATGCTGCCATGGTATAAATGTTCAACTCTGTTTTCCGTACTTGATTATGGAGGCAGCTTGTTATCAGCAGTCAGTGATATGCTTTACAGTAGCCACATGGACTATGGAACCTGTAGACAGTAGATGACTTCTATGGTAGAGTGCCATGAGCATATTCTATGACCTATGTAGAGGTTTATAAGTAGCAAAAAGTCAGATCAACTGGACATAGTATATTTCTATTGAAGGCATATATATGATGATATTGAGAGGACTACTGAGATGTGACCTCCATAGCAGATTGTGTCAGCCTATTAATGGTATAAATTGACAAAACTATAATGTTTCAGGATTTTTTTTAAAGATAAGTAATGACATTACAATACTAAAAATAAACTGCAAAAGTTTTAAAATAAAATGTTCAGCATACAAAGTTTGAATCACTTTCTGATGGCATATTCCCTTTATTATGTAGTGGTCCTTTAACTCTTAGAGCATGAGAAAATACATTAAAGTGGAAATTCACTAGTTGCATTCTGACATGAGATGTTTCTGAAAACAACACATTGGAGAACTTCTTAATCTGTACGGACATGGCTTTAACTAGTAGTAATCTTCTTTAAAAACATATTTCTTTATAGCATAATTTAAGTTAAGGCGTAATTCCCCTTTAATATTTCAGAGTTTTAGAATGTATTAATAGTTATCAGTTATGTTTTTGGTGCACAAAACATTTGCGTTACATAGCTGTATCTGTAACACATGAATAGCGTAATATTGGAGTCCACAGTGTAAGAAAGAAATTGTTCTGGAGTTTCACAGTTGAATGACGACTAAAAGAATAATTCAGAAAATAAAGAACACATTAGAGACTAGGGACCTAATAATAAAGTCATAGTGTGCAATTTACTATTCAAGAGAAAAGAAATAGATGGAATTAATGTATCAAAAAAGAGAGAATGTTTGGCCACATAAACATTTTCTCTGCTACAAAAGTTATCGAGGTTCTTGGTTCCACCCAGTGTCATGGCAGATCAAAGAGGATACATTACCATGTATTGCTAAGGCAACTCGCTTTAATTATGTGTCATAGAGTGAAGAAAAGAAATGAAGTGACAAGTGATGGGCTGATGCGGGGTAAATTTATTTGAAAACAAAGAAGAATGAAGTGCAGTAGTCAATCTCTTAGACAAACACAGCATAGAAAAACAATGGATATAAATTTATAACCAGTAGTTCATAAATGACCTGACGTTCTTTATAACATTTTTGTATTTATTTTTTCAAAATTGAATAGATGTGTAACTTTATGAGCACTTATGTGTACTTATACATTATTGTAGGATTCCCACTGACAGGTACATCAAAGCTGACACAGTGCATGGCTACATTGGTTTTAAGGGTTTTTGTCACTAGAATTTTCACTATTAAACTGGCTGACATTAGCGATGTGCTAATGTTAGCTGCACCTAACTATGCTATTCTTGTGATTATTCATGCTATTCTTGTGATTATTCATGCCCCCTTTACTGCAGAATTTTTACTTTTCAAGATTCACTATAAAAGTAGCTTTTATTTTGAAAACTAAATAGAGAAGATCATTTTTAATTGGGTATTCTCAACTTTATGTCATAAATATCTGATAGATGCAGGTGCCACTTCTATCTCCAGAATAGTCACATGATTTCCCCCCCCCCCCCATCATCAGAGAGTTAATGGAGAGGTGACTGAGCTGCACATCTCTTCATTGAGTTTGGGAGTCACTGAAACAGCCAAGAACAGCCAATTTCTGATCTAAGGTTTGTGACTGAATATTGGAATGTACTAGATGGAATGATGATAACATTTTTATTCTATTTCCGTTGTAGGATTACATGGTTTCCGTTTAGAAAAGTTCTTACTTATTGTATCATTTTTGGCATAAAGTTCTCTTTAGCATGAAAATTGCAAAATAACGTGTTTGTCCAAAGGTTGAATGTAGCAATGCCTATTTATGTTTTTTTGTTCATGTTAGTTACATAACATACATTTCTCTGCATTTCTTCTACAGCTGGGACGACGTACATCTTTAGTAAAGGAGGAGGACAAATAACGTACACATGGCCACCGAACGATCGGCCTAGTACACGAGCAGACAGACTGGCTATAGGGTTTAGCACTGTTCAAAAAGAAGCAGTATTGGTTCGAGTGGACAGCTCTACGGGACTGGGTGATTACTTAGAGCTGCACATTGTAAGTAATACATTATTATTTTTTCCATAAATGGCTGATGATAATGGGCACAGATTATAATTGTTATGCTATATGTTCTCAAAAGATATTGATTAGATTATTTGCTATCTTTTTGGATGAATAAACATAGTTAGTAGCACGAGGATAGAACGTTACTGAGAAGACTAGGGACCTAATAAGAGCAGCCAAAATTGCATTAAAAAAATGATCATCTAGAGGGTTGATCCTCCAAAAGACCATGCTCAGCAGGTATAGTATATGATAGAATCAAAATCTACCTCTGGAAATGTAGATAAAAAGTCTAGAAAAAGTGAAGTCCCACTCATGACATAAGAGTGGTCTTTTGGAGAAGTTTCATTTTACACAGTAGTGGAAATAGAATGCATTTGTGTAACTCCATTCTTAACTTAAAAATTCAGTAAACCCACATATTCCTCCTACAGATATATCAGAGCTGCTTTACTGTATAGTGCACCTCAGTGCTGTACGCTATCTGCATAGTTTTGCTGCACTTATATAAAATGAATGAGTACCTTGCTGGGCAAAGAGCAGCATTATATTAATGGCCTACCATGCAATGCTTGTTAGTGTTGCTACATCTCTATGCCATACTCATATGGGTTTCAGGAAGCTGAGGTATGGGGAGCTGTGCGTTGTTATTGATTAATCATTTTTTGTGCCAAAAACCTGTCTAAAAAATTGAGCTGATGGCACAATTTGGTGTATCTAGGGTTTCTACAATTTTTTCCAACATGCTTGACTAGGGGGCAGAGTGGAAAGGGAGTCATAATTTACTGGAAAGGGAGAAGATGTATGTTTAAAAACATTTTATTGAAAATTATATAATAAAATTGGTTCTTCACCAGGTATCAAAAAATCAGGCTGGTGGTGCGAGTTAGAGTCTGGGACCTCATATATTTTTCCAGCTCAATAAAGCTCCCACCCCCACAAATATCCATTATAAAAGATATAAGGGCTAAATACAAAGCCCACACAATGAATAGGGTGGTATAGCCCAGGCCACTATAACTTGGTCTATCCTACTACAGTGAGTAGCCACAATAAGATATAGGAGCGTAGGTATAGCCACTAGTGGTCTTGTTTTATAAAAGTGTACACCTACCCCACTCAAATTAATGGCTCAACATTAGTATGTGTACATATTCGCATTAGTGTATATAACTTTCTAAGGCGCTCTGTATCGTTCAACGCGTTTTCTGCCGCTATTCCACCCCATATATTGAGTGGGCTTTGTATTTAGCCCTCATATCTTTCATAATAGATATTTGTGGGGGTGTGAGCTTTATTGAGCTGGAAAGATATATGAGGTCCCAGACTCTAACTTGCATCACCAGCCATATTTTTTGATACCTGGTGTAGAACCAATTTTATTATATAATTTTCAATAAAATGTTTTTAAACGTACATCATTCAGGTAGTTAATAGTGAGTATCCATCTGTACATCAATCAGTTATTTATCTGTAGTAATTTTGGAAAGGGAGAAGAGCCTTAGCTGCACCATTTTGCACCATAATTTCTCCATAATTCTGTTGAAAAAATTTGTCTCAAAGTAAGCCAAAAATTGGTTAGTATAGAGTCAAAGAAAAGCGTCTCCCTGCACCACATTTATCATCTAGCCTTTGCCCCCAGTAATAACTCTAGTGCAGGTTTTGACAACTTTTCTAAACTTACATCATCTATAAGATTTGTAAATCTGGACCACTGTGCTTAAAACAACAATGGTGGAAATGCTGTAGTTAGGCCACTATTTATTTTCTTTTACTAACAAAATAATAGCTCTAAAGACTAAATTAATTTTGGATGTGTTTTTGCTGAGAAACTATTTACTTCAAACTGGATAATCATGAAAATCATTGGTGATCACGCTGTTATTTTTGTGATAAAAGCTGCACAGGGGCAACAAAACCAGAAACCAGTATGAGGACCCCTCCAAACAACTCCCAATAACTCATCTTCAAGGAACAATAATAAAGAATACTGGGCTGAACTTCAGCCAAATCTATTATAATTGTTCAGGCTTTGACTGATGCTGGGCTTTAACTAATGAAAAAGTGTAGTAATATAATTGAATTATTAAAGGAATAAGGTTTTATCCATTTTGGAGGGTTTGTAGGTAAAACTATTTAATCAGGCTATGAAAAGAGAGCTTATTAAATTTTTACAGGGGCACTTCCATCAAATGTTTTCCTTAATCACATATAAACAACCTATATGTGAATATCATATGTAACTTTTTAAAAAGTCACTGCTTGTGTTCTGTTTCCTCTCCTCCATATTAAACTTCCTCTTTGTTTGGACTTTTAGACAGTCTTGCCTAAGGATTGTATTAGAGTTGCCAGATCATCACTAACAAGAATTCATAGAAATGCTCATTAATGATCTGCCTGTGTAAAAGTGCCGCTAATTACCCGATGAACAAGCGGCGGCAGATCATGCTGCCTAATCACACACTGCTGCTGGCAAAAAAATATTATGTATGGGTATGAGTGATGGCATTAGTTATCACTCCTCCATATACTTTAGTGGAGATCTCTGCATGTAAATGCAGTGGTGTCCTTCCCTGACCAGCAGGCAATTGTCAAGAAGAAAGCTTCCTCCTGACAATCATAATGCTCATCTGCAGGTCTAATACAGCCCTAATTCTCTCAGTCAGGTCATCATTGTGTTCAGAGAGGTCCCCTGTGGTGACTTGATTAGAACATCACACATTACACTAAGTGTAATGCTCCTCTGTGGGCATTTTCATATAGGCCTATCAATAGAAAAATAGAGCTGTCATACTGGTATCCCAATTCTATACCTACTATTATTATAAGGATTGCACTTCAGATAGCATCTTTGCCTTAAAGCAGCAGTAAACTGATGTTGAATTACCTATTAATTTATCATATGTGCTGTTTGCTAGAGAATTTCAATATTTTGTTTTCAATTTTCAATGGCATATAACTGTCAAAATGAAAAATAACAAGAGCTACACATTCAAAGCAAAATATTATTCTATGAAAACTGAGTTTAAAAGAGATACTTCTTTCTGGTGGAGGTGTCCCTTTAATATTTTTGTACTGGTTTCAACTTTTAACAACATTGAACAAATTAAACATTTTTTTTTCCACCTTATGAGTGTATTATTCATATTATTTGTGCATTATGATTTGCAACATAATATAATTAGGTCAAATCTAATAATTCTTCAGAAAAAAATGCTAAATTTTTTATTATCATAGATAGTTCAATTTTACTCTCCATTTTTATAGCAACAACAACAGTTCTTTGTTACAATTGTTGCTGCCTGGACATCTACCTGTGTAGAGACATTATAAGAAGGGAAACTGATTTATTGTATGTTGGAATCCCAAAGGGAAACTTGGAAATTTCGCTCAGAACATTATTTGTTTATTTTTCAATCCAGTTTACTTTGAAGGTTTTGTAGACTTTTATTTCTCCCGAAAGGGATTCCAGTGTTGGTCCCTTGGATGATCTTACAACATATAATAAAAACTATTGGCTTTAAACTTGGAATGCATATGACGACAAAGATTACATATTTTTGCATGTTTCTGTCCCTCAAGCTGTTTCACAAGACAGATAGGCAATAGGTTGGTGCCTTGGCAATTCACAGTTCTCTCATACCAACCTGCATTGAGAGTTTTGTTTCAAAAATTGTATGTGAGACATGATTTTAAATCCATAAGGATGCTGTAAACAAATCAATGTATTTAGTTCTTATTATGTCAGGTTGAAATACTTCTACAGAGTACTAAGTTAAGACACCTACAAATATTGTAATTGGGAATAAAGGATGTGGTGCACTTAATTGACATGCATTTGCCTCTTTACTGGAGATAAAGATAAGGTGGCAAAACATAATGCTCTAAAATAGTCTAAAAATCTAAATTCAACAATTTCAACCAAAACAATTAGTTTTATGTGAAATTTAACAACCAACAAAAATTGTATCCAACTGATAAAAGACCATCATTGTCTGAAAAGAATTTGGCCATATTTAGAGTTTTTGTCCTATAGTTGCTAATCCTTGACTGTGTACATATAATGCAGCTGGCTGTTACACAGTGATCTTTATGTGAAAGAACTTCCCAAGGAACGATCATTTGTCATGTGTCCAGCATCTCTGAACATGTATGGCCATTTTGGAAGACTATAGTAACCAATATTGGCTAAAATGTGTATGTATGATTGTGAATTCTGATCTGGGATTACTGGGTACAGAAAGTTTAACTTTTTCTTGTGATATGACAACTAAACATGCTACACTCAACACACACTTATAGCACTCATGGTGGAAAACCAGGCATGATGTATTTGTTTTTCTAATATGACCATTGGGTTTATTCATCAAATTTTATAAATTTTGTAAAATTTTTCTGCACCCGATAATCCCAGATCATAGTGCACATGTTGAAGGAAGATACTAGGGATAAGGAGAGAGTGAGGATGGAAAGACAACTCTGGATGCTGCTGAAGTATCTAATTGTGTGTCACCATCTTTAGACCAAAGGTGGCCATGCACCTTAGACAGAAATACATTGAATAAATTTAAAATCAAGTAGTGAACGAACATTTTGAAAACACAGCCACACTTACAGAACACACTTTAGTCCATCGTGGCCATTATAGTCTTTCAAACTGACCACAATAATTCCAGATTAGGGTTTACCATCTTTTTTCTCTAAGCTATAATAACAAAACACATGAATGTGGTGTTTCCCTGTTTGGGAAATGTAGACTGATTTCTGGAAGACAGGCAAAGAGTGACCAGAGTTGTTAAAGGAGTTTACCTGAAAGAAGTTTTATTAAGCTTACCAATGCTCTGTTGCTTCTACTGTTATGCTGCTCTGGCCCATGCTGCTCTCCATTCTCTGATCTTATGTCAATACACAAGACTTGGCTGATTATGCCTTGTCAGCCAATCACCACTTAAAGGGGTTGTGACAAGTTTACAAGTTATCCTCTATCCACAGGATAGAGGATAACTAATTGATTGATGAGCGTCTGACCACTGGGATCCCCACTGATCCCAAGAACGGTGGTCCCTTTCCCCCGATCTGATGGAGCTCCATTTATTTTCTATGGAACCGCCAAGATAGAACAGTACAGTGCTTAGCAATTTCTGATGGTTCCATAAATAATGGATGGAGCAGCTGGACAAATGCTTGACCTCCTGTTCCATCAGGAAGATAACTTATAAACTTGGCACAACCTCTTTAACTCCTTCCCAACCACCCCACATAAATTTACATTAGAGGTTGGGCATTTAAGATGACACCCACTCAAGAGTTGAGCTGGTGCCGTTGTCATTGGGTGCCTGCTGTTTTAAATAGCAGGCACCTGGGACTAATGTGTGCAATGGATGATAACTTCAATAGCATACATTTAACCCCTCAGATGCCATGGTCAAATGTGATCATGGCATCTGGGAGGTTAAAGATCGGGAGGACGTGGTTTCGGCCATGTTCCAGCTGTGCAGCATCCTCTGGACTCAGGAATAGTTCAGGGCTGCCAAACATTAGCTCCTATAGAAAGCCTTCCTGTGACAGGGCTCCATCGGAACATAGTTTAATTCCCATACACTCCAATGGTAATGCATTGGAATCTATGAGAATAGCAATCTAATGATCTAATGATTGCTTGCTATAGTTTCCTAGAGGAACTATTAAAAAGTGTAAAAGTGTAAACTAAAAGTGTTAAAAAATAAATATATATAAAAATTCCCTAAATTTGTAAAATAAAAATACAGAAATAATTTAAAAATGTACATCATGGGCATCATCACGTGCAAAAACACCCATACTATTAAAATATAAATATATCTATCCCAGATAGCAAACAGTGAAATGGAAAAAATAGTGTCAAAATAAATGATTTGTGTTTTTTGGTCGCTTTCCCTCAGACAAAAAATTTAATAAAAAGTGATCAATGATACCTCAGAATGGTATCAATGAAAAGTAGATTGTCCCACAAAAAAATGAGCCCTCACACAGCTTCATGCATATAAAAATAAATAAATGAGTTATGGTGGCAGAGTTTTTTTTTTTTTTTTTCAGTACCAAAACCCAACAAAAACGCTAAATATGTGGTATTGTTGTAATTATACTGACCGAAAAAATAAAAGTAACAGGTCAGTTTTACCGCATAGGAAAAAGTAAAACAAAGCCCCCCCATAATACTGTGGCAGAATGGTGTTTTTTTTTAAATTCCACACATTTGGAATTTTTTTCCTGCTTCCCTCCACATTGTATGTATCCATAAATGGTGCCATTATAAAGTGCATCTTGTCCCACAAGAAATAAGCCCTCGTATGTAAATTTAAAAAAATAAATAAATAAATTGATGGCTTTAGGAGGGCTGGGAGTAAAAAACTAAAAAAATGGAAAATCATCCGGTCTTGAAAGTGTTAAGGCACGGACCAGAGTAGTGTGGGAACAGCAGCGGTGTGGGAGAGGTGAAGGTGAGTAATGCAGCGGTATGCATAGCAATATAAAGTGTAAACATATATTGAGCAAAGGAGAGCCCCATGTGCACGCCCCCTGTGTATCTTCTCATCTCTGTACTTCAAGCTGGCTAAAGTCAGTTAGCCTTTTTCTAAATAAAACACCAGGCTTCATCATGGTATAAAAAGTGGTAAAATACTCATAAAAAAAGAAGAATTCCGCTTTTCAGTGCTATACAAGCGGTCTGTTGACATTATTTATATTTTCTGTTTGATTGCATGAATATCAAGCAATGATAGCAGAGTCATAACCTTGATGGTTGATCTGCTGTTTGACGTGTAATAAATGAATTTTCTATTTTGCACGCCTTTGCAAAGAATGCTCCGGTGATAGTGTGTTGGACAGTTTTTGATCCAAGACTGCATTTATTCCTGGAACTTGGCATCAAATTACTGATGCATATAGTAATTTAGTTTTGTGAAAAGAAATGGTTGTGGATCATGAAATTATACCTCTAGGTCATCTAAGAATATATGTAAATCAATATTGCTAAACCAAATAGAACTTATAAAGGAAGCTTTAGGAACCCCTTTACGGCTATATTATTATTATTATAATTCTTAATCTTTGAGATTAATGCATAGTCATATTGTTACATAATACTATAGCCCAGTTATATTGTTTCCAAAAATATATTACATAAGGGCAATTCTATATTGTTTGGAGAGTGAGAAAACTAATTGGACAATGAACACTTAGCCAGATCCATTACACATTCTTGTGGACCATTTAGCTTCTGCTTTTGAAATCAAAGTCATATAGGTCTTCTCGAATTTCATAACCCAATCCTACAAAAGCAATTATCAATTCTACATCCACTTATGGTTGTTACAGGTTTTCTTGCCATTTGATATTGTAAGCTGCTGTCATTAATCATTGTTGGTGATCATTTTATTAAATGATTGGAACCTGGTTGATACACTTTCCTTTTATATCCATCTTAGGATGTAATGCTTCTCTAATTAAATAAAAAGTAGTATCACTGTGAATACATTTTTATAGTTGTTTAGAAGATTTTTGTATAGGTGTTTCATAAATCCAAAAAAAAATTAAGATAACAAGAGAGGCCAGTAAACTTTTTCACCACAGGAGCCATGTTAAGAAACTAAGTAATGAGAACTTTATATAATTAAAGGAATAGAGTTGGAAGATTTAGATTTGCCCTGGTTTTAGATGAATCCAAATCTTTTTGATTCTTTCACTAAACATATGAGTTCCCGATTGCCATACCTGGCAATACTTATTATAGAGTATGGACTCTGATGTGGCTGAATGAAGATAACCTCCATTAACACAAGACTGTGTGTGTCTCACGCATGCACCATTACTATAAGTAGAAGCACATACCGAACGGTATTACACAACAGATACGAACCTGGATTTGTTGCTTATCTGCACCTATCTTTAGAACGGAGCCTGCAAAGAGCATAAGTCATTAAAGGGAAGGTAGTAGATATACTTGCATCAATTAAGATGTTCTAAAGTTGCTTGTATTTTTTCTTCTTACTGCTCATTTTCTGCACCACCTATTTTCTCTATAGTAGAACATTTTGTAGATGTCCTAAACTAATAAGTTCCATCCGGTAATGGATTTTATGTTACCATTTTGCCTATGGCAGAGATTCACTAATACAACTTCAATCAGTGCTCTTCAATCAGTAGTTCACAAGCCTTATGTGGCTCCTACATATGTTCTCCAGTTGTTGCCAAATTTAGATACTATCACAACTATCACATCACATTTATAGTGATACAGTACTAACCTCAGTATCTGAGGAAAGGGATTTAGGGGTCATTATATCAGACGACCAAAAGGTGGGCAGACAATGTCATAGAGCAGCAGGTAATGCCAGCAGAATGCTTGGGTGTATAGGGAGAGGCATTAACAGTAGAAAGAGGGAGGTGCTTGTGCCGCTCTAGAGAGCACTAGTGGGACCTCATTTGGAGTATTGTGTGCAGTACTGGAGACCATATCTGCAGAAGGATATTGAAACTTTGGAGAGAGTTCAGAGAAGAGCTACTAAACTAGTACATGGATTGCAGGACAAAACTTACCAGGAAAGGTTAAAGGACCTTAACATGTATAGCTTGGAAGTAAGAAGAGACAGAGGGGATATGATAGAAACTTTTAAATACATAAAGGGAATCATCACAGTAAAAGAGGAGAGAATATTTAAAAGAAGAAAAACTGCTACAAGAGGACATAGTTTTAAATTAGAGGGGCAAAGGTTTAAAAGTAATATCAGAAAGTGTTACTTTACTGAGAGAGTAGTGGACGCATGAAATAGCCTTCCTGAAGAACTGGTAGCTGCAAATACAGTAAAGGAGTTTTAGCATGCATGGGATAGGCATACGGCCATCCTTCATATAAGATAGGGCCAGAGGCTATTCATAGTATTCAGTATATTGGGCAGACTAGATGGGCCAAATGGTTCTTATCTGCCGACACATTCTATGTTTCTATGTTTCTATAGTACTGGTCAGCTACAGGTACCAGGTGCTTTCACATGCTCTGCATCCCCTATAGTTACATCCATGATATTATTATCGTAGTGCTATGATAAAAACCTAATATATGATCAACCACAAAAACCTGAAAAACTTTGCACTGAGAAGAGCAAATAGATTTGTTATAATCAAATTCCCACTCCAATTTTTTTTAAAATTGGGAAATAGTAAGAATCTGAAATTTTGGCAAATTGTGATTCTGGAAGGAGAGAGAATTATATTATATTATCCATATTGTACTATGTAAATTAAATCACACCTAAAGTAACTTTCATGAATATCGGGTCTTAGCAAGTAAGAATATCCCAGAATTCTTATCTCCTGGGGAGCAAATGGTGGAATTCGAAAACCAGTACATAACACCACAAAGCTGTTTAATATCAAGGCCAGAAAACAGTATTGCTGCATCGTACTCTAATGTGTAAATGCCCTCACAAGGAGATTTACACAAAAGGCAAGTCTAACACTTTAGTCAACTATATACATCTGAGAACATCTTAAAGCTCTTACTATTTAGACTCTAATAATATTAAATAGATATTGGAAATGCTTAGGTAGAATTGCTTGCCCAAGAGGTCATGGTGACCCTTTGTTTTCAAACACATTTCTAGTGATCCTTTGCAGTGAAATAATGGCTATCACCCTTGTAGAGTGTAATTATTATTTTTTTCTTTTTTTTAAAGCACTTTTTCTATTCATGTTTTCTTTGGTTTCCTCCATTACTGATTGAATGTGCTTAGTGCAGAAAATGTGTAAGCTTCTGGAGTTTCTATTATCACAAACATAAACTATAAAAAAATGTAGAAACAGGTTAAAAATAAATATCAGGCTTGCTCACATACCCAAAGCACTTATAGATTACTCTGTGGATTATTGTATTTTCAATATCTATAATCCCCATTTTCTTATCTGTATGATTTATCAGCTTGAAATGCAAACTCAGCTTTTCAAAAATACGGATTGAAACGGTTAAAAATGGATAAAAGTATTTTCTCTAGAAATGTATCAGGATTTGCTGGATTTGTGAATCTGCTTGTGGAGAAATGTGGTTCCTTTGATAAATGGTAGAGCAATGAATACATCGTTTTATATGTGGACAGATAATATGGGTCAAAAGCATCTAGCAGTCAATGAGATTGTAGACCAAATGTAAAAGTTAACCACTGGTTATGTTCACATTACTATAAGGGTCCATTCCATCAAGTTTAGGTTGCCTTTTTATGTCCAGAAGGGTGTAGTCTATTGCTCTTGTCTTTTTATAAAATAAAAAATACAAAAATAAAAAATTGATGGGATCTTAAATGAAAAATTTTAAATTCATCAAGTAGTCCATGAACTTCTGACAAAACACCCAAACAAGTATACAAAGAAAACAACCCAAGACAACAAGAAAATGATTGTGTATAGGTAATATTGCATAATATAAACTGCAAATATTGTAAAAGGAGATGAAACCAAAATAGGTTCCTTGAGGCAAAACACATTACCAACAAGAAATTTTATATTTATTACATAATTGGTGCCAAATATGAGTTCTATATAAACCTCTGAAACAGATTTTTGTCTATCTTGGGGGATATTATCATAAATAAAAGGGAGACAGAAGTTTTACAATATGTGCAAATCTGAAAAAAATTAAGGATCTATATTACCAGAATTATTGTTTATTACCATGCATATGCAAGAAAGTTACAGAAAACATCACGTTCCAAGAAACGGCATGGCCATACAAAAAGCACCCTGCTTGTTATGCAATTTCATGGAATAACACAATCTACAACACAAAGACTAATAGTGTGACAGCATGGTGTTAGTGTAACATATACTTAGTGTAAATGAATGAAAAATAATGAATAGTCAGCTTCGGTAAATTGCCCAACTAATATTTATAAGACGTGCAGCAGGAATGTACGCAGTAAAGCTTAACATTTCATAATTACTTTTAACATTCAAGGAGATTGCCAAAATACAAAAGCAATGAACAAAATGGCCATAAAATATAAAAGGTCATTCATATGCAGTGCTATAGAACATGTCCTTGTAGAATAGCGGCTGCTGTGAGGACGATAAGTGCAGTGTGCATCCAGTAATCCACAGGGGTTAGTATTAAGAAGTTAAGTACTAACGCTCAGGACTTTGCAGGTTATAAGTAACATCAGATTTCAGAAACACAATGTAAAGTGATCTAAATAGTATAGTTAAATTTAGAATAGAAATGTGTCAACTTTTCTTTTTTTCTCAATGAATTGGTATCAAAGTTATAGTCTGAAATGAAAATTATTTGATTTTAAAGGGGTTGTCCAGTTCTAATAAATTGATGAATATCAATATGAATATCTTATCAGTGGAGTTTGACTCTTGGCATTTCTGGCAATCTGCTATGCAGTGATCGCCATGTCACCTTCATGGATTACCAGGCATAGCAGTGCCATACTTATAGCTACATTACATACCAGTGCCTTGTGTTACAACTGAATCCCATTCACTTCAATGGGAATATGCTGCTCTGATATATAATACCAAAGACAGGCGCTATTTGCACTACAGAGCTATGCCTGACAAGCAATAAAGAGGCTGTGGTCCCTTTCAATCAGTTGATTGGCAGAATGACTAGATTCCAACTCCATCATATCCATCAATCAGATGATTGAATGTGAAAAGACATTTGACGTGCAGGTGATTGGTACAGATGCCAAAAGTAGGATTCCATTTGATGTGATATTAACGGCCTATCTTAAAGATAGGTCTTCAGTAAAGACGAGCTAATCGATTTCAAAATTTAGGAAAGGAATTTGACATGAATTTTCTAAAAAGCTTGCGTGCAAAAGAACTTAAAGAGATCGAGAGAGGGAGAGAGAGGGAGAGAGGGAGAGAGGGAGAGAGAGAGAATAAGAATGAAAATACGACCAGGAACGTAACAAAGGTCTATTTCACTCTGAGGAGCTTACCAACTAATTGGCCTCTTTGCTATCCTGTCAACAATCAATCGTCTGTACTTTATGTTTATGCTTCTCTTTTAGATTCATATTAAAAAGTTGTCTTAGAATAACCTAGGTCATTTGGGTCTGATAATAATAGTTCACCCTCAGAGCCTTTAGATTGGTGGTCAACATGTAGGTCTCGAGCTCGATTATGAAGCTACAATGCTTAGTATGGCCTGGGACCCTCAGGCTTTCCAATTCTGAGTTAGTTTTATAACTGCTGGAGATCCATAATTTGGAGACCACTGCTCTAAATGTGCTATTGTAGTTTTATTTACATTGTAAAATCAGGGACGAATATCATAAAATGTTGTTAAACAGGTAACAGCTATACTTTTACAGCCAGAAGATCATTTGCTTCTTTGGTGGTCCAAATGACTGTAGAAACAGTACGGATCAGTAAACTAAATTTCTGTGTCATAAAATTATCATTACTTACATAAACAACAATTGCCTAACATCACCACCTTCAACCTCATTTAGTCCTGCAATGTGCTGAGGAATAAAGCCTAATATATTTCTTCAGTTGAAGGGGCAAGTCATGCACAGTAGATAGCATGGTTGCCTTGCTTCACTTAGGTTGTAAGTTTCCATCTAACCAGCGCAATATTCTCCCCATGTTTTTTGTTATTTCCCTTTAGTGAATTTCAATGTGGAAAAATATGATCACATTAATTTGCTTCCTATAAAAATGTTAATTGCGTGAGAACTTGAGATTTGGAAATGAGCTTGTGACCCACATGGGGCTTGTGACCCAATTGGTTATGTTCTCTGTGCTTTACATTGCAGCAGAATATGTACTCACTCTATAATGTGGAATTAATATTAAAATAAAACCTGTTCCTACCATGAAAAAGTCTATTGAATAAGTGATTTAGCTGTAGGCAATGACATGTTGAAGATTGACAATCAACTGCCATCCTAGTAGTGTTCGTTGGCAGTGACACAGTACGACTGCCATCATACATTTTGCAGAAATAATCGGTAGAACAGTTCCCAGAATAACCAAGGTATCCAGCATATTGCAGGAAGCTTAAGACTCAATATAGGGAATTTATCATTCACCCACATCAGTTTTCTGGCATATAAAGTTGCAAACCCCCTGTTTTCAACTTTTTAAATGCCATTATGGCAAAATATAGGGGTAAGCAATGTTTCAACTCCTCTCTCATCACTTGCTGAAAATTGGGTGTGATGAGGACGGAGAGGGAGAGGAGACGCCATGCCCAGCACATTTATTTTCTTCTAAGTCAGTTTTCTAGTGTAAAAGAAGGATGAAATCTATGGCAGCTCAGCTATTGTCGATTTTAGTCTAGGTCCTGGAGTTTTGGAGCATGCACTTCATTTATTTTCTTTTGGCATTGCAGGGAATATCATTCACCGGCATAAAATGCTGGTCTATGATACATTTCCCCCAAAGAGTTTTTATCTTTCCATTATTTACCTACAGCTTTTTCACATGGACACTTACCATATTATCAGTCTTATTAGATGCCACATAACGATTTCTGTATATGCTGGGTGCTCATGGCCTGATTCATGTTGTAATTCTGTGATTCTAAACCTCCCTAAAGCAAAGTACCCCCTATTTAAATAAATTATTTCAATGTGCACTGTGCAAGTACCCCTAGAGGCATGGCATGTTCCCTAAGTATACATATTGAGAATCTACAGATGTGTCCACCTAGACCATGGCTCAGATATGGATTTCTTATAAAACCAATCCCATACAACATCACAATATGCTAGCAAGACCCTTGACAGGGCACACCTCTGAACACACCCATTGTGTGGCTGCATTTATAGGATAGGCATCTTGTGACAGAATATCACAAAATCATGTTTTCATAAAAGCTAATAATCTTGTACCACACTTCTTGAGAGGAAACGTAAGGAAGGACACACTTATTGGGGATGTAGTCAATTATTCATTGGACAAACAATAAATCAGATTAATCAATCTGTCTTGGCTCGCAGGTGTCTGAAAACTGCTTATCCCTCTATTTTTCTTTGATATGAATAGACATGTTTGACCAGGCCAAATGTGTATGGTTATTGGTTATTTATTAGTGTTAGACTAGTTTCCCACTGTGGTATTTGTCCAACCAAATCCCAGAATATTTGCTAGGTAGTGACCAGATCTCTGCCGGACACCATAATAGTCAATGGGGCTGGTGGACATTCTGGGACCATCAGGCAATGCCAGATCCAGAGAGCTCTTGCCGGCAGCTTGGCCAAAAAAGCTTGCCAGAACTCCTGTTGGCAGTGTGAAAGAAGCATTAATTGCCCATTATCTTATGTTTTTAGCCAGCTTCTGTCTCAGATTTTATGTTTATCCTTCATATGACCTAATGTGGCTAGTCTGTGGCTCTGCCATGTTCTCAGGTTCAGTATTGATCAGGTTAAGATATCTCCATGACAAGGTCTGTTGTGACAGCATCAAGAACTTTAGTCAGCAAACACTACATTAGTCAAGTCTTGTTTTTCATACCATACCTGGAAAATAATGTCAAAATCAGAAAGTCTTTCATTCTGTATATGGAAAAGGGACCAGTGCATAATAACAATTACTCTATGATAATGGTGCGGCAGTAACAATGCCAGGAACAGTGCAGTATAAATAAATATACCCTTTATTGCGGCTCTGTCAAGGTGAAGACAAAAACACCTTTCTTTGCAGCAATTAGTTACATAAATATTGCATGCATTTAGATGTTACACTTGGCTGGAACTTAACCTATTATATTGTACATTAATTGTTTTGAATAATAGAACATACAGGGGAAAGTCGAGAAAGTTAAAACACTGATCAATGGGAATTCATAAATGGGTTTCCAGCATAGAATGCTAGAAGTTATAATCTCATATCCACCAGCTTTATTTAATATTAGAGCTAAAAAAATAAACTACAGTACTGTATGTAATTGCACAGCTGTTTCTACATGATAAAATAAATTGTAATTATTAAAAAAAAAAAATTATTATAAAAAATATTACTACTACTACTACTACTACTACTATCACTGTTATTAATACCTCCAATCATTTTATTACTATTATTTATAATTATGATTGATAGTAATAAAAATCATGTTCTTTACAATAATAATATTCTCTGATTCAGTTAACTTCTTCAAAATATTCTGCAGTGTACAGATATTGTCATCCTTTTTTATTTGGACTCTGAATTTATTGAGATGAAAACAAATCTGATGCATGATTTGATCAAATTGGACAGAAAATGAATTTTAGGAAATTTGCTCATCACTAATCATTATTATATCATTAACAAACTCACTACCAGCTCCCATCTCTTCATTTATAGCCCATGTATTGTAAAAATCACTATATTGCTTAAAGCAGGCATGTCCAAACTGCAGCCCTCCAGCTGTTGCAAAACTACAACTCTCAGCATGATTGGATAGCCTATAGCTATTAAGGCATCCTGGGAGTTGTAGTTTTGCAACAGCTGGAGGACCGCAGTTTGGGCATGCCTGGCTTGAAGGTTTATCCAAGCAGTGGCTGGAGAATCCATATAGTTTTACCTAAATGGTTAGCCACTTTTTTTATGTGGTATTTAGATATGTGATGTCGATAGACTCCAGACTCAGGTGCAAACAGCAGATAGATATTGAATTTGATGGGTACACAGTAATGTTCTCATTCCCACAAATAGTTCATGGGAGAATCCCAGGAGACTTATCACCCATACCAGTGTGTTTACCATTAGGAGTAGGATTTGTTCAGATGGACAACCCTTTTAATACATTGGGGTTTCAAATTAGGTTCGCAATAAATGTTTTAATGTTGTGGATTTTTGTACCAAGCTTAAAACTTCAGGCAACACCTTGAAAGTTTTTGCATGGAAGTGGTTTCAATTCAACCCAAAACTTGTAAAAAAAAAATGCACATTTTGCTGACTTAAATAAAAAAGACCTGAATTATTTTGAAGTTTGCCCGTTTAATTTTAGAAGTCGTGGAAGGGATCTTCTTTGGCCATCCTAGATACTCTATACCATTCTCAACTATCCACCTTACTTCCATTCATATATGTTACTGTAGGCATCCCTCATCTTCTGCCTTTCATGACTTTGTTTGGTCATTACTTTTCTCATAAATTTAGGTACTGTATATGATATATTGATTTCTAATATCTTGTCCATCTCTTTAGCAGTAGCTCCCCTGTAGGGGACATTAGTTGACTGCAAAGCCGTATTACTAAAAAAACTTTACATGCACATTTGAAATCTAATTTTTTTCTCCTTTAGAATTTATTAACACTATCATAGTGCATATTCAATGTGATTTGGTGTATAAGAACAATGCTCTATTAGCAAAAAAGCAATATCCACAGGATGGTGAATTACCAACAGTAAATAGTTATTATGTATGAATGGAATTGCATGTGGCTTATTATATCTGCAGGCTTCTATTCTATCCTTTTTGTTTTTTTTCATTTTACTCATTATAGTTTAGAAAGTATAGTAGTAAAGAATAGCATCAGTTCCCACGGTATTTTGCAAGCTATATTTTCCAACTGAAAAATAATTTTAGAGAATTTAATGTAGAGATTCAGCATTTCGAAACTTTTAACAAAGACGTTGACTTTCTAACTTATAAAGTCTACAGTATAGTGTTGAGTCTTTGGCAGCTTATATATGGACACCTTTTTAGTCAATAATAAGTCACCATAATTGTTGATTCAGTCAGACAGAATTGATTGGCATGCTAATAGTTAATATGATTTCTTATATATATCATGTGTTATTGACTTAACTATGTAGAACAAGCTCAGTGATCTGGTGGTCCATTGGAAAGCTGAATTCAAAGGATTTTGATTTACAGTTCTTATATGTGCTAACTTTAGGACCATAAAGTTGGCTAATGTTGAGTAGAAGCCTTTTTGGTTGGAAAGTAACATTGTAGATGTCTCCAGGAATGTGTTTCTTTTTCTATGGAGGAAGAAAGACGAGCAGCAGCTGGAGATCAACTTGCCATTTCTCTCAGGGAAAAACAATTTAAAAATCCAATTTGTCAGATTTTTTCCTGGAATTGAACATCCAGGTGTGTCTAACCAACACTATATATATATTAGGTGTCATGCAGGATCTGTTGATAACAATTGAATTAGAGAGGAAGAATATCACCAGTGTGATTTCCCCTAAGAGCCAAAAGGTTTCTGTCTTAAGTCTATGGATGATTTCATTTTGAATGCAATAAGAAGGGTGCAAATGCTCCAATATGGCTATTGTGTCTTCTCAGTCCCTTGTGCCACGAGGATTAAGTACAGTATTGCAGGAAATATATGTATTTATTCTAGATTGAAAGACTTTGAGGCCATCATCCCCATAGATGCATCATGTATGTGTACTCCTATGTGTACTTCTCTCTCCATTTTGGCGTATGGGTTCCACTGTTCCCATATCTCCCATAGATCATAATGGAGAGATCAGCAATGCTTTGCATGATGTCTTCTTCCCCTCTCTTTCACCACCTCTGGACACTTTGGATTGCTGAATGAGGGTCAAATAAACCTCTAATTTACAACAAGTACCATTGATAAAATCATAAATGTCTAAGGTTGTAATACTCCTTCATTGCTACTGGGCAGGTAGATATTTACAGCTACTAGGCACCTCTGAAGCTGCACATTTTAGGGAGTAAATTGGATTTTGCACTTGGAAACATAAAATCCAGTCTGCTGTGATTCCTAACATGGCAGAATTAGGGGATCTTCTATCAATCCCCAAAGACATTAGATTGACATATATTCTATGGCAATGGACAACTTTATTTAATTTAAAGACATGTTTTGATGTTTTAGGATGGAGGTCTGGTTCTTGAGACCCCCACTGATTGCTAAGAGGAAGATACCTGATGGCTCTGCTTGGTTCTTCTTGGGGAGCAGAGTGAGTTGTGTACTGGCCCATGGTATGTCCATGTGAGCCTATATACCAATTACTAAGTGGTCCAAGGTGACCCAGTCATAAATTAAGTGACAGAGTTCTCAGCTGAGTAGTTCTGGCTGTTCATTATAAAATGGACAGATGCTTTTTAAAACATTTAACAGATATCTACCATGACTATATGATACATATCTACTATTATAATGCTGTAAAAACTAAAATAAAACAACATATTATTTTGATTGAATACATCAGTTTATTATATCATCTTATAATTCTCTTATTGGTGTCATTGCTAGTCGTACCAGTAACTCATTTAATGTTTGCCTTAATTCAAGGTTTATTAGCCAGGGCTAACTTTTAATGGCAGTCATTGAACTTGTGCACTTGGTGGAATGACTTCTTAATATCCAGCAGACGTTGGTCAACCTGTCATAAAACTCCAGGGCTTGGCTATTATTCTTCACCCTTTCATTTTTTCAAAGTCATTTGAGTTTCTCTGCCACTACTCTTGCTGTCAAGTCTTTTACCAACTTTCACTTTTCACACTACATTAGGTTCTTTCCTAATTGATTATACCACTAGTTGTCATTGGGGCAAGGTCATACAGCTTCTGTCACATGCTTTTTTTTCTTTTTTCTTTAGTCTCTATGTATTGTTTTTTTACCTCAGCCAACAAGTTGGAAGCACAGATGTCACAAGTTTTATTGCATAATGTATTATATGTGTGCACAGCTTTGTTTTCCTGGTGTATAGTGCTATGATCTCATTCAGAGTTTTTGAACTGTAATATTAACATTGCAGCAAGTTATTTGCCATTTAGTATAACTAGGTGAATTTATGTTTCAGTATCCACCAAGATAGGTGCCGAAGGTGCAGAAAATGGGTATGCTTGCTATTTTCTAAATTTACTGCAAATGCATAGCCTCCTCTTTAAATAGCTGATCAGCAGGGATCCTGTGTTCAGACCCCTACCGATTAGGTATTGATGACCTATCCTGAGGATAGGTCATCAATATATACTGCCTGCACAACCCCTTTAAGGTGGTCATACACATTAGATTAATGTTAGTTGAACCTGACAATTATGGTCGGACTGGTCAACCATCTAGTCATCTTGGCCTCTAGACTCTTTCATGAAGGCACATGTCTGCAAAGACAAGGATTGGGCTGTTAGATTTAAAGGGTTATTCCATTCAGGACAGTTATGACATAGCCACAGAATATTCTATGAATGTCCAATAATGGTGGGTCTCACTTCTGGGGCTGGGTCCTAAGGGAAAAAGGGCCCTATCACGTGCTGCTAAAAATGGAGAAGAGTCCCGTATGCATATCTCTCTCCATATACTGTTCTGGGACTTTCGAAAATAGCCTAGTAAGCCTCATTTTGAGAAAGGGGGGAGCGGTCCATCTCTGGATATGACATAAATGTGTATATGAGACAACCTCTCAAAACATGGTCCTTTTCTTCTCATGTGCATTTAAACACACCGAGCAGCAGCAGATTGTTGGCTGCTTGCTCAATGGTGGTGAAGCGCTACATTTACATGCAGCGATCACATCCATAGTATAAGAACAAGCTGTTGCTTTTGCA
This sequence comes from Bufotes viridis, assembly GCA_033119425.1. Taxonomy (NCBI): domain Eukaryota; kingdom Metazoa; phylum Chordata; class Amphibia; order Anura; family Bufonidae; genus Bufotes; species Bufotes viridis. The sequence continues at coordinate 407,589,393 of CM065592.1, forward strand.
ATCGATCATTCTAATACAGCTGCGTCTTTTCTGGGCAGCAGATCACTGTTTAGACAGCACGATAAGCTGCTCAGAAACAATAATTTAGGTGCCTGCACTAACGACAGGATCACCCGGAGAATGAGCGTTCCGCTTGTTCATCGGATGATTGGTGGTACCTTTGCACTGGCAGATTGTCGAGAATGAGCATTTGCAGGAAAGTTCGTTCCTGCTAATCTGCCTGTCTTAATCCTCCTCTCATTCACAAAATCACATGTAAGCTCAGCCAACCAAGTTTTTAATGTGTAAAGGGTGGTTAGGAAACATAACTGTTGTCCAAATGTTAAGCAATCTAGACTATATACCTTAGGGTCAACTGCAAATGAAAAATGTAAAAAATGGGACCTTTCTGCACCCAAGGGGGATTAAAAAATATTAAATAAACAGCACTGTTTCTGTAGGACAGAGTTTTTTCTAACGCAATCCCTTTACTTCACGATGCACCAACGAGGTAGTCACAACGAGTGACTAACTCAGGTCCTCCCCATCTGCAAATTTCACAATAATTCTGAAATACCAGCATTCCATGGCACAATTCTGACCTATATATCCTGTGATGCATTTAATGTAGGACTACCGGTACTTAGGTACACAAAACTATTACTGTATCATTTATAATTTTACAATGGTGCTAATCTTTTTCAGAATGTATCTACTCTCGTACAGCGGGGTGCGACAGATTCCAGCATTTATGATCATTGTCTGTATTACCTTCACTAATGCTTAATAAATTATAGACAATACTAGCCGATGTGTTATTAAGAACTCCCTAATCATAGATACCTGACTTCCCGGTAGCTATTTAAATATCATAAGTCCTGAGCCCAAGGGGGGTAGTACATTAAGAAGTGACTCACGCGTTTCCTGGCGTCTTGTGATTGCTTTGTTCAGAGGGGGGAAAAAAATAGGAAAATCGAAAAGAAGCAGATAAGCTTTCACAAACATCTTTAATGCAGTTTTTTTTTTTTTTTTTTTGTGATATTATCTTTCCAGGCATCATTTGATAATGGTGCGGCAGGTGATGCATTAAGTTGAGATGTACACCATAAGACAATTTTCTCCCTTAGTTTGCAGACATATCCCTTTGTGTGCTGTGTGCAGAGATTGCCTCTGCAATTGGTGGCTGACAACCACACAACCATGTGGCGAATCATTACTTTGTGTAAGTAAAAAGTAGCAGAATACAAAAGGAAGGGGAAAAAAGCTACCAAATGTCAGCTTTTATAGTTAGTTTGTTTCACATGGGGTGACTAATCGACTAAAATTTGATTGTGGCGTACAATGGTAAGTTGGACTTAGACTCCAGTAAGTGGCGGAAAAAGAATTCAATAAACCTCATGCTATAAATGAATGCTTTGAATAGAGTTCATACTGAATAATGATATAAAGGAAATCAATCAGTGATCGTGGCATCATTAAAGGGCTAGATCCCCTTTTACAAACCCCTTTATTAGAAAGGTATCCCAAAAATAAGCTGATCACAGTTTATCCCACTGTAAGGACTAAACATTTTAAGTTGCAATGGAAAGAAAGCCCAGCAGTAAGTACTTCACTACTTTATAGCACCTCCACAGGGGAAATTTGATATTACAGGACGAAACCCATTGAGATCAAGGTGATCAGTCCTCCAAAGATGTTGTTTGAAATAATTTTTTGCTTTGCATAATGAATGGGGAAAGGCACTGATAAGGAATTTAAAAATGGGTTTTCTAAATCTGACAACCCCTTCAAGATCTTTATACAAAGAGGTATGTGTGAGCAGGTTTCACTAAATTAAAATGTTGTGCCTAAGGAAGGTAAATCCTTCTGTCTACTTGATCCTGTTCACCAAATGCGTTCTAGGGCTTGCTGAATTTTCTTTGTGGGATAGAAGGACCCTTTAATGAATGATGACTTTACAAACAGACAACTTGGAGATATTTTTTTCTAGCATGTACATGATAATTAGCTTTTTAAGAGAATAGTAATAACTAGTCACTTTATGTACTTTTAGAGGACCTGGCATCATTCCGGACAAGTCATTTTTAGAAAATAATTGTATTCTCCATAAAATAACAATGCTGGGGCATTTTACCTAGAACCTCATGTTGGGTTGTTCCTTTGTTATTGTTCCCATAAATACATTAACAATTCAATGTTGGGGGTGTGTCCCTTTACAGTTTGACACTGTCTAAGCAGTCCTGACCATTTCCGGGTGTGTATGGACACATCCTTTGCTAAGTGTAATGGAAACACCCAATTGTCAATGTATTCATTTCTAGGAGAAATACCAGAGGAACAACACAATACACCGTACTACAAAAAGATGCCCCAGAACAGTTTATTTTTTTGTAAAATCAAATATTTATTAAAATAGGAGAGCTTAAAGGTCCTCTTTAATGCGCAGTGCCTCCCTAATAGTTGTAAGAATATATGCAGTACAGTGTCAATTGTAATGCAAAAGGATATTATTAGAGATGAATGAATTGATTGTAAAATTTGGAAATTCAACTCAAATTTTTCAAAAAGGTCCTATTTTGGAATTTTGTGTGATTCGATTTGGAACAATCAAGGAGAGGAAGAGACAGAGCGAAAGAGAGAGATTTTTCCAATCAGAGCACTACTGGTTTGGGTCAAATTCATTCCAATCGTATCTGAAAGACAATTTATTATCTCTAGATATGATAAAGTGATAAACAAATTTTTTTAATTGGTTTATAATACCTGATTTTTGGGATTTGCTTTCTCTCTAAAAAGTAAAAATAATAATTGCACCACATATCACTACATCCCCCATCATTGGTGATCGTTAAATGTAGGAGAATTAGTAACAGCAGTTTTTGAGTTTTTTGTTGGCTTTATAGGAAGATACATAGCATATACAGTATATAGCTAACGGCGGGGCCTTCTGTTGAGTAATACAGCCAACTTCTTAATTGCCAGGTTCTGCGCACTTACCTGTGTTGCCTTGCTTGACAAGCAATAATTCTTGTTTGCTGTAGTGCCAGGGGAGAACAGAGTTGTTTGGTGCAGTGTATGAGGTTTTTTTTTTTCCTCAGTGGAACAATTGTAAGGAGCGCTCTTTGTGCTATTTTCCAATCTTCTAATTGCTTTTGTCTGGAAGGAGCACCTGATATACAAGCCAAGGCTAAAATAAGATGGCTCGGGACCTAATATTTTTCTGGAAATCGCAAAAATGATCATTAAAATGTACTTCATTCCCGCATTTCTTCATATTTATTGTTTAGATAGAAGACCAAATGGTAGCTATTGGGTGTTTTAATTGACATTTAATGAGATTGCTTTTTTTTTTATGGGTACGGCCATGCTATTATGCTGGAATATAATGCATGCGATTGTATTTACCTCATTGTTTCGTGAGAAGGCGAGGAGAAATCCTCGTCAAGGTTAGAGTAATAACCGGCAGCTTTATTACCCTTAAATCACTGAGTTGTGCAGCCTTCAGTTGTATTTGGAACAAGGTGCAATGGAAATAGCTTTAATAGCAAACTCATTGTCACTGTGCGGAAAGTATGTTTAATTCATAGTTCTCGATTGATCATGATCTACGGATTTTAAAGACTTGCCCCTGGAAGTGTTCATTGTTTATAAGTTATTGACCAGGCTGTTCCTGGATTCTTAGATATAGTTCACACCATTGATATAATACACATTGTGATTTTCTGGCACAGGAATACAACATTTGCACAATGAAAGCAAAAAATAAAAGGCATAATCATATTACACTCCAATATATGATGTCACAATGCAGTAATGGTGTGGACGGTAGGGAAAACTACGGGCTCTATAGTAAAATTTAGAATGAGACCATAAAGGTACTTAATGAAATTCTGACTTGATACCTGGGATTCCCAGGGGTCCGCATACAGATGTGCAAAACATGCAGCTTCAGAGGGACCCTGCAGTCACAGAAGCTACTGCCTCTTTAATGGCACTTCCTACTGAGGAATTATTCTGGAGACTCATTAAAGGGATGCTATCTCATTTTCCCCAAATTAGCAGTTGAAAAACAAGGTCCCAATGTACGGTTATATTGCCTATGTCCACCCTTGAGATTTCCACCAATGCTATGCATTATGATGTAATACATGATGGACTCTATAGAAGTGTTAGTGGATTCAATATCATTTCAGTACTGCAGTGACACTCGTGTTTGTCATGAGGAAGGACCCATATGTCTTAGAGGTCTGAAACGCGTAACTTTGCACATCTTGCTATATGGAAATAAATAAATAAAGTTATATTAACTTCACCCGAGCTGAGCTGGATCATCTCCTTTTTTCGTTGAACAATATAACAGTGTATTACATGAGGCATCCAGGTGCTGAGTCCTTTTCAAAAAGAGAACCATTAAAAGCAGCATAGGTTACAAAATCAATTTCTATCTTGTAAATCAAAGTAGATGCAGGCAAGAAATGTTAGAAAGGCCTAAAGTTATTGATCCCATAAGAAAAATGTAGCATGTACAGGAATTATCCTGATAATGTGGAATATATTTTTCCTGTATAGATTTTTATACTACATTTAAAGCTTAGGGATTTCATGGATGAAAGATTGTAAATGACGTCTGGATTGGGAAACACTTGGTTATAGGGAACGCATTGTTAACCAGAACAACTATAGTCAGATTTTTTTATTGCTTTGTAGACAGCAACAGTTGGATTGGAGTCAAATTAATTTTTGGCTTCTAAAGATATTTCAATACTTTTTTTATATAGCCTATTAGCAAATTTTTAATTAATCAACCATTTATTTTAATGGGAAATGTGTAATGCTTTATTTGTCCTGTAGGGGCAAATTCCACCAAGGTGTACATTGGGATTAATTTGTTATTGTGGCAGGAGGCATCTAATCCTCTGTAGTGGATATATGTAAGGGTACCGGTGTTTTCTGCGTCTTCCCTAGAAGGGGCTCTATGGGAATAAAGACTCTGCAGTCTGAGTCCCCTTAAATAGAAGATCATGTACACCTGCTCCCTGCTGCTCCGGTCCTCTGCACTGTCTCCCACAACTCCATGTTCCGGTCCTCAGACTCTACACATCTGTTGATGCATGGTCACATGCTCTGCTGCAGCCAATAACTGGCTTCAGCGGTGATGTGCCGCTTGTGGCCATGTCACTGTTGAAGCCAGTTATTGGCTACAGTGGAGCATGTGACCATGAACATGCACCATCGGAATAGGGCAGGACAGAAAAGTATTTTTTCCTGTAGAACCCATTTAAGACTCTTCACATACCTTTTTTCTCTTCTCAGATGTATGGTCTTGACAAATATAGGTGAATGCTATACTGTTATATGCATAACCTATTGACTTGCATTGTAAAAAATAAATAAAAGTGGCATAGATTTTTAAAGAATTTTTACTTTTTCAATACAGTTAGTTCAGTTTTACTAATACAAAACTCTAGATATCCTGGACAGACATGATAAAATTATTGTTGCCTGCAGTGGCCACAAGGGGAGCCTTGGAGCTTGCTGCATAGAGTTTACACATTCAACTCAATAATAAAACAGCATGTGGTAAGCGCCCCCTAGTGGTCACTGCTGGCAGGAAAAAAATCATAATCTGACACTTTTATACCCATTACATGCAATCTGTATACTGGAGACCATTTTCCGTCGAGAGCATGCCCACCTTGTCCAGACCATTTATACTTTCCAAGATGTTTCCGACGCCTCCTGTCATGACCCGACCACCCGGAGCTGTTGCTTCCACCTTTGAAGCCCAAGTATATGACTGAACTCTACAATGATCAGTCATTCTGCCTTTCATTCTTATTTAAATGGACTTTTTTATGTTCAAGGGCAACTGTGATCTTAACCCAGCCTCAATAAAACTCAAGCCTTTCATTTTTCAGCACTTTGGGAAATTAAAAGTGACTGCACTAATGTTCAATTTACTCCTTCAGTGTCAAGGTCAGATCTCATTTTCAAATCAATACCTTGGCTGATACATACAGTACATGGGAGGCTGATTGTTTCATCACTCGCTCTTATTGAATTATTTCCTTTTATAATCAGGCACAATACAAATAAACCAATCCCGGGATGAGTATTAATCTTTTTTTTGTTTAATGAGTTTTAGAATTATTCATATTTTATAATAATAATTGCATGTAATTCCTTATAATCATAAATATGATATATACAGTAACATCCAATAATAAAGGACTGTACAGAGAAAGACCCGGAGAATCACAGTAGTGACATCTGTTAAGGTAGTCTAATGAAGATAAGCCCTGTTCATATAGCATCGGGACCAGACTCCATGGGCCAGAATGAAAACTGCCCTGCACAGATGGCTACTTTACAGGGACAGCAATTCATCTGAGTGGCCCCATGTAATACAAGATTTCCTATGGCTTTCCACAGCAAGATCAGCTATATGTGTGCCAGAAGCGTCATCTGGGTAAATCCTCTGATCACCTAAGGGGCTGAATTGTGAAAGTATCTATCTATCTATCTATCTATCTATCTATCTATCTATCTATCTATCTATCGGTTTATCTATCCATCCAGCCAGGGGTGTAGCGATTAGGGGGTGCACAGGTAGCAGTCGCTACCCGGCCAAGGAGCCTGAGGGGGCCCAAAGACCCATGTGCCACATAAGAAGACACCAGTATTATAGAAAGTGCATGCTGGTCAAGTTACACCTCTGGCTGGGGGGAAGCGGTTAGGTCAAGAATTTGGCATGAAGGGGGGGTGCCTTTTCAATTTTTGCCTCAGGCAGCACAATTTCTATGTGCTTCCCTGCCCCTGACCACAAAGCACTGAGGGAAGGTGGCCCAGGGCCCATGAGACTTTAGCTAGGTCCCTACATCCCGATCTATCTATCTATCTATCTATCTATCTATCTATCTATCTATCCATCTATACATATACCATACCTCATTTTATCTATCTATCTATCTATCTATCTATCTATACATCTACCTCATATTATCTATCTATCTATCTATCTATCTATCTATCTACCATACCTCGTTTTATCTATCTATCTATCTATCTATCTATCTATCTATCTATCTATCTATCTATTTACCTTTCTATCTACCTATGCCTTTGTCCTGTAGATCCCTTTATGTTTCCCAATTTGTTGTTATCCCATCTTCTTATTTTCTTCTTCCTGCCATCCTCTCACCCTGGCCTGGTTGCTGCTTTCACCCTTGAATGCAAATGACATAAATATAGAACAATGTACTCAATTTAGTTTCCTAGGCACAGGCCACATTTCTGCCTCTTCTTAATATGTCGTTGGTATCTAGTGTATTGTATAATTAAATGACAGTTTTAAGTGGTAGTTTTCCATATTATGAGGAGGATGATTTATTTTAGCAACTAATTACATAAGAGTCAAATGAAGGTCATTATGTGCGAAGGAGGTGTTTTTATTTAAATGCTTTTGTCTTCATTAAATTCTTCATTTAGGCTTTTGATTAAAATGATAATGGAATTACTGGAAAGTGCTTTAAAAACACAACAGCGTTCCTAAATGTAACTCAAAGATCAAGACTAAGGGCACTATTCTGTATATAGAGATGTAGCAGAGCTTACAGTGGTGTACAGATGCGCCAGGAATGACTCTAAAACCTGCATGATCTGTAATATTCATGCATCTAGCTCTTAAAGGGACTTTCTAGGAAAACATATTGAGGCCATCCATCTTTCATCAGCAGGGGTCTAACCCCTGGATCCCCATCCTTCATCCCCATCCTTCATCCTGCCCTTGTGAAATTCACAGGGGTAGGACCTCCTCCAATCACACATCAGTAGCCTATGCAGAGAACAGGTAATGAATGTGCTTTTTCTAGAAACCCCCTTTAAGTCAACCTGCAGTCCTATGTAAAACCACAGACTCATCCCTAAAAAACGCAGCTCTGCTACATCTATGCCGCTTACTGGCATATTCATGCTCAACAGACCTTGCTTGACTAGAGTAACTAAATGATTAATGGGCCTAATATTAATAATGTACTCCAATGTGCTTTAATAATGAATTAGGCTCTGATTAACCCTTTAGCACCTGCATATCTTCTCATTTCCAGCCTGGATTAATAAACCTCATTTTGCTGGATTTCTTTTATTCCGCCAAATGATTTTGCGGGCTATAAGTATGTAATTATGTTGATTCCAGTCTGCATCAGTGGGCGAAGGATATTGTTACTCGTGGTTAATGCCTCCTCACTTGCTCTCACATTAATAACAGGAATGTGGCACATAAGGTGATATTAAGGGCAAATAAAATCCAGCTTCCACTGGCTGCAGCACGTGGCTTGTAAAAACCATCGTATTACAATTTAATGATCCTCAGTATTCTTTATTAAAAAAAAAAAAAAAAGGAGCGACAGTCACTTTAAGGAGGGGTGTTCTACCTTCTTAAGATAAAAAATCAGAGAAAAGCAGCTGCCCAGTAGACAGGGGTTAAAGGGGATTTCTAAAAGGAAAATATTGATGACCTATCTCCAGGATGGGTCATCATAATCAGATCGGTGGGGGTGGGACACCTGGCCCGCCGCCAATCAACTGTTTGAAGAGCATACTGAGCACAGCGCCATCCATTGTATAGTGGCTGTGCTTGTTATTGCAGCCCAGGACCATTTACTTGAATGGGACCGAGCTGCTTCTAGGCCGTGTGACTGATGACGGTGACATCACTGGCCAAGTAAGAGGTCCCACCGCTCAGCAGAGTGCTGTGGCCTCTTCAAACAGTTGATCGGTGGGGGTGCTGGGAGTTGGACCTTCCCAAACAAATACTGATGACTTATATATTCCCGGAAAACCCTATAATAGAAATCACTGTAAGTACTCATGCACACAAACATATTTTCTTTCTGTGTCCTTTCCGGGTTTTTTTGGGGTTTTTTTTTGCGGACCGTATGCGAAACCATTCATTTTAACCGGTCTGCAAAAAAAAAAGGAATTTACTCCATGTGCATTATTTTTCCGGATGTCTGTATTTCCGTTCCACATAAAAATAGAACATGTCCTATTATTATCCACATTATGGACAAGGATAGTCCTGTTCTATTACGGGCCAGCTGTTCCGTTTCGCAAAAAATATGAAATGCACACAAACGTCATCCCTATTTTTTGCGGATCGTGTGCATGAGCCCTTAGGATCACACCCAGTAGGCTGGTGATAAACTAGAAGGGGCCAAATGTATGTCTTTGCTATGGGGTCCCATCACTTCTAGCCTATGATTTTGGGCGCTAATTTCAAGACACAGCTCTCAATGTCAGGTATAAGACAATGGTAATCATTTTTGAATCTTACCTTTAGGTATTTAAGAGGCGTAGTTAAATATACTTGCTCTAAATTAACAATAAGCTATAACCATGGGGTGGTGAAAGGAAGAGCGACATGTCTAGTACACCATGGGTTACACCAAGTATATTAGGCGGTCACAAATTTTGGATCATTTGCAGAATATCAAGTTTACTTTACCTTAGTGTCATTCTTAAAGGGGGCTTTTCGGCTCTCCTGATAGGGCTGTTTTAGCAAATATTTGTATTCCCTATAAAGTAACAATTTAAAGCATTATTGACGTTCCTCTGTTTCTCCTCCTAGAAATGAATGAGTAAATTGACAACTAGTGTTAATATCCTCTTCAGAAGAGGTGCGTGTCCTTACACAGTCTGACACTATGAGCACTGACTGGACAGACCTCCAATTGATAACCCCCAGTTGTCAATGTATTCATACATTTCTAGTAGGAATAAGATAAGAATGCATAGTTCTGAGAAAAGATGCTCCAAAATTATATTAAGGGTTATACAATTATTTACTAAGCCAGATTTAGGTTTCAGGTGAGCTGAATGCGAGTAGAGAAGTAGAGATGTAGCAGAGCTGGTATTGTTATTGTAGTGACTATAAAACTAAACTGTACTAGTATCACTGTGTAACAGATTGTAAGATCTTGGCAGGTTGAATTAAACGATAAGAACTCAGTTCGGCTACATCACTAAAATAAAAAAGTGACCTAACAGGAAGTAGTATGTACCTCTGAGGTAGCTGATATTACATGTACTGGATATGTATGCCTTAACATAAGGATGTCACAGACATGTAATATATGTATTCAATATGCTGTTTGTCTTCTTGTATCCGTTCTATATTGTGGTCCCAATTCCCAGATATATTTGTAAAGTCATCTTGTCCCGTCCTTATTACTGCCTGAGGCTACGAGCATTTCTTCCTTAATAATAACTTTGATTTATATTTTATAGTAACAGAAAAAATAAATAAATTAAAACAACAAACATTTATGAAAAGAAATGATTCCCCTCATACTCCATCGCGGAAGTGTAGGGGAAGTCTCAGTATTCATTTCATCCTTTACTTATAAAAGGCATTTGGCATTTCTAGAACCATACAAGTCAAATAGCACAGTCCAAGATTACATGGGGTTGTGCCACATTTTTCGAACCAACACCTGGATCTGAATATTTTTCTAATTGCATGCAATTAAAAATTTTGTATAGCCGCTGAGTTATTCAATAAAATCTATCCGTAAAGCACCACCTGCTGTTTGTTACTTTCCTTATTTCTTGTCCACCTCACTGAAGTGGTCGCACACACTCAGTATAAAGGTCCATTCACACGTCCGTAGTGTATTGCGGATCTGCACCCCCATAGAACTGCCTATTCTTGTCCACATCTATTCCTGCCCCATAGGGAATGAATGGGTCCGGATCTGTTCCGCAACATTGTGGAAACCAAAAACGGAAAAACTGATCTATTAAAAACGCACCGCAAAACCATACGGTTGTGTGAACGAGCCCTTAGTTGGTATCATCTCCTCTTCTACTGGAGGTGAAAACTTGGTCAGGACTCTACCCTCTAAAGGAACAACTTTTTGCAAATGAGACAATGGAAAAATGGCCTAAGGTTCATTAAACAGGGTTGATCTTTGCTATGGGGCCCTTACCTCTCTAGGTACGCCACTGCTGGAGTGGATCATCTGAGGTGTCGGGGGATGGAACTTCCACCCATGAAACATTAGAGGCCATTGAATAGACAGTGAGAGTTTAGTCTTTAGTGCTTACATTGTATCGGGCCCATTCTGTATTTAATAAACCCGGGCACTAATTGCTGCATGGGGGAGCTGCGTGTAACGTGCGCACATTTCTCCTGTAAGTAATTTACATGTAACACACAGTCCATGTAATTACAGGAAAAATCTCTAGTAGGACTATTAGGGGATTCACAGAGCAAACACCCTTGATGGCCTAATTCCCATTCTGTGCTTTGTGTATTTATAGTTCCTTTTCAATTTGTATACAGATGTAGCAGAGCTGACATTATTATAATCCTTTAAGGCGGCTATATTAGCTTTCCGAGCAAATACTGTCTAAAATGATGGGGATTTTTTTTTTTTTTATGAGTAGATCTACGAAAAATCAAAAATAGGATATCATAATAAGTTAACCCGAATGACAAAATCATCATGGTTATATATGTTTCTTCTGAAATTGTAATGTTTCTTAATGATTATGCTCAAGATTTCTGATAAATTATAAGTAGGGATAAGTGAACCCAAACTTTATAGGTTCTGGTTCGGTGTTTGGGTGGTGAGGGAATTCCGTTATGAATTCTATTATAGCGGAATATAACGGGATCCATAAGACAGAATGCAAAATGGAAGCCTTTAAGAGGCACTCTGTTTTGTTCGGCCATAATTGAAGTCTATAGCCAAGCATAATGGATTTCTCAGCCAACTTTTGCCTGAGAAAACTTAAAGGGGTTTTCCAGTAGTTTAATGTTGATGGCCTATGCTTTGAGGAGGCTACGGACTCTTCAAACAGCCGATTGGTAGCAGTGCCCACTAATCAGATATTGAAGACCTATTCTGAGAAAATCCTCTTTAATCCCTTTGCGGCCTCCGACATATATGTAAAATTAATTTTTGACAAAGCTTTTGATTTATTGTATTAAAACACAAGAAAAACTATACAATATGGTATCATTGTAATTATATTGACCTGATTAATAAAGGTAACATTTTTACTGCATAGGGAACACCGTAAAAAAAAACAAAAAGCAAAAAAAAAAAATTTTTTTTTTTCCAAGTTCACTCCATTTGGAATTTTTTTTCAGCTTCCCACTACTTCTTATGCAACATTATTCATATGCAAACTTGTCCCGCAAAAAAACAAGCCCTCAAACACTATGTGAACACAAAAATGGAGCATCTCTAAGGGTTAATAGAAGCGACTGTAGGAGCTGACATTAGGGGTGTAACCTAGGTGAGGCTACTAGGGCATGTGCTCTAGATGGTGGGTCTCAGAGGGGCGATAAAAAGCCATTTTGACTTTTCCAAGGTATTTAGATATAGTGCTATGGGGGATGAACTCCATCTTTGACCTTAGTGAAGGAAAGTCTAGCTATGGCTCAGACTGGTATGGCAGTCATAACGGTTGTCAGCCAGCTTTCCTGCAAATAGATGTATAGCAACTTGAAAGTTGAAAAGAACTGAAGAATGTGCATTTACTGCCGACTTTAGAGGGAAAACAGATATAGGGCCTCTTTTATTGAAACTGTAGATCTCTTTGTTGCCCTGGCAGCCAATCAGAGCTCAGCTTTCATCTCCTAACCTGCACTGGAAAAATGAAAGCTGAGCTCTGATTGGTTGCTATGGGCAACACAACATGACTGCTCTACTGTTCCACAGTTCTGACTGAGGCCTGTACAGAGAGTTTTTGGAGAGAACGATCTTCCAATTACCTATAAGCATAAACTGAATTAAGACCCACTTTTAGGACAAAAACAGCCCTTTTAGGCATAATTTGTATAAGATATACACAACATGAGCAACCGCCACTTACATGAAGTAGTATTTTGATTACCTATTTCCAGTTTATTAGAGAAGTGGCTGTGGGTTTATACATAATTCCCACAATTTATGCAGCCGAGACGTCTTCATTTTCAAGTACAGTCCTTAATGCAGGTGCTTTCGCTGGCAAATAATTTAGTGCCAAAGGGCGTGCTGTGTAAATGTAACTTTGCAGCCACAGATGGCATTATCAAAGATGTACATATGTAGCAGAGCTGAGTGTGTCATCTGTTTTTTTGCACATTGATAACTTTCTGAATGCACACACAAATTCTTGTTGATGCTTCCATCACATATTATTGTTATAGTTACAGAGGAAAGAATCGATCAAAATTCGATTTAGGTTAAAAAAAAAATTAAATTAATTTCCCTCTCTCTCTTTTCCCCCAAAATAATAAAAAAAATCTGAAATACGCGTAAAACAGGCATATTTCAGGTGCAGATTGCGGCTTACCAGTTGCGCAATCTGCGACTTCTCTCCGCTCACACCAGGTCTAAAATTGTGGGTGTGACCTGGGCTCAGCCTGTCTCATTTACTGTTTTCTACGCATGTCTTAGGCATAGAAAAAGGTCTAAATGTAAGACAGCTCTTAGAAGCTAATCAAACAATGATCAGCCGACACTCCGTTCCAGAACGTGTCAGAGATAGCAATCTCAACGTATATTATAAGGAAAGACCGGCACTCACTTTTTCTTCTTTCAATTGATGCTTTTATTGATCCCATATAATGCAGGGTTCTGTGACGCGTTTCGGCTCTCAGTATGAACCTTCCTCAAACAGATAAGTCGAGATAAGCTCTTGGAAGCTGTCCTACATTTAGAACTGGTGGAGGCTCCGCCAAAGTTATGAAGAGTCTTGCGCCTCTTCAAAATACTGCTGGAGCCACCGACAGTTAAGGGGTTTATTAAGACTGGTGTCTAAAATGCCGGTCCTATTGAATGTGCCTCTTAATATTCTGATCAAGTCGAATTTTTACAAATTTCTGCTTGAATCTGATTAATCTAGCATAGATTTGCCCATCTCTACCAACAGTCTTTCCTTCTAAAACAGGTTTCCTCAAACTGCGGCCCTCCAGCTGTTGCAAAATTACAACTCCCAGCATGCCGAACAGCCTATTGGTATCAGCCTACAGCAGGGCATTGTGGGAGTTGTAGTTTTACAACAGCTGGTGGGCCGCAGTTTGAGGATGCCTGCTCTAGAAACAAAGCCAATCGTGTCCCATTCACTTGATGAGCTGCAATACCAGACACAACCTATGGACACTGGTGGTGCTGGAAGAAAAGTAAACTTTAAAAAATTCCATATATTCCCTTTAAAGTGGTTTTCCCAGGAACAATCCTGTGGATGGGGGGAAAGTGTCTTATTGGTTTGTGTGCAATTTATGCACCCCTTACCCATTGCAAAAACGAGGGGTGGGCTGGGGGGTCTTGAATTTGAACTCTAGGGACTGTTAAAGATGGCTGAGTACAGTCCAATCGAGTTAAATGGAGTGGAAGAGGATGGGAAGGAATGGGGAAACGGTGGACCCTCATTTGTTTGTGATCTTCTGTGGATAGGGGAGAAGTGTTGTTCCTCATTCCTCAGGAACCTTCAAAACTGATGGCAACTGCCTTAGATGTGGGAGCTTAAAAAAAACAAAAAACTTTTAAGTATGAAAAAAAATTGGAATATTCTCAACATTGCGAACTAAGGTCCCCTACACCCGACAACCTCAGCACCACTAAATCAGGCAGTTGCTGCTTTTGAAAAAAAATGGCCTACTTCTAGAGCGCCGAATATTTGGAAGCACTGCCCTAATTTCTAAGCAGCTTCAGCCTGTGATGTATTGTGTTATTTTCCACCTTGCTCTGTGTAAACCCGAGGAGTCTCCTTCCACAGAGGTGTTGTTTTGTTTCTGAAAGCCCCATATTAATCTTCACTATGTGCTGATGAGTGGCTGGTATTTGGACTGCGAGCTACATGACAGGGTTATTACTTGTGACCCTTGGAGACATTAGCAAGAGGCTGCTTTCAGTCACAAACATTTGGACTGCCGACAACCCTAATTGGCTCCCTGCAGCTGTGTCTTTTGTTACTGGAAGTAATAGGAGGTGTTTCCTGCAAATAGTCAGGTGTACGCTCACGCGCTTTGCTATTCTGGAGCAGGTTCTGCTTGGTGGAGCTATATTTTTTTTTTGCGTTACACGCTGTTATTAGTGTCTTGGATGCATGCACAATTTGTCCTTCAGAAAGAACAGGCAGAAAGGAAGCAGATGTGAAGAGGGTAATCAGGTGTGATACACTACCTATTCAGTGCTTATCCCCTTCCACCCAGGGATTCACAGAGAATGATGGCCTGATAACGCTTGGTAACAAATAAACCGGAGAACTGGGACTTCAGGATAATTAGATTGGTGGGAGCTGGAGTGCACGCTGTATCCTGCTCAACTAAGAGAGCTGCGAACCTACAAGTAGTGTACAGATGGAGGAGACAGGAATTTAACTATTTGGGGCTGCAATGTTTGTATGTTGCATTTGCATATAGTATATGAATACAGCACATTAAAGGTTTTTTGGGGATTTTTATACTGATGACCTTTACTTAGGACAGTGACATTACACTCATCAGTCGCTGGAACTTATCGCTAAACAGAGATAAGAGGCCAAGATGACCAGCTTTGGAAAAAAATAAAATAATGTGCTGCTCTGTTGGGCGCTGTCTATATGTATCTGCACTAGAATGTATTGAGTTAATACTGTGAGAAGGGCCGGTTTTAGACAAAATGTGGCCCTGGCCAAATCAAAAGTGGGGCCCTAAATCTTGTATTAATGTGCTAAAAACACAGTCCTGCGTCCAACACCCGACACCCCTGCCGATCAGCTGTTTGAGCAGATGGTGCATGCTGTCCAATGCTTCTGTCCCATAGACATACAGCAGTGAGCAGGAAGAGAGAAAGGAGACGGCACGTGCGCACAGAGTCTCCTCAAACAGCTGATCAGCAAGCGTGCCAGGTGCCCCTACAGTACCCTAGTAGTAATAATATAACTATAATGCTCCCAGTGGCTCTAATGTCCCCCTGTAGTGCTCCCCACTAGTTCCAATATATAATGCTCCCCTCATAGTGCCAGTATATATATAATATACCCTGTAGTGCTAGTATATATAATGCTTCTACATTCCCCCCCAGTAGTGCAAGATATATATAATGAGCTTCCCCTCCCCTCCTCCTGTTCCCTGGTGATCCCAGCAATGTAGTATAAAAAAAAACCTCACTCCTATTTTCCCCGCCGCTCTCTGTGATGCAGACCACAGTGTTCTCTGTGGCTTGTGTTGCTGCATCCTGATGCATGCGCTTCTAATTACATCACCACTTCGGCTCTCACGCAATCATGTCATCATGCGAGTCCCAGCGCAGGAGGTCGCATTAATGTCATTGCGGCTTCTTGCGCTGTTGTAATTGAGGCCTAGCGGCCTGAGGCTTGTGAAGTTGGATGGCCATGAGTGCGCCCCCTCTTTATAGGTAGTGAAGTGGAGCCCTAGGCGGATGACTACCCTCCCCTATCTATTGTCCCGGCCCTAATTCAGAGCAAATTACCACAGGAGGTATAAGAGGTGAGGACTATAACTCCCAGCATGTCTAAGCCATTATTATTTAATATCAGAGCACATTACAGGGGAACGTATAAGAGGATGGGACTACAACTCCCAGCATGTCCAAGCCATTATTATATAATATCAGAGTACATTATAAAAGGAAGTATAAGAGGAGAAGACTACAACTCCCAGCATATCCAGGGTGTTGTAATGTACCCGGATATTACATAATAATGGCCGGGAAACGCTGAGAGTTGTATTCATCTCCTGTTTTACCTCCTCTGGTAATGTACTCTGATATTACATAACAAGCTGGACATGTTGGGAGTTTTAGTCCTCTCCTCATACCTCCTCTTGTAGTGTACTCTGATAATACATAACAGGGGGTATAAGAGGAAATGACTACAACTCCCAGCATTTCCCTGGCACTTACCTTGAATCCTTCACTTCTTCCCATGCATCACTAGTCTTCTTCTTCATTACTTTACTGCACTGCTTAGCTCCGCCTCCTGTTCTGGTCACATGATGTGAGGTCATCGCAGGTCCGGAGCTGTCAGTTTGCGTAGCAGCAATGTGGTAATGACTTGTGTTATGTGTACAGGGATTGTAAAGTGCAGCTTTTCAGCTGTCCGTCTGTCTGTTTCCAGGGACGTTCAGCTGAACAGCAGCACTGAAGCAGGGGGCCCCTTAGAGGATGGGGGCCCTGGGCAATTGCCCAGTTTGCCCGCCACCTCCCCCCTAAAGCCGGCCCTGACTGTGAGATATAGGGACACAGCTATAGATGAAAGCAGAGAAGGCACAAAAAATGTAAGCACCAGTGGATGATCCTACAAAAGTAGAGATTACAGGGGTTTATGTCTTAAATTCTCAATTTTTATTCCACTAGGTGGCACTGTTTTATTGTGTTAATTCACATAATAACAACTGCTGAGATATTAGATTGTATTCGAATACTTTCTACCAATATGATCCCTGAACAATTTATGAAGATCGCAAACAAAGCTAACCCAACTTATAAAAGAATGTACATTTTCCGCTGACATTTTCCAATCTCATTTATTTTACTTGACAGATACTCGCTGAGCAGGTGTGAACATTTCAATAGCTTTAAAAGAAAGATAACTGCCTGCAATACAGATGCAAATTTTGTTGTGCCTTATTTGAATATGGTAGCAACTAGTTCTGTGGCTGTTCTTAGTTTTCCTAAGTCTATCTGTGAGTCGTGTGGTAGATGGCTTGACTTTACAAGCGATGAGGTTACCATAAGTATAGTATGCACTAAAGCAAGCAGAGCAAAAATTGTCACCCAGAACCCTGACGTATTGATGCAAACTGACACTGACATGAAAGAAGACAATTTGCATAATTTCCGAAGCTATGCCTTCGTTTGTGATGCTTGCTTCATATCGCCCCTGGCTGTGAATTACCACTGCTAAAATATATAAGTGTTCAAAGAAAAAAATACAACATGGAAAAATCGGTACATTTTCTTTGATTAGTTTGATGCTGCCCTTGCCTTGTACGATATGGTGACTGTGAGTCATGTCGGATTCTTCTATCTAAACCAGAGAAATTGTATTGTAATAAATTCAATTACAAACCACCATCCAACCCCCCAAAAAGTGCCAGCAAAAAACACTTTGAGCTTCCAGAAATTTTGGAACAAGTGATTACAAGTTGTCTTGCATCGGGCTATATTTAGGCTTCATACCTGGTACCTTTTGTCTCCACACCTTTTTGTTGCCCTTCTAGACTTCTGAATTCTTCCATTTTAATAAATTTAAAGGGCTGTCCCAGCTAAACAAAAGTAGTTGGCAGTGGTTTCAGAGGGGCCTAGAAGCATAAAAGAAGAGATACCTCCATTGACCCTCCACTGCTGCCTTTCCAACAGTACCTGGTCACCGATGCAGCCAGTGATTAGCGACAAGGGCTTTTCAAGGCATTTTCTGCATGTTGAGATTGGAGACAGAAGCATAGAGCATCAGGGAACATTATAACAGTAGTGGTGGGGGATCGGTGGAGATGAGTATCTCTTCTTTTATGTTTTTAAGCCCTTCTACGCCCACCCCATAAACTTTTTTGATTTGTTGTATCATGCCTTTAAAGCATTATAGGGAAGAATAACAACCAAAAATTGGGGTTCCTCACATAGCAACATACAGCGGTACATGGTGTGTCTATGGTTCCATGGTGTAGTCTCAGGGAATTTATGTGCAGTCATAAATCCATCTTATGAGGTCAAATTCATTAGATATATAATCATTTCATATTGTAGATATCAGTGGAGGTCACCCCCAGGTCTCCTTCATGTCTCTGGTTTCAGCAATGGAAAAAGACAGGAGTACCTTTATATAAGTGATACATATTTTATGGAATATATATTTGAAGAGGAACTTTATTTTATAAGGACCCTTCTTATCCAGAATAGGTCTTCTCTAGTTAACACCAAAGCAATTTAGGTGAATTATGGGATTCAGGTGCACCATTATTCCAAGCATTGATGAATATCTATTACAGTTCACAAACTTTGACAGCCTTCTAAGGCACAGATCCCTTCTAGAGATGAGCTAATTATTGAAACGTTCGATTCGGCTGATTGAATTTTACCCAAAAATTTGCTTTGTGACTAATTACTTCTTCACGAATCGCATTTTTTTCTAAGTAGCAGGTGCAATGACAGGGAGTTGCGATAGCGCTGCTCCCCATCATTGTACCCCTTGGATGCCGTGTTCCCACATGAGCACGGCATTTGAGAGTAAAAACGGTGTAAAATTAACATAAAAAAAGAAATTAAACTTACCACCTTTGTTTGCTTGCGACGGACGGGCCGCCGCCATCTTGCTTGAAGATCTGTGCGAAATCTCGCACTGCGTGAGATGACGTCATCCCGCCGGCCAGCATTGTGACATCATATGTCATCACGCACGGGATTTCGGCTGAGGCGGTAAGTTGTTTTTTTTTTACACTATTTCAGTTTAAATAGATTCGCTACCACGAAGCACGAGGAAATTCGGATCGATTTCCACTTTGTGGGATTCGATTAGCTTATCTCTAATCCCTTCTTACCTCAGTGCATCGAAAATATATGAACCCTACAGTAGCATGAATGTCTTTAAGTATATTGTCTCATGTATGATCACAATGGAAATCTCTCCTTGTGTGGTGAGAGAGGGGGTCACATTGTTTTACCTGTATTCCAGGTGTCCCGGTTCTGACTCTACTGACCTGAACTCCAGGATACTATGAGTTCAGGTCAGTAGACTTGTCAGGCTGGAACTACTTGTCCTTAATACACTCATGTAAAACGGGTCACATTCTAAATTTTGCTGTAGTGCTCTTGATTCCAGACGTAAAATATTTGCATGGAAAACACAAGGTGTCTACCATGCAAAAAAAAAAAAAAACATCTATGAGAGCAAATTTAAAGCATTGATCTGAGGTTCGTACATACACTGTAAATTGGTGTCAACCTTTAATCAATTTTTAAAGGACATTTTCATATATTTTGCTGAATCGGCATCAGCAAATTTGTGAATATCATTGCATTTCGAGCAGTGGAGAGATTTGGTTTGTAACAAATTATCACAAGTAGACAAGACACAATATGCAGTTCGTCAGAATAAAGTAATGTCATCTAATCCTCTGCAATAAAGTTTCAATAAATATTAAAAACTCTGCTTCAGATTTTTGACATTCAAGTTAAGTGAATTTGACAGTGACCTTGAAAAGCCATTGCAACCAGTTTATTGCCAGTGTTTATTTGCTCATCGGCCAGGGTGAAATGGGTGTGCAGGGAATCTTGTTTAAACTCATGTAATGAAACAAATGAAACCTTGTATCAATGTAGTAGACAGAGTATGGTCACTTGAGTCCATCTATATGGAGTCCACACGCGTTTCATGAATATGAAATAGACACTAGCTCTCACTCAAACTTTTCATAGTGGATTTTGTTAAATTAATGGTGGGCTCCCTCACTGCTGACTGTGCTATGGTTACTACTTGTCTTGTAGAACTGGGGGTCTTGGATTCAGATCTGAGCTTGTATGTCTTTCTTATAGACATATGTGTTTTTTTATGCTTTTTAAAACAGGATTAATTGGTTTCCTATAAAATTGACTCCAGAGCATGTGCACAAGATTAGATAGTTTTACATTTATTTTTTATTATAAATTTTAACCCTTTCCCTTTCTCTCAAATGCCATTGTCAATTGCGGCCATGACATCTGAGAGAGTGCAGTCCGAGTGACCTATCTGGCTAGCACCAAGATCGAGGGAGCTGTTCAGTTACTATGGAGCTTCCTGCCTTATGAACACTCCGAAGCCTGCCAGAGCGAAGTTTCTATGGAGCCCCGACTGTGGCAGGACTCTATATGTATATAGTGAATCTCTAATAGGTTCCAGTGTTAAATAATTGTAGACTGTGGTAGTTCATAGGTGGACATAAAGGGGTTGTCTCACCTCGCCATTACTAAGGCGAGATTGGATACATATTACAAAATGGTATCAATAAAAATTAAAGTTTGACCTACAAAAAATTAGTCCTCACTTAGCTCTGTATGTAAAACTTTATTTAAAACACAAGAAAAAATATATATTTTTTAATATCTCTGTAATCGTACTGACCTGGAGAATGAAGGTAATAGGTCAGTTTGATCGCATATGGAACACTGTAAAAACAAAACCCGTAAAGCTGTGGTGGAATTGTGTATTTTTCCCAATTCCACCTCATTTGGATTTAAGTGGTTGGTGTGGTCACAATGGATGGTTTTCTTGACAGCAGTTTATGGTGGTGGTATTGGTGAAACATCACCTTTGACTGCCTTGCTTTACATGGTAGTACAGAGTATATAGACAGTCCTACAGAAGTTTTGGGGCTGGGGGTTGTTTAGTTTCTTCTTGCAAGTTCTTTTTGTAAATTCAGCAAATCTCTGCCAAAACTCTTTAATAATAATGTAATTTATTCAGTTGTCTGCAGCTAACTTACCTGCAATTTCCCCTCCTATCATTTACTGTAATAAATATACTGCAGTGTTTAAAATGTCATTATCTTTTCCCATTAACTTTAATATATATTTTTGTAGAATTTTTCTATGATTGAGGTAGAAACATGACATTGAATCTAATATATTATCAAGTTTTGAGCTCATTTTGCTGCATTTTTCTTACACAGTCTGATCACTTACCTCCTTAATATAGTCAACCATCGACTGTAATTTCTCAAATTAGATAAAGTGAATTAGTTTTAACCAATGTAAGTAATTTTACTCATCACATTATTTTTATCAGTCTCTTTTTTTTATTGCTTATAAACGACTGCCAAATGCCAAAAACTTTGTGAAAGCAGATTATTAAATTGTTTCTCGAATGGTATTATTTAATATCCCTTAGGTCACACACCATAGACGTCTGCCATGCTGGATTTATAGCGGGTCATTGACTCAGTGAACATTTACCATGGCAAAAGCTACGGCATTATAAGCTTCATTACCCTTTATAGCTTTTTAAAAACTAAAGGATAACTCTTACTTTCACTTAAATGTAACCTTAGCGTGATTTAAATTTATGGGATGGAGTTCGAGGCTCTTCTGGACCAAGATGTTCTTACACTTGCATTGATATACAGGACTAAGCTTAAATGGGTGTTTGTTTGTTTTTAGTCCTTAAATCATGCTACAGTATTCAAGTCCTAGAACCTTGCCAGTATCTTTGTAGCAGGTAAAGAGAGTCCCCTATGGCACATAAGTATCATATTTGGCACATGGTACACAGGGGTCCTGTTACCCATTTTGCACTTTCATTCTCATTAGAACAGATTGCCTACAAGAAAATATGGATGCTTCCTCAAGCTAGACTGGAAGGCCACAGAACCATGCCCTCCAGTAGGCATTAGCTTTGAAATATTATTGCCTCAGTTGCAGTAGAGTATGATCCTTTATCTCTGTCCTACGTCCTGTAACCATCACTTTCCCGGAGTGATGTTAACATGCAGCTAATCCATCCATAAATTATTTAAAGTGTCAATATTAAATTCAACTTTAATCATAACCGCCAATTGCTTTGTGTGTTCAGCGTGTAGTGAACTTTACATTACACCCATAGATCTACTGGAATTACACCACACTCATAGGGCGGCATTATTTATTCATTTTTACTCTTTTTATTTTTTTGAGGGGGGTCGCTGGTTGAAGTTGTTTTACTGAATAAATATAGGAATCAAATCACAAAAGAAGGAATGAAAGAAAATAACAAATAACATCAACCAGGATTGAATGTATTAAAGTGTGTTATAGAGGACAACTGTGCTTCTTTAGGATGATATAGAGAGATTTTCAATATATTATTATTTAAACACATATTTATTAATATTATTTGTCCTTGATTTGACTTATCTCATATGGTTTTCATCACCACATAAGTAATTTCCACGTCATGCTCAGTGCTCTCTGCACTAGGTATAGCACACTGTATAGGTATTGCCTAGAATGTTCCTTTAAAATGAATACATTAATGAATAAATAAATTATGTACTCATCAGAATAAAATACACTCTTTATCTACGTTTGTCCCATAAATTCAAAAATGTATAATAAATCAAAGGCATATCTATGATGTATGCCCAATCTGACCTGGCATTGGCTCTCTGAAAATGTTGAAATGCCTTTGTAAATTCTGAGCATACTTTTGCTACATGAAATTAATAATCTCATCTCATAAAATGATGACAAATTGCTAGGTTACGCCATCAATTTATAATTGTTTATTCTCGATCACCACCTAGAATGAAGGGGGTCACAACATCGATTTGCTCCTGATCTTTGCACATCGTTGCTTCTGGTCAACTCCCCCAATGATCAAGGCATTGCAGCCAGCTCCTTTCACTTGTGCTGCAGAAGTTCTGAACATCGGACGACTGGGGCGCTGCTGTGCAGAGAAAGACTGCACTGAATCAGCACTGCAGTTCCGCCATTATTACAAGTCGGACCCCCACCTTTTAGAAATGTAGGAAAATACTCTAAATAAGCACTCAATATGCTGATTTTCAAAAGATCATTTTATTACTGCACAGTAAGTCAATAGGGTCCAGAGGAAAATAGCCAAAATGTTTAAAAGGCTTCTGTCACTAGGTTTGTAGCACTAAAACGGGCTGACTTGAGACGTGCGCTGGTCAGCAGAAGCTATCGGAGTTGGTCTCATCCTCACCTGTGCCGTCATTTTGGAGTAAAATGATGTGTAATATATGCAAATGAGCCTCTAGGAGCAAAGTGGGCATTGCCATTACACCTAGAGGCTCTGCCCTCTCTGCAACTGCCGCTCCTTCTTCGCTTTGATTGGCCATATGTAATGACGTTTCACTACCTGGCCCTGTTAATCAAACTGCAGAGGACGCGGCAGTTGCAGAGAAAGCTGATCCTCTAGGTATAACAGCAACGCCCCCGTTGCTCCTAGAGGTTAATTTGCATATATTAAAGCTTCATTTTTCTCCGAAATGCAGACATATATGAACATGGGACCAACACAGATCTCTTCAGCTGCCAAGCACACATGCAACAGATCAACCAGTTTCATAACCTTATCACAAAGTTGCATATTTTACCAGTTAAAATTTGTAATGACAAAGTGTTCAAAGAAACTAGTATTCTCTTTAAATTCTAATAGTTGGTTTTGGGCGCAGTATGTTTTGTCTTAATTCTGCTCTAGTAAATCACGTATGAAACGTACCCATTAAGTGCTAGGAAATGAGCAGTCAGACAAGAGGCGCACTGTACAGATTGATTCTGGTTACGGGATAATCCTGCTGTGCGCAGTATTATTTATTAACTTCTCTGAGCAGAATGATTTCATTCGATTGATTTCATGTGTATTTATGAGAGAATATATAACATATCAGTGAGCAGTCCAGCATTATAATCAAACTTACAGTCTATGGAGAATTTCATTGAGATTTATGGATACTGTATTTTAAATGTGAAGGATTTTTTCACTGTTCAAATATTTTAGCTTGCCATGAAAATATGCAATCCAAAGCAAACACAAAGTGCAATCTGTCTTCGCTACAATGTCATTTGTATGTGGGTTCATCATTTATCATTTAAATTGCAAGCTCTCCATAATGTCCTTGATCCTTCATAGTGATTGTGGAGACTTAAAGGAGTTATCCGATTTCTCAAACCCCCCACATGTGCCGGGCCCTCAACGGTAATATACTTACCCCGCTCCCGGCGCTTATCCAGGTTGCCGCACCGTCACTCGCTATGCTAGGGAGGCCCGTCCCTGTCCCCGTCTGCCATTGGCTGCTCCCCCTCGACACTGGATGTTTTCATCTGTGCAGGGAGAAGCAGCAGCGGTGGTGCGGGGACCAGGAGCGCGTCTGGAGACGGGTAAGTATATTCCCGATGAGGGGCCCGGCAAATGTGGGGGAGTTTTGAGAAATTTGATAACCTCTTCAAATCATTAGATATGTACATTAAATAAAAAAAAAACTTGTTAACGTCTTTGCTATGGTCCCATTTCCTGGACCACACCAATATAATAAGGATTCTGAGACTAGGGACATGTTTTCTTTTATATGTAGACAAGGATATTTAGGCCAATAACTCCTGTCCTTACATGGATTGCTTGGCCTGGATAGCCAATCTTTAAACTTAACCCATTCACGCCTAGCACTGTACATGAACGGCGCTGGGCGATTGTTTAAAGATGGCGCCCGCAACTGCCCGCTGCGGGCGCCATAGCCGCGGGTGGCCTTCTTCTTATAGCAGACACCCGTGGCTAATGTCCGCAATCGGCAGTGATGCCTATCGTGGACATTTAACCCCTCAGATGTCGTTGTCAATTCTGACCACGGCATCTGAGCACGCTGAAAACCGAAAGCGAAAGCTTTTTGTTGTGCTCCGGCTCCCCGGAGCGGCGATCAGAGGAGTCAGATTTTGTATGCAGCAGCCTGTGTCTTTATGAATGACACAAGGATGCTGCATAGTATTTCCTATGGAGCCCTTGCCTGTAATAGGGCTCCATATGAAAGTAGTAAAATCATCATAGATTCCAATACAAGTACATTGGAGTCTATGATAATAGCAATCAGATGATTGCATGTTATAGTTCCCTATGGAAACTATAAAAAGGTGTAAAAAAAAAAAAAGTTTAAAAAAATATAAAAATATATTCCCCATACGGAAAACAGCAAAACTGAAAAAAGCTTCCAAATGGCCGATTCGGTGTTTTTGGTTGTTCATTTTCTACAAAAAATTAAACAAAAAGTGATAAAAAAAGTAATACAGAATGGTATCAATGAAAAGTTCAGATCGCTCCGCAAAAAATGAGCCCCCCATAAAGCTTCGTATACATAATTGGAAAAAAGTTATAGAGGTCAAAATATGTCGACAAAAAATAAAACGGATTTTTTTCCACACGTTTTAAACTAACTGTTCAGTTTTATAGTACATCAAATGTTGTAATTAAAAAAAAAAGTAAAACTGTGGTGGAATCGATTTTTTTTCCACTCTATTTGAAATTTTTTCCCTGATTTACACAACATCATATGGAATATTAAATGGTGGTGTTGGAAGGCAGGGAGTGGAAAACGAAAACGCAAAAAAAAAACCTCTGGGCTTAAAAGAGTTAAAGATTTATTCTGAATTAATAGAGATGGTTCCTTATTAGGGCTGCAAAAAAAACTGCTCAGGGTGTATCTTACTTCGGTGGACTTGACAAGCCCATTTACTTCAGTGGGGGCCATGTTATACTTCATTGTACCTCTGCTGGCACAGTAGGGAAATTGAACATTGAATTACCCCACAGATTACACCTGATCTCCAGGACTCCCAGTAGCAAAACAGCTCAGGATTAGCTTAATATTTGAGCATCTTTCTAACAAAAGTGGATAAAATAAGGTGGACAATCCCATGCCCAAAATGTGCTACTGCTTCACTAATTTCTATAGCTGGACAAATCAGCTAGTAGTTTACTTTATGTCTAATATTTTTTAGATCAGAATCTGACAAATGCTGCAAGAGTAAATATGGCAAAAGGCTCCCATTGTGGTACTTGACCTTTTCACAATTGACCCATTATTTTATGACCCAGGATTGTCCAGGATTTTACAATTGATGGCCAATCCAGAACTACAATGCTGTGTCCACTGAGTTTTAGATAGAGCTGGTTACTGCAGCTTATCACACAAAGGATGGAGCTGTTGCTGAATTCCAGTGCAGGAACTCGGGAGGGGTGTGGGTGTTGGTGTATCAGAAAGGCCATTAATAATACATTCCTGGACATCCCCATAAAAGGAACCTTCTTATTTTTTGTTGCATTCTAGTGTTCAAGGGCCAAAATGTGACTAAAGTGCCATCAAAAACCATGCAGATGTGTGGCTTTTTCACAAATCAGTACATTTTTCTAACAGATTCTTAATAGTGACATGGTTTTGTGGATAAAGTACTGTTTTCCTGAAAAATTGTGTGGCCATTAACAATTTGAAACCCATGTATAATGGCTCTGTTTTTGGCCACACCACTGCCACATTTCAGCTGAAAACTGGTCATTACTGAGCAATCGATCTATACTGTATGCTTCAGAATCACATTAAGTATCACCAACTGGTAAAAATTTAAAGTATATACAACAATGTTACTGTGTTTTTATATAGATTATATACATCTCAAATCAATATTAGGAACTTTTTCCATGATTAAAGGATTACATTTTGCTGTAACGATTTCCGTGCAAGAACAAGCAGATAATAATGAGTCCTATGGTACTACATAATTGTATTTAGCCCCTGAGATACGCCTGACAGTGAGATTTCACATTGTTATAAAGGTACAGGTCGCCTATTATTAAGCATCAGCCACGTTCCACTGCAGAACCAATAACCCAATGATGAGATCTTAAATTGCAGTCAGATACAACATTTGATGTATGTGAAAACTGGATGGCAAAACAAAAAGATGAAGATAAAATCAAAGAACTAAAGTCACATGCACATATTGACTTGTCAAGATGATCTAAACCACGCAATGGGTGTTTTTTATTAACTCAGGAGGTCTTGTCCAGCAAAATCATCTTCTAGCAGCAGTATACGACATGAGAGGTAGTATATATAAAATACGGGCTAGCAGGAGGGAATTAGGTTTTAACACTTGAATTGAACGTCTTATCTGAGTGGTTCACGGTACAGTTTGTTCGTGTTAGATAAGCAGAATCACTTCACAACGTGATTCTAAAATTTTATTTTAGATTATTACAACATTCTTGAAGTGCAAATTGGTTTTTAGGAAATCTGCATTTATATTAAGCATTGTATTTCATGGGAGTGTTCTTCACACTTTCATTTTTAGTACTTTCATTTGGATCCTGGTACATAAACTAGTACCAGTGAGTGATAAGAAAAAGTTATTTTTCTGCATGACTTCCATTTGATCTATACAAGGCTAAGTATGCTGTGAACTATACGTAAAGGCAAATGTGGCTTGCGCTGACAACCTGATGTTCCATCATTGAAACATGTCAGTAGATATCATTGAAAGGGATCTATGAGCTGGGACCCCCAGTTATTTTAGATTTGAAAGGGTCATGGTGTTCTATAATAGCCATCATTAGAGGTTCCCAGATGGTCCTTTTTTAAAAGGATTGGAGTAGTGAAAAAAAGTGATATTCACCACCACCAATCCCCTACCACTCCTATTTCAATGCTCTCAGAGTCCCTGGTGGTCTTTACTTCCCAATCCATCTCAACACATGGGAAATGCTTACTCAGTCAATACTGGCTAAGGAGGATTACCATAGCATCCGGTGATTGGCTGAGCAGGCATTTAAGTGGCACCAGGAATTAGAGACCAGTAAGGACCTTAGGACCATAGGAATGGGGTCAGAGAGGAATGAACATGACTTTTATTGCTTTTTTATGCCACGGTGGGCCTTTAAAATAACAACAATTGGCTGGACAATCCATTTAACTCCAATAGCACTTTATTGGAAATACAGTAAAATTCATTTAGTTTAGCATCAATAAAATCAGAAGGGTGCCAGGTCATTAAATATTCTGTATTAAAGGGAATCTGTGAACTCTAAAACACCCCCAAACTAGAGTAAGCGGTGTATATTGTAAGTGACGCCACATCCGATTATGTGATTTTTATCCTAATCGCTTGCATCCTGACACTGTGCTCCAACAAATCAGCCATAAAATGCATTGTGAGGACTCATGAGCTCAAGCACATAATGGAGAGGACTCAAAGAGCAGTCCACTTGATGCATTTTACTGCTGGTTTGTTGGAGCACAGCTTTGAAACGTGGTATGAAGATAAAAATTACAAAACTGGACTCAGAATCACTTACGCTATACACCACTTACTCTAGTTTGGGGGTGTTTTGGAGCTGACAGATTCCCTTCAAATAATGGGCAAAGAAAAGTTTATAAAACTCGCCTTAAAGAAAAAAGACCAAAATAAAATGTTAAAATAAACTCTGCTGGTAAATTTAGAAAATGTCCTAACTAGTTTATTAATCTACTTTGGTCCTGAAATCTCACACCATATTATAGTTTTCTGCTACAAATAATTACTATGTTTGGTGCTGGATTAAAGAAATTTCACTGTAAATGGAAATGCCGAATTCTCATCAATGGTGGTTGTGAAGGAAGGAAACATTTGAGGTTCTTAGTGCTCTGCAGCTTCTTTATATTGGGTATTAATGGGGGTGGTAATCCAAAGACTTGAAGAATGTTATATTCTGACACCTTGTAATGAAATATCATAATATACATGAAAGTAGAATTCCTCCTTAGGAAGACAATGTCACTACTTTAAAAGAGACATCACATTGATTGCTGTTCCTGGCTTCTTTACAATGTCTTTTCCTTACAAGTCAAGTCTTCTATTTCCTCTAATGAGCAGAACCATGCAATATCACATTGTGCTTAGCCTGTCATAGCTATTGAAAAAAAAAATCCTATCTTACATCATACTGCAATACTAATATAATCAGCATGAAAAAGAAAGCGGTAATACTGAGCATACATGACTGTAGATGCACATACATGTTCTTATCAAGAGTGGTCCTATGGAGATCTAGGTAAAAAAAAAAATGCACTATTAGATAAATTACCCATCCTTTCACTATCTTCTATGAAGTATTCATTAAACATCCATTCTTCACCAACATGTCACTTATCAATAGCTTGTCGGTTCTTACACAGAGCTGGCTAACTGAGAGGAGTGATTGAGGTTATATTATTTTGTGACACCATTGTAAGAATAGAAGAAACCCTATCTGACCTCATCTACTTAGGACTTTCATATTTAGAGACAAATCTATGAGCTCCGGAAAGTCATTATTCTCAAATGTGGTTGTGATAGATCTTGTGCGGAACACTTCTGAAAGATTCTATAATGTGTAAGACTGGAAGAGACATCCGTTAATATCTGGTAACCACTTAGGCTTACTACCAATCCTTATTGAGTATTAGTCCTAATTCGTTAGTGGTTTTTCCTAAAACCAACAACAGATAAATGTTCCATGTTGGGTTTGAAGGTGTTTTCTGAGATTATTATACTGATGACATATCCTCTGCCGATCAGCTGTTTGAGAAGGCACTGGCGCTCATAGAAGAACTTCTCTCCGCTTACTAAGCACAGTGCCATACATTGGCCATACATTCACTTGAATGGGCCTGAGCTGCGCCTAGGTGATGTTACCGATAAATGTGATGTCACACAGAGCCTAGGTAAATCTGTGAGAAGTCCCAGTTCCTTCTTAAACAGCCTATAGCAGTGCGGGTACCAGGTGTCAGACCTCCACTGATTAGATACTGATGACCTATCAAGAAGATAGGTCAAGATCATTAGTTAAAAAATCTCATAAAATCTTTTTAATGGGAATTGATACTATGTCTCTGGCTTAAGAAGAAGTACAGTAGCAATCCAGTGAGTGCAGACTATGATGGCCATCTGTAAGAATAGAATTGCAGTATGCTCCATTTCTCACAGAAAGACAATATGGTATCCCATGGTTTGACCACCTATGGACCTGTATTATTCTGAGATCAGAAGCCTGGGGGAAAAAT
The DNA here is from genome assembly GCA_033119425.1 of Bufotes viridis. Classification (NCBI taxonomy): domain Eukaryota; kingdom Metazoa; phylum Chordata; class Amphibia; order Anura; family Bufonidae; genus Bufotes; species Bufotes viridis. Next base: position 407,619,904 of record CM065592.1, read on the forward strand.
AGACTTAACACCACTTAGGTGCATAAAATTTTTACTAAACTTTGATAAAATATATATACAAAGACAAAGATTAAGTAAAGTAACAGTCACTAAGTCATGAGAAAGTTGGGCTGGCTCCATCGACCAGTGTCCAACATGGTACTCGGCCGACACTCATATAATACAAAAAGAGGTGATGGTACCAAGACATCTTATTCTGATGATGTCTTCATTAAAGCTGAGCTCTCTGTTCCAAAACTAAGTATTTTCTACTCTTCTGGCCCCTCCTAGCCCCACCTAGCCTGACCTAAAGGTTAGTACACATGTACAGTTACCTAATACTGCAGAAATATGGCCAGGTATAAACATCACTAAATAACTTAATGAAGTTAAAGGGGAAGAACCAATTGAAAATCTTGCTTTACAGGGCCTGTAGGGGTTCCATGTTCAGGAAAAATCATGTACCTGAAGTACAGCATATTCCGACTTTGTGGTTGCCTGCTATTGCATATATCGACTTACAAAAAATAAAGACATTTCTAATAAATTGCATTCAGTGTAATGCACACTTAATATGATTTTATTAGCAGCCATTGCAGAGTAACATTAGCGCAGAGGGCCCCAGTCAGACCTGCGAGAGGATGGACGATGACACAGATATGTAGCAGCAAACTGACTACATAGGATGTCTCTATAGAAGTTCAGTTTGTTCTCCCTCTCAGCGGGTGTAAAAAGGCCCCCATTTTGGACCGGTAGCAAGGGTCCAACAAGGTGGAGAGCCGGAAGTCATCCCACTGCCGAATGTTGACAATTTGGCTGTCACTACGCAAGCAAGTAAGAATGCATCGGGCCATATGTGAAGTGACTCGGAGGGACTCCCTGCCTCCATCTCTACTGCATACTACCATGGTGTGTGCCTCGTCTTCCTCATTACCCTGTAGCTCCTCTTTCTGCTCCTGCTCCTAATCTCCTGTCACCTCTGTAGAAAAACCACCCATTTTGCAACACATTGCATGTGCTCCAATGTCCTTCTCCATCTCCACCAGTTTAGTCCCCACAGGGCTCATGTGGCCATGAGATGTAGGCGCCACGCTTCTATTCCCCTGACCAGCCAGATTTACCAGCATCTGTTTCAGGATATGAAGCAGTGGAATGACGTTGTTCAGCCCGTAGTCCTGACAAATAACGTGGCCTCCTCAAAGGGCCTGAGCAAATGGCAGGTGTCCCGCATAAGCTGCCAATGGCTGATATTGAACTAACACAGAGGAGTATTATTGTCCGATTGGATGATCAATAAATCGTTTATGGCCTTTCTTTGTTCGTATAGTTGGCCACGCTTCACCTTCTGCCCACATATTCTACAAATGGCCATGTTCACCTCCTCCGACGGCTTAACAAAAAACTGCCACACCGCCGAGTAGGTGATTTTACCCCCAACACTCCATACTGACTGACTGTTAACGCTGCTGCTTCCGTAAACTGCTGCACTACTACTTTCCCGGCAGGTAGGCTCGTGCGAAGGGGGTGGTCTACCCCGGGCACATTTGGCTCCCGACCTCCCACTGCTGCAACCCTGCTGACTCCCGGCCACGCTAGCAACTTGCTGGCTCCGCCGCTTCCTCACAGGCAAGCTGCCACCCTCTTCTCCAGATGATGATGAAGCACCTAATTCACCCAGATCCCAAGTGCAATTGGCTACATCATCATCATCGACTGTCTGCATGTCACTGATGTCCTCCTCAAACGTCTCTGGGTCAGGAGCCTGACCACTCGCAACACCAACTCCTATGCTACTCTCCTCATCACTACTTGCTCGCTTACCGGAGGAAGTGGCTGATGTCTCCTCCACATTTTAGCTGGCCAGTAGCTGCTGACTGTCCTCTAGTAGCTCGTCCTCGCTGTATAGTGTAGCTGAGCCCACAGCATATAATACTTCTTTGGCTGAACAGAAAAGGACAGAGGCAGGTTGAAGAAAGGTGAGGGCACAGGGCCTGCACCCGGGACATGCCAGCTGACAAACCCACTGACTCTTGGCTGGGGGGTGTCTGATATCACTTTGAATGAAGTGGATGATCGAGTCAACCATTCAAGAACCGCTGGGCTGCTGGTCCAGACACGACCGATATATGACACCGGGAGCTCAGACTTCTCGCTGCGACTCCTGCTACCACGCCCCCTTACTCTGCTGCAACCTGTGCCTGCGCCAGAAACATTTAGGCCTCTACCACTCCCCTGTGCAGGGCCTGGCATTTCTCTGTCAACATACTGTTCGATCAAATAAATAAATAATAAGAAAATTAAAACACCCCCAAAAAGTCTGTAATGTTCTCACTTCATCACACAACGTCTAATAAGCCCTTTTTTCCCACTAATACATGCCAAAAATGGCTTTAGAACATATAACTGCACTGCAGAATGGCAAATAGGCCCTTATTTTTTTCCACTTATACACGCCACAAAAGGCTTTAGATCATATAACTGCACCGCTGAACGGCAAATAATATATATATTTTTGCCACTAACACACGACAAAAAGGGCTGCAATTTTCTCACTTAACCACACAATGGCAAATACTTTTTTTATGCTATTAACCCCTTAAGGACTCGTTTTTTTTTTTCATTTTTGTGTTTTCGTTTTGCGCTCCCTGCCTTCCGAGAGCCATAACTTTTTTATTTTTACGTTGACATGGCCATACGAGGGCTTTTTTTTTTGCAGGACAAGTTGTACTTTCCAACACCACCATTTAATATTGCATATGATGTAGTGGGAAGCAGGAAAAATTTCCAAATGGGGTGAAATTGCAAAAAAGCAATTCCACCACAGTTTTACGACGTTTGATGTGCGATAAAACTGACAGTTTAGTTTTATTCTACAGGTCAGTACGAATTCGGCGATACCCAATGTGTATAGTTCTTCTTGCGTTTTGATAGTGAAAGAATATTCAAAAGTGGGAAATTTTTTACTTATTTTTTTTGTCGCCATATTTTGTCCCCTATAACTTTTTTGTAATTAAGTGTATGGCATTGTATGTGGGCTTATTTTTTGTGTGACGATCTGAACTTTTAGTCGATACCATTATGGGGTGTGTAGGACTTTTTGATCACTTTTTATTTAATTTTTTTTGATGAAATGAAGCGTCCAAAAACGGTGCATCGGCCATTTTGGCGCTTTTTTCCGTTTTTCTGTTTACCGTATGGGGAATATATATATTTTTTATTACTAAGGCGTTTTCGCACATTGGGACACCCATGATGTGTATTTTTTTTTTATTTTTTTATTATTTTATTTTAATTTTGGGGAAAGGGGGGTGATTTGAATTTTTATTTTTTTTTATTTTTTTATTTCTCTTTTACACTTCTATATAGGTCCCATTGGGACCTATATAAATCAGTCATCTGATTGCTTCTAACATAAACTCCAATACACTTGTATTGGAGTTTATGAGGATTTTACTACTTTCCTATGAAGCCCTATTGCTAACAAGGGCTGCATAGGAAATAAAAAGTAGTCACCACGAATAATTCATTGAGTTTGACACTATTACATCACATGCTGCGATTTCCCCGATCACCACTAGGGGGAGCCGGATCGCTGCCGAAAGTTTTAGCGCGCACAGATGCCGTGGTCAGGATTGACCACGGCATCTGTGGGGTTAAATGATTGCGATCGGCATCACTGCCGACCGTGATCATTAGCCGCAGGGGTCAGCTACAGGAAACAGCTGGACGATCACGCCCGCAGCGGGCAGGAGCAGGCGCCATGCTTAGGGACCAGACCCATGACGTACCCTTACGTCATGGGTCCTTAAGGGGTTAATACCCGCAAAAAAGGGCTTTAGAACATATAACTGGAACGCTGAATGGCAAATAATATAAATTTTTTTTGCCACTAATACACGCAAAAAAAGCTTTAAATCATATAATTGCACCTCTGAACGGCAAATAGTCCCTTACTTTTTTCCACTTATACACTTCACAAAAGGCTTGAGAACATATAACTGCACTGCTGAAAGGCAAATTATATATATATATATATATATATATATATATATATATATATATATATTTGCCACTAATACAGGCCAAAAAATGCTTTAGAACATATAACTGCACCACACAAGGGCAAATAAGACAAAAAAAAATATTTCCTTGTAATAAACCCTGATAATGGCTGTATCAAACAGCACTTTTACCCTAATAACATGAACAGTTTTCTGGAATTACAGAGCTGTATAATGGCAATCTGGATCCCCAGTCAGTGCAGCAAGGTGTAATAGGATTGTTCCTATTACCCAGACTGTAAACTCCCCTACTAAACCCTGTTCTGCTTCAATACTGTGAAATGATTCCTTCCTATCCTTTCCCTGAACTATTATACAGCAAAAAAAAAAAAAAAAAAAATGTTTTAAAGTATTTTCGACCACTCTCCCTAGTGCCTGCTGAGGTCTCTCACTGCACTAAGTACACTGGAAAATGGCAGAATCCAAGGTGGCTATTTATATGGCTGTGACATCACAGGGCTGGCTGGTTGCTGATTGGCTGCATGCATGGCATTGTGGGTGATCCCTCGTTCCCAGAGTTCCTTGCTTCATGTCCTAACACATGCAACAGACATTTTTAGGACAAAATGCGGTGTGAATAAAATTTTTCCTGAAGTTCAGATCAAACTCCACGTCATCAACTTCAATTCACTTATCTCTATTGGTGGTATATGTCATGTGACCATCTACTATAAAACAAACCACAGAAAATAACACATAGTATGCACAACAGTAATCACTGCTGTAAGAAATATGGATTTACAGTAATATTATTAAATCAGCATGCTTCCTATCTCAGTAATATTTATGACTTCTTGCCACAACATGCACAGAAAGTGACAATATTATTTTCTCGACTTTCCATCTTAAACACCTAAAACACCATATTGCAATGCTAGATTAGGAGAAAATGAAATGACGAACATAATAGTACAAAAATGACAATTGTTCCACAATTCTTTCATTATTCTCTCTTTCTTTGATATACTGAATACCCGTAATGTTGCCCAAATGAACCTTTTTACATATTTTTATATATATACAGAGGATTGTGGCGATGGGGTGCTGAGCTTAACACAGCGATGCTCTTTAGGCATGAAATTAGGTTTTTGTCATAAAATGCAATTCCCCATTACTATACAATTTTATGCTCAATTTTCAAAACTAGTGTAAATGTTGTCAGATTTACGTGTTTGGTTCTTTAAAGATGAATTCAATGTAGACAATTAGACATAATCTAACAGTATATTATGTTGCAAATGCTGCTGTAGACAACCCAAGAAAGAATTAGAATTATGGAATGCTTAAAAAGTTGTTTTATTTTTTTGTTTTATTATATTTGTATTTTTTCTGCTTGTTGACATGACAAAAGAAAAAACATCTTCCGATAATTTTTCAAACGAATGTAATGTAGAGGAAATTGTCATTCACCTCCTGTATGGGCCTCATTAATCCAGACCAACCAATCAATACCCTGTCAAATATGCAGTAGAAAAAATAAGGCTAAGCTAAGCCAAAAAGGGCCCATACACATGAGAGCAAAGTTGGCTGAACTTGACAATTGTGGCAGGTTTATGTCACATGAGGGTGTCTTAGTTGAATTTCAACATGTCAGTCATTTATTCTCATGGGAGGTAGCCCGAATTCTGTTTATGTAAGTTATTGTTTGGGCACTCCTGAAAGTTCATTTATCTCTTAATTTAAATGTACCATTAATCATTTGGAGCAGCTTTTGGCTGCAGCAATGTCACATGCTGATACTTAACAGTGATGTGCAGGTGTACAGAAGGTCAGGGCTGCAGCCAATCACTGTCCTTAGACCACTGATTACTATAATTGGCTGCTGCAGTCATGTACAATATACCGTTCCTGCTGCAGTTTGTAAACGAGAAAGAGGACTGAAACAGTGCTGCAGAGAACGGAACTGGAAAAGAGAACAAGTATAAGGTAATTTTACTTTTAATTTTAGGTTATTAGAAGGCTGGTACAAGATTTTTTAATTATCCCTCAGAAAGTCCCTTAAACGGAGGTTGCGTTTCTAGTACTTTATATGTAAAACAATAATACATAGTAAAATGTGAATTACTACAAACCTACTTCTCAACTAGTTATGCCACAAACATCTCATAAGTGATGATCTGACACCCACCCCACTAATCACAATCATTCCTGAGCATTCACTCTCTGTTGAGCCTCATGCACACAACTATGTCCATGTTGCAGTCCGCAAACCACAGATTTACAAAATACAGGTGCGTTCCGTGAGCTTTCAGCTTTGTTTTTTGCAGACCTATTGACTTCAATGAGTCTGTGATCCGCATGTTCTACCCTTTTGCAGAATGGACATCTGGATGCAGAAAACACACAAATGATCCATGTGCTTTTCACATCCGTATGTCTGTAAAAAGATAAAACATATCCCACACTTGGCTGCAAAATGCGGACCACAGACCCATTGAGGTCAACGTGCAATTTGTAGACCACAACATACATAGGGTTGTGTGCTAGAGGCTTTAAAGTCAGTAAGAAAGGAACATGCTCTGTTGGCTGTCTCCCATTGTCTTTGATACCAATATGACATACTCTGTTTCTTATGAAAAATCTTTTAATATATAACTCCCGTTGAGTTATACATTTGTCTCAGTTTATTGTCTTGATGTGTTTCATACATTCTTATTTGAATTGACTCTAGATTGTAGGATTATAATAACAGACTATACATACAGTAGCACACTCCTACTACGTATGCAGATTTATAAGAAAGAATCATGAGCCATTTACAACAAATGCTTGTGTTTTCTCGCACACATACATTACCGGAAAGGTCTCATTTCTCTAACTGGCAATCTCATCTTTTGTATTTATTACCACAATTACTAGATCTGAATACACCCATATCTGAGTAAGCCCATGTATCTCAGGGACCCTCTGAAAATTCAGCCAGGTTTAAATACAATGCAATCTTGCAATTAGAAAACAAATGGATTGAATTACATGACTGAGGCAGTATATTTGCTTGATAAATGAAGAAGAAGACAATACATAAATAGCCTTGGCACCTTGTCATTGTGCCCACCACATTCTCTCCCAGATAGATCAACTTGTAGGCAGAACATGAACATTGAAAGTTGCACCTCGTAACCTTGTGCTATATGTGTCTTGTGTCATCCTGGTAGAATAGGAGGAACCCGTTGAAGGCAGTAGTAGCAAGGAGTGGTTCTATGTATGATGTAAAAATCTTTCATTATTTATCTTGTCTTCTGTGGTTAATGACGGGTTTAGTAGGTGCCGAGCAGCTGTGGTGGCAGAATGTCTCCTTATTTATTGATGAAATTCTCTAGAGGTAATTGTGTCTCGAGTAGAGAAACATCTCTGCCGGAGTGAGGCAAAAACAAACCCGTGTGTGATGTATGTTAGTCTGAAAACATTTGGGAAGATATATTGGATGACTATGCCAGCAAATACATCATACCTTTTTCTTTTTACAGTTTATCTACAGCTCAGATCTGCTCCAAGAAAAGTACTGATTTCTTGTGGAGATCGTGGTAGTAGTAAATGCTTAGTGCACAGCTGCCTGGGAGAAAATTTGCAAAATAAAACTCTCTTCTATTCACTAAGGCTAGAATCTTAGTAAATATTAGTCAATAACAAAAGCTTCCAATAGGCTGTTCTGGCTGAGGAACATTCCGGCCTTCATTGTATCCGGGATAGCTGGATACTACCTTTCCTCACCAGAGCCCATCGACTATAGTGGGATCTAATGAGGATCCGGCCTGTTTCCAGCATTAGTGCTGGGATTCATCAGGACAAAAACTGCTGCAAACACTGTTTTTTTGTCTACTCGAATCCCAGCAATAATTCCGGAAACAGTCCGGATCCCCTCTGGGTCCCATTATAGGCAGAGGGGCTGGCGGTTCTCCTGCCATTTCTGGCTATGAAATCTGGAAGAACAGCCTGCTGGAATATTTAAGTGCTGATGAGAAACTAGTACTAAGCATTTTTCTAGAAACCTAATCTTGGATGAATGTTGGTCTCCCTCACTGTTCAAGTCCCACACATATAAATCAAACTGGATCTCCTGTTCCCATGTTTGGGTGGTGGGGTTGGTCCAATCCTTGCAGATATGGCAATGGACCAAGTGTTAGTGGAAAGGCTCCATATGAAAACCTGCCCTATTTTGTTCAGAAATACTAATTCACATCAGTCATGAGCAAACATATGAAAGCTTCTGATCGCTTACCCTGAGCAAGAGAGAAGCATACTAAAGGAAAAGAAGATCAAGAAACAGGGAGAGTGACACAGAAAGAAGAAGAGAATGAGAATGATAAGGACAGAAATAGAGTTACTGAAAGAGAAACAGAGATACAGTAAAATAAAAAAAAGATGTAGAGTACGATAGAGAAAGCAAGAAAGAGAAAAGAATAGAAACACAGTAAGAGAGATTGCTCAAGATACAGTAGAAGAGAGAAAGGATTAGCAAAAGAGAGAAATAGTAAGAGAGATATAGAGAGGAAATTTAAAGGGAGAGAGAAGGAGAGAAAGAGACAGAGAGAGTGAGATGGAGAGAAGAGTGAAATAGATAGAGAGAGACAAAGAGTAAAAGAATAAAGGTGGGAGATAGAGGTACAGGGGATACAGAGAGATGGAAAGAAAGAGATAGAACCACAGAGAGACAGAGGAGAGAAAAAGATGGAAAGAGTGAAATTGAGAGAAAAAAGAAAGATGAAGAAAAAGAGAGATTGTCAGAGAGATACAGGACAAAGAGACTGGTAGAGGTACAGAACAGAGAGAAAGAAAGGTCAAATTAAGAGATACAATATTTTTGCTGAAATTCAGCACAAGGTTCTACCCGTTTCTGTATATTGTCAAATTAAAATGTTGCCGTAGCTTTAAAACCTTTTGGTGTGATTCATTTGGGAACTTCAATGACTAAACTGGAGAAAACAGCTCAGCTATTTTGTAATTTGTTTCCTGCCAAACTCCTCTGTCAAGTGTCAGGTTAATTTATCAATCAACTTCCTTTCTCCCCTTTCACAAATATGTTGATATAACCCGCTAAAGAATTACATTAGTTAGAAAACTCTCCAAATACAATGCATAATGAATGCTTTTTATAGACGGCAGATTGATAGCTCGGATGGATTTGGCTCCTGGTCGCTGTTCTGTGATTCAGTGTGAGCAGCACCCTGCGCAAGCGCCACCGACACCACTACTGTCATGAGGCTTCTGCCAGAGCGCTGCTCCCTATATCCATTGCGATATGACATTCAAATGTTTGTTCTGCCATCTAAATACCAAATGTTAACTCAAACCATAACAATATCTGACGTCTGGAAAAGAAAAAAACTTTATTAGAAGTGGCAGCAAACAAAATGAGCAGAGATTTTAGATATCAATGCCATGTTTTGTCTTTGTTTGTATTGTGCCGAACTGACCGCTCTTCCGACCTGAGAGATGTTGCATCATCCTTGTATTTTTTATTAATAATGAGTTTGAGTAGAGATGAGCGAACTTTAAAAAAAAGTTTGGCGTTCGGCGTTCGGGTTGTGGTAATTGCCGCATCCCGTTATGGATTCCACTACCGCAGACTATCCCGGCATATGGAATCCATAAGGGGCGTTTCCACGAACCCGAACTGTTGAACAGCCGAAGGACCTGAGGTGACGTCACCGTCATGTGATCAGTGCAGGGGGCGTGGCTCAGCACTGGATTTGATCCCATGCTGAGCCACGCCCTGCACTGATCACATGACGGTGACGTCACCCAGGTCACTCGGCTGTTCAGCAGTTCGGGTTCGTGGAAGCCGCCCCTTATGGATTCCATATGCCGGGATAGTCCGCGGTAGTGGAATCCATAACGGGATGCGGCGATTACTACAACCCGAACGCCGAACGCCAAACTTTTTTTTAAAGTTCGCTCATCTCTAAGTTTGAGTCATATAAGTAGCAGAGCTGAGTTTCCCGTTTGGCATAGCTCATTATAATATCTATATACATGTTTTTTTTATTACTGCATTTTATTAACTCAGTTTTTATTACATGCCGTTTGCTTTTGTATTTTTTGTATTTTTAGTATGAACATGCCCTGTTAATAAATGGGGGGAAGATAAGGAAATGCAATGGGTTTTCAAATCAAATGTAAACATATCAGATTCAACGTGAATTTTGTTAGGGGGTTCTGAATCTGAATTTTTGGTGATTCAATTTGGGCAAAAAGGGAAAAAATTAATAACTAAAAAAAACAGAAAGACAAAAGAGAAAAAGTTCTTGGAGATATCAGAGTGTCAATTTGGACCCCAATCAAATTATTCAGCTGAATTGAATTGGAATAGAATATTAAGTGATTTTCTCATCTCTATCCATCTGTCATAGCTCATCACTGATTTTCTGAGCAGAAAGTGGCAGTTTTTTTGTTTACACTATACAAGTGTTATCATGAAGGGTTTGCTGCTTAGCAAATAAAAAATTATTCAGCCTGCAAGACATTCTTTTCAATGCAATTGCACCTGATCATTGGTGTAATTGCACTGACCACAGTTTTTTTTTTACACTGTACAAGTGTTATCATGAAGGGGTTGGTGCTTAGCAAATAAAAAATTATTCAGCCTGCAAGACATTCTTTTCAATGCAATTGCACCTGAACATTTGTGTAATTGCACTGACCACTGGGCCTTATCGGGTTATCACTATGCGGCAGTCTCAAAGCGTTAAACAACAGAATAAGCTCTGCTACATCAGGATCGAGGTTTACTAAGGGAAGATCATGGTATAAAAATAGTAATACAAGTATGTCTTTAGGTTACACAATAATTACCTATAATTACATTGCAATATGACAATTTAATGCACAGTAAAAGTGCTGTAAAAGTCACCCACCTCACATCTTCATGAAAATAAAAACTGTACTTGGCAGTAAAAGACTGAGGGAGTATTAACTGCAAATGGCTGGTACTACTTTCATAAATTGCGTTCAATATTAACCTCTAGTAAAAAAATGTATATGCAGCAAATAAACCCCATAAAGCCACGTTAGGGCATCCACTGACTTATAAATAAAAATACAATAAAATGATGATTTCTTCCCTCAAGATATAATCGCCTCAGAATACAATATTTTCAATATACAATGGTCATTTCTGACCCATCGTACAGTTAGTTAAACCTAGACTCGACATTAGGGATGAGCAAACCCGGTCAACTTCGGGTTCGCCGGGTTCGGCTGGACTTCAGGTCAAAGTTCGGGTTCGGGACCCGAACTTGACCCGAACACCGAACCCGAACCCCATTGAAGTCAATGGGGACCCAAACTTCACTTTATTATTTTTCGTTATAACATGGTTATAACGGAAAATAATAGCATTCTTAAGATAGAATGCTAAATAAAATGGCTATTGAGGGGTTAAAAATAATAAAAAAACTCATCTCATCCACTTGATCGTGCAGCTAGTATCCTCCTCTTTCTTCAGTACCTGCAAAAGGACCTGTGATGACTTCACCGCGCTCACCAATGACGTCATTGCAGGTCCTGCTGAATGAAGATAGAAGGATCTTGGGTTTGGGTTCGCTCAACCCTACTCAATATACAATGCCTCCGACTCAGATCCAACCAATCCAGGCCACTTCTCTGGTAAAATAACTTTATTTGTTGCTAGTTAGCAGCTAATCCTGACTGTTATATGTAAGGACTTGTTTTATCTGTCTTAGTTATCTAATTACTTTTTTAAAATCTTCACTTTCTCTTATCTTGGACGATATTTAGGGGGTTTGGAACCGATTACTGAAGTTTCAATGATTTCAACATACACTGACCGTCCTGGAACTAATTAATATTGTAACTTGAGGGACCACTGTATTTATAAATATTAGAGATGAGCAAAGTTTTGAAAAATTTGATTCGGCAGCTTTGCGAAATTTTGATATTGAATTTGGTTAGTTACAAATTTGTCAAAAATTAATTTCCATTGTATGGAGCGGGTGCAATGACAGGGAATGGGAATTGCACTGCCCTGCCATTTAACCCCTCAGATGCCACGTTCAACACTGATCGTGGCATCGGTGGCTCACATGCAGCATTTCAGGGGTTAATGAGGGATTTAAAAAATGACATGTTAGTATGTAATTTTACCCCACAGTTCTGGTCCCATAAAAATATCCAACATTTTTTAAACTAGCACCTGGATCTGAATACTTTTATAATTGCATCTAATTATAAATGTAGTATAGCCAGTGAGCTTTTCACTGAAATCTATCTGTATAGCGCCACCTGCTGTTTGCCCTTTTTTTAATTCTCCGTCCTGCTCACTGAGCGTGACATACATGATTAGTTCCACCACTACCCCCCCCCCACCCCCCGAGCTGCCAACTTGCAATAAATCTAGAAGAACAATTGCAGCAATGAATGGGGAGATCTCTGGATCCATGATAGGTACAGGGCTGGTTCTAGGTTTTTGTTTTTAGAAAGAGACTGTCATGTAGTGTATGATATTTGATTTTCATTTTTTACAGTCCTCATGGGATAACTCCTTTAAGATTTTTGCCCGGTTTCAAATATTATACTTCCTTAGTCATCTTTAGCTCTCCTTCCTGCAAATAATTGCCGGGAAATGTTTTGTGCATAGAGATTTATAGCTTCATTAATCCACATGATAATAAAGAGTACTCAGAATAGACTGGCGCAGTATATTTTATCGCTAGGTGTCCTTTTGTTTATAGTTCCAGTTTATGAAGCCATTCTTTTGGGTTAGAAATAAATGTTATGTTCTCATCTTTCACTATATAAAATAATTTATTGAAAGTTTGAGTCATTGGTAAAATATGATGATATTAATATGACCTTTATATATATCTGAATTAAACAGATTTAAGTATTAAATTGCCTGAATGGAAATTGTTAGTATACGTGTTAGACCTCATGTATACAGAACGCAAATGAAATCGATCCCTAGCACAATGTCCATAGCTTTATATATTACATCGCCTGAGAATCCCCAGAAATCATCATGACGTGTTCCACCACATGACCAGTTAGGGGCTGTTCACATCTCGTCTTTGCTGTACGTCAAGCGGATACGTTTAGACATACAGCAAAAATAAAAACATACACAAATGTATTCACTTTTGTGGTTATCTATCCCTTTTTTTAACATATACTGTACATTGGACAGATGTGCATATACGTTTCAATACGCTTGTGTCCATTTTTTTTTTAAAAAGCATATGTTTTTGTGAACCCTTTCTATTTTGAAATAAAGTCTTGAAGTGTATCAAAGGAAGTAAGGAGTATCTGTATAAAAACAGATATGTTTAATGAATACGCTTTACGTTTCCATCCAATTTCCATTCAAGGCAATGTAAAAAATAAAAGTACAATTTCTACACTTTTTTTTACAAGAAAGAACATGATATACTTTGCTATTCTGTCCTGCAAAAAAAAAAAAGTACAGAAACGTAAACAGTGAGAAATAGAGTCAAAATTATGCACTTTTGAACTATGTTTGGCCAATTATAGTCTATCAGTACATCAAGCCATACATTTCAATACAATTTTTTCTGCTTACAAATATATCTGCTTGATGTACAGCAAAAACAAGATGTGAAGGGTCCCTTATGGAAGTATTCTCCACTCAGTACCTTGCTTCTAAGGGAGAATATGAGGAACTTTTTTTTAGCAGCAAATGAGTGTATATAGCTGTGTAATAAAGTGTATATAAAGTGTATATAAAGTGTATATACATTTAGGAATCAATGTGCCCTGGGCACTGGTTACCAAGGGGATGCCTTCAAACTACTGTGTTGTGGCCAAGGTATTTAGATACAGGGTTAGTACTATAAATGGAATCTTTTCAGCCATTACCATCAGCCTAAGGCTACTTTGACACTAGCGTTTTTTTGCGGATCGGTCATGGATCTGCAAAAACCCTTCCGCTACAATATTACAACCGCTTGCATCCGTCATGAACGGATCCGGTTGTATTATGTCTTCTATAGCCATGACGGATACGATCATGAACACCATTGAAAGTCAATAGGAGACACATCCGTTTTCTATTGTGTCAGAGAAAAGCTCTGCAGCGTTATTCTGTCCGCAATGGGAGCGTAACCAAACAAAATGGAATGCATTTTAGTGCACAACATTTGGTTCAGCTCAGTTTTGTCCCCATTGACAATGAGTGGGGACAAAACTGAAGCGTCTGATGCATCTCAATAGTGGAATTGAAAACGCTAGTGTGAAAGTAGCCTAAGCCGTTGCTAAAGCCAAGTTCACACTTCAGTTATTTAATCAGTTTTTTCCAACAGTTGTTGTGAGCTAAAACCAGTAGCGAAACTACTCAGAGATCAGATGAAATGATTTGATTTGCACCTATTCTGTGTTTTTGACCTGCGCCTGGTTTTGGCTCACAATAACTGATGGAAATAACTAGTGTTGAGCGAGTCGAAACATTTGAAGAGGAATTTGTTCTGAAGTTTAGAAAAACTTTGATTTGCAACTAATCCAAATTTGCTTGCGCTTTTTAACAAAACAATTTTTCCTAAAATGCCAGCTGCACTTGATACAATGTGAAAGTAAGAAGCCCGGGAACATGAGATCACCCATAATGCCATGCAGCCAGCCAATTTGCAGATAACCATCCTCTGTGATGTCACAGCTCTATAAAACCCTCATCCACCATTGTCCTTTGAGTTGAGCACAGGGAGACACGTGGCACGTGCTCATGCACTAGGGATAGTGTTGCTGAAAATGATTAATAGAAGAATATTCGAGAGGGAGAGTGCAGGGAGAGTGCAGGGAGACTTATTCTGCATCAGTTTTATTTATTTATTCCTACATTTACTTATTTCAACATCAGCTCTAAATTAAGATATGTTAAGATGTTTAATTCTATACTAATAAGCGTGCCAATGGGGTCAAGGGTGTCAGATCTTAACAATGACCAGCCTCATCGTTTGCTGGCTTAACTTCTTCCACATCATTCTTCAAAGTTTCCATGCCCTAGAAAAGTCAGCAAGATTCAGAGAGAGAAGGAGCTGGATGTTCCTGATGGCATATTCTCATAGATATTAGATTGGAAAAGCAGATATTAGTGGAAAAGCAGATGGCAGAAGAAGAGCCCCCACCTGTAGGGCAGAAGAGCGCTGGGGTTGGAGAAGTGGGTATTCCAGAGCTGATTAATATTCAGTGTTTACTATCAAATAAACCTAAGGAGATTGCAGGTCAGAACAGTAATAATATGCATATTATTCCTTAACCTAACCAGCCAAACCTCTTTCCAGTAACAGCCCCTGTTCAAAAGAGCATTAAAGGTGCAGCGCGGCCATTAACAATGAAAAACAACTATACAGTGCAATCTTTATTATTCTTCACTGCAGCATGGCCACAACCCGGTTACAGCAAAGCCACTCCATGTAACCATAGTGGCCGGAGTCAAAGTGGCCTGAGTATACCTGATTTATAGAGATTTGTGACAAACTCATTCGGAACTAAACAAATTTCTTGGTGAACTTAACCAAAGTTCCGAATCAAATTTTTCAAAACTTCAATCGCGTCTAGAAATAACTGAACAAATAGCTGAAGTATGAACTTGACCTAAGAAAAATAATTGCATGACCAGTCTGATTGATTGCCAATTGAAAATGGTAATTAGAGAGAGTCCAGCCTCAGATTATTGTCCTGCTAAAGATCCTGTTATGCATTGATTAAATTCCCATGGCAGCAAATTATAAGTGTTTTATCTATATTCTAGTACTGAAAACCCATCCTCAGGGTAGATTTTCAATTAATCAGCTTGGCCAATCAGCTGTTTGAGGAGGCAGCAGCACTTCAGTGAGTGCCAAGGTCTCCTTGCAGATTACAAAGCACAGCGCCATCCATTGGGTAGAGGCAATGGTTTTTATTGCAGCCCAGGTCCATTCACTTAAATAGGACTTAGATACGCCTAGGCCATGTGACCATTGAACTCGACAGCACTTGGCTAAGAAGAGGCAGTGGCACTCACTGGAGCATCATGGTCTCTTCAAACAGATTATCAGCATGGGTGGCGGGAGTCAGATCTTCACCGCTCAGATATTGATGACCTATCCTGAGGGTAGACTATCAGTATTAAAATTCTGGGGAACCATTTTAAAGAAATACAAACCCTAGATGATGGGTGGGACTTAGCAAGCTTTTTGTCCTACTGAAGAGAAAGAAGGGGAAAGTTCCTGTTCCAGCCAGTTGGCTTACAGCCAGACACAGGACACTTAGAGGACATGGCTCCTTGAACACAATAGGAAGATTTCATCATATATTTCACAATTTTAATCGTAACATGACAAAAAATAGGATCAATGAAAATGAGGAGATGAAGAACATTTGTTTGGAGTTGTTTTAAGTATCTTCTAAATCACCTGTATGAAATGTCATATTAAGACAAGAGGTACAGATGTAGCTAAGCTAAACATGACTCTGTTAACACATGGCACAGTGTTATCTTATAATTAAAATCCATTGAAAAGTTTGTTATTTTTTTCTTGCTATTCTTTACTTAACGCGTCAACCAGCAAGTTTAGCTCGGCTGCATCTGTATCTTAAAATTTTGCGTACATGGGACTGTATCTGCAGAGGAGTCTACAGTCTAGAAAGCCTCCTGTCTAACCTTCCATTGACTTGTTACCAACATTGCCATGAGGCCCTTGGTTTTGTGAGCTTGTGTCTGCCCACTGTTTCATGCCATTTCTGTATCTTAAAAAAACGGAAAGGAATATTAAATATTCCTGCCAAAGTGGTACTGATACAATTGCAGCACTGAATGTTTACTGTGTGTCTTTTGAGTACCCTGAAGGTGTTTTTGTCTCATTGGTAAGTGCCCAGGGACACTATTCATCTGTAAGCCGAGATGTACAGATGGTACTGTTCTTTGTTCTTTAAGATATTGTCTTTTATAGCAGTAATAAAATGCATGAGCATTTTACTACAAAGTAATATTTTTATTGTAATCTTTAATTGAAGTTCCCTTAGGTGTTGGAGAAGGTGAATGTGTGGTGTTATTTCCGTACCTTATTATATATGAAAGGAATATTTTAGATGTGGTAAAAGTAATCACAGCATAATATGTTACCACTTGTTATCTTTTCAGCAAAATTAGGTTATTGCACCTTAGCTTAAACGTGAATATTCGCCTACTGTGGAAATTTTCTCACTGAATATGAAGTGTTTCTGAAATTAAGTTTAGCTCAACAAGTTTTAAAGACTGTCTAAAACTAAAATGTGGTTTTGTATTAAAGATACCGAGAAGGTCAGAGGCATAGCTAAAGACTCATGGGCCCTGGTGCTTGGGCTCCCTTCCCTCAGTGCTTAGTGACCAGGGGCATAGAAGCACATAGCCTTTATGCTTCCTGAGGCAAAAATTGAAGTGGCACCCCAACCCATTCCAAATTCTTGACCTAACCCCTTCCCTCCAGCCAGACGTGTGACTTGACCAGCATGCACTTCATATAATACCGGTGTCTTCTTATGCGGCACAAAGGTCTTTGTGCCCCCTCAGGCTCCTGTGCCTGGTAGCGACTGCTACCTCTTCACCCCCTATAGCTACGCCCCTGGAGAAGATAAACTTGCTGTTTTTTGCCTTACTTTGCAGGTGCTCGAGATCACTGTTCTTTCTTATCTATGCACTCTGGAAAAGATAGATTTAAAAATTCATCACCATGAAGACAGGTAGAGGAGTTAATAGACTCATGTTAGACTAGTTTCACACTAGTATTACAGTTCTCCAGCAGGCTGTTCCAGCAGGGAAGATCCCATTGGGACTCTCTGGATCCGGCATGGCCAGATGTTACCACAATGTCTGCCGTTCCCATTAACTATAATGAGATCCAGCAGAGATCTGGGCGCTACCCCGCAAATATGCTGGGATTCGACCAGCCAAAAAAATTTGCCTGCAGCATTTTTTTCCCCATCGAATCTCAGCATATTTGGGTAGTGGCTGGATCCCTGCCAGACCTATTATAGTCAATGAGCATTTCGGTAACATCCAGCTATGCCGGATTCAGAGTTCTGCCAGGCTGTTCTCTGCCAGAACAGCGTGCCGGAGATAATAACATTGATGTGAAAGAAGCTTTAGATTGTTGTTTAACCCATTTCTTTTCAACTCAGAAGGAACATCCCTAAGGATCCCCCTCTATTAGCATGAATGTAGAGTAAAAATGAATATAAATATTAGATGAATGTTTTCCACACCAAACACACCAAATTCAGTAGGATCAGCCAACCATGTTATCTGAATGCCAATGTACTGAATCTTCCCATGATGGTGCTCTATCCCACAGATTTTAGTGCTGGCTACATATGTAGTTCCTGTGAACAGTTGTACAATTACAAGTATGTATGTAGAACAGTTGTACAATTACAGTTCAATGGTAGTGCAGGCATAAAAGCGGAGGTTCCCTATGTAAGCCCATTGGTGCCCCCTTTACATCATGGTGTGTTTATGACATGGCATTAAGGGGCTTAAAAATGGCCTCCAGGCCTGTCATGTGCATAAGACTATTGGACCTGGCCTGAAGCAAAAACTCTGACAGACTTTTACCCTGCAATATAGAAGTACTGCAATCTATTAGATAAATGTAATCAGATGATGTCATATTCAGCCGCCTAGCAGGACAAATAAACAGCTAAAAAATAAAGTTTCAGTTGAAGTTTTTTGAAAAACAAAAAGCAAAGTTAAATAAAAACTCTGTAACAACCTGTACAATACAAAAAAATATAAATCAATGTCAGACTTACTGTTATTATCACTATTATTCATTATTGTTTCATGACCACAGCTTCCTTCCTAATAGTGCATTTGAACATTATAAAAATATGGTCCAATACTTAAGACTCCCTCTATGATCCAAGCTGGAGGTCAATCAAAAAGAGCAGCTCTCACTCTTGAAGACTCAGCTCATCCATGCAAGATATGATTTGCCATGATGTACATATGGCCAAATAGGGCATATGAAACAATATCTTTAATAAACAGGCCAGAATTTTTCCAAATATTTGGATTAGATAGAATCCGAATTTCTTGAGATTCAATTCAGGAGATTTTTTTGCATATGAAGTCATAGAGAGACTTTTCAAGTACTTTCGAGACCTCAATCTAATCACAAGAATTGGACCTTAAACTAATTTTAAGAAATTCCCTCATCTCTAGTTATGATGGAAGCCTTTGTTTACAGTATGGTAAATCCAGTTAACATGACTACAGCGATCTCTAGACAACCTCAGCTCTGTGTCCAATTGTAAACCCCTCCAGCTCAGCAGCCATAGAAAGTTCTGAATGAATAAGTTTTGGATATTATAGTGTGCCGTCCATTCATTCCCAACCAATTTGTTCTTCCTTTGAAGACACAGAATTTGAATATCAGCAACTCTTTCCTCCTAGAAGAGTTTGTCAGTCTGCTGACTTTCAAGAGCGAAATCACTTCAAGGCCTGATCAGACTATACACAGCTGTTCTCATGTTTCCACTTGATTAGTCATTGGAATTTTTTTGTATGTGTTTGAAAACACAAAATGGTTCATTCCACATTTCTGTTCAGATACTACAACATTTAGAAAAATGAACAATCGTTACTTTTATACTGTTTCTAATTATTTTAAATAAATGAATATATTTTTTTTTCACGTTAGTGCCATGGCATCTGAGTAGAACAATGATCTTAATGGCTAATCCACTTCCGATTCAACCTTGAATTCTGTCCCTTTGTACACCGCCAGGGGATTGGAATAACTTGCGACTTTTTGTGGCACTTTTTCAAAAAGAGTTGCATTATAAAAATCTGTCTAAATATGTAGCTCCGCCCAAAAAACATCTGTCCACCCCTTAATAAATGTAAACTGCCGAAAATGTCTCAAACTACCCTAAAATGGTTCAAATATGTAAGAAAGTTGGCGGAAATGTCTACTTCTTTGAAAAAACACGCAAAATCTCTCCACATTTGACATATTACAACCTTAGTCTAGCGAAATGCTCCAAATTTGTTATACAGCATTAACCACTGTAATAAATTTGGCGCATCTAGGTTAATTCTAAGCTGTCTGAATTTGACTGAATTTGGCTATCTGAGAAGAGCCTAAATGATATATTGTATTTCATTGTTATTACCTGCCCCCGGCCCACTTAACTATTTCTCTGATGTATGCTGACATTAAATTTTTAAACCAGAAGGACCATGGATGCAAATCCCTATGCATTTTAATGCTAATGGTAAAATGAATACACATTTTTATTAAAGACTTGTGACTTAAATCAGTAAGACTAGTTGAACCTATGTCTGCAGACTACAGGGCCTGTGGGAATGCCTTCCTAAATTCCATATAGTGATGGATCTGAGACCACTATTTCACCATACCAATTTAGAAAGAAGCTCATATCAATTAAAATTTCATTCTCTTGTGTTCTGCTTGCCTTGATTTTCCCTCTCACATCATGATGCTGTGCATACCAACTGCCCTATTTAACATAATACGGTGCACAAATCACTGCGTTCTTATGGAAGACATGTCCTATCTGTTTCTCTGGGACAATATGTTTTAATGTGAGGGCTAAAAGGGTCTGATTAGCTCTTATTAAATAGAGCAATGTCAAATTTTATTTGGCTCCTTGCGCCCACCATAGGATATGATTGTAAGGTCCATGCTCTATCCATACCCAGTATATGAAAATCCCCTTTAAATTGCATCATAATATTTTTTTATATCATCCCACAAGCGGTGAGACCATATGTAATACAGCTTAGTGGATGGCTCCAAAGTCAGTTCTAAATGTGGTTGTCTTCTGTTGATTTTTGAGGCCCATTTTTTTAGTCAGAATCCTCTGCAGCAGAGGTTGTATTGGTAAAAGTTAGATTAGTAGATGACCCAGTTTTCTGATACAAAATAAAAGCATAAACCATATTTCGACTGATTCCCCCAGCGTATTCTATGGCTCCTAAAATGTTCAGGCAGATTATCGCTAACAAGCAATAATCTGCCTGTTTAAAGGTGCAACAGATTACCTGAAGAATGTGTGAAATGGTTCTTTATTGGGTAACAGATCGTTGGTGTGGGCACCTAAATCATCATTTTCCGGCAGCAGACCATGGTGTCTAAATATCATTCTGCTGCCAACAAACAACTGTATGGGGATAAGCCATCTCATTCCCCATACTGAGGAAGAGATTGCTCCATGTAAATGTAGAGGTCTCCTCCACTGACGATCAGGTAATTGTCAGGAAGGAACCCTTTCCCTCTTGACTATCATTTTATACTTCTGGCCAGGTAAAGGGGCCTTTAGCAAAATCATCTAACATTAAAAAGAAACACTTGCATAACAAAGACTGAAGGAGTGAACTCTTCTCAATTTAAATCTTTAGGTTTTACACCTCAATTAAAGTAATCAAGTACACTTAAGGCATAATAAACCCAACATTAAAATGGTTAAGCAGCAATTCTATCCTAGAATAATTCCTGGAAAATTACTGTAAGGAAAATCCAAGGTGAAATCCTTCAGTTAATCAGATGTTAACAAGATAAACGGCCCCAGAGTTAACACATAATATTGCTTTTAATTCTTTCAAATGATCGTCTATCTGCTATTTAATGGAGGATCTGGACATCCACACTGCAGTAAAGCTTAGGTAATATTCTGAACTTTTGCTTTAATATATCTGTTAAATG
Source organism: Bufotes viridis (assembly GCA_033119425.1). Taxonomy (NCBI): domain Eukaryota; kingdom Metazoa; phylum Chordata; class Amphibia; order Anura; family Bufonidae; genus Bufotes; species Bufotes viridis. Next base: position 407,641,598 of record CM065592.1, read on the forward strand.
TGTCATTATGTGCTGAAGCTGCCATCACATTAAACCATAAAAGGATTCAATTAAAAAAAAAAAATCTTAATAATGATTATATCTCCATGGCTTCAGGGATTTTAAGCAGCCAGATTACATGGCAGTTGCACACATATAAATGGATTTTTTTTTTCTTAATTATGACAACACAACATTTATAGTTTTACAACCAGATTCAGATTTGAGAGATACTAATTTGCTCTATCAAGCTGCCTTTGAGACAATATCTATTATCTATTGTTTGGTTAAGTAAAGCTTATTACTATAAGTAACTATGTACATGTTTCAGAAGTTTCTCAAAATAAAGCTGATCATACACTTTAACCAAAAGCTTTATCTCCCAACATCCTGTACGCTTGTATGCTCACCTCTGCCAAGCATGCTTGTGTTCTGACTGGGGAGATGCAAATAAACCCCTGCCAGGCACCTCTGGAAGTTGCTTATCTTCTTTATGAACATGAGGTTTGGGCACTGTGTTCAAATCCAACACTAGAGAGGAATCAATTCTATAGAATTTCAAAAATGTAGATTCTATAAAATCTGAATTTTAGTTGATTCAATTCAGTAGAAGTTTTAGAGAGAGACAGATAATGAGTGAGGGAAGATGAAAAATTGAGAGAAAGAGGAAGAGAGAGAAAGAGATATAGAGAGAGTGAGAGAGAGAGAGAGAGAGAGAGAGAGAGAGAGAGAGGGAGAAAAAGAGAGATAGAGGGAGAAAAAGAGAGAAAGAGAGATAGAAAGATAGAGGGAGAAATTGAGAGAAAGAGAAATAGAAGGAGAAATAAGAGACAAAGAGAAGGAGAGAAAGAGAAAAAGAGAAAGAGAAAAATACCAAAATGTCATCCACAGCTTTTTAGGGTAATCAAAATACTTTTGACTCAGGCTAGGTCATCAGTATCTGATCTGTGGTTTTCTGACACCCAACACTACCATCAACACCGATCAGCTTTTGGAGAGATACAAACAAGTAGATGATGTTGCCTCCTCACAGCATACCAAACACAGTGCCATTGATTGTATAGTGGCTGTGCTTGGTATTGCACCTCAGAATGGTATTGAATGGTATTGCACCTAGGCCATGTGACCGATGAACGTGAAGGTTCACTGGCCTACAAAGAGGCTGTAGCACTTAGGAGTCCTGAGGATAGGTCATCAATATTCTACTCCCAGAAATCCCCTCTAATAGAGTTCAGTGGTCCTACTATTTCTATGCATACTTCCATAGGGCATAGTTGGGGCCTGCATGTCCTGAAATAGCCACTGTAATATGAGCAATGCACAGCATATCCTCTTAGAAACAAAGTTGTGTTTTCTAAAGAATTCATGCCAATCAGTGTCTTGGTTACCAGGCTATACTACTCTACAATGCAATGAATGACTTTGAGTCCTATATGCAGGAGCTACTGTATCATGCGTACATATGTGATGCCTTAATAAACCTGCGTGATGTCTTACAGATTCATTAAGCAGATCTTGATTCTTATACTCCCCTCAAAGATGGCATAACTCTCCTTGATTCAAAGGACATAAAAACTTTAATATTTGCTTTAGCAGCTTCATTTGGAGTGGGAAAATCCCAAGAGCCAAGTTCTCTGTTTTGATTAAAATCCATCAATCAGTGGTATTGGATTGTCAAACACATCCAAATATTATTATGCAACACACCTTTCTCAGATGGTTTGCTGTGCTACAGGGAAAGAGGAATAAATCTGGAAGGATATAACAGCCTAGATTTATCAAACAGTGAAGGCACTCTACAGTCGGTAAAATCTCCCCAAGCTATTCACTTTTATAATTAGGCTACACAGAATAATACGAGGACAGGATGTTTTCTTCTGACTCCAGAATGATAGCTTGACAAGTTTCAGAGACATAAGTTATTTAAGAAAGGTAATGCCCACATCGAGTGTCTCTTCATTTCAAAATTATTACTTTCATAGTGGATTTTCAACTAGATAACTCTGTACCGTGGCTTGCTTTATTGGTTGTACAGTATATCCTAGAATGCTGGATGATATTGTATGTATCTAAGCATCAATATTTCCCAAACCTCACTGGTCACTATCATTTACACCAGGCTGGGACTGGAGTTCCTTAGGACCACCAGAGGAAATAGGTTTTGAATCAAAGACATATACCCTAGTGACAATTAATTGTCTCCAAAAGCAGCTCCAAATGCTGTTGTTTTTGGGACCCTCTATTATAGAGCCTGGGCCTACCAAAGGATCCCCTGGTGCTCTAGTGGGCCAGTCCCACACCGTGTTATGCTTCATATTATTGGATTCATTTGCAGCCAATATTCCTCTAAGAAGTCATACTTGGTGTCATCACTCTAGCGTGTTAGTGTAAGTAATTAGCAAGTAGCATAGACAGTAACTTGTTAATTATCCTATTCAGTGTATGCAGGTTTAGGGCTCATGCACATGACTGTCATTAGCTTGTGAAGCATGGTACATTTGTCAGCCACATCTCTGAGGCTCTCCTGACCCAAGCTGACTGTATAGTAAATCATGATACAGTCAATCTCTACCTGATCGCCATGTGTAAACGCTGCAATAGCCCTGTGATCAGATATGAACTGGCTGTATCATAAATTATTATGATATAACTGACTTTTTTCAGAATTACATGGGCCTCCAAAGTGAAATGGCTTTTGCTGCCTCAGGTTTGGTAAGTGAACCTATCAGCTCTCCTAACATGCCTAAGTACTTTTATTTCTTCTAATTTAACATATCCGGAGCATTTGTCTCATAAGTCTATGTCGTGCTGTTACTCTGTAAGTTCTACTAAAAGTCAAGAGTAAACTGGCAGCTGGGTATTGCCATTTCCCTTGCAAAAAGGTGGGACCTTACATTGTCTGACCCCGTTAGCAAGGATTGGACAGTGTTTAGGGACACACCCCTAACTAGGAACAACCAGTAGTTAATGTATTCATTAATTTCTATACAATGGAACTTACCCATACAACAGTTCTAAGAAAAGCTCCAGAATTATTATATTACAAGGAATACAAATATTTATATAAAAGTATCTCAGTCCCGAGTTCCTTTATTTTTTTATTTAATAAAGCATAGTTTTCCAAAATTAGGAATGAGCTGAGATCATCTTTGATGGATTAACCCCTCTCCGACTGGGGAAGAAAAAGTTCAGTCTCCAGATGCGTCAAAGCTTCTTTACTGTAAGAACTGTGAATCTGTGGAATAGACTTCCTCAGGACGTGGTTACAGAAGGAACAGTGGACGGTTTTAAAAAGGGTTTAGATGAATTCTTAAAAGTAAACTACATTAATGCTTATGAAAATGTGTTGAAATCTGAGTCTCACTTCCTTCTGGGATTCGCGTCCCCACCTATCCCTTGGTTGAACCTGATGGACTTATGTCTTTTTTCAATCGTATCAGCTATGTAACTATGTAACCCTTACAGGAAATATTTATTTAATTCCCATGTGCATATCTAACAGGGCAAGAGGAGCCAACAGTGTAGGACACATTTAATTGGTATAATAAGATCATAACGGTCATTGACAAAGCCATACATTGACCTTATGAGAATTCAGAGTCAAATCCTTGCTTTTGCGCTTCCTTTGAAATGGTAGGTGATACTGTCATTCCTCTAAAGTACATATAACACCCATAGGCCAGGCCATTTCCAAGCTGTACAATCTCATACTCTTGTACAATAACTGCTTCTAAGGCATCTTAGGAAATAAAAAAAATATGCCTCAATCTAAGGTGTGTGCATCGATCTTGGCTGTCCTTTCTCAAATAATGGAAATTAAATTAAACCCGTAGGGAATCTTGGTGGCTTTAATTATATTTCCACTGCTGTGTCACCTGAGCAGAACATGTTCTTGGTAAAGCTCTCATAAGCAAGCTTCCAATGTCTCTGTAATTTAGCTTTGCTGGAAGAGATAAATGATGAATACACAGAAGAAAAAAAATATCGCCTTTGAAAACCATCTGATATCTATGAATGTGCTAAAACAATTACAAGGGACTTTATAGTTGGATTTAAATCACTAAATATCATTTCATTAGCTTTACTTTGTAGTACCAATGCCGTGCTTTAATTATAAATAGGAATTTTTTTTATGTAAAAAATTCCTTGAAGTGGTCTGTGTATTGGAAATATATAGTTGGTGCAAAAAATATTGCTGAATTTAGGCCTTGTGCCTATGGTTGCATTATAATTATGTGTATTGTGGGGTATTCATCAGTGGGAAAGCAAAAAAAAAAACTGTACCGATTCTATGGTGGCATGCTCCAGGGTATTCTGTATGGCTAAGTTAAAAAGAGTGTTTTTTTGAATTTTCATATTGATGGCCTATTCTCAGTATAGGCCACCAATAGGAGATCCACAGGGGTCGAACTCTTGGTGCTCCCACTAAACTGCTGTATGAAGAGACCACTGTGCTCTGTTAGAGCTTAGGCCTTTTCCTAGGCCATGTGACATCATGTTCATCGGTCACATGGCCTAGGCACAGCTTAGTTCTTTTCAAGTGAATGAGGCTGAACTGCGATACCAAGCACAGCCACTATCAATGGTCCTGTGCTTGGTAAGCTGCAAGGAGGCCTCAACACTCAGTGGAGTGCTGCAGCATTGTCAAGCAGCTGACTGGAAGTTGGTTCTTTGGGGAAAACTGTACAATTTATACAAGATGAGATACAGTTGAGTATGGAGACATTCAGGTTTTGTATAGTATCCTGTAGGACATTTGTCTACAGATGTTGTAGCTGGACCTATTAATGTTTGATTGGTGACCGGGCAAGCCAAGGAAGTTTTGCATTCTGGAGGAGACATTCCTGGAAAGCACTTGCTGTGTGTGGGCGAGAACATAACGGGCGCCATGACAATAAATAGTCTTCTGCTAAGCACCTAGAAATGATCTAGGCAAAAACAAGGGTGTGTAATGAAAGTACCACATGGGCTTGGATGGCGGACAATTTAGCTGTGGGAGCTTCTTGTGCTTCTTGGTGGTACAAACAATCCCTCTACTGGTGTTCTGTCTGGGCTGTCCAAAGCATGTTTATTTGTGCATGTGTGTCTTCATGTAACTACTGCTCCCTACATCTCTAAACAAGTCAGAAGCAGCTTAGACAGTGAGCCATTCATAAAAATAACCATCCTGCTTTTCTCAGTCCAATGATGTGCCCCCTGTCAAGTCTATCGACTAGGCAAAATGTCTTTGAGTGCATTGTAGAAGCATGTCTAGCAGTCAACAATTCCTCACCAAGACGTACAATATCCTAAATTACCCTCTGAGAGCCTTTTTATAGGGCATTGGGCGAAGAACTTTTATGGCATCTTGTGGCAAGACCCAGTGTCTAATAAGACCACACCTGTAGTGATTTACATATCTCCTGGAGACTTACACCTTAACTGCATGCCAACTTTTGCAACAATCCGACATTTCTGTCTGGGTGCGTTATTTTTATTTTTTTTGTCAATGAGTGTATAAAGATTGTTACACATTCATTATACTGAGCATTAGAGACTCACAGAACATGACATTTGAATATACCTTAGAGGGGTTGTATTACCATGAAATGTTATTTAATATAATTCAGCATGAAAAACTAGATGCATTTGTAATTCCCTTTCTGTTATAAAAATACTTCAGTTGTGAGATATTCTCTTTATGTGATTATAATGGTGCCCCCTGGTGTTTCATCTCTATAGTAACGTGCACATCAATGTATTAAGGCGGTCGCACATTCTCAGTTCCATCCTTCAACTTCCCCTAGCCATATCTACTGATAGAATCTGTGTAGCAGAAGATAGATTCCCCCTGAGCTGTCAAGTGGAGAGAGCTGTAGCAGAAAGGACATGTCCCTGAAAAAGACACACCCCCAGCAAATTAAGATGTCCTCCTGAGCTGTGATAGGGAGAGAGCTGAAGACTGTAACATCAACCATTAAAACCATGTCAGCAGTATCAACGAATCACAAGTTATCACTAGGTTGTATTCATGCTGTCAGCTGTAAGCCATTCTAATCCTTCCCTGGTTCAGTGCTTACCGCAAAGGTCATATTGCTGTGTTAGACAATATTATTGACTTTCTGCTCAAAGTGCCCATACTAATTAATGTGGAAACACAAAGGTACTGCATCTGAATTTTAGGACCAGGCTTTATTTGGATACCTTGTATGAAATGTCCTTTACCAGTTCTGAATTTAAGAAACATCCAAAGAACCTATTACGACAATTTTTATTGCCATAAAACCACCAATTGGGTTCTATTTCTGAAATATTATAATTTTGTAATTGCACACCCCACCTTACGCTCTATTGTTAGGATATTCACCTCTGTTTAGGAGTGTGGAATATTCAGGCAATATAATATAATGAGGAAGGGGCGCTTATCAAAAATCAAAAAGTTGCTAAGTGTTAGTATCAGACAAGTCCATGTTCAGTATTACATAAATAGCTATTCCTCTGAAGGGTCACCATGTAAAACTACATTTATGACTTCCTATAAATTCTACCAGACATGACCACAGGGGTTTCCAGAAATCAGACCTGTGGCAATAAACTGATGACCGGGCTGGCTTTATTTCAGGAAGAGATTATCAGGTTCAGAGAACCCGTTTCACATACAACTCATCTACATTAAAGGGTTGTCCCATTAAGACAGCTTCTATCTAGACTTCATAGATGGGGATTCCATGCTTGGGACCACCCTCTTTTAGCCAGAACAGACATCTGCTCTGTATGAATGTTTACTGTTGGGGAAGACTTGACATGTAGTAATGAATTGGTTGCCCCATCATGGTCAACTCATCAAGGTCACCATGTACAGTAATATTAAATTTTTTGTAGTACTGGAAATGTTGCTGTAGGGCAAATATCTGGATGTCCATGGCTTCCCCCAGCAAAATCAACTGTTTGATGGGGCTTTTGGGAGCAGGACCTGGGGTGATCTCAGAATCACTACGAGATCGGCATTCTTAAAGGGCTTGTATCTAATAAGAACTTACTATATATGTTCCCCCTAGTGTTAATTCCAGGCATTTAAACTGCTAGACATTGTCTGTACTAGAGCTGGAGGACCCTATACCAATACAGCAAACGTTTGATGTACATGACAAAGAAGGAGTTAAGCATCTGTTAAACATGACATTTGAAGGTGCTTTTCTATCACGACATGATAGATGCATAATGTCTCTAAAGGATTGGTATCTGTATGAGACTCCCACTTTTTTCTCGTTGAAAAGAGGCTCTCAAAGGCTAATGGAAAATCAATTTCAGAGCCTGAGGCATTATTTTAGCTTTGTATGTTATTTGGTTGTTTGGAATGGCGCCAACAACCATCTGGTTAAAATTTTTAATTAGAATATGAACTGAACATAAAATCATCTCCTTCTGAATATTTCCTCCTCCCTTGTGTCACTTTGTCCTCCCTTTTATGCCTATCTTAAGCCTTTTGTTCTCTTCTGTCTGTCCAATCTTTAGGAATCCTTCTTATCTCACCGCTCAGGTTGTGTGGGTGTCTTTTGCATTTGTTCGTTCTACCTGACCTTGTGTAGCATATGTTCTCCATTTCTCTTCTGAAACCCCATTGTGCAGTGCCTCTTATGATTAAAAGTGGTGTTGCTATAGAGAATGCAATAATAAGTCATAGAAAAATCCTGAAAGCTTTGTCCAGGTGAAGAATTAGCATTGCATACGATCCGCTTTTATTATGTGTAAGCCTCCAAAATTGACCAGTTTTGTAGTCTTTCATTTTTGTTATAGTATTGTTCTTCCAAAAAGGATCAGTTCACCAAACTCATGGGGGCCTATTTCCGTACTGATATATGCCACTTTTGTGGGGTATGTCAGCCACAGGTTTTGTCGCAAGCCACTTTCTTGAGAGGTCTAAAAAAGGGATGGGGAAGAGGGCAGGCCAGTATGCCCGTCTCATTCATTATATGCCAGTTTTTGGCATACAAATTGACTTAAATCTAAGCCTGCACAGATGCTGGAGTAGATTTTAAATTGTCACACATACTACTGAAGGAAATGACAAAGTAACAGTATGCAGAGGCCTGCGCCTCCACATAACTTTGGAGCTTCCTCCAGCGATGGCAGTACAATTAAGACCAGCATCTAAATCGTAAGTCTAAAAGAGGTTGTCCCACTTCAACAATTGGTATTTATCATGTAGAGAAAGTTAATACAAGGCACTTACTAATGTGCTGTGATTGTGCATATTGACTCCTTAGCTGGCTGGATTTATTTTTCCATCACATTATACACTGCTCATTTCTATGGTTTTGACCACCCTGCAATCCAGCAGCGGTGGTCGTGCTTGCACACTATAGGAAAGAGCACTGGCCTATTGGCTTGTATCAGCTTCCTCTATGTCATACATACCACTTGCTGAAGTGCGACAACCCCTTTAGTAAATGTGTCCCATAGTTTGTAATATATAGCCTAAGTCCCCAAAGAAGGATCTCATAGACAATGACTGAGGCTGTATATATTTGCTTGCATATTGTATATCCATCAATTTCTGGCTAGTGCATCTGATCAAAGAATACAAATCCACACCCTGCAACTATCTTCACCTGAGTTACCCTGAAGGGCAAAGTTTTCAATGTGGGAAAAGCTTCTAAGAGTAGTTACACACCTCTCAAACGTATTGTCCCAGTCTTCTGCTCTAAAAAGAAAGGGTAAACTTTTATTTTACAAAATATGTCCAAAATGTTGAGGACTAGATTCTTATTTTGCCTAAAACTGAGCGTTTTTATTACATAACAGTCCTGTGAAGATAAAAACAGCTCATACATGAAATCTTTTATTTAGTAGATTTTATTTTTGCATAATGTATGCTAATGCACTCTGTCTCATCTAACATATGTTCTGGAGATGGGGAAATCCAGACTTTCTTTTTTTTTTTCATATTTTCACCACCTTCCCTGTCAACGAAGTTCCTGTATGAATTAATTATAGTAAGGGATACCAATTAGGAAGGATTGTGTAGGCGACACACATACTGTATTTATGGTAGAAAAACATTTCAGTTATTAGCATATAGCACTGCAATTAACACCATTGCGCTACTCCACAATGCTATGTTTAGAGGCTGAGATATGGGGAGCTGTTTGATTGTACACATTACGTGAAGTGAACAAGGTGGTCACCAGTCGTCAAAGTACTGTATAGTACCTCTAAAACAAAAAATTATTAACAACTACTTCTATTCTTCCATGTGACAGGTATATAGATTTCCAATTAAAGGGGTTATGCCATTATTAATGTAAAAAAATTAAATCAGACTTCATATTGTACATGATAATGCCTTTGTAACAAAGCTAGAACCAGTCCCGTACCTAACATGGATCCAGAGATCTCCCCATTCACTGCTCCTCTTGCTCTACTAGATTATTTCCAGCCTGGCCGTTCAGGGGTTGTGTTTTTTCGGCTGCAGTTCTCTCCCGGTAACTACCACAGCTTCTAACAGAACCTATATCTGGTGGAAGAAGATTTAAACTGAGCATGTTCTACAAGCTCAGTGAAACAGACGAAAAGTAAGGAAAATGTACTGTATACAGATAGATGTCTTGTCATTGAGTAATTTTTAATTACATGCAATTTCAAAATGATTCAGATCCGAGGGCTGGTTAAGGCAAATGCATTGTAAATTCCAGTATTAAGATCTCAATACCAGAATTAAACAGCCGTTTTGATTTTGCCCATCATGATGCATCCGTTCCATTAGGGGTTGTGTTAAATCAAAACAGAAATAAGCAGATCCGTCACTAAATACATTGAAAGTCAATGGGTGATGGATCAGTTTTTTTAGGCTCCCTAAAAACAGATCTGTCACCGTTGACTTACATTGTTTTCAGTGGCGGAACAGTTTTTTTTCTGATTTTTTGACCAGAAACAAAAATGCAGCTTGCAGCAGTTTTGTGTACGGTCACAAAGCGGACTGTGGCCGGAACGGAAAACATCTTGATGCATCCGGAACAGATCTCATTCCATTCTGAATGCATAGGGACTAAACATAAAAAATGTTTTCGGTACTGAGGTCCTCTGCCAGCTCTCAATACTGTGAAATTAGCCTTAAAAACCTAGAATAAGATTTGGGACACAACCACTTTAAAGCACCTGCTAAACAATCCCCCATATTTTACCTTCATGTACTCTGGTGAGAGAGATGGGGCGAGGTGGGGTTGCAATGGGATATTAGTTTTTATTAGCATTCGAGAGGGCGCACTTGCATACAAATGTAGCCTGTGAGCAGGGTGTCATTAGATGGCTGGGTGCCATGATTTAAGTACCTAATTAAATTTGAGGATTAAGCCCTACTTTATTACATTGACAGCTTGCAATGCTACTAAAGCAATGGGACAGACCATTATTCTCGAGCCTAGCGGTGCTCCCATTAGGATAAGACTACACAGCGCCATCATGCTTATCTCTAAGAAGGTAACAGAGCATGACTCATATAGGCACACACATACAAAATTGTAGCTAATAATCCATAGCACTCATAACAGTTAAGTAACAAAGCCATAAAAATATAATTACTGGTAATGGATGAGTCTAGTTCAGATGAATGAACATATCCATGTAAGCAGAAAACACTGAAAATAACTTTCCTAGCAACAAGCACATCAGTCATTAGCCGCACTGTTATATCTGTGCCATAAACATATTTGCAGTTTAATTTAAAGGGGTTTCCAGGAAAAGATATGTTTGACTTATCCTCAGGATAGCTCATCAGTATCAGATCTGCGAGGGTGCAACACCCAAGACTCCCGCCAATCAGCTGTTAGTTAAGGCCTTGAACGCCGCAGCCTCTTACTAGGGTGTTGACATCGCTGTACATCGATCACATGGCTTATTGCAGCTCAGCTCCATAGAAGTGAATGGTGCTGAACTTCAATATCAAGCATAGCCACTATACTATGTACGACACTGTGCTTGGTAAGCTGCCCGGAGCCTCCATTGCCCACCAGAGTTCCGTTGAGCATAGTGACTCCTTGAAACAGCTGATCAGCGGGTTTGCCGGGAATTGGACCCTGCTGATGTGGCAACGATGGCCTATTCTGAGGATAAGTCATCATTATCTTTAGTAAGATAACCCTTTTAAGAAAAAGAGGATTTCACCCTGATAAGTCACACTAACAATACTGATAGTAATAGCCACATGGTGGTGGTGTTAACCGATTATCCACTATACCTATAAACCAGGGCATAGGCTTGCCATTGCTCAGTGGAAGATGGTTTCACGCACAGGGTATTTAAAAAAACAAAATTTGGAAAGAAAAATTTGCAAGTGCAATTTCTGATGCACTTTTTGAGCCAAATCCAAGTGTCTCCGACAGCAGGAGAATTCCTTTATATGTCCCTTTTCTTTTGAAATCACCCCTGGCCTTGGCTTAAAAATCCGAAGGAACTACGGAAATGGTATACAAAAAGACAAAACAAAAAAAAGGGTTTGTGAAAACTCTTATAGCTTATTTCTAAGTACTGAGTTTACACTTCAGTTATTTGGTCAGTTACTTCCATCAGTTATGTGAGCCAAAACAAGTAGTGAAGCCTACAGAGAGCACCTGGTGTTGGCTCATTATAACTGAAGGACATAACTGACCAAATAACTGAAGTTTGAACTTGGCCTTAGTAAGCAACGGCTGTTTCATTTCAATTGATGAAGTGTCTGCTAACATGAAACGGCGGTCACCTACTTACCGTACGTGTGGTATTATCCACCCGTTTTTTATCCTGCATAAAAAGCCAATAAAGGCTGCAATCCTTTTGAATGATGAGTGCCGTGATATCTATCTTTTCTCATTTGGAATACTTGTATGGACTTGTAGCACCACTATCGGGACATGTGGAACCCCAAGTCCTAGGATGGAGGCACCTATCTGAGTCTAGGTGGTGCCAGCTCTACGTTACCTATTCTGTTGGACAATTCTTCAAGGGCTCACCTTTTTTTCTGATGATGGAGATTACATGGTTAATACAGAATTTTAGGTAAAAGGCTGCTTATCAGATAAGCTTTACTAATGAAACAATTAGATGTAGATAACGAAGCAAGATTGTTAGTCCCTTTCACTTTACCTAACTCTCTGTGTAATCCTCACACTTGAATGAGTATTGATCCCTCCGTCAGAAAAATTGACTGTGTACTGTGGGGAGAAGTGGCAATTATTCATCCTCAGCCCCCAGTTTTAAGAAGAAACTCCTGTGTGCCCCTTGCATAGTAAGCTGCAGTTTAAGGACAGATCCTCAATCTTTTACACTAAGCGAGCGTTCTCTTTTATCTCTTTCGGAGTAATAATGAAACCTATTTTTCTGAACGAGTATTTTCTTTCTATTTGATCAACAATGGCAGCTGTTCATTTTCTGGCCGAGTGAATCCTGAAAACGGCAGTTACCTTGCAAGTGATGAATGCTGTATGACGCTTGACTGTCTCCATCTTCAATAGTTTAGTTCTTACCCTGACAAGAAAAGCTTTAGAGTCTCCCCGGACCTACTAATAATATTTCATGGGATTGATTATTTATTGTGTTTGTGAAGCAGGTCTGGAGAACTTTTAGCTAATAAAGAGATCAGCTTTGCTGATGGAGGAAAAAAAACACTGTCTTCATGAAATCATAGAGGGCAAAATGTTAGGGTGATAAATCTGGTGGGTTTGAAAGAAATTTATTGAATTATTTCTAAAACCTCAAACTGGGCTTTTATTAAAGAGGAATTTTGATAAATTATAATTGTGCGACCAAATCAGGTTTAAAAAAAAAAGTTATTCCTTCTCAATATTCACCATTGTATGAATGTTGCATGCAATCTGTCATCCAGATCCCTTTCCGTAGCATTCAACTATATCACCATCTTGAGGACAGGTGCATAAGAACTAGATTCTCCTAGCATTAATTAATTAATGCTGAGAGCATCAGGTTGCTAGGAATTTTCCTTATAGGGTCTATGGCCAGTCATCCCCTAATCCAGTCAGACATATATGAATTAGAGGACCTACAATAGCATCCATTGAATTGCCCTCAAAGCCCCAAACCTTCTCAGTACCCCCGGTGCAGGTCTTTCAGCAGAGGAGTAACTGGTTATGCTTGGGCACTAATGCAAAATCTGAATCAAGACTCACACCTAAAATATGGCATTTAGAATGCGTTACCTTTTTATGTGACAGAGGGTCCCTTGGTCCTTTAAAGCACCTAGAATCATTTGTTGCTGCTACCCCTATGTCTCATATAGCTATGCCCTTGTTTTTCAGAATGTGCATCCCGCATCTTTGGTCTATGAAGTTTAACATGATAGCTGTCATATTGGCCAAAATTGTCCGAAGGAAGACTATAAAGGAAGCTCTCTTTAGACCCCGACACATACAGCATTATTAACAGCTTGATCACACTACCCAATTGTTTGTACAGTAGTTGTAATTAAATTGTGCCTACAACTCACTGGCACACTAGGCACCCAACTACACTTCCTCCCCTAGCCTCCCAAACCCTAATCATGAGACCAGAATATCCCATTTGCCCAATATTCCTTAATACCCCTTTACATGGCCCAATATAGCAAGCAATTGTCTTGAACTATTCTTTCCTGACAACCGCTTGCTCATTAAATATCTTGTTAACTTGCTTTAGGGCAATATTATCCTCCTCACATGTGTCCCTTGTCCTGTACATAAGGGGAATTAGGTCTTTAAATACTGTTATGATATTTCTTGGCTATATCATAGAGTAAATTACAAGAACAACTCTGCAAGTTAAAGCAGGCACAATAGAGTTTGCTTTGAATTTAAATTTCCTCCAGCCCAAGCTTAACATTGATCAGTCATCAACAGTAAAAAAATAAAATAAATGTAGAAAATTGGCACATGCTAAGCACATTTCTATACCACCCCCACCATGTCAAGCTTGGAAAACTGTGGAAATGCATTTACTGCCATAGAAGACATTAAGTGCTTGGGATTAAACACTCAGTATACTGTATATAACTCACTAAGCTAACTCAATGCGTCTATTACAGTGTCCGGTAATAATGGTATTTGGCCGAAGTTGATTGGTCCAATTTGCTTAAAAATGTATAAAGTGCTTGCTGAACTCAAGTGACTGAGTTATGTTAATGCCTCTACAAATAAAATCTGCTTATGAGTGAATAAAATAACCCAGGACATATATATTATAAATGCATTAAGCTGAACACAAAGTGATAACATGGAGCATGTTTTTTTAGTACCACAACATGAAGCTCATTTTATATGGGCAGATAGCATCTCATAGAGTTCCAGGATAACAGCAGAGGATGTGATCAATTCACAGGTTACATTTCACTCTGGCTCTGCTTTCCTCCCCGCTCTATTTTTTCGCTACAATGCTTCTTCCCAACCATAACACCATCACATCTTCCACTATTATAGAGATGTACAGAGAGAAATTTCTTTGCACCTCATTCCATCTGTACTTTCTTGTAACAGTGGTGCAGAACATGCAGAGAAATCAACATTTATACAGCAGGTACAATTCCTGATTTCAGAAAAAAGAAATTCCATCCAGTCCATCTTCGTGTTAAAAATGATCTCCTAATATGACAGAAAAAGCCAACACTAGGGGAACCTACTTTAGAAATGGCATCAATTTCAATATACATAGTAACATAGTAACATAGTATATAAGACCGAAAAAAGACATTTGTCCATCCAGTTCGGCCTGTTTTCCACAAGTTGATCCAGAGTAAGGCAAAAAAAAACTTTGAGGCAGAAGCCAATTTTCCCCACTTAAGGGGAAAAAATTCCTTCCCGACTCAGAATAACTCCCTGGATCAACCACCCATCTCTAGTAGCTATAACCTGTAATATTATTACACTCCAGAAATACATCTAGGTCCCTCTTGAATTCCTTTATTGTACTCACCATCACCACCTCCTCAGGCAGAAAGTTCCATAGTCTCACTGTTCTTACCATAAAGAATCCTTTTCTATGTTTGTGTACAAACCTTCTTTCCTCCAGACGGCAGAGGATGTCCCCTCGTCACAGTCACAGTTCTGGGGATAAATAGATGATGGGAGAGATCTCTGTACTAACCCCTGATATATTTATACATAGATATTAGATTTCCCCTCAGTCATCTTTTTTCTAAGGTGAATAACCCTAATTTTGATAATCTTTCAGGGTACTGTAGTTGCCCCATTCCAGTTATTACTTTAGTTGCCCTCCTCTGAACCCTCTCCAGCTCTGCTATGTCTGCCTTGTTCACAGGAGCCCAGAACTGTACACAGTACTCCATGTGTGATCTGACTAGTGATTTGTAAAGTGGTAGGACTATGTTCTCATCACGGGCATCTATGCCCCTTTTGATGCAACCCAATATCTTATTGGCCTTGGCAGTAGCTGGTTTTTACAGCTTAGTTTGCTGCTTATAAAAAAAAATATGTGCAATTTTATGCTATGTGGCTGCATTCACATTAGAATCCTGCCCTCCATTATTTAGAGCCAACGGCTTAATGGATTTTTTGGGATCCTAGCATACAGTGGGGAGAATTTATGAAAAGCTGGTGTTTCTTATGTTACTCTTATTAATATAAAGCACACAGTTATTAAGAGATGCAACTTGCTGCATCTCGGGAGGTCCGTGTGCCAGGAATCAAAATTTATGGCAGCTAGGAGCTGGAGTAAATTGCTGGTGTAGTTTACAAAGTAATATTTAAAGGGGTTGGCCACTTTATGGCTACTGTTGACCACTGTTGGGAGTATAGTGCAGGTGCAGTGTTAAAATATAGGAGGATTTGCCTAACAAGGAACTATGGCTTGTGGTTTGTGAAATGTAGCAAACAGCACGGAATATCAGCAAAGGCTATATTAGTAAGTGCCAATTTGCCAAATACTCGTCCTACATACACATTGGTCAACAGCAGTCAGAAAGTGGCCAACCCCTTTAATTTGTCAGGCCACACAGGCTCCACCAGTTCCTTCCCATGTCCAACTCATTTTTGAGGAAAGTGGCAACTGTGGTGTAAATTTGGAAAAAGTCACACATTTTTGGACAAAGCTTTTCTTCCTCAGAAAACTGGTGTAGAGGGCTTAAATTCCCCCCAATGAGTATATTAGGTCATGTTGCCCTGTGCGGTACTCTCTATTGACACCCCTCTCCCTCATATTGTGTAGTCATATGGTTAATTTCATATGGTATACAAATAATCATCCCAAAAGAGTCAAATTTCTCGCTCCATACATTAAGTCATCAAAATAGTAGTGCTGTATTTTGCCCAAACTAGATTTGGTACATTTACCTAAATAACAGCTTTAAAGGCTATGTACACCTTTGCGGGCAATGTTTTTAAATTATTGCATTGTACTTATTTTGAGCAAATTTTTGTTTTCAATTGGTCTTTATTAAAAATATGGAATCCTTTATTGTGTACAGAGCTGAGATGCTCTACTAGCTGCCTGTGGATTTTTTGTCTATTCAGTTATCTGGGGAGCAGGCAGGCTCCTTATCTCTTCTCTATGATATTATAAACGCCCATTATATCTCAGTTCTTATCTTACTGATAAGAATGTGGCTTAAATATGTGTTTATTATGACCTCTCAGTAGTTTAGAGATAAGGCTTATTAGATGACCGGCAAAAAAAGAAAGTAAAAGTACCAGTCGCACAATTAGAAAAACAGTTAATCCTTTGTGACAGAATGGCTCAATATTTTTTAATGAAGGCCAATTTAAAATATGATTTTTATCCAAAAAATGAGTAAAATGCAATCACAAACAAAAATTGCCTCTAAAAGTGTACATAGTCTTTACATTGTGCAATCATATACTGTCAAACACAATGTATATATTATACCTCTTTATAACGCTCAACTAATACTTCCGTACAATGATCTCATAGCTCCATTTATAATGTCGTCTAAAATACAATATGACTGCCACATGAGGTGTCCGCTTAGCATGGACAACTGATCACACAGTCAACACCCAGCCCTGTCACAGCTTGAGTGAACCTATCAGCTCTATTTCAACTGGAAGCCAAATGAGAAGAAGTCAACATTCTCCAATGTTGAAAGCTTTATAATGGGTGCTATATGTGATGTCACAGACCAATGTGAAAAAAATAAATTCATGAATATATGCCATACCGATGTTTCGTTGGTTCCCTAGAGCCCTGAAAGATATATAGGGTATGCACTCCTGCATCTGTAAGTATGTATGCAGAGGAGGCCATTGTTTTGTTGGATGTGATCAATTTTCATGTCATGGTGTCAGTGTTATAACGTGATTGCTCTTTTGTTGTAGTTGTTTGGACCCTGAATGGTTCAATATATAAAAGTGCTAAAACTAACGAACAAAGATGTCCCCATTGATTACACTGTAGAATAGTGTCACTTGCTATCTATCAAAACCACTTGGAACTGGAGTTGTGCTCATTAATTCAGTTAAATGTCGAATTGATGAATAGACAAGTGTAAAATTATTAACCCAAGGGTCATCAGTCTAATTGGTAGCTCTTACACATTCATAACATCACCTGGAAAAAATTACCAAAATCTGTATGTTCTGTTACTGCAGTCACATTCCCTTCCATCTGTCCCATACTACATGTTCCTATACTACATGCTAACCTACAAAATGTACGTTAGAAAGAAATACTGTAGGGATATGTCAAAAGCTTTTGCTTATAGTCCTAACCATGGAAACACATGGATTTGCATAGGAACTGTAGACTAAGAACGGCTGGATATTTTCTGATCTAGACTAATTGCTAAGTTATTGCAAATTAAAGTATCCTTATTTTTATTTTAGTTAGGGCTCATGCACACGACCTTTGTTGTTTTGTGGTCCGTTTTTCACGGATCCGTTAACTCCTCTATAGTTCCATTATTCCACAAAGCACATACCGTATGGTTTCTGTATGCGATCCGTATTTTGTGGATCGGAAACTGAAACAGTAACTTATTTATCATAAAACACATGAGCAATACGGGCTGGGCATAGCATTTCTACAGTATGAATCCTCAGAATACGGATAAAATATGGATGACATCCGAGACTTGAATGGGGTCTCGGACCGTGATTTGCGGACAACAATAGGACATGACCCAAAATGTAGCGGAAAAGAAAAAACTGAAATACGGAAACGGGATGCATATGGAGTACATTTAGTTTTTTTATGCGGACCCATTGAAATGAATGGTTCCGTATACGGAAAGTATACTGAACGCAAAAAAGAAACGGTCCATGTACGAAACGCAAAAAACGTTCGTGTGAACGAGCCCTTACATTGAATGGTTATAAAGGTGTGCATATCCTTTAGAAAATAGGATCTTCTTTAATGCAAATAATTGGTGGCTAAGCCAGAATTTGATGAATATTTATATCCTTGGGTGTTCAAGTTGCCCTGGGAAGGTGTTCATATGTTGCAGATCCTTGGTTTGCAGACTGCAACATGGACAAGGTAGTGTGAATGAGCCTTAAGGGAAATACCAAAATGGAGAGGCCAGGAGAGCGGCAGGCATTCTTTAATATACTGTGTGAACACATTTACTGCATAAGTAGAAACACAATTATCATTCCTTCATTTTGCTTTCTCAATTTCAACTTCTTTTGCATCTTTGTGAGCTCATAGACATAACTTTCCCTCACCGAATTATACAGAACAAAGTCCATGCTCATTAAAGGCTTTGTAGAATAAATCTAATTTGAGATGCGCTACTACTTTAGGAGCCAAATTAGGGGACTTCTCTTGGCTTTGTAAAGCTCTCTTTTTGAAACCTAACCTTCACGCTGGATAGCTACTTCTCTAACGTCTATTGACATATCATCTCTCTAGTGCTTTCCTGCTATGTGATTCGTATTACAGCTTTTTAAAAATGTGTACTTTTTTTAATAGGCGTTTTTATGTTCTGTTTAATTTTCTAGAACAATGAATGGAAAGCTGTAGGCTAGTTTAACACCCAGAGTTCATATGTTCATAGCCTCGAATCCTCCACATTTGTTAATGAATGCTACTGTAATCCGTGGGGGCTGTCTACTATGGGATGGATGTTATCTTACACACCAAACTGACACCTGCTCATTTAGATTAGGTTTTTGGAAGCTTTAATAGCTGTTTAAATACCCACCAGGGATATGGAGACAAGGTGTCAGTTCATACAAAGGACATCAATTTATTTGTTATCACGCAAGAGACTGAAACTTGTTTAAATTAGAACAGCAATCTGGCATTTTTACTCCTGAATTTTCTTGTCGCTAATTTAAAGGATTTATATGTAATAGCTCAGGGCTTCTCCAACTGTGAGATAAGCCCTACTGGTGAGATGCCCCCCAAGTTTTTAGTGGGGCACAGCTGGATAAGTAGAGATCATGCTGTACATGTCTTTCCCCAGCTGAAATATCACATAGTACATGACAATCTCTTTCTAAGAAAGCTAGGACGAGCCCTGTACCTTACATGGGTCCAGAGATCTCCCCATTTATTGCTCCAATTGTTCTGCAAGATTCTCTTCAGACTGGGAGCTCAGGGGGGTGTCCTTTCTGCTGTAGCTCTTTCCCTGTAACTGACACTGCTTGTAACAAGAGATATGGCTGGTGGCAGGTGAAGATTTAAATGAAGCCCCTGTGACCACCTCAGGTCAGGTGGAGAAGAAATAATGAAAAGAACAAACAGCAAGTGGAATTATACAGATACATTATATTGAATAGCTTATAGGCTATACTACATTTAAATTACTTGCAGTTACAAAAGTATTTAGATCCAGGTGCTGTTTTCTTTTTAGCAGGTTTAGGAGTCCAATAAAGAGGAAATTCAGATACATTTTTCATTTTTATTGGGGCTTTAACCTCTGGTGATCCGCAAGCAGTGATATACCTCCAATTGAGACAGACCACGCAACTGATATAGGGCCCGCAGTGAAGGAAAGGCCCGGATCCCTAATTATACTCGTTACTGTGCAGCTCCACTATAGTATCCCTATCATTAGTGGAAAAAGCTAAAGGACCTGTGATGATGTCATCACAGGTCCTGTATACCTAGTAAAGGAACTGCACAAAGAATGGTGTAGTTCCCAGGTTACATATGAGCATCTGCCTAGACCTGTGATGACATCATCATCACAGGTCCAGGCAGATGCGATGTTAGGGAGGCTTGCTCCGTCCTCGTCTGTGATTGACTGCTCCCCCCAACACCGGATGTTTACATCCGTGTAAAGAGAGAAGCAGCAGCGGCGGTGCAGGGATCAGGTGCAGCGCAGGGAGCAGAGAGCAAGGAAAGTATATTCCCTGTGGGGGGCCCGGCACATGGGGGGGGCTGTTTATGATATTGAACAACCACTTTAAGTTCAGAATTGACTCAGAACTGAGGGCGGAGAAGGGGCACCGATGCCTGGGCTCTTGAAACCAAGGTTTACTTTTTGATCTTTTTTATTATTCAGATTTTAATAAAATTCTATAATCTAGTGCTAAATCGGCAGGATTCATATCCTGCACTATGTGGTTAAACAGCTAGGAATGAGTAATCTCTTATTAACACATTCGTGTCTATGACCACGTCCATGAAAAAAAGAATCGCTGTTTTATCTGTGAACAGGGGCAGACTGGCCATAGACCCTACAAGGAATTTTCCCAGAGGGCTGATGCTCATGGGCCACCCAAACCCTCCTCACTGCCGCTGCCTGGGTACATACTACTGGGGGAACTATAGTGGTCAATATTAGAGGAAGTCCAGGCATCATGCTGAAGTTAGACTTGGTGCTATGGCCCACATCTTACCTCCTAAGCCCCCTGCTCCATATCTACATTAGAGACAACTGGAGGAGGAGGTCAAAATGTGGCAGCTATTGATGGCCACCACAGGTTAACAGCTTCTGGGGAGGTATTTTGTATTACACTTTGGTATTTGATTCTGTGGGATGGTATTCCATACTGCACTATGGTACTATATGTATTGGCTCTATCTACTTGTGTGGGCCCACCTTTTGTCAATTTGGACCCACTAACAACATTAGGGCAACTTTATTGCTTTTCTCCAGGGCCTCTTTAAGTTCTTAGTCCACCCCTGTCTTTGAAGATGTCCATGAAGGGCCTATTGTTGGTCTATGGACTCACTTTTTGCCCTCCATGTGTCATCCATATTGCATATGCATTGCTAGGCTGAAAAGGGGATTTCTAGGGCATCTTCTACCAGTGGTCAGTGAAAACCACCAATGCCTTCTGTCTGTGTTCTGTCAGTGCTTTCCACGGACCCATAGACTTCAGTAGCCGTGTTTTTTGCAAATCACAGCCCAAAGTAGTACATGTCACCATTTTTTTCAAGGATGTGTCAATAAACACTTTAAAAACAAGGACTTTGTGTACTGTTCTTGGAGAACACAGATAACGCCCGTGATTCACTGACCTGTGAATTGGCCCTTAGAAAGTCAAGGGGAAAAAAAAATACGTTGTAGATATAGTTTGGCTCCACTGATTATAGGAATGGGTGGGTGCTCCAACTCAAGTATTCCCCTTTACTAAAAACTTGAAATCAAACCGCAATATAGTTGGGCACTCCTTATGTGGATTATGTCAGAGAATACCATACGATATTTCGGTACCATTCAATAAAACAACACATTTAATAACAAAATCATACACATCTCAGATATCTGCTATTCAACACTAAAATCAACTGTAATGAATAAAACGTCCAACAGGGGCACCCCTTCTCTCAGTGCTTTGTGTGTCTTCTTATGCAGAACAAGGGTCTTTGGGCCCCCTCAGGCTCCTGGGCCCGGTAGCGACTGCTACCTCTGCACCCCCTATAGCTACGCCCATGCATCCATAGACATAAATGGATGCACCGGTATTTGATCCTCTGTTCGGATTGGATATATCTCTACATATATGGATCCACTGCTTGTCCTAGAGAAAGTCTCGATTGTTGCAGGCCTGATGAAATTTACACTGGATATACTTAGCGCTTATATAACAATCCAAGCTCTTACCATAAGGAGTGCCCAACTATATTGCGGTTTGAAAAAAAAAATATCAGACCTTGCTGGTACTCTAAATTGCACACATCAATGTGGCCCTCAAAAGGTTGTTAGCATTTTGCACAATTGTCTGTAGCTGTTACTAGCCTAACCTATTGTATTGGCTAGATTAGGTGGATTCCATATACCATTCTAAATACAGTTTTTTTTTTAAATAAAAAGTTGCAATACATTTGGCACAGATTCAGTGAAAGTGTTCTGTAGGACAATGGTTAATATTCATCAGTAAATCCAGTAATTCTTAACATGCCTGCAATAAAACTGCAGTTGTGGATCTGTCATTGTAGCTTGTTGTTGGGAAGATGAAAGGTTAATAGGGAGCACTGTAGTAATAAAAAGATAATGAATAAAAATGTCTATTCGGATGATTTCCGGAGCTCAAAACCAAATAATTCCATTCTGTCTAAAATATTTAAATGCAGCAAACAGACATGATTTATAGCAGGGTAAAGAGCAGATACCATGTGATCTTCCACCTTCTGGTATAAGTGAACATCACTGAACAGTCATCTCTATTTTCTACATTGTTCTCATTCTTTCATGGCTAATAGTCGCTAAACATTTCTTTATAGGGAGCATAATAGATGTAGAAATAACATTTGGGTTTGTGCAGGCTACATAGGGCAGTGAGTCTATAAACCCCTGATCTACCCCATGATCTGCACCATGAATCTTGAAATAAGGTATGGTCCTTTCTGAAAGAAATTCCTCCAACCATCAGGGGCAGACAGATGACATAGAAGCATCAAGCAGAAAATGGACCCCAGGTTTATATTTCCCAACATTGCTAATCCAAATACCCACTAGGAGGTACACACCACACTTTACAGACATTATAATATCACTGTCTCCAATGGGGCTCACAATCTAAGTTCCCTATCAGTATGTTTTTGGAGTATGGGACAAAACCAGAGTATCTTGAGGAAACCCACGCAACCAAGGGGTGAACATCCATTCAGATGTTGTCCTTGGTCAGATTCTAACCTACGTAAATTATTTGAGGCATGTATCTCATGGGATATACAGTACCTGTCATAGGTTAATTACTCAGTTTTCAGAATATAGACAGGTAACAGCAGACATAACCAGATCAGGGTATAAAAGCCAATACTGGAAATTGATTATGCTACTGCTGGTAGATCTATCTATCTATCTATCTATCTATCTATCTATCTATCTATCCATCCATCCATCATCTTTGTCCCTACATCTATCTTTTTTTATTGATCTACCATGTCTCCCTGTCTATCTATCTATCTATCTATCTATCTATCTATCTATCTATCTATCTACCTACCTATCCCATCCCTCTGTCTATGATTAGTCTATTCTTGTAAATGTCAATCTTTGCAGCTCAATAAATGCACAAGCAAAGTAAAAAAACAAGGTTCATTTTATGAGCAGATCAGAAATATCATTACAAAGAACCTCTATTAATAAACCAGAATGAAAATGAAATGTTGATTTAGTATGGCACAAAGTGGGGCAGAGCATGTTCATATCAAGTTATTTCCCACCTATGTGAGTTTATTGCCTGAGCATGTTGTAGCTTTTAATGTGATGTCATCATATTGGATCTTTCTATGAGAGCTGAATACAAATGCGTTCTACATATCGCCATCCACAGATAGATATCAACCATAAAACACTGGGAAATCGCTCTGTGACTTATCCACACATCCAAATAGTAATTGTGCATTTTGTACAAATCCATAACAAGTACATATAATTTCTGGAATGTTAGTGCTTTATTTTCAAGCTCACTGCATTGGGAAAAAGTTACATAAAAAATTTACTTTAACAATATTGTAATAGAAAAAGTGTCCAAAGCAACTAGAATGTATAGGGTCACTACTGATTAACTGACACTTCTATAATAGGACATTACATACTGTACATTAAGTAACAATTCCAGGGTATATATCTCTATTTACTCTTTTTTGCTATCTTAGGGCTCCTTCAGACTGCATATTATGGTGACCCATAGCAGTCTCTGGTGCCACACTGTACCTGAGTGAATATCGGCACTTAGCAACATCCCTAGCAACCAATTGGAAAGTTGCCTTCCCCTAAGTGTTGATCAAGAATATCCTAATCGCAAATTTTTATCGCAAATATATTACATTGCCGATTTTCGCAATCAAGTAAATATTAACTGGAGATCACAAATTCTCAAATTTTCGAATTTATGGCAGGGCGAATTCTTATATTGTCTATGCCGCTCATCACTAATCGGACTTATGTGGCAAGGGTACTTGCGAGTCCCCAGGTGAAGAGGGACATTTTTTTATTGCAATATCTCTAAACCCCATGGATGAAAGTCCTTCATTTGTTTGCAAAGGTTAGATCTTCTTAAATGGGGTTTTGAAGCCTGTTAATATTAATGATCTATCCTCAGGATAGGTCTTCAATATCTGATCGGCGGAGGTCTAACTCCCAGCACCCCCACCAATCAGCTGTTTGAAAAGGCAGTGATGATCCATGTGAGCATTACTTCGTCTTGATTACGCTATCCATAATTACAAGTACTCACTCCTTGCACTGGAAAGGAGTGATTAATTGAAATTACACTACACCACAGCTACAGGGGAGACGACCCATACTGTAATGAAGAGGAAGCAGCGTTCGCATGGACAGTTGCCTCCTCTTCAAACAGCTGATAGGCAGAGGTGCCGGGTGTTGGATCCCCGCAGAACAGATATTGATGAGCTATTCTGAGGATAGGTCATCAATATAAACTGGCTGCACAACCCCTTTAAGGCTAGGTTCACATATGCAATGCGAACTCCTGCAGCCGGATCCAGCAGAAAAACAGACTGACATAGTTCACTGACATAACCAGATAGGGCTTTGCACCACCGGATCCCTATGAACAACAATGAGATCCAATGGGGATCCAGCAGCTTTCCGTCATAAATGATGGATTTTGGACCGACAGAAAGTTCTGCATGGACCACTTATTGTCCTGCTGAATGCTGGCATTCATGCCTTTGATGTCATTGTAGTCAATGGGGATCTGGCAGTGCGCGGCCATATCTGGCTATGTTGGACACGTTGAACTCCAGAAGTCTCTTCCACTGATGGATTGGGCTACCAGAGTTGACATCTCATATGTGAACATAGCCTTAATCTCCTATAGGACCACTATACCGTGAAGCAAAGCATTGTAAGATAAAATATTCCTGATATATGCACTGTATTAGTGGTAGCAAGTGAATGGTTACTATAATGGGATTCCTGTATTATTTTAGCGTACTATAGTCCTTAGTGGAAGCAGGATTCTTGCTTGGCTCGCTTTTTCTTTTTATTCTTCCTTTTGCTCTAGGTATCTATATTTTGTTTGTGAGCGATATCCGATTACTCTTTTGCAATAGATATCTCATGCAATTATATTAACGTTTAGTGAGGTTTTAGTGGGAGGAGTTAAATTTTGTACTCTGCAGGATTATGATAAGGGGATTTATCAAGGTTTATCACAACCTTCAACTTCACATAATACAGGAAAATGGTGAAACGTGCTGACAGATGGGTTTTGTGCATCAGCTTTCAGTAGCAGATAATGCGGTACAAAGAAAGGGTTTAATGTGTATGCGTTACAGAAACAGGTGATGTCTGCACGAGAAATGATTGCATGCATCTTCCTGAAGTCTGTGTTATCCTAGGAGCTACATGTCATATATAACATCAAAAAAAGATAGATTTTGATATAAAGTATCCATGATAAAACTTTCATGGTATAACTTCCTCAACCGCTATTTATTTTTCTGTTAAATACAATTACATTTCCTTGGTGTCTGAAATGGGTAGCTTGGGAAAACAGAGGAATTTATGTAAATTTGTAAAATTGTAAACTTTTTTGCTTTCACTGTTCTCCTAGATCAGGGGTGCACAACCTGCGGCCTGCGGGGCCATGGTTTGTGGCCCCCGTCCTGCTGGACAGAAACACGGCTGATTGTGCAATCAGCTGTGTTTCTTCCTGGAGCGCCACACAGCAAAGGATGACAGCCCCTGTCCCTGCACTGTAGCAGGAGTCTGGAGCAGGACTGGTCCCCGGCTTTCAGTGAGAATGGGTGAGCAGGGTAGAAGGCAGGCGCAGTCGGGTGTCTTGGGGGAAGACACAATGAAATAAAAAATGAAAAAATACAAATAAAAGGAAAAATATAGAAAAATAAAAAAAAGTCAGTGTCCCCCAGAGGTCTTTTTAACATACATGCAGTGTTACAAAAATACATACAGAGTTACAAAAATATATTAAAAAAAAAGAATTTTAACAAATAATGTATATATAATAGGAAAAAAGGGCAAAATAAAATTGTTCACTGTCCCCCTAACAGCCTGTTTATGACCTCTTGGGGGATATTTGAAATATAAGTAATAAAGTGATTATGTAAAAAATACAAATAAAAAAAAGGTAACTAAAAACTAAAAAAGTCAGTGTCTTTTTGTAGCAGAAATCTATTTAAAAATAAGTTAAAAAAAGAGAAAATAATAAAATACATAAAAGAAAAAAAATTGCCACATCAACCAAAACCATTACTATCAATTCATAACCCCATTCACATGAAACTTTTCATATTATATAATAAAATGATCCAAAACAATAGGGAACTAATTATAATAATTTGCATATATAAAGAATGAGCTATAGTTTGAATAAAAATGAATAAATATGACAAAAAAATTGTACAGTTTCTTGTACATATAAAATATACTGATATAAAACAAAAAAATATATTAAAAAGCCCTGTGTCGTATAATAAAAAGCTGCAAGTTATTTTGGTAGTCCAACAACTAAAAAAGCTACAAGTGTTTGAACCCTGTACGCTAAACCACAAAGTGATTGGCCATTGAGGCCTTTTCAGGACTGGTCATTAAAAGGTTAACCAATAACCGCTTTCCCCACTAGTAAGGCCTCATGCACATGACCATACTGTGTTTTGTGGTCCCCAAAACACGGATACCAGCCTTGTGTGTTTTGCGGAACGGAGCAATGGATGTGGGTAGCACACGGAGTGCTGTCTGCATCTTCTGTGGCCCTGTTTAAGTGAATAGGTCCGTATCCAAGCCACAAAAAGTGCGGCTCGGATGCAGACCAAAACAACGGTCGTGTGCATGAGCCCTCAGGGAAAGTGCTTACTGGTTATTGTAGGGCACCTACAGTATATCTAGGGGTGCAGGAGGCGGTAATAACCAATGAGCGCCATCCTCTGCAGTGAAAGAAAGTGCTTACTGGTTATTGTCTCGCTCTCCATCTTCCACTCCTGGAGCACCTCTCCAGCAAATGACTGACTTCAGCGGTGAGGCACTGCTTGTGGCCACATCACCACTGAAGCCAGTCATTGGCTGGAATGGAGCATGGGACTATACCCATAGCCAGCCGGATGTGAACAGCGCAGGGACCAGAAGATGGAGACAGAGGCAGGAAGCAGGTAAGTATCTTCTGTTTCAAGGCCATGCTGCAGGGAATGTGTAAAAAAATCGTTACGCTGCACAATATTCCGGACAATTAATGGGAATAAGTCTTCATAGGAACGCTCATTCCTGATAATCGGCCAATATATTCGTGCTGTTAATCAGCTGATAAACAAGCAATCACTCATTTGTCGCCTGATTTGCATGTTTTATCAGGATGAAAGTACAATTATTTTCAGCACAACTCTCCGTGTAATCAGGAATGTGCTGCCAATAATCAACAGAACTGAATGAGGGAGCAGTGACTGTGGTAGCGATCATTCTCTCCATTCACTTTGCATCGGCCTGTGTATTAGGCTGATGCAAACAATTGCTGATTAACTTGTTTTGGTTTTTTGGGGTTTTTTTGCGGCCCCTTGAAATAGAGCAATGTGATAATGTGGCCCCTAGACCAAAAAAGGTTGTTCGCCTCAGTCCTAGATGATTTAATTAATGCAGTGATTCTTAAACATACAGTACTATTGTTGGAGAACTAGAGATTAGCCAATCAAAGTGAAATTGACTTTCATCCTTATTTCAGGAAAAATCCGATTCACCATGAAGCCGAATTTCCTTGTGCTTTTTGGTAACAAATCGATTTTTCCTGAAATGGCGGTAAAAAAAAAAATACTCATTTCATCCATATGCTTGCAGAGAGTCCGTCACGCCTATCTTGATTGAAGAAACAGTGCAAAATCTCACGTGTGGTGATGTGAGCACGTTACCGCGCAAGATTTTGCTTGGTTTCTTCAATCAAGATGGCTGTGAAAGCCTCTATGCCAGCAAATGAATGAGCTATGTCTTTTTTTTACACTGATTAACCCCTGAAAGGTCTCAATTTAAATGTCAGATGCCATGATCAGCGATAAATGCAGCATCTGAGGAGCTCAATGAAGGAGGGCGGTGCAAACGCCTTTCCCTGTTACTGCACCCACTACATACAATGATATGCGCTTCTTGATGAAGTAATTCGTAATAAATTACATTTCTTTGTGAAATTCGGCGAAGCAGCCAAATCAAATTTTCATCAAATTTTGCTCATCAATAGGGAAAATCCCTGAAAAAAGCTGGATAAAACATTAGCCAATTGGTATTCAGCTCTATATTTTCTAGCTGATATTTGTGACTGCTTTTTTAAACATCTTTGAGCAAGATAAGGTCAGTTTGCCACCTATCTGGTACAAATCATGGGTCTTACTGCTACTAAGTTTCAGGGAAACCTTTAATCATTCCAAGAAATCCAAGGGTTCCAGGGATCCCTGTTTAGGAAATACAAATTTAGTTTGATAGATAATTGATACAATAACATAAAAAACTGATGAGCTTCAACAGTAACTGATCCACACACTGAGGTGCCCTCTGTTGAACCTCATGGCACCTATTTTAGTTAGGCGTGCTTGTATTAAAACCTGATTCTACCAGAGATTCCTCAGAACAAGCATTTTTTCCACAGAATAAGCATGCATATTTGAAAATCAACACCAGATCTACGTACTAGAGGATGAAAGTCAATGTATTCATCATCACACTGTATTTTGCTTGCCTCACCCATAGTCCAGCTCAAAGTTAAATAGTTTTTTAGTGGACCATAAAAGCCCTAGTTTATTAGTTCAGTTTAATAGTTCATTGTTGTGTCAGAGCCTGGTCCCACCAAAGGATCATATGATACTCTGGCAGGTCAGTGCAACACTGAGTGTTGATTTACTTTTATCAATGCCTGTATATCAACAGTCCACCTTCACTATACCAGATAAAAAGACAGACTGTCACGTATGTTCCCATGACATGTGCCAGGAGATCAGTGAGACTGGCAACACGTGGTTTGATCTGATAGGTTCCTTGTGGATCATTTCATGCCTGTGTTGTTTCTGGTAATGGTCACACCCCTTGCCTCAGGTGTTGCTTATGTGGTCATATAACCTTCCCTATTTATTGTGACTTCTCTCACCCTGCTGTGCTGTTTATAGCTTTAGTCTTGTTGTGGATTGCTGGTGTTTGGATATTGGCATAGTTCCTGTGCTTCCATAGCCATTTTAAATTAAGTTTCTTGTTTCCCTTTAGTTCATTGTTTGGGTTTTCTTGTGTTGCTCATTTCCCAGTCATTTGTGTTTAGGCCTGTTTAGGCCTGAGGGAGACTTCTGTTCATCTTACCATTTGGAGGAACAGGTTGTCTCTTGTCCTGACATTAGCACCAGGGGCCTTCAGGGTGAGTTTGGACTTTAGGTTTCTGTGTATGAACTCACCTACCTCTGGGGTCAGTTCATACTGGCAGTCAGTCAGGACTTTGATTAGTGTTTCTCTAGGAGGTGACCTGCTCCTTTCCCTAGTTTTCAGGCCTTTTCCCCTCACCCCTTTCCCACCCACGCTGAAGTGTGACACAGACCTCTTCAGGTCATCTGGTACTTATTGTGTCTATTGCTGAGTTCCTTCTCAAAAAATATTCATGTCTGCCAATACAGCCCGTACAGAAACTTCCATAAGAGAGACTGAATTATTAAACAATAATTACAATAATTACAAAGAATAATTTAAATGGTATAAGGTAAAAACAATAACATTTTCCCCTCTGCTACATCTGCACTGTACAAGATCATAAATAATGACAATCACTCTGTTGCCTATGATGTTACATTTTCTTTTAAGTCTGTCCATTAGGATTATTAACTATTCTGTGTGCAGACTGACATAAATGAATATTTAACAAACATACCTTCACGGTAACAATGGGCTACCAGCGGCATCAATGGCTTTATGAAATATTAATGTCAGTTCACGTGGGTCAACATTCTGACTAACTCATTTAGTCAAATGAGTTAATGCATTATGCAGGGGGAATTGGGTTAATGCCACTGGTTAAAGTTCACCCTAAATAAAGAGGCTGGTTTGTACATCGACTTCAACTGTCAACACAGAGGAAAAATATTTTATTGAATTAGGTGATTCATTTACTCCACCTTTCGATTACATGGTTTTCTGAACGGTCATGGTTAATCTGTTGCTATCGCTTCACAAGTAGTTAACCCATGATCCGAGTCAACTCTGGAGCTTATCATAACATCTAAAAGTGTTTTCTGTGGATCTCCATGTGTTTCCAAAAGCCAACTACAAGCACGCCCCGACAGCCTCAGGCAATTGGGGCATATTGGGAGTTGAGAGTTGGCAATAGCACTACATTCACAGGTTAAGACCCCTGTCTTTAACATATATACAGCAATGTGCAAATGTTTTAGGCAAGTGTGGGAAACATTCTGCAATGTAAGAATGCTTTATGTTGTGTTTTATTTTTATCAATTAATAAAATGCAAAGTGAACGCACAAAGAAGAAATGAAAATCATATCACTATTTGGAGTGACCACCCTTTGCCTTTAAAACAGCATCAGTTCTTCTAGGTACACTTGCACACAGTTTTTGTAGGAACTTAGCAAGGAGGTTTTTCCAAAAGTCTCGGAGAACTAACCACAGATCCCTTCTTTACGCTGAATATAGTTCTCTTAACTATTAGCACTTTTACTTTCGAAAGCATTCTTGCTTTGTAGCATTAATTCCGCACCCTCCTCAAAACATTTACACAGTACTTGTAGTCATGTTGGGATAAAGTCAGGCAAGTTCTTATGCTCAGTCGAAGTCTACAGAAAATTATTTTTACATAAACTGCTTCGCTTTATGGTTGTGGTTTCCAGGACAGTGTTAGTGGTATTAAACAATTGAGCCACTAGTAGGCTTTACAGGGTTTCACCAGTGGGTAAAATGTTTAAAAAGGCACAGAATGGTTAAAACATAAATTAAAGAAGCAATACTCACCTGTCCCCCAACACTCACATTCTGACACTTCCCAGGTACTCTGCCAGTCTACTCTTACTGGCTTCTTTCAAAACACAGGAAATGAGGCAGATCACCACTGACTGAAGCAGATCACCGCTCCAACCAGTGATTGCATGAGCAGCTACATGTATTTCTCTGTGTCTCAAGCGGGAACAGGAAGTAGAGACTGGCGGAGAACCTAGGAAGTGTCAAAATGGGAGCATTGAGGGATCGGAGAGGTGAGAATCACCTATTTTGACTTTTTATTCAATTTTGACCTAAAAATTATTTAATTTTTAATTACTGGACAACCTCTTTAAAACAATACTTACCTGCCCTAAAAATAATTTTTTTTTTACCTTGATTTCAGTATTTGGTTGTAGTCGCAATTACAGTGACTTTTCTTATTGGTGACCTGTTTTCCTTTTGTAATTGGTGGTACAATATAAACACATCATGACACCATGGATACATTACACCCAATGGCCTTCATTATCTATTGGTATAGGAAATTTATCTCTCTGAACACCACAATTATTACTGTCAATTTTTTTTTCTGAATTCATTCAATTCCTGCATATAAATGAGACAGCGACAAAAAGGTTTTCACGCATAGAAATAATTCAGACACAGTGAATGCTTTTGTAGTATGTAATTTAGGTAATTATGTACACTAGTAATTATACATGATTTCTTAAGTGCATTGACTTTGAATATTGATAGCTTACATATCACTTTAACACTATTATGGATGTTTTAAAATTTCCTTTTCAATCCTACTTGTGTTTTCTCCTATGTGATGATTTACCGAATAGGACCAGAATCAGATTTTATGAATTTGGTCATCTCTAAAGGTAAATGGGTAGATAGTCAGACAGACAGATATGAGATATAGATAGATAGAAAGATAGATAGATAGATAGATAGATAGATAGATAGATATCACTAGTTCCAACTTAACACTCTTTGCAGTACATTATTTGAGTATTGTTCTTTATATGTGTAAAGCTCCATTATAATACTAAATGTATTATAAAAGCAATAGTAAAATAGTGCCATGGTGCAAATCTCAGAGTAGCACCATTTCATGATGCAAATCTCAGAGTAGCACAATTTTTAAGCCCCTTATCTGAACTGTCAGTCAGACAGATGAGTACTGCCCACAATTCAACAGAGGAAAGAAAGGAGATGCAGGCAACACATGATCAAAATATACTAAATCGCAAGATGGGAATAACTGTTTAATATGATCTGCTGATAAATAGTGATGAGCAAGCACCAATGTATTCGTGTTCGGCCCGAACAAATTGCTATATTTGTCAATGGGAGACAATCAGGCACCCCCTGCTCTGAAGAGGGGAGGGTGCCTGGTCCATTGGAAAAGGTCAGAAAGTGACAGAAACAGCACTGAAATGTTGCAGCTGGTATTCCACAACTGCCCTCTGCTGCTCACAAAGCCTGGCCAACATGTCGAAAGTAGAGTTCCAGCGCGTGCTCACGTTGCACAACAGGCTGTGAGCTGGAAACCCAAAGCGCTGCTGCAACGTTGACAGACCAGCTGAAGCTGTGGATGACTTGCGGAAATGGGCACACACGCTGCGCATCTTCCCTAGTAGCTCTTGCAAATTGGGGTAGGTTTTGAAAAACCGCTGAACCACTAAGTGGGCTGGGCATGGGATGTGTGTCAGGTTGCCGAGTTCCAAAGCTGCCACCAAGTTACTGCCATTGTCAGACACAACTATGCCTGGTTGTAGGTTGAGTGGCGAGAGCCACAGCTCTGCGGCGGTGTACAGTTTGTTCCCTAAGCAGATCAGCTTCAGCATGGCCTGTTGACGCTTACCCACAGCTAGCACTACACTGCTTCCAGCTAGCGACTAATGCGGACTGCTGCTGGAAGTGGAAGTGGAGGAGGAGGCAGGGGAGGAGAAGTGGGGGTTGGAGCCAGTAACATAGCTTCTGGTGGAGACCCTGATGTACGTAGGGCCCACAATCCTAGGCATGGGTAGCACCTCGGGGCCTCCGGTGTGTAGAGTCGGTTGACCAGACTCTTGGCTACAGAGACTGGATGAGAGGGTGGTGCTTAACAGTCTGGAAGCACTATCTTCAGCAATTCAACCGACCAACTGTTAGCACTGGTCTGACTTAGACACTGTTGTCCTGCGCCGCGCAGCTAAGATGGACATGCAACTGGGTACGGTGGATGTTTTTTTTTTCTGGTGCACTGGCAGTAGGCACAGTTTCATTGTGCCTAGGGCCACGGCCTCTGTGTGCACCATCAGAATCACGCCCACTTCCCCGTTCCTTAGTGCTCGCCTTCTTCATATTAATAGTTTTGTTACTAGATATGGCGCAGATTGTTTTACTGTCCACTAAAGACACAATTTTTGGATGCAGGACAGCATATGTCACAGAAACCCACAGAATATTGACACTATATTAGGCCCAGATTATTGGAATTTGTAATACAGATACTGTTTGCAGATGTTCTCCAGTATTGGTAAAGAGCAACACAGATTATGGAAACTATATTAGGCCCAGGTTATTGGAATTTGTTATACAGACACTGTTTGCAGATGTAGTACAGTATTGGTTACAGAACACCACAGATTATGAAACTATATTAGGCCCAGATAATTGGAATTTGTAATACAGACACTGTTTGCAGATGTTCTACAGTATTGGTTACAGAACACCACAGATTATGGACACTAGATGTGGCCCAGATTATTAAAGACACAGTCTGCAGATGATGTACAGTGTATGTCAATAATAGGTATTAAATAAAAATATTTTGCTGCTGTCAAACACACACAGTAGTCCTTAAACGGACTTTGGGGTCATTGAAAAGCTTTTGGCAGTAAAAAATGTCCCTTCCAAAGCACTGTCCCTGAGACTGCAGGAGGTAAATAGATTGCTGCTCTAAAACACACACATACAGTAGTTCTTAAAAGGACTTTTGGTTCTTGGAAAAGCTTTCTCTGAATAATAACTGTGAAAATTGCTCCCTACATTGTCTTTCCCTTCCTACGCTCTACCCTCCCTGTCTACGTCTGAGCCGAACATGCGTCATTCGGTGCTATATAGCACCCGTTGATGCGTTCCGCCTAGCCAATCACTGTAATCCCAGCAGCCACCGTGGCTACTGGCATTGCAGTGAGGGCAGTACTTACCTGCACCTGTATTGGCTGCTTTAAACCCGTGAAACGTGCAGGGCGGAGACTTGAGCGATGCTCGAGCCAAACAGATATTTGGCCGAGCATGCTTGCTCATCACTACTGATAAACAAATGTATATCTGAACTCTTCACACCCATGATGGCGAATTTCGAGGAAAATGTTACTTGTTAGTGTCAATATGCCTAATTCTTTGTGCTGGGTGATAAATCTCTTCCCATTACATGTGCATGTTTATAGGGAGATGAGAGCTGTGAACTTAGTTAATAAATAGGCGCTAAGAAGTCCTCACAGTGAATATTAATACCAAGGAGGCAGAGAAACATTATGGTAAATCCTTTTTAGGATTAGTTTCCACTTCAATGGTCAGTGTGTGGTCAATAATTTTAATCAGTGAATCTATGCTAAATTCCGAAGTGGGTCAAAAATACAGAAAAGGTGCAAATCTTATCTTATACCTTATCTCTATGTAGCCTCCACTTCTGGTTTCGGCTCACAATCACTGATGGAAATCACTGATTAAACATTGACCAAATCACTGAAATGTGAACTAGACCTTACATTGTGTCATGCCTAGTGCAGGATCTGGGGCAGTACATGACACAAGGTTACCAACAGCTCAGAAGAAAGAACCCATAAAGGCTTGGTCACATCAAGACCCCCTTTACAGATCCTGTCAAAAACATCGGAGAGGACAGACCTGCATGCAGGTCCTATTTTTCTCCTCTATAAAAGTGGGATCCTGAACAGCAACCTAATGGATCCCATTATAGTCAATGTAGTCTATTCAGCTCCGTTTAGGTCAGTTATGTGTCGAATATAGAACTTTAGTTATTTTCATTATTTTGCTCCTCTAACAGAGCAGAACAATGGAACGAAATAGTGGTGGTGTAAACTGAACCTTTAGTCATGTTCCTTCCAATAATGTGTTCCTTCACATAATGCGTAAGTACAAATCATTACAGTGAAGGTCAGGCAGAGACACACGGCATTATAAATCATTATAATGCCACCAGTCCCATCACAGGAGAAGTATCTAGTCTGGGAAATCATGCCCCTACATGAAGCCTGCTTCCTGCTCTGAAAATGCTCATCTGAAATTAGACTAAGTTTATATGGCAGATTAGAGTTGCGCTTTCATTGAGTTATTCCTATACCGTATTTGATATTTATAAATCAGTACATATAGCACCTTCTTACAGTTTTTGCTAAAATAAATGACTATTTAAAGTATGACAGATGGTTTGTAAAAATAATATTATTTCTCCATATGTCCTTTACATTTTCCATTTCCTGTCAAACATAAAAAAAAACCTGTATAAAAATCATTGGCCTTATTCCAAGGTGTACTTGTTAAGCCAGCACAGTATCCCACACATAAAACCCATTAGAAAAACATTTTCTGGTTACGAAAATATTTGTAGAAACAACACATGTAATGCTGTGTGGCTCTGTCTTAGTAGACGCCTACAGAGAGAGGGATTTATTCCAAAATATTTCATGGCGTTATTTAGGAGGTCTCTTGGTCATTTGATTAGCTCTATTCTTTTTAAAGCTTTGGGTCACATTTGCCAGTTGCTTAGATGCATTATTTTGGCTTTAAAAATGTCTGGAAGCCTTGACACCCCCTGGAAAGAATTAAAGTGAATGTCCTTTTCATGGTATTGTTGATTAATTTCTTAGTCATGTTTCAATTATATATTTATGTAGCGCCATACTTAGCATTTTACCTCAGCTGGGGCTCCTTTTTTATGATACAGAGCTCTAATTTCCCTGCATAGCCTAAAGTTAAATGATACCATTCTGGCTGCCCTCATTCACCCCTACAGAGCACTTAATGAAAACTGTTGTATTATTGCATTCAATAAAACTCTTGGGAAATATTGGTTGTCCTTGCCAAGGTCCAGACAGCATTATAGTCCTCCTTGGGGTAAAAAAGGAGGTCTTCTCCAACAGGAAGAGAGCTGTCTCTCTGGTGCCACCTAAAGAGAGCTACCCTGCAAGTCACTGTCTGACCCATTAACAAAATGTCTTTTAACATGTCCCCCTACACCAGCTGGATCAACACAAGAAGAATGGGCATTCTATTTGAGCTGGATCAAAAGTATTTCATTCAAACAGTAGCCTGCTTTGTACTAACAAATAGCAAGAATCTTTAATATAGCTGTCTGCAGATGGGTGTCACACCTTTGTCTTTAATCCGTAATCATGTTTCAAAGCTCATTAATGATTCAGACATTGATTTATAGGGTAGCACTAGCTACCAATAAGTAGCTCTAGGAAGTCAGTTGTCGTCATTCTGTTGGAGAGTTAAAAGGGTGTTCAGACTTTAATTACTTATTTATCTATTTATTTTATGCATTTATGTGCAACACTGACATATTCCACCACACTTTACAGACATTAGGATCAAACTGTCCCCAATGGGGCACACAATCTAAGTTCCCTATTAGTATGTCTTTGGAGGGTAGGAGGAAACCAAAGTACTTGGAGGAAGCCCACGCAAACATGGGGAGAACATACAAACTCCATGCAGATGTTGTCCTTGGTCAGATTCGAACTCAGGACTGCAGTGTTGCAAGGCACCATTACTAAACCATCATGCTGCCCTATCACTAAGATATGTCATCAATGTCAGATAGGTGCTCGTCCCACCTCTGGGACCCACTCTTGTCTCCAAAATGGGGCACCCAAAGGGAACTGAGAGCAGCCACCCACATGGGACCATCCTTCGTTCACTCGGCTATAGAAGTCTCATAGCAGTGAAGGTAGCGCTGGCCGTGCTTGCACGTTAGGATCTTCATTCACTCAAATTGAACTTCTGAAAATAGCCTGGCTATTTCTGGTAGTCCGATAGCCATGAATGGAGAGGTGGCCATGCTTGCTAGGTTTACTCTCCATTTTCTGCAATGGGACTTCCAAAAAGAGCCAAGCTCACTTGCGCTCCTATTTTTAGAACTCCCATAGTAATGAATGGAGAGTATGCTGTGCATAAACATGTGCTCTCCTTCCATTTAGAGGCCTCATTCTAGACATAGGAGTAGGTCCCAGAGGTGAGACTCACATCTACCTGACATTGATGGCAAATCCTAATAATAGTTTATCAATTTCTGAGATTAACCAACCCTTTTAATTTTAGTTCAATGTATGAAGTACAGTAAGCAGCTCAGTTCTCACTAGTGGTGGCTGTAAGCAGTTTTATAAGAAAACTAAACGTTGCTTTAACTTTTTTTTTTGGAAACTAATCATTTCATTATATTTAAACTGTGTGCAGCGGTAAACATTTAAATTTATGCTCTGGTCTATGACTGTTAAGCCTATGAACCTAGATAATTGAGGCTCTCTTTGTAGTGATGTTAGGGAAACTTTATAACATGATTGAACTATGTGTCCTCTTGAGGTTAAGCTGATGTAATATGCCTTTGCTCTTTCACTAATTCTCCATGGTCCTTTGCTGTTCTGTTTGTTACAACCAGTCATTCCAGCTGCACACACACACCCTGCATTCAATCCCAGGACTGAACAACAGGGTAAATACTTTGTATTCATCCTATACGGCCAATGGATAGAGCTCATTAGATAGATAACTGAAGGCTTTAGAGCACCTATTTCTCTGGTGAAAACGTAATCACATACACTATGCTCTAGTGGCTAAACTGACTGCATTTTCAAACCTTGTCAAAAAGAGACTTTTGTGGGAGAGAGAAATCTATTTGTGAAATGCTGCTCTCTCCCACAATATATGGGTTAGCTAGAAAGTCCATTTTTTGCTTTGTATAAAATAGCATATAACTGCATTGAATTGGCTCACAATAGCAAAGCTTCTAGAGCATCGAATAATATGGTGTGGTGCAGGCAGGGGCACGGTTAAATTAGATGTTGCCCTGGTCCATGACAAGGCAATACAGAATGGAAATAAGATAGACACTGAGAGTGCATATCCAGTGAGAGGGCTACACCGAGTGCAAATATCTTCACTATACAGATCATGAATAATAGAGAGGCTAATGCAGAGCACAACTAACAGGACCATAAAGAGCATATATAACGATGCATAAGAGCAGAGCTGTAAACTGTGCAAATAACAGAGAAATATAGTAAGCATAACTATAAGGGTCATGCATTGCATAAATAACTAGGCTGTCCAAAATATATTCAACATGATTTATAAATCCTAGGATCATATAATGTACAGATCCCTCCACTTTTTTCTTTCTGTGAGTTTCATTAAGGACTTAAATTTCTTCCTATACATTTTAATGTGTATTAGCAAAACTCTCAAAAGGGTGCAATCCAAATTACATCCACTGGGTGCTTACATATAGACAGGTATATCATACACAATTCCCCCCAAAAAATTTTTCTTTTTTTTAGAATCTACTCACCCCTCGCCAACCATCTTGGTATTTTTAAGCTAAGGGTAATAGTAAGGAAGGACACATCAGTTTAACAGTGCCATACAGAGCACATACAACAGACCTATAAAAAATTAAATCCTGTTCCTTTACAATGTGTAAGCAGTAACATGCAGATGTGAATTCCTTACCTTTTTTTTTTTTTGCCAAACATATCTTGAGATAAGTATGGTACCAGATAACCAGTTTAAAAAAAAAAAAAAAAAGATTTCACAATACTCTGTCATGAGATGTCTATCATGTATGTGTCAATGTGCAGCCACCCAGTGTTTATGTTATGAATTGCAGTCTCTCAGGGAGTCCTCAAAGGGGTATTCTAGTTGGGACAAATTAACCTCTATGCACAGCACAGGGAAAACTGTTAGATTAGTTAGGGTTCTACCACTTCGACTCCACTGTTCAAGAGAATATGGAACCATGTACTCCTTTCCCCCAAAAATAAACCTAGTGGCAGATCAGGCATACGCACTGCTGCACCATTTATCTCTAAGGCTGGGGACACACCTAGGCGTTTTGAATTGCGCGTATGACGCGCGTTTTACGCGCGTTTTTGGATGCGCGTTTTTGTAAATAAGAAACGCGCGTCATAGGCGCGATTCAGTGATTCTCCCCTATGGCAACATTGTCCATAGGCGCGTTAAAACGCCCAAAAGAAGCTCATGTACTTGTTTGGGCGTTGGGCGTTTTACAGCGCGTTCAAACGCGCTGTAAAACGCCCAAATGTGAACCATGCCCATAGGGATGCATGGCTTTTCACATGTTGAGCGTTTTTCAGCGCGTTTGAATGCGCTGAAAAACGCTCAGGTGTGTTCCCAGGGTTAGAGAGTTTCCGAAACAGTGAGTGTTGTACCTGACTGTCTCTGAAACTCCAGTAGGGATAAATTGATAAATATGTGCTCACTTCAATCTCTGTTGCAAGTGCCTCCCTTCAACAGCTGAGGCAGGTACCCAAAAGAAATCAGACACTTTTGCCAAAGTGTTAGTGTGGCACCATGGATGAACTAGTCTGATGCATCAGGTATTGGTGGGTGGAAATCCTGGCTGATCCATGCCTGATTCATCTTGACAAAGGTCAGTCTCTTCCCACTACTGGCTGAGCAGGACAGCTTTTCCAGGGCAAACTCTGCCAGTTGCGGCCACAAATTTACTTCGGCTGCCCAGTAGTCCAGCGGATATTCAATGTGGGGTGGCAGGGTGCTGTCCAAGTATGCCACCACCTGCTGGTTTAGGTTCTGCTCATGGTCTAGCTGCTGCTGGTGAGTAGTTTCTTCACTAGACGGGTGAAGAAAGCTGCTCATCAGCAACTCTAGACTCAACTTGCTGATGATGGAGCTTGAACTGCCCCCCACCCCCCTGCCACAGCTGCCATGGCAGAGGAACTTGAGTGCAGAGGGACCTCCCGGTCATACCTGCCAAAGGAAGATGATGGCGCAGATAGGCAGTGGCCCACTGACTACATAGGATGTCTCTATAGTCGTTCAGTTTGTCCTCCCTCTCAGCGGGTGTTAAAAAGGCCCTCATTTTGGACCGGTACCAAGGGTCCAACAAGGTGGAGAGCCAGAAGTCATCCCTCTGCCGAATGCTGACAATTCGGCTGTCGCAATGCAAGCAAGTGAGCATGCATCAGGCCATTTGTGCAAGTGACTCGGAGGGACTCCCTGCCTCCATCTCCACTGCATACTGCCACAGTGTATCTGGGTCCTCTTTCTCGTTTTTCTCATCTCCCTGTAGCTCCTCCGGCTCCTCCTGCTTCTCATATCCTGTCACCTGTGTATAAAAACACCATTTCGCTACACATCGCTTGTGCTCCGATGTCCTCCTCCTCCACCTCCAGTTCAGCCCCCACAGGGCTCATGTGGCCGTGAGATCTATGCGCCAAGTCTCCAGTCCCTAATGAGCCAAATTTACCAGCATCTGTTCCAGGACATGAAGCAATGGAATGACGTTGTTTATCCAGTAGTCCTGGCAACTGGAGATTGAACACGTGTGTCTGCCGTAAAGGACATGTATTGTTCTTGACTGTAGTCATATAGCTCCATACTTCGCCACTGCCCTGCACTTTGGCAGACACTGACAGGCTCAAGTACTGGCCCACCTTCTGTTCTTCATACGTGTGCAGGGTTAGTACTGCCTTTTTGGCAAAGAAATGACGGCTTGGGACTCTCCACCTCGGCTCGGCATAAGCCATCGGTTCTCTAAAAGGTGCACCACTTGGAAAGGGAGGGACTGCAGCACCAGCAACTTGGCCAGGAGCACATTCACATAAGTGCACGCATAATATTGTCTCTTGGCAATCCCTTCGGTGATCCATTGCTGACGGAATGACTGGCGAGGAGTAGGAGGAGGAGAAGCAGGAGTATCAGGACCAGCAGATGATGGGAAGGACTGGACAGACAGATCCCTTTGGCTGAGGTGGTGGAGCCTTGCCTGAAATCGGGTGCGTGCCACTGGGTGATACAGCGGTTGCTGCGGCACGCTGGACCACGACATCAGAGCCACGGTTCTCCCAGGCCACTTTATGGTGAAGCTGCATATGTTGACACAGGGCCATGGTGTCAACATTGGCACCCTGGCCACACTTCACCTTCTGCCCACAGATTCTACAAATGGCCATGTTCACCTCCTCCGGCGGCTTAACAAAAAACTGCCACACCACTGAGTAGGTGATTTTACCCCCAACACTCCACACAGATTGACTGCTTCCGTGAAGCCCCTAATTCACCCAGCTCCCAAATGTGATCATCATTATTGAGTACTGTCTGCACGTCACTGATGTCCTCCTCAATGGTCTCTGGGTCAGGAGCCTGAGTGCTTGCAACACAAGCTCCCACACCACTCTCCTCATCAATACTTGCCCTCCTACTGGAGGAATTGGGGGATGTCTCCTCCCCATCTTGGCTGGCCAGTAGCTGCTGACTGTCCTCTAGTAGCTCATCCTCACTGTATAGTGGAGCTTAGCCCTAGTGATGAGCGGGAGGTGCCATATTCGATTTCACAATATTTTGTGAATATTCGATTGAATGCTCGTCATATATTCGTCGAAATCGAATATTCGTCACTATTCTATATATTGCGAATGTTACGCGGATTTATATTCGCATATTGCGATTTGAACTTTGAACAGTGTATACAGGCAAATTTCCTATTGAATTAGCTTAGTAGAATGAACGAAGATCTTGAATATATCACTATATTCTCAATCTTCGTTATATGCTAGCAAGCCAACCATTACGAACTCAGTTCTAAGTTGAATTCGTAATCCGAGTATATGTTTGCATTGCATTCAACTTAAAGCTGAGTTCCTAATGGTTGGCTTGCTAGAATATAACAAAGATTGAGACTATGGTGCTATATTCGATATTCGTTATCTTCGTTATATTCTAGCAATAAAACCATTAGGAACTCAGCTCTAAGTTGAATTCACAATGCAAACATATACTCGCAATGCGAATTCAACTTAGAGCTGAGTTCCTAATGGTTGTATTGCTAGAATATAACGAAGATAATGAATATCGAATATAGCACTATATTCTCAATCTTCATTATATTCTATCAAGCCAACCATTAGGAACCCAGCTCTAAGTTGAATTCGGAATGCGAG
Source organism: Bufotes viridis (assembly GCA_033119425.1). Taxonomy (NCBI): domain Eukaryota; kingdom Metazoa; phylum Chordata; class Amphibia; order Anura; family Bufonidae; genus Bufotes; species Bufotes viridis. The sequence goes on from CM065592.1 coordinate 407,684,040, forward strand.
TATATGATCGCATTGCGAATTCAACTTAGAGCTGGGTTCCTAATAGTTGGCTTGCTAGAATATAACGAAGATTGAGAATATAGTGCTATATTCTCAATATTAGTTAATTCTACACAGATGCAAGTTGAATGTGCAATGTGAGTAATACAGGTTATATTATTCGCATTGCGAATACAACTTAGTCAGTTACTAATTTGTGAGATTGTGATTCTCACATCCGACATTACATTTTAGCATGGAGGCATTCCCATTGTGATGGGGACGCTCCATGTACACGGGAAGTTGGCAGAAGCAGCAACAGGCATTGACTGTAGCGGGCAGGGAGCCAGGAATCCTCCGGACAGGTAAGAACAGCTTTTGGGTAGTGGGAAGACAACCAGAGAGCAAAAAGGATTAACAATTAAAAAAATATATATATACGAAATAGCGAATATATAGCGCTATATTTGAAATATCCGCGAATTTGCGAAGTGCCGATATTCGCTAAAAAAATTCGCTAGTCGAATATTCGCGCTCAACACTACTGAGCCCACAGTATATAATACTTCTCTGGCTAAGGGAACAGAAAACAAGACTCTTGGCTGGGGGTGTCTGATGTCACTTGGGTCAAAGTGGGTGACCGAGTCAACTATTCAAAAACCACTGGGTTGCTGGTCAAGACACGACCTCTTGATGACACCGGGAGCTTAGGCCTCTCCTTGCAACTCCTGCTGCCATGCCCGCTTACTCTGCTGCGACCTTTGCTTGCGCCAGAAACATTTAGGCCTCTGCCCCTCCCCTGTGCAGGACCTGACACTTCTCTGTCTGATATACTGTTAGATCAAATAAATAAATAAAAAGGAAATTAATTAATGAATACACCCCAACAAAGTCTGTAATTTTCTCACTTCACCACACAATGGCTAATAAGCCCTTTTTTTTCCCACTAATACACACCAAAAAGGGCTTTAGAACATATAACTGCACCACTGAATGTCAAATAGGTCCTTACTTTTTTCCACTTATACACGCCACAAAAGGCTGTAGAACATTTAACAGCACCGCTAATAATTGGGAAAAGATTATGGTTTTAAATTTTAGCATCAATATTTACTGGTGTGGTTCCCAGTGGTGAAACCCTTAACCAGTCTAACGTTTATCACCTCTCCATCGTGTCTGCTGGCGTACACATTTAAAAGGAGTGGTTTTGATAATAAAAGTATAGTGTGGAATTGCAATATATCCAAATAGCCATATCAACTTTAACTCTAATATTGGACTTACTTTATGTACATTTTTTTAAATTTAAAGTTACAATGAAAATCTACATTTTAATACCAAGCCTCACCATATGCTGCGCTGTTTTCATTAAAACATTTCTATTAGCAACAGAATATTCTAGAGCTCCACCTAGTTTTAGCAACACTCAGCTTAGTTTTAGAGGATACTATCTTATTAAAGGGGTTGCCTGGTTTCATCTCCTTCTTCCCTGACTCAGCCCCTCTTACGTGAGCATTGGAACATGAATTCTCCGATACTCTCTCTTGCCCTGTGCTGTATCGCACAGGGCAAGGGCTTCTTCTGGAGATCCGGTGACATACTAGGCTTTCCATACTTAAGCTAGGCGAAGGCTCCTGCCTTATAGTAAGCCCAGTGATGTAACCCTTATTAATGGGTCAGGCTTTAGCACTGCCCTAGCCTGTAAAATGACTAGGACAGTGATAAAGCCCGTCCATCAGTGACAGCACTGAGAACACTGCTAGGAGGAAGCCTCCACCTAGCAGTGCAAGAATGTAAACAAACAGCGCTTACCGTACGCAATACATGAAATATTCCAATGGTTTTGTCAGAGAATCTGAGTAGGGGAAGAAGGGGACATGTCCGTTTTCCTCTTTAAAACAAATACATTTTGATCTACTTATGCATAGATCCACTCTGCTCTATATGAAAAGGCTTTTCTCTCTAGTAATACATCTGCGAGCTTTATGGAGATGGTAGCACATCTTAATAGTTCACATATCTCTTAGGAATGGATGCTTTAGAATTTGCATCAGTACCCTGGGTCTTAAAAGCACAGGTCTATTTGTACAACGATCTGGAACATATTTTGAGACAAGGCTAAATAATACTGTGGAGAGAGATATGGTCAGACAGAGCTGTATCATTTCCTCACAGAGGAACAAAAACCATGTAAATATGACTTCATAATTTGAAGTTATGAATATTCTTCCTTTCACTGTACTGCAGAAAGAAAAGTTTTCTGAAAATGTAATTTTTATGCAAAGCCAGAGTAGAAAGTATCACGTTCTCTCATGTCCCCACACCTAAATGAAGTATTTTGTGATAAAATGTATGAAAACACTCTGGCTGGAATCTGAGGTGGGAATAAATTCTTATAATCCTAAAAATATTTTTTCTGGTAAGTAATTGTCACTTACCCGAATTGGTCAGTAGGAAGTGAAATTCTTGAGTGAAGATGATTACAGTACAGTATGGCTGGGCTCCTCATTAAAACAACTCCTTAGGGAGAGAGCTTTACTTGAAAAAATTAGCCTTTGCTCCACTTTCATTTGATGGTTTTGTGAGAGCATTGAAAAGACGTCCTGCAGCCTTCTGGCAAGACTTAGCCATTCTCCATTATCACCTCAGATAACAGGAGGGAAGGTACTTTGGATTCATTGTCACATTCATACAAGTGAGGATAGAAGCTTTCCCACATGTGTGAATAGATTTTGATAAACAAATGGGCACTTAAATAAGAAATATGAGCAGAAATACAAGTTTTCTGCCAAAGTAAAAAAATAAAAATAAATTTGCAGGTATGTGTATATATAGTATATACAATCACCACATACAAAAACCTGTTTCATAATACAAATAAATACTGTAAATACATAAACTATGTATACATATGCATAAACATACACATATTAGATGTAGTATGGAGGATCCTATTTGGTAAACCTTGAGGTATATTTTTTACAATTGGATCCTATGGTTTACCCATTCAACTGTATGGCCTTTATCATGGTAAGCATTAGCTTTAAAGGCTAATAACACCTTTGAGGCCATTTTTTATTATTATCTTGTACTCATTTTAAGCTAAATCTAATTTTTCGATAGGTCTTTATTGAAAATATCAAACCCCTTTCTCTGAACAACCTTGAGATTCTGTAGTAACATGCTCTCTGTTTTTACTGTTTTCCATCAGCTATCTCAGCTGATGACTCCTTGTCTTATATTACTAATAAAAATGTGGCCTATATAGGTACTTTTGAAAATGAAAATGAAAGTAAGATTCTCACAGCTAGGCAGAAGTTAACCCTTTATGACAAAGCTGCTGAATAGCTGAAACCTATTGATAATAGGCTTAAGTGATATGTGTACAACATATCTATCTATCTATCTATCTATCTATCTATCTATCTATCAATCTATCATATGACCAGAGTTCCTGGGCGACAATGCAGAATCTCTAACAGGGTATCTACCAAAACATACTAATAGGTTAGCTTAGTCTGGGAGCCTCAATGGGGACCAGCACCAATATGAGTGATGATAAGCTGTGTACAGCGCTTCAAAATTTGTGTCTGGTCATGTAGTCGACATTGATTATTGATGATAGCCCTTAGAGTACTGAATCAGAGTAATCCATCCGAGCGTCTAAACAAGATTCCAGAACTTGAAATGTTTCTACTTCAAGAGATCTTGGAAAGGTTCTTTGATGAAGAAATCTATGACTAGAAGATGGCACTGAGCACAGAATGTGTAATTTTCTATAAATGGCATTGAAGAACTCAACTGATGGTTGTGTGGAGAGGCTGTTACCAGCACTTGGAAGCAGAATTGTTTGGGGAGCAATGAATAGACCTCAGTATACCCAGATCTATTATACTTTCTTGATGACTGTCATCCTATATTGAGGCATTAATGGCTTTTAACTACTATTTGCTGTATTTATTGTGCATTGTTGCTAATAAATGCATTTACAAACCTTGTTTTAAGGCAGTTTACGCTAGTCTAACATGTATTTATATTTTTTTCCTTTGAAACTTTACGTAGATCCACTTGCTGGGCTCTGACAAGCAAAGTGATCCCATGAGTGTCATTCACACTGGCACAGGATTATCAATACAGCCTCTAGTTCCAGTCCAATGACCAATTACAATCCTGTATGCACCGTTCTTTAAAGCCAGCATTCAAATCTGCATACAACTGTATAGGAGAGGGGTACTAAATCATAAAGTCAATTATATCTGATGCCGTTATGATAGAGAGGGTATCCAAGTCAGATGATGGTAGGTAATAAATCATTGCTGAAATGATACAAGAACATAGAAAATGTTATGTTAGCTACAAGCATATCAAAAGTACACAGAAAATAGCTTACTTTTAGCCCATTGTACTATGCTTGAGAGCTATCCTCTCATGCATGAACTTTGCTTTAAATTATTATGTATAAAGTCAAGGTGAAATACATAATAACACATTATATTGACCAGACAGGCTCCTTTACATTAAATGAGTTGTCCTCTCTGGACAATCTCTAAAAGGGGTTGTAGCAAGTTTTCCCATATCTACAGAATCCTGTTCCCTGAATCAATGGAGAGACAGGTTGGGCATGTGCCAAAGATAGCCCAGTACAGCCTGGCTATTTCCAGCAGTCATATAGAGAATAAATTCAGTGGCAGGGCTTCAGATCAGGGGACCTGTCCTTGGGTGTGGTGACGGTCACAGTTATCACTTATACTGTGGATAATTGATAACTTCAAAATTTGCCACAATGCTTTAAAAGAGAATATCAGGTTTGACCAAACGTCTAATAAAGAGTATGAGGAGTTCCCAACAGATAATCATAGGGGAAAAATACATATATTTCTCCCAATTTGCTTTCCCAAAAGTGGTGTCTGGCAGCAGTTTTCTCCCCATTGACAACGCATTCATCCTCAACCGAACTGAATATGAATGTATGGGACAGTCATGAGAGATGCAGTAGCTGAAAGGCTAACCATTGTTTGACTGACAGCCATGGGTGACTGACAACAGCTATTGAATGTCTATGGCCACTCTACAAAGTTTTACTTGCAGAGTAAGATTTTACTTGCAGAGATCCTTATTGATCAGTTGAAACCTAACAGCATGTGTTCAGTTTTTCTACCGCACCACCACAGGAAAAATTAGGTATTACAGAATAGAAGTTAATGGGAATCTCAGGTAATCTACAAAGAAAGAAAGGTTTTCCAGAGAAAGAGTAACATCTTTTTCCCACCCTCCTTTCTCACTAATATTACAACCTGTACAACAACTTGTAATAGGTTGTTTGAAAATAGTTTTTCTAAAACAGATTACCACTGAAAAATGTTTTCTTCTCCAATAAGTCATTAGGTAGGGATCACATCGTCTCGTACTCTCTTTGGAACTTTCGGGTATGATAGACAGTAACAGTAGTTCCACTTTGATATAATGGGAGCCTGATCTAGTTGCCCCACTACTGGTATTAGTCTTTTTTCAAATTGTTGAGGTTTAAATAATCAACTGTCACCAGCCGTATCTTCTGTTAGAAGCTGTAACAGTTAAAGGGAAAAAGCTACAGCAGAAAATACAGTTCATGCCCCATGAAAGAAAATGCCCCCTGATCTGCCAGCCTGAAATTAATCTAGCAGAACAATTGTGGCAATGAATGGGGAGATCTCTGGTTCCATATGGGCTACAAGGCTGGTTCTGACTTTGTTAGAAGGGGATGGACATGCATTTTATAAGGTCTAATATAATTTTTTTTTTACATCATTCAATGCCTAACCCCTTTTAAAAATAATGAGCATGATGGCAAAACTGACTGGAAATATTAGTCTTACAAGGAATCATGCCCCCCCGATTTTGGACCATTATCTACAGTAATGCATGCTAAGTACTACAGATAAGGAGTCCCCGTCACTATTTTTTATTTTCCTACCGGCCCCGATCCCCTCGCTGTCAGTGATCAAAGCTGCACTGAAATACACAACTTAACATAATGGAGACTCCACCCAACAGACCTGACAATATTTGAAGGCAGCTCTGAGCGCTGACAGCGGGGGAATGGAGGGCAGTAGGATAATAAAAAGTAGTGATCTGGACTCCATACATGCAGTACTACTCATGTATTACTGTAGCAAATGGTCCAAAATCGGGGGGGACAAATTCCCTTTAAATAATGCACCTATTATAACTTTGTGACAGCTACATGACGCCTTATTGTAGAATATTGAGCAATGTAATGTTGATTCACTATGAGTCTATTCTGTTCTGATAACTCGTGGATAGTTATGAGTCAGCAGTGTTTTGTGTCAGCACATAAATACCAAATGCATCAATGTTTTCCGTCTTAATTCAGCAGTAATTTTACCGTAATTGTACGTATATTGTACTCAGGTTTGGGAAACAATGGATGAGTGACTGCCTACAGCCCAGCTTGATGTATTCAGTACTGATTCACACCAGGATTCAATTGTAACAAATCATGCTGCTTTATGCATTGTTCCAGGTTAAGAAAATTGTGGCGTTCATGTATAATCTTTAGTCTAGATTAAAGTTAAATAACAGATATATGAAAAATGGTTATGTCCTTAAAAAGGTTGATCTAGTATGGACAATTCCTTTTTATTAGAATAGGCTGATCACAGTGTTCCCCCATTGCTGGCAATAATCAGTGGCAAACGGAGGATGAAGTGGGTCATTTACAATTAGATGTATACGCTGCACGCCATGTTATGGCAGAATCTGCTACTACTTTCCTGCTCACATCAGATCTGAAAAAGGGGCCATGGCGTGGGCAGGGAAGGGGACGGGCCAGTACGCTCATCTCATTTATAATTTTCTATGCCTGGTTTAGCCATAGAAAATGGTCTAAATGTAACACAGCTAGGAAGATGTCGTACATTTAGAATCAGTGGTGTATACGCCGAAGTTATGTAGAGGCTGGCGTCTTTACATCATTTTGGCAGTCCACCTCCAGTACAGGGGCTTAGTAAGACTGACATCTAAAACTCTGGTCTTAATAAATGTGCCCTGAAGTGTTTAATCCCCCTGCAGTGTCTCTTTAGGGAAAATAAAGCATTGCAAGTTGTCCATTGACATTAATTCCATGTCCATGAAATGGATGGACAGGCTGACTCCTCAAAAAAATAAATAAAGCTGATCTAGCTATTCTCCACTCAACCTAAATGATGAGGATTATAAATGAGGGACTCTCGTCTATTAATTCATTGACAGTGGGTTTTGTAAACCTGAAAACCTCCTTAAAGGGGTGGTGCAAGAATAATTTTTTTTTTTACAAATTTGTCCGGACCTGTGAAGGGAAGATTACTTACCTGCTTCCCTGAGCTAACTCCTCACTCCTTGTCCTCTCGGCTTGTGCTGGGCTTCTTCACTTAAAAAATTAGTTTTTTTGTGGCCTGCAACAAACCACTGCCTGAGGTGGTTACCTGATCCCCTTGCATCTTGTGACTATTTGTCATGACATAAAAAGAGCCGGTCACCGTTGCCGGCAGTTATTGTCTGCGTGTAGCTCCAAATGCATTGTTTTCAGCCAAAGAGCCCAGTGGATCATCGCGGGCCGAGAGGACAAGGAGCTGGGAGCCAGTTCCGAGAAGCAGGTAAGTAAGCTTCCCTTTACAGGCCCGGCCAAGCATGTGTCCGGACCTTGCACAACCCCTTTAAGCTTCTTAAAGGGGTTGTGCAAGGTAACTGCCTCTAAATAATTAGTCCATATGTTTGTCCGTTACTGTCTACCTGGAGGATGATACTAATGTGTCCTTCCTTAACTGTCCTCTTGGCGCAGCATATGCTGAGATGCGTGGCATTAGATGACCAGCATGTAAAAGCCATGATATTGCTAAACTCTGATATGTCTATCAATCCTATATGTGTCTATGTGTGGCCATCTAGTGGTTGTCTTGTGAATTGCAACCTGTCAAGGGTTTTGGCTGGAATTTTGCTGAATTTGTTTTGTGAGCTTTGAGCAAAGGTAAGGATGGAAATATCTGTAGGGTACATGTCCCGTGAGTACCAGGCGGACTTCAATAGCCATTCTGTCTGTTACTGCAGGGCAGCAAATTAAATCTTTGCACTGAAGAAACTTAACTACAAAAATCTACTAAGCCATTTCAGTTATGGTTGTAGTTCTTCAGTATAGAGATAACAGAGACACACAGAGCTATATAGCAATGTGGATGCACTACACTTCTGCATTCATTTATTAGCTATACAGGCATAGTGTTAAGATATATGCACTTATGCCAGTCTAGGAGCGTTTCAGCTGTGGCGAGCAGGGCCTGTGCCTCATGAACTTTGTGTCATTCTCGCTTGGGTTGGGGGTAAAGGTATATTATGCTAAAACCAGAAGACCCACAAATTACTAAGTACCCAATGAATACATTTCTGTATCATTTGGCTGGAATTGATTCATTATCTCAGCGATCAGCAGCCTTTTGTCTTCAGTGTCTTGTCTTGTCTACATAGAGGTGTTTTCTTAGTATCACACACCCCCAGTCCTGATAGATATTCCACTATGTTCTTTTCAAGTAAATATGATTTCTCAATGCCATAAGTCATCTGCAATTGATCATTTATCTATATTATAACCAGGTTATTATTTTGGCTTGTGTGATTGATTGATTGATTGATTGATTGATTGATGTACGGGCAGCTGCCATAATTGGTACACTTGTAAATTCAACATTGCCATTTCTGTCACGTTTCAAAAGAAATTTACAGCTGGAGAAAGGTAACAAAAATCAATATTTTTTTCATGACCGCTTGCAGCTATACGATGTGGCTCAGTGAGTTGGTTAGAAGCACTCATCAAATCTCTTCTGATGGCAGCAAAATGGTATAAAATAGACCTTTGCCGAAAGCATTATATACTGAATTAACGGTGTTCTGTCAATAATAGTTTCATTGTTTCACTGTTTCACCTATCTATTATCTATCTATCTATCTATCTATCTATCTATCTATCTATCTATCTATCTATATCTATCCTTATTATCTATCTAATCTATCTATCTATCTATCTACTATCTATCTATCTATCCATCTCAGAAGAAAATAGCACAGCTGCAAGTTGTTGGGTCCTATTACTCCAGGAATTAAAGGGGTATTCCCGTCTCAAATAGTGGGAGGATAACGCTAGGATATTCCCCGATTGACTGATAGGTGTGGGTCCCACCTCTGGGACTCGCACCTACACAGAGAACAGAGAGGGATAGGTGGTGGCCAGAGGACCCTGGCCACAGCCAAGTGCTCTCCCCACAAAAGTGAATGGGAGCACACCGCGTTTGTGCACTCCCATTCATTTCTAAGGGGCCGGAGGAAATAGCTGAAACAGTGCTTAGCAATTTTCAGCTGCCCCATAGAAATGAATGGAGGGCAGCTGCACATGCGCAGTGTGCCCTCCACAACTTTCAGAGATCCGTTCTCAATGTAGGTGCGGATGCCAGAGGTGGAACTGGCACCTATGAGACAATGCAGGCATATCCTAGCGATATGCTCCCATTGTCTGAGATGGGAATACCCCTGTAAGGCCAATGGCCTGCTTATATACCATAAAAATGAGGCAGCACTTCAAATTCCATAGTGAAAAAAATGATATATTTTATTCATCCGTGCATCTATCTATTTCACATCTGTCTATTTCTTATGTATTGTGAGAAGGTAGCTTTCTTTCAGGGGATCATCCTCACAGTTACGGATTCAGGGCACCAGGTTTAAGGTCCAAACAGTGCATTTATTGTGGTACACCAGCAAAACAGTACATCAAAACAATAAACACTTGCCCATCCAGGCTCTAACTAATACATAACGTATCCCTCACTCACCTAGTGGGTACAGTTCACACCCTGTGAACCGATGCATATTTCCCAGCCCAAATGTCCACCAGCCTCCTGGCTGTTCAGAGCCTAGTTCACACACGGTATCAGTTCCAATGTCCTTGCAAGATTCAGGCTCACTAGTCTGACTGACTAAGACCCAGCAACCCACTCCCAGGCGTTACTTCGTCCCCCAAGTCCAGGCTCGTGACCCCCTCAGCCTTGCCCAGCTGAGACCACAGTCACAGAGCCATCCCAGGCCTCTGCCTCAAAAACTCTCTCTTACTGACACACAAGGAGGAGCTTTATCCCAGCCAGATACCTCCAGATGGTCTCACCTTTGGTGGAATAGGGGTGTGGATCACACTATCCACCCCTTCCTTGCCTCTAACCTGTGTGAGATCTGTCACTGTCTCACAGTATATAGAAAGTCCATCTCTGTTTATTATATATCTATTTCATATTTACAGAATCTATCTACAGTATCAATCTTTGTCTACTATTTAGCACCATTTTCTGGCACTAAATAAGTAAAATAATCAGTGATATAAAGTGTCTAATCACCAAATGTATAATCCAGCATGAGCCACTGTGATAAATCTGGTGCCTCTTTAGGCTGCCTGGTATAAAGTTTACATTGACTACATCATTAATAAATCTGCCTCAATGTTCTCAAGAATCATGATATTTCAGAAATCTCAGCACTGTGCAGACTACATCCCTCATCTGTAACTTTCCATTTCATGAATATGAGTTTAGACATAGCCCTTAAGTCATACTAGCTGGATAATATTATATAGTAAAACTCAGGTAATTAGTAGTAATTAATGTTATAGAATTTCTGAATTCCTTCTCACAGACATTTAATTAGTTACAATAGGGGATTACAATGACAGGCTGCAGCAATGATGAAGGTGTATCACCCGCAGGCTTTACAGAAGAGAAGAGCCAAACCTTCATTTTTCATTTCTAGTGAATCATTGACCTGGGACTTACAAAGATTAATACTGTTTGTACATAGGAGCATGCAATTATCATGTTAAAACTGTTTGAATAAAAACAGTTTCAGTCAAAAGACAAAGTTTTGTTTGCCTTTCAGATGTAGACTTTATTAAGAATGAATTGTAATAAGAAGTTTTCATCTTTTTTTTAGATTGAAATGGTATCCAGAAGCTTATTGGCTGATATAGACAACTCCTCCATTTTTTATCACTTTCTCTTACTTGTTATTATTTCCGTCCTTTCTGTCCTCAGTTATTATCCAAATCATGTCTCAAGGCCTGTTTAAAAGGTTGAACATTGACTTACAGGATAGCTGCCTTACATCTGGTGGCATTAGAGGCAGAGATTACTAAGAGCTCATTCGCATACCCTCTTCGGCCTTATACGTCCTTTCCTACAGATATGTTAACCTTTAACTTGACACCAATTTTTTAAGGACTCCAGTTTCTCACAATAAAAGTTCAGTACAATATTGCAACATTTTACTAAAACTCTTGGCTGCCTGTTACACATATCACAACTACTGCATGGCCACATATGGACACATATAGCATGAACAACTCCCGATAGAACAGTTTTGAGAACTGTAAGGGTACAGTCACTCGTGGAAGATATGTGGCAGAAATTTCATCAGCGTCCCATTCAGATAAGGGATTTTCAGTCGTAGAAAGTTCTGCAAATCTGCTGCTTGTGAATGTATACTAAATGCAGCATCACTTTATTACTCAGTCAGTCAAGATTTTCATTGGAAACAATATTTATTGTGAATTGATACATTTATTTGCACTGAATTCCACTGATGTGACTGGTCTCCTCATCAGTTATGATGATTGTAAGACTGTGATTAAATCTTTCTACTTTCATCCAGTAGCCAGCACATCTTTCCCTAGGAAGAGACAGCAATGGCCCACATCTGTTCAGAACAGATGTCACATGGTCAAGGTTCCTTGTTCTCCAGAATCACCCTTTCAGAGTCGCTGTGCAAACACCTTTAGTAATCAATCATCCTCTTCAGCCCCATGCTGATTGCTGAGCTGTGAACCAGAAATTCAGATTCATCACTTGTGCCTTGTACTATGCACTCGCTTGCCCTTTATCATGGTGGTGTAGACATGATTACAGAAAAACTGTCACACTGGAGCTAACTGCTGCTCAGCATGGCAACTACAAGCACAAGCTGTCTACAAGCACTTATCTCAAGACATCCAAGCAACTTATGCAGAGATATCATAACAGTGACAACTCCAGCAGGCAAGAAGATGTCTTCCAAGACCAGTGATCAATATCTAATGATTGTAAAATGCATAGAATAGATTTCTCAATAGATTTGGACTTCATGATCAATACATTTCCCAAAGTTACAGCTTACCTTACTTTCACTCTGAGCAAAGAATTGATAGGATTAGAAAAAAAAACCTGACTGCTTTCTTTTAAGAACAGTGCCACACCTGTTTATAGCTTGTGGTTAGTATTGAAGCTGGAATATCAGACATAATGAAAGGCAATAAAAACTTTTGAAATAAATATTGTTTTTTTCTTTTCAGTACAATATTCTGACCCCCATAACTTTTTTATAGTTATGTCTACAGAGATGTTGCGGGACAATCTGCAGTTTTTAAGATGTGTATGATTTTTTGATCCCTTTTTATTCTTTTTTTGGAGGGGGGAGATAAAGTGATGGAAAAACAGTGACTAGGCCATTTTTATTTATTTTTTCTGTTGCACCATTCATTGTATGGGGTAACTTATTATACTTTAATAGTACAGTTTGTTTCATATGTGGTAATGCCCATGATGTTATTCTTTTAATAGTTTTTTTATTTTTATTTTTATTTTGTGGAAAGGGGGATGATTTGAATTTTTATATTTTCTTTCAAACCTTCTTTGACTTTTTTTTTCTACTTTTTGTTATGGCCACAAGGGGACAACAACTTGCAATCATCAGATTGGAATCTGTATGGAATAATGAAATTTGCTGCATTATTCTGTACAGAAATCACTATATCCCAGTTCAGTGCTACCACCTGCTAGCGAGAATGGGATATACTAATAATGAGCCTAGAAGCCTAGTATAGGCTCTGGATCATTATTAGAACAGTGCGCTTTTCCTGATCTCATCCACTTCTGGGTTTTAGCCTTCTCAAACGCTGTGGTTACATTTGGCCATGGCATCTGAGGGGTTAAATGTCTGCAGTTGGCATTAACACCAATCACGGATGTTAGCTGTGCTTGCTTGTTATATGAAACAGCAGGCACCCAGTGGCTATGGTGCTCTCTCCACTTCGGTGCGAGAGCCATCCTTAAAAACCCGACATCTGCCACACATGTTGGAAAGGGGTTAAATATCATAAAGCAAAATTTTTTGTTGGTGCCCTTTTGGCACCCAGCACTCCTATTAACCCTATTATCCCTACTTTTACCATGAATTCTTTAATCTGGGAATAAAATAGGCTTAACAAACTAAGGATAACAGAGTAAAGCAAGTAACTGTCACCTGGTCCGTGGACAAATAACCAAGACACCCATATGATACAAAGAGAAGTGGTAGGTAGTCACAAGACATCTTACTCGATCACTGTCATCAGTGGAGCTAACTCTTTGTTACATGCCTAAATATTTTCCTCCACTTCAGTGTGCAGTAAGCATGTACAGTTTCTTCAGACTTTAGGCATGTGGCCTAGTACCTGGTACCACCAACCAACTATATATATATATATATATATATATATATATATATAGTTACAGATTAAACTTCTGCAGGCCATCTTGGCTGGTGGATCAGAAGACAGGGACACCTATTCTTATTTTATAGGTCACAAAGGTGGGACGCAAATCTATAATACATTTTTATGCTATAATATGCAATAGTAATGTCCTTCTAAGTGACTTTATTAAAAATTTTGCATTTGGGGACTTGGTTGGCTATAGCAGCGTGAGAATGTCTTTCTTTGAGCTCCTCCATCCCCTTTCCTAAACCCGCTAGCATCCTGAACTCCATCATTGGAAAATCTTTAAAAAGAAAACTGGAAAAGCCATGTCATATGCTCCCCTTACCTTGTCTCAGGGCAAAATTGGTCTCTACTTCCCAAGGCATTTGCTGTCTCCGATGATTGTGCTGAGCACCACCTCAGATACCCCTCAAGATAGCTGAATGGTTATTTCTATATCCCATCCTTTGTCACTCGCAGAACCTACTTGAATCTCTCCACATTCTATGCGAAGCACCCACTCATCAGTCCCATTGATACCTACTGCAACAGGAGACCAAGAAAGCAAAACTCTTGGCAGGACACCTCCTTCAGCTCTGATGATCACTCCCCATTCTGATGTAGGCCCCGGCCCAAACAATCTCCAGTATGAGATATCTCCCCCATCCTGGAAGCTCGCTCCTAGGGCTGTCTTGCTGTGCAGGATGACTTTGTAAACTCTTTTGCAGCCCTGGAGATAATTAATCCTGAAATGCACTTGTTGCAAGAAGTTGACAGCAACATTCCATTCTCCAGCAACCTGACAGTTATAGAATAGTGGAGGCCACATTCACTACCTTGCACCTTGGCAGGCCTGCCTATGAGAGCACAGACCTCTGGCAAAATGCCAATTTCTCCTCTCTCTATACCTTCTGCTTCTGCCTGGCCACTGTTGCCTCAGCTACTAGACACACTGTTAATGGGGGATCCTGATCTGGCCATCCGGTCTTCTTGTAAGCAAATTGGAATCTCAGCCTCCCATTCCTAGGCTTCCATTGTGGTCGGCCAAACTATAGCTGCTTGCCTATCTGCCACCCAATTACCTTCTATAGTCTGAGCATACACCAGGATGCACAGATATTTTGCAACCTTTATCTGAAAAGTCTTCCACTGGCTCTTCTTGGGTTATCCCCTTACCAATCTTACCATGAAGTAACGAGCACTCTTATCCCGAATAACCAGGAATCAGTGCTTCTGTTCATGTTTGACTTGTACCACTCACCTTATAAAAAATCCCTGACATGACACATCCTTCCGCCACCAAGATGAATATTCTATGTCATTGGAGTTCCACTGATCCGTCCATGCTTGATAAATGAAATGAGGGCATAAAAATAACAGGGCATGGAGGAACAACGCCCATACACCTGAATTACATAATACATTAAAATCTGGTTTCACTGGGAAACATTTAATCATACTCCTGTTCCTCCATTTGCACCTGATCCCCTATCTGATGCCAAATCAGTGGTCATATCCAGTCATATCACCACAGCAACCAATGTACATGGTCATGGATAAAAAAAACAATCATTGTATAAAGTGCCATTAGGAATGTATGTCTTTTTATAATCTTTTAAAATCAGTTGCCAAAAAAGGCCAAATATATATATATATATATATATATATATATATATATATAGAAGAAAAATGACGGCACTGGTCAAAAAGAGAAAATGTATTGCTGGGTGCACGTTCCAAGGTATAGGTATCTTACCCCAAAATAATGCAGAAAAAGCGAACAGCACTCCAATAAAAGTGGAAAAAAGGAACTCCTTTATTCACCTGAACAGTGCGACGTTTCGGCTCCTTCAAAATAGAGCCTTTCTCAAGCCAATTGAGAACAGTTACTTGCTTTGGCTTGAGAAAGGCTCTATTTTGAAGGAGCCAAACGTCGCACTGTTCAGGTGAATAAAGGAGTTCCTTTTTCCACTTTTATTGGAGTGTTGTTCGCTTTTTCTGCAATATATATATATATATATATATATATATATATAAATATATATATATATATATATATATATATATATATATATATTATTATTATTATTATTATTATTATTATTTTACAAATGAAGGCATCCATTTGTCAATATACAGAGGTAATCACAACTTACAAGTAATATGGATATTAAGCCACAAAACAAAGGCTTACATAACATCTCTGTATTTGAAAATTCCATCAGCGTTTCATCTACTCAATAACCTCCTAAGGCAAATGCAGAGTAAATAAGATATTTAGCAATTTAAAACTGCAGAAAGAAGTAAATAATTTAGCGTGGTATGTACGAGACACAACCATCAAACAAGCTATTTGCTTAAAAACACTATGTGAAATGAATAAAGATATTGACAGCTGTATTTGAGGGCAGAATATTTATGATTCCTTTCAGTGTAGTAACAGAACTGATGATTGTACAAACCAAAACGATTTGTAATAGAATAAATTGCTCTTTTACTTCTTTCCCCATTCGGCTAACGGTTGTTTGAAATCTTTAGGATCTGCTTAATTAAGTTATAGAGTCATGATAGAATGTTTTTTTGCATTTTTTTTTACATTTTGGACAATTTTGACTGTGTTTTATGGTGGCTGCAGCTAAAAGTGTTCCAGTTTGTCAGTATAGACATTTTAAAGAGGAACTTTCCTATTTTTTACCATCTGAAATGCCAGATACCAGAAAATACTGGATATATATATATATCTCTCCTGAAAATTTCAGACCACTGCCACAGGGGTTCAGGTGATCTTATGAAGTGTAAATTGAAGTATTAAAGGTCATAACTAATAGACTTGCAATAATAAGGGTAAAGGGGTTGTCTGTGGTTTTAATATCGATGACCTATGCTCAGAATAAGTCATCAATATCAGATCTGTGGGAGTCTGACTCCTGGCACCCTCTGCTGATCAGCTATTTGAAGAGAACACAGCTCTCAGTGAATGCTGCAGTCTCTTCCTAGGCCAGTGACGTCAGATTCATCAGTCACATGGCCTAGGACAGTGATGGGCAACGTGCGGCTCTCCAGCTGTTGCAGAACTACAACTCCCAGCATGCAAAGCCTGTCTATAACTATCAGCCTACTGCAGGGCATGGTGGGAGTTGTAGTTTAGCAACAGCTGGAGAGCCGCACGTTGCCCATCACTGGCCTAGGAGTAAATAAGTCTCAGTCAAGTGAACCGAGCTGCAATAGCCGAGATGTAATACCAAGCACAGCAGCTATCCAATGGGAAATGCTGCGAGAAGACAGCGGTGCTCACTGGAAAGTCACTGTCTATTCAAACAGCTGATCAATGGTAGTGCTGGACGTTGGACCCCTGCTAATCTGATATTGATGACTTATTCTGAGGATAGCTCATCAATATTAAAAACTCAGAAAGCCCTTTTAAGTATCCCTACTAAACATATCCCCAAACTGTAGACACTCTTTTTCTGTCAACTTTTGATTGTTGGCACAGTATGTGGGAGACGCTGATTACCCAAAAGCAAAAGGACAGGTTTCTACTTCTTTATTAAAGAGTTTGTCCTACCATAACAATTTATCACCTGTCCACCAGTGTACAGGGATTGACTACATTCGCAATTAGTGATAAGCAAAGATTTGATTCGGCTGCTTCACCGAACTTCATCAAGAAATTAGATTTGTTACAATTACAAATTACTTCATAACGAATCACATTCCATTGTATGGAGTAGGCGCAATGACGGGGAACAGTAATCGTGCTGTCCACGTCATTTCACCCCTCATATGCCACGTTCAATGCTGATCCCGGCATCTGAGGGTCACATTCAGCCTATCATGGACTAAGTCAGGCATTTAAACAAAAAAATGCATACTTGCCTTATCCATTTGATCGTGTAGAGGCTATAGCGGCCTTCTTAATTGATGAAAATGTGCCAATTTGTTGCGTGCTTATGTGATTACGTCACTGCTCCCACCCAGCGTGATGATGTGGTGATGTCACACGTCAGTGCACGCAAGAATTGGTGCATTTTTCTCAATGAAGATGGCAGTGACAGCCTGTCCGCGAATCAAATTATTTCAGAATTTGGATCGAATTCCACTTTGTTAACTTCAATTCGTTTAATACTTCTCGCAATTGTTGCAGGATGCTTATGATCATAAAGGTATCAGCTATCCTTTGGATAGGTTTTAGGTTGTTATGGTGGGACAAACCCCTAAGTATAAAGTTTTAATGCTTAGTCACAGGAGCTCAGAGGTCAATCCAGCCACTTATCTCATTTAGATCATTATGGACATGGGCAGTAACACATCAGCATATCTTACTGTACAGTGATTGTCTTCATCCACTGTCCCCATTAACAAACCTATCTAAACCGACTCTGGGTGAGTTTCATAAAAGCTACCAATATGTTTTGGGCATTCAGAGTAGGTTGATGCCAGGGGCGTACATAGAAATCATAGGGCCCCATAGCAAGAATCTGAATTGGGGTCCCTAACTCTGCCTACTATCCACCCCTGTTCCATCCCACTCCCTACCTTGGCTCCTCCCCATTTGCCAATAAAGAAATACAATGTGTATATATATATAAGTATAAAAAGTTATAGGCGTCAGAATCTGGTGATATAAATTTTTTTTTTCCATAGTTGTAATTATTTTTTACACTATTTAGACATAAACAACCATTCTCTCGGTCAGTAGGATTACAACGTACCACATATACATGCCACATATATATCAAATGGCACAGGTCAGGTTTTTTTGCCAATTTTTTTCTAATTCCACCCCATTTGGAATTTTTTACCCGCTTACCACTACATTGTATGCCAGATTAAAGCAAAACTTGTCCCGCAAACAATAAGCCCTCATATGGATATGTGAATGGAAAAATAAAAGAAAAATTAAAATGCAAAAGCTAAAAATCCTCTGGTATCCTAAGGGTTAAAGGTGTTATCCAACTCCCATTAGGCTCATTAGGCCCATTAGGCCCCCCCAAAATGCCTCGGCACTGCATACAGATAATACTGCCCAAAGGGGGTAGGTGCAGATAATAGCAGGCCGCAATGTAAATGACCCTCCCTAGCGTCACCAGTGATGCTAGGGAGTCTTGTTCCCATGAAGACCTGCTATTGACTGCCCCCCACGTCGCTGGATGTTTTCATCCGTGTGACGTGGGGATTCAGTGGCGGAAGCTAAGGTGCCCAGGCATTTTGGGGGCATTAGAGGGGTTGGATAACCCATTTAATGCCTTGTGATATTGCTTAAGGTCTATTCACACGTCCATATGAATGGGTCTGGATCTGTTCAGCAATTATGTGGAACGTGTGCGGACCAGTTTGTTTTCAATGGGGATGGAAAAGATGTCGACAGCACCTAGTGTGCTGTCTGCATCTGCAAAAAAATAGAACATGTCCTATTCTTGTCCGCAATAGCGGACAGGAATAGGCATTTCTATTGGGGTGCCAGCGGTGTTTTGCGGATCCACAAAACACCTACGGATGTGTGAATTGATGCTTAGTGTGCATAATCACCAATAACCCCCTTCTCCCACCTCCCCCACTGTAAGGTGACTGAGTGGGGATGTGCTGCTGGGCACACTGTCCTTTATCAGCAAGCAGAGTTCATGGAATTCTGCTTCCTGCTGCCCTCCCCCCATCAAGAATTCCCACATTAACTTTTTTAAGACTACTTTGCTCTTACTTTGGGTGGCCAGCTCAGCTGTGACACTGGCACACACTGCAGGGGCAGGCAGGCAGCCAGGCAAGTACTGTTTATTCTGGCTGTGCCTGCAGAGATGATGCTGGGGGAAACATGGCTGTGTTCACAACTGAGTGATTGGAGCGGAGCGTTCTTCATTCCCGGGGGAGCAGGTGGTAGCAGAGACCTGTCTGCGTGCGCCTGCTGCGCTGCTACTGCTGCTAGTCTGGATCATGGACAGGTCAAAGGAGGGTCGCTGCTGCCGAACACCAGCTGCACTTGCTACTTGAGCACACAATGAGGGAAGGAAAGGGGGGAGCCTGCTCTGACTGAACATAGGGAAGCAAGCAGGACCTCGGACAGAGCGGAAGAACAGTGGGCGGGCCGATTCAATGACCCATAAGTTACTAGTCTATGTAGGGGGCGGAGACTTCAATGCCCCCTCGTGCCACGTGCCCCATAGCAGCTGCGTGGTCTGCCTATATTGGCAGTACGCCACTGGTTGAAGCCTAAATACTCCAAGAAAATCTTCCCAAAGACATGGATAGCATGCAAACAGATACAAGGCAATAATGCTAGCCGCTCCACTACCCAGCATTTAACGAAGTCAAAAATAGTGACAATCCCTTTAAGAGCTGACAACAATCTCAGAAAATCAGAACTCACACCTTTATATCCTGCATAACTGTGTGCTTTGATTGACAGATGGTTTGGAGGAATTCTCTGACCCTTCATGTATCCATATGCTCATCTGGTAGCTTTTGTATAGAAACCTACATATATCTTATTTAGTATCTCAAATATATTTTATACCTTCATTATAATAATATTCTATGCCTTCAGCAAAAATATTCCTAAGCATTTTCAGATCCACATAGGACATTGAGTTAAATATCTGCTGTTATTGATACAAATTGTAAATGCTTAGCAACTAAGTTATTCTTTACTAGATATTTGGTATGAAAATGTAATTTTCTATAGAGAAGTAATGGTGCTGAGTGGATAACAAGATTCAGCCGGCTGCGGTTTGCAGCCCTATACCATATGTCTTTTAAAACTGTTGCATTTTTGTGAGGTGGTTCCTAGGGCAATGATGTCGTGTCAGCTATACATCACAGAAATCACTGGTGAGGCAATGCAATCATAGTACATAGATCTTCGGGTTATGGTTTGGTACTCAACAGGGTAATTTAATGAAAAGGGTACATTAAATCTTTTGCACATGATTTATTGGCTTCATGTTTCTCAATATTTTTTATGCTCTTTATTAAACAGTGCTATTGGCCGAATGTAACCTTTAACATTTTTGTAAAATTATGTTTATTTTGTAACACATCCCCCAAGGCTGTTAACAATAATACTATTTATTGTATTGCTTGGTATTTCAGTGCTGAAAGGGTGAATACTATATTTCGAAGCAAGAGATTTAATTATGCATTTCGGCAAATCATGTGCACTTCCTTAATGCAAGTGATATTCCGCTGCAGGCCAAAAAGGCTTCTCACATCTGCTTGCCACTTAACATCCCCTCATTCATTTCAAGAATCTTTCTTAATTAAATAAGAGCTTGGAGTTGTCATCTGTGAACTAGTGTCTTCGGAGGGACAAAAATCTTCTCACTGTTTTATGTGTTAAGAATTTAGTTTGAGAACGTTCAGGAAACTTTTTGAAATTGTCCAATATGTATAATACCTATAAAAATTCTACAATCTTAATATATTTAATATGGGGTGACATGTAAGTGCTGATCTCGGGGACCATGAACATGGTGAATTGTAACAACAAACATACCGCCACTGTTTGTATTTATGCTAGTAATACCTTTCTAATTTAAATACTGTAAAGTTGGCATCTTTTGCTGTCTCTGACTTGTGGGCAACTGTATGTGGTGCAGAGGTTGCTGTGGCACCTGGGCCCTAGAACCTGAGAGGAGGCAAATGTTTTTTTTTTGTGTTAAAGAGATAGCATTTTGGAAGAAAGGATTAATGGATGGAAAGATTGATAGATGGAACAAGCAATGAGTGTGCATATTACTGTGCACTACTGTGCAGAACCAGACACTTTGTGATAACTGTGGCCACTTTTAAAAATGACCATGTGTTGAAAAAAATTGCAATTTTAATGTAAAATTGCCATAACATATGAATGGCAACTTTGGTTGGGGCGTTTTACACAAAAAATGATGTAAACTACATAGTGATTGTAGGTCATTGTGCTTATCCTCAGAAGTCAAAGGGTTTTAAACCTACGCCAATTAGAGGGAATCTGTCATCATTTTTCTGGACTATTATTTGCAGCAAAAGATGAGTAGTACTGCAGATATGGAGTCCATATTGCCATTTTCTATTTCCTGCTGCAACCTCCCCCACCCCATTCCTCTGCTGTCAGTACTCAAAGCTGTGCTGAAATACTCAGTCCAGACTTATATGGTGTGCTAACATAATGAAGAGGACTCCTGTGTAGAGATGAGCGAACATTTAAAAAAGTCCGTTGTTCGGGGTTCGGGTGGTGGTTAATTGCGCATCCCGTTATGGATTCCACAATAGCGCATATGGAATCCATAAGGGGCGGCTGCCACCAACCCGAACTGTAGAACAGCTGAAGGACCTGGCGTGATGTCACTGTCATGTGATCAGTGCAGGGGGCGTGGCTCAGCACGGGATTTGATCCCGTGCTGAGCCACGCCCCCTGCACTGATCACATGACAGTGACGTCACGCCAGGTCCTTCAGCTGTTCTACAGTTCGGGTTGGTGGCAGCCGCCCCTTATGGATTCCATATGCGCTATTGTGGAATCCATAACGGGATGCGCAATTAACCACCACCCGAACCCCGAACAACGGACTTTTTTTAAATGTTCGCTCATCTCTACTCCTGTGCAAATACATAGCAGTCCTAACAATGTATTTCAGTATTTGACAGTGGGAGATTGTGGGGGGAAAAGTAGGAAAGTAAAAAACAACAACTTGGACTGCTTATCTGCAGTACTACTAATATATTACAGCAGATAATAGTCTAAGATTATGGTGACAGATTCCCTTTAACCATTGATGGCCTAACCTTAGGTTACACTATCAATGTTGAATCCTTTGAAAAGAAAAAGGAAACCCACATTATCACATATAATAAGCAACATGGGATTCCATCCAAGTTTCTTTACAAAAGTGTCAATAAAATATTCATTTGTCTTAAAAGTTTGGAATTCTCCATTTTGATGTTTGATGAAGTAAAATCTAAATACATTACACATTGCTGTAAAATTGCTGCAAGATGATCGCTAACGAGCATTTATGCAAGTGCTGTTAGTGATTATTGGCCAAAATATCGGTCAGTGTAATACGGCCTTTGGTTTTAAATGGTTCTTCACACTATGCTGGAGCCTGTAATCATATGTCATCGAGCTAATGAATAGGGCGGAGAAGCACAGCTTGTGAATAGAAGTCTTACATTACATATAGTATTAATATTCTGAAAGACTTACACCAAATGTGTACAAACATGCTAGAACTGTTTCAAATGTAGGCATCTTGCATGGTATTTTATGGTATGTGGGGTGCCCATTACTACAGTCCAATTTGAAGACTGGACAATAATTTAAGATCAGAAAAAAAGCCAAATGCAAGATATTGTTTTTTGCATTTCTTGTATAATTTTCTTCTAACTAGACGTGTTTCTGTCTCATTGAGTGGGCCATGGTGTGAATGCTAAACTTAGGCAAACCACCATTTTTAATGCTATGCGGTGCAGTATGTGATGTCATATCACTCTACGATTTGTATACAGAGCGAAAAAAAATATCCTTAGATTGCATCAAAGAATTTGCATCAAATATTTCATCTCCTATTTATGCTGCGTAGGAGTGATGCTTGTAATTAGCAAACATCAAACTTGATGATCAAAAGATTCAGGACTGGTGATCAAGGTTGTTGGCATGCAAGTATTCTAATTGAAGATGATGATGAATTTTATCTTGCACACAGCACCATGAGAATAGGGATAGCATTTAAGCAATACAGATTTTTTATTAGAAATAATCTATATTTATTCATGGTACGATGAGTTACTTAAAAGTCCTACAACTTTGCAATGTTCTTCATGTGTAACTTCATGATTTCTGCTTGTAATAGTTAAAAGACAACCTTTGTTTATTTGCAAAATCTCTTATTGATATTTAATGGACACGCACACACATACATACAATATTTAATTTTGCTGCAGTATCTCCACAGGAGAATTTAAAGGGAATGTGTCAAAAACAGATTAGAAAAAAAGGATATGGATCTCTATCTGGTTTTAACTGGCAGATAAAAATTTTGGTGACACATCTCCTTTAAACAAATCCATGGACTTCCCATGCACACATGTGACAGGCCCTCCACAGTAAGAGATGCTCTATTCCACCACTCTTCACTGTGGTCAATAGCTGAGGACCCTGATGAAGAATTTTAGAATAGTTGTTCTAAACTGGACCACAAAAACAAATCTATAAATTCTCAGGTAGGTTGGATAAAGAGATGTGTATAACTTTACACTTGGGTGAGACTCATACTACAACAATTAGAAATATGAGAAAGAATAATACATAATTCTCACAGATATTAATCTGCAGGGTGGGTGAGATATTTTTCCCATTTTAGAGTACAGCTGGAATGCATGTACAGCTTGTATTTTTCACCTCTTACATCATATTTTACCCAAGGGCTAAAAATGGGAGAGCTATTTTGATCAGAAATGCATTAGTGAGCTGGTTAAAGTGCGTCATTGCATGTATTACTATAATTCTGACACCCGCATACGTGTGTGGTAGTCTAGAGTTGCTGAGCCTCCTAATCAGCATATCCTCAAGTTTCTTCATTTGTCTATGGCTATAGAATTTCTATGCATAATAGAACAGAAAAAAATTACGCTCAGTATGTGTTCTTCCCACATAAGACGGAATAAGGATATTAGTGTAATGTTGCAGAGTTGATTTATCGGAGTGTGCTTGCTGAGTTTTGTATTTTATCGTGATTAACTAAAATTGCAACCAAATGTTTTCTATATCTCGGATCTCTTTTGTAGTACTTATCTATTGCATATTTAAATGCAGGAGCAAGTCCTCTCCATGCTGTAATTCAAGGAACTTGAAAAAAGGCACTATCTTTAAGTACATACAGTGAAAGAAAAATACTGTTCATTACTACAGAGATTCACTATGGCATCTTGGTCCCTTCTCTCTTCCTGTTTGCTGCTGCTGTCTATGGTCTTTTACATACGTTTTAGGTGTAGAAAATGTTCTAAATGTAAGACAGGTCGGAAGCTGTATTACATTCAGAACTGGCACTGGATGCACCCAAGATATGGAGAGGCCTGCATTATGGCCTTTATTAAGATCCCCATTCAGACCCCAGTGTTAATCAGAGCTCATGACAACACCCAAATGTTAATAAGTCCCCCAATCAAACCTCAGATCAGACCTGCATGTCAATAAACCCCAATCAGACCTCAGATCAGACCTCAATAGGTCCCCCAATCAGACCTGAGATTAGACCTACATGTTATCGATCCCCAATCAGACCTCCATAAGTCCCCCAATCAGACCTCAGATGACACTTTCGCGTGAATTACCCCCAATCAGATCTCCATGGGTCCCCCAATCAGACCTCAGGTTTTACCTCCATTTGAATGACCCCCATGCTCAGATCAGATTTTTTTTTTAAATCTACTTACCTCTCCTCACATCCGCTCACATCCAGTGTTCTTCCTCCTGTGGCACACTGTGCTATGCCAAAGTCCTCAAGCTGTGTGCAGTCCCAGCACAGCAAGCAGCTCAGGACCAGGAAACAGTGAGTACAGAGCCGGGGGAGTGCAGCATTGACCACTTCATGGTCCTCCTGTACTAATGAGTATTTCCATCATGGAAACAATCATTAGTATTTTTAACATAAGACATACTGACATTGTGTCTTGTAGGGCGAAAAATACGGTAGTTATGCATGCTCACTATGTGGAATTGGCTAAGGCCAAAGTTGCATATAACACCTGGTACTTTTTTGGTACCACAGTCTAAGAGCTCCAGGACAGCCAAACCATTACTATGAAGGTCATGTGACTACGCTGCTGCCTATTGATTTGTCCAAGAGAATTGTTACTACACTATTACTAACTACATTGAGTACCATATTCACAGTTGAAAAACAAACTACCTGTTACCAAAGATGAGTAGAGTAGAGTAGGGTAGAGACCGTACTATGCATTGGAAAAGTTGATTAAAAGGGTTGTCACACCTTGCTAGTTTCAAGCTTTCAGGGTCTTAAATCCCTGCTTGCTGGGGCCAGAGCTAAGCACTGATGAGGTGTTCGGTGATGGGAGTGACTGCGATGGCACAAGACTATGTGCACACTCACTGGGAATACCAGCCACCAGAGCAGCCAGCTGGGCTGCCAATAGTGTTTCTGTGTGCCTGTGTGAGAACATTACAGAGGTGGCCGAAACTCCTAGAAACAAGCATGAAATTTGAGGGTGTTTCAAGGAGAAGACAAGGCAACAGAGGCATAATTGAAAAATGAGCTATATGGAAGATAGGATCTAAGGACTACAAAGAACTGAATAAATGTTGATTACTGAGGTGAGACAACCCCTTTAAGCTCTCATGTTATACTGATCCGTACTTTGCTTATGTCTGCTATGGCCGATAGTACCTCATAAACTTAGAAGCACACAAACATCTGTTTCCTCATAAATATGAAATGCATGGGGGAAAAACATTGTGGTGTATATAATGAAATTCCAAATTTCAAAGATGTCCTTCCTTGGTTATTGCTTCTAGGCAAGCACAAGGCATTCTTTGGGTCAATAAAACGGAAAAATTGAATTTTAGGGACAAAGTAACAGTGTCTGTGGTATGCATATAAGAACTTATTAATTGTCAATAGATTTTTTTTAGGACTTTAAATATCCTAACATTTTCAGTATTATGAGATTTTCTTTAACTGTTATTTTATAAAACGTCTTAGTAGCTGACCAGTTTTTTTCTTTCTGCACACTTACTGCATGCTAATATTATAGAAAGATCTGTTCTCCTTGAGCGTCTATTGAATTGTTGCCATTCATTGGTTTATGGAGTTTACACAAAGCTTCGGAAATTGAAAGAAATTCAGTCACACATGGTTTTATGTGTTTCATGAAGCAAGAAAAAGGGGTTTTGTTCACTTTTGTAAATTGCAGCGAAACAGAGAAAAATACAAATTCAATCCATCAGTAAAAGTACTGTAACTGATTTAGAATATCAATTATCCATGACTTAGTGAAATGTCAAGAGACTGTCTCTGGAAAATAAAACCCTAAAAGAAAAGCAATAGCTATGTGGAAATTCACATTCTTCCACATTATTCCTAAGAGAAATTTTAATTTGCACTATTTTTTCATTGTTTCCAGCACCAAGGAAAAATTGGAGTCAAATTTAATGTTGGAACAGATGACATCTCAATTGAAGAAGTTAATGCTATTATCAATGATGGAAAGTACCACATAGTACGATTTACAAGAAGTGGGGGTAATGCCACCTTACAGGTTGACAACTTGCCTACAATAGAGCGTTTCCCAGCAGGTAAGGATACTTTATAAAACAGGTTGAATTTTGATATCTTCACCAGTTATTAATTGTAGTATTGAAAGTAAAAAAAAATAGAAAAAATTATGATAAGTATTATATTAGTTACTGTAGTAGATAAAAGCAAAGCTAATGTTTTGACTTGTGAATGGGCTACTCTACTTTTTGGAACTGCATTTCAAGTTTTTATGGCCCATGGAAAGGATTTGACAAAAGGTATAACTGTAAATAATTAGCAAGGACATTTCAAGAACATTGCAAAGTATGATGTCTTCTTGTGATCCACAATTCCAAAAGAAAAATTTGTAATTTGTTATCTAAGTCTAAAAAATTAAAATGTCTATTTATCTAAGTCTTTATAAAAATAGAAGTATATTACCTGTTGCTCTGTTCACACTAATGTTAATGGGATCATTCTAGGTTTCTGTCTGGCTTTTCAGTATTTTTTTTTTTTTATGGCACGAATCGCTTGGTCTGTAGCACTATTCTTGCTGTCAAAATTACTAGAAGCCCAACAGACTCAGTCTTTAGCTAAGTGTGTTCTGTAGGATTAGCCAATATCCATTTCTAGAACACTGTAGCTGCTTTGGATCCATTGTAAAAAGATGCCATAATGCTATTGTGAACAGAGTCTAACCTTTCGATAAGACATTGGTATATTTCTAGATAACATGTAATGACTCCCATCTTTGTATGTGCTCCGCTACTCAAAATGCATAGGAAGAGGAAAATGATCTGCTAATTGTTTATTCCCAATCTTTTTGGCTTCCATTAGTCCCTTTATTATATTTTTCTACTAGGATCTACTATGACCATTTTTGCTAAACTATAGGTCCATTACTTATTTTAATACTTTAAATTTATCCAAAATTGGACCTTCAATTTTAATATTGGACCTACAATTTTAATATCAACGAGCTCTAATATACATTTTCTTATAAAATACATTATCAATGTTCCAGTTTCCTTTGCAAGAAATAACTCAATAGTAATGTAAAAACTCCCATCCTCCATTACCACATCCTGCTGCCTTGCCATAGCATGGGAACAGTTGGAAATGGTGGACAAATTGTCCAGGGGTTGTCACTTCTTAGCTTCTCTTTCCATGGCACCCATTGATATTGACTGCTTATCTTTCCTCCAATACCTTCTGGCTTTAGCAGACATAAGGGGAGAGAGAACATCTCATATGATAAAAGTATTTTTACTGAAGAGACATGATTCAATTATAAAATTAGTCCATGCAATCCTAACAAATGCTATGAAGTTATAGCTAAACTTGAAGGGTAAATTCACACAATTATGTGTGAACAGCGAAAGAGGTATGCCCAAAAGTGATAATTTACGGATTTGTGCATAAAATGTAATAAGTCATATTGCAGTCTAATTGTTATATATGATAATTGAATTTGCAACTATGTTGTGAAGTTGTATGAAATATTTACATTTAATGAAATGTTTATTTTATGTTTTATACTGAATTTTGCCTATCAATGACAGTTTGTCACCTTATAGATTACTTTATATAGCGTGTTATGCAATTCAACATTTGTCATCTGCAAAAAAAAAAAAAAAAACTATAGTATCATCTGTGCCAAAGACTTTGCATGAGGAAAACGCTCCTAACCAGCTTTTTTTTTTTTTTTTTTTATAATGGAAGGCATTTAGGGGTTATTATGCCTCGGAGCCACTAAGCATTTTACCACATTTTTTGTGCTATTGTTATGACTCAAGCCAGCTGTCTATCAGCCATAGGCTGCCATCCTTTTACTTAATCTCTTCAGCCATAGCTTAATGTTTTATTCTAATGTAATAAATAAGGACAGTATAAAACATAAACTCAGAACTCAGTTAATGTGTGTTGCTACAATGCCAATCTAGTTACAGTGGCACACTCCAGCAGTGGCACAGTGATGAAGAAGAGAAAACAACTGAGTAAAGGACCCTTTACACTGCTGATTGTTTGGGCAGATTATCACTAAGAGTGGGTTCACACTACCGTTATGGCATTCCGTTATAGGTTCTGTTAATAATGGAATATAACAGAATGGCCAGACGGAATGCAAAACAGAAGCCTTTAAGAGGCATTCCGTTTTTCTCCTTCCTAATAGAAGTCTATGGGCAAGCATAACGGATCCTTCTAAACAGGATTCTTCTGCAGGCAAATAATGATTCTGTTTGAGGATGAGCCATGGCATTAGCCATTGTTCTTCCCCATTCTGTGGAGGAGATGTCTACATTTAAATGCAGCTATCTCCTCCACTGGCGGGCAGGTGATTGTCAGGGAGAAATGTTTCCTTCCCGACAATTGTGTGCTTCATTGCCCAATATCTGCTTCTATGTAAAATGTTTGGATTCTTGGAAAACCCCTTTAATATTACTATTTTACAAAACTATTATGGTATATGGGATTAAATGTTTCTAAAGAAAATATACCTGATTATTATTATTATTAATATTATCATCATCATCATTATTATTATTTACTCAAAAAAGCATATACAGTGCAACACAAGATCACAATTGATGTTCATCTTCATCAGTTGTCGAATTTCAACCAGGAATCTAGAATATGGTGATGTATTGGCTACTAATATGTGCAGATCCTAGCAGTGTGGAATCTGACAGATGATTTTGTCAACATTCAGTTGTTTCAAGTTCCTTCCGGGGTCTTTGAGAATGGCACCCAATATGCATATCACCGCTGGCAACACAGCTGCTGATTTGCACTGATCTTTGCAGTTCATTTTAAAAATATTCATATGTAACCATTTTTCCTTATTGTTTCTTATTAGTCCTGCTATGTCAATGAGACACACACTCAAATCAGGTGTGTTTTGAGCTAGTACTTTGTTAGTTTGAATTTAAAAATCCCACGTAAATCCTGAGTAAAGCCTCATTCACATGTCAGTGCTTCATGGACATGTTCTGTATGTGTTCTCCACGAACAACACACGTCCCCATTAATTTTAATGTGTGTATCCAGACATCAGTGTTTTAGCACGGTCTGTGGGTCCGCGTTTTTAGCACAGATGCATTCTTTATTTTGCCCGTGTTCACGGATCCAACATGCCCATTATAGACTACAGGTCCGTGAAAGCCACGGATGCAACATGGATGCCATTCGTGTTGCTTCCTTGTTTCATGGATCATTAGGAAGAGATGCTTTAAAAATTATTTTTCGGCTGTGCAGGGTCAGTGAAACAAGGATAGCACACGAACAGCAAAAAACTGACACAAAAACCAAACACTGATCTTTCACAGACAGCTTCATGGATTCATCACTGACCACCTTCTCATGGGTTTGAGCACAGACACAGATGTGTGAATGATGCTTAAGGATGAGTGACATAACCAAAAAGTAATTGAACCATATAACAGGTCTCCACGTATTAAATCATATGTAAAGCCCTATAAGTGGTAGACTCTAAAACCAAAAAGTTTTATTGATATGCATTAAAAAGGCAAACACCCAATAGACTATATGTCCAAAGAGATTCCCCAAAGGAAAAATCCTATAAATATATTCCCATCAGGGAGGGAGAGGCAGATTATGACAGATAAACGGCTAGGGGAAGGCAGGTAAGGTAACCCTACCGTATCCCTTCCATATCCCTAAGCCCGAGGGACTCACCTGATGGTGGTAAGCCCTCGTCCTCGTACCTATCCCTACAACCCTGAATATCCCTCGAAACACCTGCGTACCCTGACGCGTTTCCCCCTATTCAAGGGTTCATCAAGGGGTCACCAAAACAAAGTCAGGTATTAATGAATGGTCATTAGTGTAACCGTGAAATAAGAGGGGGCTGGTGGTAACCAGCGGTACCTGAAACAGATGAGGCAGCACTCATTAAATGACATATCTATAGACAGAGATGAAAACATGTCCAAATCAGTGACAATTCCCTGCACAGCCATATATAGACCAAATAATGTTAGCAGTGACTTACATAATGTGGCGGCCCCTCAGGTATCCAGCCCCCTCATGGGTCCATCGATATCCAGGCCCTGAGGGAGACTGGCACCACCGCGCTTTTGAAGGCGCTCCTATTACCAAGCGGCATCTCCGCATGGACGCCAATCTGGCGTCACATCCGGGTAAAGTTGACGTATCTTCCGGGTTGGCGTATGACGATGCGTTCCACAGTGGAGCGCATCGCCGGCAGATATATTCGGCGTCACATCCGGGTTGGCGTATGACGATGCGTTCCACAATGGAGTGCATCGCCGGCAGATATATTCAGGGGTATTAAATAAAACAGCAATATTTGGAGGTAGGATGAAAATAAACTAGCCACAATAGTCTATGAACCGCTAAATGATATACTTAGCTGTAAATAAGATAAGTATAATACCTATTAATACCCGGGCATAAAGAAGGAACTAGCTGTTTATCTGTCATAATCTGCCTCTCCCTCGCTGATGGGAATATATTTATAGGATTCATCCTTTGTGGAATCTCTTTGGGCATATAGTCTATTGGGCGTTTGCCTTTTTAATGCATATCAATAAACGTATTGGTTTTAGAGTCTACCACTTATAGGGCCTTACTTAAGGATGAGTGAATCAATTTTTGTAAACCGGTTCAGAATTTGTTCCAAATTTCTTAAAAAGCTCAGATTATAACAAATCCAAATGTTTGTGATTCATTTTGGGCGAATCAGAGAGAAAGAGAGAGAGAAAGAGAGAGAAAGAAAGAGAGAGAGAGAGAGAAAGTCAATATCCCTTGGGATTCTGGAAAAAATCTTACATCAAATGCTGGCATCAGATAGGCTTAGGAAAGTTAATCTGAATATATTTCCCAGAAACCCAGAGGAGCGTTGCCTGACCTACAATAACCTGCACATGTATTACACATACTAGACGCTGTCGATAATGGGAAAGAGTACAATACAGACAATGCAATACATATATATTGCATAGAAACCATGAGGATATTTGGGTAGAATCGATTCATATCTGATTGAATTTAACATTTTTAAAAATGTGGCAAATTGAAGCTCAAACAAATTTTAACAAAGCTCATCTCTATCAGTTCTTGCTGCTGGTAACTGGTAGTTTGTGCAAAGGATCCAGTGGACTATTTTTGCCACTTAGTTGTGCCATTGTTTATAGTCAATCCATGCAATCTTCTTGCGACTTCTGAGTGCGTGGTCAATTGTTTTATAAGTTTGTTTGCAAGGTCTGCATCAGTTTTTGACTTTTAAATATTGGCTTTTATGGCATTAATCATGGTCTATTCTTGTGTGGCCAGGGTTAGTCCCTTCGTCTCTTTTTTCAATGTCCCAGATGTCTACCGTTGCCAGGTCGTTCTTTGTCCCCTTTGCCCTTAATGTTTTTTAAAGAAATGTCCATTCACTTACTATGCCAACTTTCAATCCTAGTTTTCACTATATTGTTCCTGTATTCTTGTTTTGTTTGCTGCTTTTTTAGAAGCATTTGTTTGTTAACTTCAATTAGTCCTTACTCTTGGCTGTATGGGATTTAATCAGCCAATGTGTGTTTTTCTTTTTCAAAGTCTGCTTCACTTGCAGTAGTCTCTTCCTCCTGGTGTTCTGGGCAGTTACAATCAATCAACATAACTATATGGGTGTAAACTGTAGTGGATCGCCATCAGTGTTTTAGTTATTCTGACCAATGCATCCAATTCTGCTTGTACCCAGTTGATTCCTGCAGTGTATCTCATGACAGAATGGCCCAGGTGTTAATTGCTTTGGTGGTATTCCCACTGTTCAGTTTGCTCCTCAGTAATTTTGTCATTCTTTGGATATATTCCTTGTCGAACAAGGTCTTCACTTGCCTGTGCTCCAGCTGCAAGGTATTTGTATGCCTCAGTTTGGTGATCATTGGGCATTTCTATCCCTTCACATTCTGTGATTTCACCTTTCTTCAGTGCTACCATGGCACACTTATCCAGGCCAAATCATTACTGAAGGTTCATACTGTATTTGGCAGTGACTGGATTTCTGTTTCAGATTTTCCAGAGAGCTTCAATTCATCCATGCACTACAGGTGTGATATTTGTGCTGATCTTTTCAAAAGTACACCAAAGAGCTCCATAACAAGCATGTAAAAACAATGTTTACACAAAAGAACATTTTTTTTTAAATATCTCATTGTTTTGTTCCATATGATCTAACCCAGGAATAAACAACCTTTTCTGGTCCAAGATCCACAATGTCAGATTGAACCAATCCCAAGATCCACAATAAAAATTAAATCGGTATTACCATCTAAAGGGATATGCCATAAATGTCAGATACTTGCTGTTCTCACCTCCAGGACTCCCACTAATCGGTAGAATGGGAATCCCTTTCTCCTCTGTTCACACTCTAGAATGTGACTCTTTCCATTTTAGTTTGGGTGAGTTGGAGAAACAGCTGAGTGTAGTGTGTCATTATTCCTAAAAGCTACAATTAATGGCCACCTCTCTACTTCATATACTGCTCACTGAAATGCCACACAAGGATCAAAAGACCTCCATTCTGACAATTTATGTGGGTCTCAAAGATGGCCACACAGTGCATCATTAATACTTGCCTATTCTTGCTCCTTCCCTACACACCACTCCTCTGTGACATAACAGTTATGGCCATATAGAAAGCCATTGAAGGCCACATGTGGCCCCTGAGCTCAGATTGGGAATCTCTGATCTAACCCTTTTAAACAAGTGGAAATGTAGGATAAAATCAACTCACCTCCATAAGTTGTGCAGTACACGAACACAGGGCTAGGTCCCAGGATAAACATGTTGTCTGAAGTGTAGTCTGCTCAGCACTACCAGAATAAGCATCAAATGTCTTTATTTAATCATAAATAAGTTAAAAACATTGTGCCGACTGGTTTCGGGCATAGAAGCCCTTAGTCATGGCATAATACATAAAAGATAAAATGAGTTTAAATGCAGAAAAGCAAGGCATGCATGGAGAGCAACACTTTGGGAAATCCGGCATGGAAGAGTGGACTGTGCATATAAAGAAAATAATATTCTCTGTATGCACAGTACACTCTTCAATGCCAAATTTTCCCAAGTGTTGCCCTCTATGCATGCCTTGCTTTTCTGCATTTAACCCTTTCACTACCAGAGGTTTTTTCGTTTTTTGCGCTTTCATTTTTCTTCCCTATCTTCCTTGAGCCATAACTTTTTTATATTTCCATTCACCTAGCTGTATGTGGGCTTAGTTTTTGCAGGATATGTTGTATTTTCTAATGCCACTATTATTTATGGCCTACAATGTAGCAGGAAGCAGTAAACAAAATTCCAAATAGGGTGGAATTGGAAAAAAACACACAATTCCTCCAGTTCAACTTTGAAAAAAAGATTTTTTTTTACATCACCATAATCTGACCCCCATAAATTTTTATAGTTATATCTACTCAGCTTTGTGAGGGCTAATTTTTTCCCCCCGACAATCTGTAGTTTTTAGTGATACCATTTTGGAGTGTGTGTGACTTTTTGATCACATATTATTACATTTTTGGGGGGTAAGAGAAGAAATCTTCTTTTATCTTTTATGTATTATGTCATGACTAATGGCTCCTCTATCATAAACTGGTGAGCACAATGTTTTTAACGTGTTTATGTCCTGAGATAAAACAATGGCATTTTGGGGCTCATTTATTGTGCATATTAGGCGTATTTCAGGTGTAAATAGCAGCGCAATGTTTAGTTGCGCCACTATCTGTGACTTTTCCCTGCTCTTGCCAGTTCTAAAATTGTGGACGGGGAAGAGGATGGGCAGGTAGGCCTGTCTCATTCATCTTTTTCTATGCCTGTTTTAGGCGTACAAAATGCTCTAAATTTAAGACAACTCAGAGGCTGGCCTACATTTAGAACTTGTGCTGCATGCATTGAAGTTATGGAGAGGCCTGGGCTTCTTCATAACTTTGGCAGATCCACAGCTAGCTATGGGCTTTTATTAACCACTACAGGACCGCCTAACGCACGGATGCGTCCGGCGGGCGGTCCTGTAGTTCTGACTAGACGCATCGGCACATCATCTCGCGGGATGTATGGGTATATATAAAAATACACCCCAAAACATATTGCCCTACTTCTCCTGAGTACGGCGATACCACATGAGTGACATTTTTTTGCAGCCAAGATGCGCAAAGGGGCCCAAATTCCCAGTACCTTTAGGATTTCACAGGGCATTTTTACGCATTTGGATTTTCACGCTTTAGGACCCCTAAAATGCCAGGGCAGTATAAATACCCCACAAGTGACCCCATTTTGGAAAGATTTATTTTTGTTTTTTACAAAGTCTCATATTCCACTAACTTGTGACAAAAAATAAAATTTTACATGAACTCACCATACACCTCACGGAATACCTTGGGGTGTCTTCTTTCTAAAATGGGGTCACATGTGGGACATTTATACTGTCCTGGCATTTTAGAAGTCTGGAATCCAAATGCGTAAAAATGCCCTGTGAAATCCTAAAGGTACTCATTGGAATTAGGGCCCCTTTGCGCACCCAGGCTGCAAAAAAGTGTCACACATGTGGTATCACCGTACTCAGGAAAAGTAGGGCAATGTGTTTTGGGGTGTATTTTTATATATACCCATACTTTGTGTGAGAAATATCTCAATAATGTAAACGACAACTTTCTAAATTTTTTTATACAAAGTTGACAATTTACAGAGATATTTCTCTCACCCAGCATGGGTATATGTAAAAATACACCCCAAAACACATTGCCCTACTTCTCCTGAGTACGGCGATACCACATGAGTAACACTTTTTTGCAGCTTGGGTGCGCAAAGGGGCCCAAATTCCAACGAGTACCTTTAGGTTTTACATGGCTGCTCACAATTTAGCCCCGCCCAAAATTCCAGAACAGTAAACACACCCCACAAATGACCCCATTTCGGAAAGTAGACACCCCAAGGTATTCACTGAGAGGCATTGTGAGTCCATCTAAGATTTTATTTTATTTTTGCCAGAAGTTAGCAGAAATGAAAACTTTATTATTATTTTTTCCTCAGAAAGTGTCATTTTCCGCTAACTTGTGAAAAAAAATGAAATTATACATGAACTCACCATGCCCCTCCGTGAATACTTTGGGTTGTCTTCTTTCCAAAATGGTGTCATTTGGGGGGTATTTATACAATCCTGGCATTCTAGCACCTGAAGAAACATGACAGGTGCTCAGAAAGTCAGAGCTGCTTCAAAATGCCGAAATTCACTTTTTTGCACCATAGTTTGTAAACGCTATAACTTTTACCCAAACCAATAAATATACACTTATTGGATTTTTTTTTATCAAAGAGATGTAGAACAATAAAGTTAGAGAAAAATTTATATAGAAATGTAGTTTTTTTTTTTGAAAAAATTTACAACAGAAAGTGAAAAATGTCATTTTTTTGCAAAAATGTTGTAAATTTTTTATTAATAGCAAAAAAGTTAAAATGTCAGCAACAATGAAATACCACCAAATGAAAGCTCTATTAGTGAGAACAAAAGGAGGTAAAATTTATTTGGGTGGTAAGTTGTATGACGGAGCAATAAACGGTGAAAGTAGCGTAGTACAGAATTGTAAAAAGTGGCCTGGGTGTTTAAGCTAGGGGGGCTGAGGTAGTTAAGACTGGCAACAAATCCAATTTATTTTCACCCTATAAGACGCACTGGTCCAAAAGACACACCTAGGTTTTAGAGGTGGACAATAAGAAAAAAATATTTTTCATTAGACCTCCCAGCTAACAGCCACAATCATTCATGTTAATAAGACCAAAATACGACCTCAGATCAGACCCACAATCAGACCTCAGCTCAGACCCAAATATGAATTACCCCCAATGAGACCTTAGCTAATATCCTCAATATAAATAAGACCCCCCATTCAGACCTCAGATTAGCCCCCCATGCCTCAGATCAGCCCCATCTGCCAGACCCAGCCATCTGCCACATGTCATTCTCCCAGGCGTCAGCCCCCAGCCTCAGAGCAAATAAAATAAAAAAATTAACTTACTTTTCCAGCTCTGGCTTTTGCTCCTCATCTCCAGTTTCTTCTTCCTGTCGTGGCTGTGCTGTGACCCAATGCGCACAGCAGGAGGTTACAGAGCACCCTCACGCTGTGCGCAGCCACAGCACAGCCAACAGAACAGCCGACAGCCAAGGACCAGATAGCGGTAATTAAAGAGCCTTCACTGCCTCCCAGTCCTCACGTACTAATGAGTGCTCATTAGTATTTTCCCCATAAGATGCAGGGAAATTTTTCTGCCACTTCGTGGGGGGGGGGGGGGGGTCTTAAGGGGCCAAAATTATGGTATATTTGTTGCTATCTGGTTTTAACCAACAACAACAAAAAAATGACACATTCCCTTTAAAAAATAATATAAACAACTTTAGAAAAGTCTACAGAATACATGGAGTGGAAAATTGTTGCCATACTGTCTGAAAAGGGCAAAATATCCCTTTAGCTACACATTTGTGCTTTCTGCAGTTATAA
Organism: Bufotes viridis; assembly: GCA_033119425.1. Taxonomy (NCBI): domain Eukaryota; kingdom Metazoa; phylum Chordata; class Amphibia; order Anura; family Bufonidae; genus Bufotes; species Bufotes viridis. The sequence goes on from CM065592.1 coordinate 407,721,314, forward strand.
ATTGTTAGTAAAATAAGGAATAAACTAGACAAACAAGTTATTCTTCTCTTAGAAGATAAGAACATCTTCATTTTGACCTGACAACTTCCACATTTGAGGTATCCATGGAAACTGCCATTGGTACAAAATAAATCTAAATCTTAGGCTACTATCAAATCCCATATGTCTAAAACCAAAATGTTAAATAATTCATGTGTCTAAATGACATACAGTGTATGTATGGTACTAACAGCCTTCTGAGCCATCACAAATCCAAATGATTAATTTTAGGCACTATACATATTAACACAGTATGGGTTGCCACAAATTATTTTTGGAGTTCTCTGAGAACTTTTAGAATTAAATTGTATAGCAATGACACATAGTGTAAATGTGTAATAGCGTTTAATCCTGTACACTTTTGCCAAAGTTCTTCATGTACTATGTTGTGAGGGCTCAGCACGTTGTTATGGAATCATAATGTTTCTCCATCAGCAACTGCATCTCTTAACTAAGTCTTAAGAAGTTTAAAAAAGGACCTAGTTAAAATATATTTTATATCTTTTCTTCTTAGGTCCTTAGATGTTTTCATTAGACTTTTTTGTAGACTCTGTAAATATAATTTTAACATTCTGTATGTGATTTTTTTATTTATTTTTTTCAAAACAGAATTGTCCAGGGAACTTTTAAACATATATTAAAACATTTTTAAAACAGGCATATTTTAAAAAACTTAGATATAATTTTTTTTAAATATATATATATATATATATATATATATATATATATATACATATATTATCAGTAGTTTTTTCTTTCCCAACATAAGTTTGAAATACAAATCATTACTAAATTGATGAATGAGAGACATATTAGATACCTTAATTGATAGTAGTCAAATTTGATAATATCTATTCATCCAGGTTAGTAAACCAAACTTCCAGTTATAGAAGGATGCTTTTCCTAACACCTTATTCCAGTTCTCAACTACTTTTCACATTTGAATAAGTGACTTTCCCTACTGAGTCGAAGGGACTTTTTAAGCCAGTGCTACGATATTGTTTCTTGTTTCATTTATAATTAGCTCTGAAGGCATTCTAAACCTATCTCACAATGCACTAAATCATTTGACACCAAGCACAATCCCATTAGCACACAAGAGGTGAACACAAACACTGATAAAACACTGTCAATATCCACAGTTGCCTTGTTACTGTTGAGGCATACTAATGAGATTCATGGTAGATTAAGGTTTGGTTTTATGGCAAACAAACTGTTTACTTTCAATATGGGATCTTGGAATATAAAAATAATTTGTTTCTTAAGAAAATAAAGCTAGTTTCACATCTGTGGCAGAGAACTCTGCTGGTGTCCAGGGGGAAGATGATAGCATCCAGCAATGCCAAATCTGGAGAACTCAGGCAGGCTATTTTACGCTGGACCAGCCGGCCATAATTATCGAGATCCGGTATTCCCAGATACTACCAGCTTCCCACCAGACCCTATTGCTTATAATGGGGTCTGGCATAGATAAGCCACTATCAACATTGTCGGCGTGAAAGTTGCCTAAGACTAGTCATTGTGTCACAGACAATCATCCAGCATTGCTTTCATTGGATATTCCCCGCAAAAGTAAAGGGATGCCATACTTATAATGATCAGATGACCATCACACCACCTTGTATATAATCAGAGGTTGCAGTCATGAGATGTTTTTTAACTGGAATTATAGGAATGTTTACATTATTTTTTTGGGGAGGTATCATATTTTTTGCTTTATAAGACTCACCTAATCATAAGAAAGACCTAGGTTTTAGAGGAGGAAAATAAGAGAAAAATATTTTTTCATACCTCAGATAAGACCCTCAATCTTTATCGGACCACAAAATCAGACCTCCAATCCTCACCAGACCTCAGATCTGACCCCCGATCTTCATCAGACCTAAGATAAGACCCCAATATTTATAAGACCCCCAAATCAGACCTCCAATCTCAATCTGATCCCCAAATCACACCACCAATCTTCATCAGACCCCAGGTCAGACATCCCAATTTTCATCAGACCTCAGATCAGACATAAAATAAATTAAGGAACTTACTGCTCCTTCTCTGATTGTGCATGCTCTTCCTGATGCACTGCACTGTGACATAACATTGCACAGCATCAGGTCATAGTGTGCATTTATGTGTATTATATCCTGACATTATACATTGGACACAGTGTAGCACCAGCAAAGGACTGAGTGTGGTGAGTAAACCGGCACCAGTAGTGGTATACTCATCATGCCTCATAGTGGAATCACTCATTAGTATTTACTTCATAAGATACACTGCCATTTCCCCCCCCCCCCCACACACACACACTTTAAGTGAAATATGTGATAATTGTTTTTAAAAGGGGGGTCAGAAAAGGGTTAAAACGAAACAAGGAGTTGGAATCGGATCAATGTGGAAACAGCAGCACCTGGGGATAAGTAGATGTGAGTAATGCGTCTTTAATATTTTTAACCCTCTATGATCTCCCTTTTTCTGTATCTTCCTGGAGAGACCCTTAAGTGAAGCACTATTTTAGGAAATAGACTTGAGACTAAGGTAAAGATATTCTTTAATGGAATACAACATCCAGTTATTGCTTTGTTTTTTTCATTCAATATTTCATATTGTGTTTTACGGGATAATAATAATTGTAGAATGAGATAACAGCAGAGATTTACTCTTGCTTCACTGAGGTTAACAGCTTCTTTAGTTTTGCATGAATTTCCCTTCATCCTCCATTTAATGATGATGAATATTTGTGATTTGAGTAATGCCACACTATCTTCCACATCATTTGTTCTGATGAATACACATCATGGGAAAACCTACAGTATGTCATTTTAATTGCTTCTATTAGATGTCACCATGTATTGTGCAATCAGCAGTTTTGTTGTAGACCATTACTCCTTATCTGTTGTCTCTAAATAACATCTGCCTAAAATACAGAAGGCCTGTGTTCGGAGTCCGTTTTATTTATTTAATTCAAGAATTTTCAAAGCAGAGATTGATGGTAATTTGCAGAGAATATAATAATGTGGATCTGGCAGAATTGTGGGGATTAAGCTAAAAAGGGGTGTAAAACTTTTAATAGAAGGAACCGGGATACAAGTACATTAACCATGACTCATATCCTAACAGTTAACTAAAATCCTAAATAGCCATGGGGATGTCCATTTATCTCCTGGGTTGACCATACACAGTTATTCCTTTTCAACAGAAACATCCACAGGATAGGCGATAACTATTAGATGATAGGTTGAGACAAAACTGCTGAGACCTCAACCGATCATAAGAACCCATACCCCTCAGAGCACTTATCTATTTCTGGTATTCCTATAGAGATCAATGACAATTCAAATAGTTGACCTGTTGCTCCATTTATTTCAGTGTATGCGGAACATTTATTTCAGAGCATTCATCCCTATGGGAGTTCCATAAACAGCTGAGTAAAGCGCTTAGCTATTTCTGAAATTCACATTCAGATAAATATAGTAGCAATTTGCATGCCCAACCTGCCACTCTGTTCATTATGGGGGGCTCTGAGAGGAATGGGGTACCCATTTTTGTGACTCGTGAGGTCTCAGTGGTAGGAACTCCACTGATCTATTAGTTATCCCCTATTCTGTGGATAGAGAATAACTTTTAGCAACTGGAATACCCCTTTTAGTTTCTTCCAGGCAACTTTGTTGGCAGCTTATTTCCCTGAGAACATAAGGATTGCGCATGTTGAAATGAAAAAGCCTCTGCCTTCATTGAGTGATAGTCGGAAATCCCCTATACACATTGGATGGTCAGCCAGTCCCACCATAATCATTGGGTTTAACCAGGGGGCCAAACAAGCCCTCCACATGGTCAACAGCTGGATACATAATGATCTCATGCTCTGCGTAGTAATTAATGCTAGGAGCAGCAGGTACTTATATACTTGGTTTGCAGCTGCAGGTGCCCTCCTGTATTCAGCTGTATCATTGAATACTGCAGCGGGACGGCAGTATTTTGTGCTCTACTGTGGTATGTGGTTCCGCTGGGATGGTATTTTGTGCTGCACTATTGTATTGCTCGCCCCGCCTATTTGTGTTTTGTTAATTTGCACCTTCCTACAGCTTGTGGGCTCTTTTACATTTTTTCCAAGGCCACTTTAAGTTCTCAGTCCACCCTTGGGTTTAGCAAATATATGTTCATGTAATGTGTATGGCCAGCAAGGATTAACTATTGTCTCTTAGGTAAAGCAAGACATATGGTGCACTCACTCTATTAAAAAATAACTACATCCAAAATGCATTAATTCAGCATTAATTCAACAAAAATTTGTTACTTGTTTTACATTATGTAGTTGATTCCTAAATTACACTCAGAAACGGTATACCTAATTAAACTAAAACAAAATGTTTGTTCTTCAGGTAATATGATCGTTGGTGCTGTCACCTAAATCATTGTTTGCCAACAGCAGATCATGGAGGAGATTGCTGTGGAGGGAATCACTGCATGTAAATGCAGTGGTATCCACTAGTGTTGAGTGAAGCATCTGAAGTGGAATGTAGTCTAAACTTTTGATTCTAAACAAAGCCTAAATTCCTCGCACTTCGTGGTAACAGCTGAAGATGTCTTAGAAAGAATGGGGAAAAAAACTCATCTGATCCACTGTTTGGCGCAGAGGCAGTTCACTCCTCTCTTGATTGAAAAATACCCGCCGAAGGGCCTGCGCTGAACATGTTAACATCACCACATGCTCCAAGCATGATCACGTGGTGGTCACTTCATCATGCTCAGTACAGGTCCTTTGCAGGTCTTTTTCAATCAAGAGAGGAGCAGACTGCCTCTGCGCCAGAATCCATATTACAATAGTGTATTGCCGTTTTCAACAGACGTTAGATGGTTGAAATTCTGTAAAGCGGCAGTTAAAAACAGTTTCATAGGCTGAATGGAATTTTAACATAGCGATTTGTGACAAATTAATTCGTAACAAATCAAATTTCTTGTCAAACTTCGGTGAAGCTGCCAAATTAAATTTTTCTAAACTTCGCTCATCTCTACTCTCCACCACTGATGATCAGGCGATTATCAAGAAGGATCGCTATCTTTCCGACAATCGTCTGCTCCATCGGGCCATGTAAAGATTCCTTTACATAAAGTATCCAATTCATGTTGACATATACAGTATTTGGTTTGTTATCAGGCTGAGAAATGAGAAATATGGCTTCTTTCTCCATTCCATTAATTCTATTGATAAAGTTCCATTTTCACAGAATGCACATCCAGTCAATGTTGTTTGTCTTACAAAATGGTATTGATTTTCAGATCTGACAACATGTCATTTGCAACTGTGAATTGTTTACTCTTGTCTCATTCCTGATCGCCTTATTCAATACTTTGTGATGCAGGAAAATCTTTTAAATAGATTACAATGCATCAAGGCGCACTTTATAGTTTGTTTTTATATATCTTTTTTTTCACCAAGATATTTATGTTCTGTGCAATCCAAAACAAAAGTTTTATAATTTACCAGGATAAAATATGACAAGATGGAAATGACTGTATAATATCAATGGTATATTAGTATTATAAAAAAAATGTCTTAATCATTACATGCCTGTCTTGGTGTATTGAAACATAAAAAGAAAGTATATAAAAGCAAAATGCCATCCTTACTAGCTAGATGATAAATTAAAAAAACAACATAGCATCACATATGCACCATCTATGGTCACAACTAAAAGGGGCTAATGTACTTCCACGCACTCAGTCTATCATGCATCTTGTACTTAAGCTGCAGACTGAGGATAAATCATATCAGGAAACAATCCATGCAGTCCTGAAACACTTTGACACACTCAACTGTCCAACAGTCAATATGGATTATTTCAGAGCATACAAGGACCAAACTTATTAAAGTTTTTTAAGTTTTCGTAGAAAATATACAAAGCTTAATGTTGGAAAAGAAAAAGTTAAATTATGTGTAATGCAAACTAAAGGAGAAAAACATAAAAGAAGGGTCTAACACTTACAAGTCTAGGGCTTCCTTGCGGGTAGGAAAAACAAGAGAACATATCTCTTAGCCAATCCTCCATATTTTATAGTTCATTTCCATACTAATCTCAGATTTCTAAACTGCACATCAACTTAATAGGCAAAAATGTTTGTTTTTACTACACCATGCATAAAAAAGAGGAAGCATCATCACTACCAAATGGTTCATTTTCCACTAATTTCCCTACTATATGAGCTGGGGCATGTTTAGTTTAGATAAACATACTGTATGTGTATTTGCCAATTCTTTTGAGCCTATACAAAATAGGCTTAGATGTCAACTCTCACAATTTGATCTGGCCAAGAGATAACCCCATCAGCTTTGGTTCCTGCAACCACTGTGGCCCAACCTATAATAAAGTTATTTTCTAGTTCAAAAAGTCTTTACAAAATTAACCATAACCAATTAATCATGTACCCTTTTTCATGAAATGACTCATGGTTATTATAAAGATATTACTGAAAATGAAGACTACTTTTGCCTACTTTTGCCTTTTTAGTACATGGACAGCAATTCATCTGAATGTCCACCATGCAATATTTAATTTCTCTGACATGTCAATGGAAACAGAGATTCAAAGGGTGATCATGTTTTGAAGAATCTCCAATAGTAATTGCTTAATAGTAATTCCTGTTAATTATAGTCCTGCATATAAACTCCATTTAACAATATTGCATTCCACATTATAGATCCAAATCATCAATATTGCAATATTTATAAATATGTTTCTATTTTAAAGGCTATGTTCACCTTTGGGGCAATTTTTAATGGTTGCATTTTACTTATTGTGTGCTAAAAATCTTTTTTTCAATTGGACTTTATCAAAATTCTCCAGCAGTTTTTGTGATATATGCGGTTAAAAGTCAATTTGCTTCTCATACACATTATAAACATTAAAGCTAAACTTTTATCAACAACTAGACATTAAGCCCTTTACAATAATGGGCTCTAGAACAGTAGTGCATAAAGATTAGTAGGAACACTCTATATTAAATGGCAAGGAGACCGCTGGCACTGAATGGTGGCACTGACTGGTGGTGCTGAGACTGCTGGCAGCGACTGGTGGCTGAGACTGCTGGTACTGTGACTAGTAGCTGTGGCTGGTGGCACTGACTGGTGACTGAGACCACTGGCAGGTGTGGGCTGTGCGGGCGGCGTGTGGAGTGCCGTGTGATGATTGCTCTGTGAGCCACGCATGCGCAGTTAAAGGATACCGTGTGATGATTGCTCGGTGCGTTGCGCAGTTAAAGGATGGCTGAAACCTCGCTGTGTGATGATTGGTCGGTGGAGTGTAACATGTATACAATGATGGGGGTTGGAGTGTAATACTTGTGTAATGCTCCCTGCCTGTGATCGGTCTCCGGTATTGTACACCGATATATGGGTGTCCGGTAAAGGATACGCTGCATCAGGGGGCAGTTGCAGGGCCCGGATCCCGGGGTGTGAGGTTGCTGCAGAGGAAGCCGGAGGGGGAGGAGGAGGCACCGCGGAGCTGGGCACATCAGCAGGCTGGTGAGCATGTGTTGGTGCAGGTGGAGTGTGGATCGCTGTGTTCTGATTTATCGCCGTGCATGCCCAGTATAAAAATCGGCACACACGCACGGACACAGGGCATACACACAGGGCTTTTATTATGTAGTATTATACATAGTTGGTGACATAACAGTAACTGGTTTAACACTGTAGAAACATCTCTACCTTTTTATTCCATGCATTAGGAAGGTTTTCATCAGGGCAACTCCAGTAAACACAGGAGTGGTGGAGAAGGACAGTAATTGAGGACTGTGCTGTCCGGGTAGTCGCTCTTACTGTATAGTCACACGGGGGCTCAGGTCACATATGGAGGTCACTTGATGCCGGGAAAGCTGTGTTTACATTGTAGGCTTCACACAGAAGAGGCAGGGCGCAATCAGTCAGTGTGGCAATCAGCTGTGGTTCGGTTCCGCTGTGCTTGTCTTCTTCCTGGGCCTGTCATCAAAGCCTCATCCCGCCGCCGTCACCGCTGCAGTTTCCTGGTGCTTCTAGTCTCTGTGCTCTGTACCGCCGGGTCAATGAGCCATTCGTTCTGCCCAGCGCCGAGCTCGGGCCGATGGACCCCAGCAACCTGTTTAGCAGCTTTAGGAAGGGGGACATTTTCAGAGTGCAGTGAGTAAAAGCCATCCTTGGCCCGGCTCACCAAATCCTCCATTTCTCTTTGTGTGGGCAGTGAGGGCGGCGTTGCCGCACCGTGGATGCCCAGTGTAAAACTGGGTGCACAAACACAGACACAACACACTCACACATCGCTTTTATTATATAGGATATGACTTAATTGAGTAATTGTGAGGTCAGGAGATTAAAAATAAGGCTTTCATGAGCTATCAGCTGACGGACCTTAGGAAGGACAGTCTGCAAATATGCTGACTTTTATCCACATATAAAAAAAATTGCTAAAAATGTTTTGTTTTTTTTTAATTGCCCTTAAGTTGTCCATAACCTTTAATGTAACTATCCTCCTTTTATATTGAGTGGATGGAAATTTGTTGCTAGATAAAATTTTAATGTTTCTTTAAAATTGAGGCCATTTTGTTTTTATGATATAGAGCTACATATCATCAGCAAAGATATCTTTAAAAGTAACATGTGGACTACCTTCAGCTACCACTAGATGGTGTGTAGGAGCATATTGCATGTGTAGTATTCTTGTTTTCCATTTATGAATGTATGCACTTGGGCTCTACATTTTCTCTTGCAGTCTTTAAGTCTATATCTGTGCATGAGTATCTTAACATTATTAGTGGAGGGAAGCTCTGATCACTACAAAAATAGATCAATACCTGACAATTTTGGACCTAGTTAGACACATTTAAAAAAAAAATAATTTCAGGGCAGACAGTCACTTTAACTTTTCTATAGCCAGTTTTTCTTATGAATATATATTCAGTATTAGTGAGAAATCACTGCCACAATAAAGAAGTTTTATCAATAAAACACAGTTTTATTAATAACTAGAGATGAACGAACACCTGGATGTTCGGGTTCGAGAAGTTCGGCCGAACTTCTCGAAAATGTCCGGGTTCGGGATTCGAACTCGAGCCGAACTTTGTCCAGAACCCGAACCCCATTGAAGTCAATGGGGACCCAAACTTTTAGGCACTAAAAAGGCTGTAAAATAGTCCAGGAAAGGGCTAGAGGGCTGCCAAAGGCAGCAAAATGTAGGTAAATCCCCTGCAAACAAATGTGGATAGGGAAATGAATTAAAATAAAATAAAAAAAATAAAAATTAACCAATATAAATTGGAGAGAGGTCCCACAGCAAGGAATCATGCGTTATATCACCCACCACTGGAGAAGGCCACTCTCATTTATTTCGGACCAGCACCCAGACAGAGGATACAGGTCTCACAGCAAGGAATCATGCGTCATATCAACCACCAACGGAGAAGGCCACTCTCATTTATTTTGGACCAGCACCCAGACAGAGGAGAGAGGTCCCACAGCAAGGAATCATGCATCATATCAACCACCACCGGAGAAGGCCACTCTCATTTATTTTGGACCAGCACCCAGACAGAGGAGAGAGGTCCCACATCAAGGAATCATGCGTCATATCAACCACCACCGGAGAAGGCCACTCTCATTTATTTTGGACCAGCACCCAGACAGAGGAGAGAGGTCCCACAGCAAGGAATCATGCGTCATATCAACCACCACCGGAGAAGGCCACTCTCATTAATTTTGGACCAGCACCCAGACAGAGGAGAGAGGTCCCACATCAAGGAATCATGCGTCATATCAACCACCACCGGAGAAGGCCACTCTCATTTATTTTGGACCAGCACCCAGACAGAGGAGAGAGGTCCCACATCATGGAATCATGCGTCATATCAACCACCACCGGAGAAGGCCACTCTCATTTATTTTGGACCAGCACCCAGACAGAAGAGAGAGGTCCCACATCAAGGAATCATGCGTCATATCAACCACCACCGGAGAAGGCCACTCTCATTTATTTTGGACCAGCACCCAGACAGAGGATACATGTCCCACAGCAAGGAATCATGCGTCATATCAACCACCAACAGAGAAGGCCACTCTCATTTATTTTGGACCAGCACCCAGACAGAGGAGAGAGGTCCCACATCAAGGAATCATGCGTCATATCAACCACCACCGGAGAAGGCCACTCTCATTTATTTTGGACCAGCACCCAGACAGAGGAGAGAGGTCCCACATCAAGGAATCATGCGTCATATCAGCCACCAACGGAGAAGGCCACTCTCAGTTATTTCAGACCAGCACCCAGACAGAGGAGAGGTTCATTCAACTTTGGGTTGCACCGCAAGATCAGGGTAAAGTTAAAAAAATGAGGATTCAATAAAGAAGTGCCCCGGAGTACAAGAATACATGGTTGATGGGGAGGCAGTTATAAATGTTTATTCTGCACAAGTGAGGCACAGGTCCTGTGGGATCCATGCCTGGTTCATTTTTATGAACGTCAGCTTGTCCACGTTGGCTGTGGACAGGCGGCTGCGTTTGTCAGTAATGACGCCCCCTGCCGTGCTGAATACACGTTCAGACAAAACGCTGGCCGCCGGGCAGGCCATCACCTCCAAGGCATAAAATGCTAACTCTGGCCATGTGGACAATTTGGAGACCCAGAAGTTGGATGGGGCCGAACCATCAGTCAGTACATGGAGGGGTGTGCAGACGTACTGTTCAACCATGTTAGTGAAATGCTGCCTCCTGCTAACACGTTCCGTATCAGGTGGTTGTGCAGTTAGCTGTGGCGTGGAGACAAAACTTTTCCACATTTCTGCCATGCTAACCCTGCCCTCAGAAGAGCTGGCCGTGACACTGCTGTGTTGGCGACCTCTTGCTCCTCCTCTGCCTTCGCCTTGGGCTTCCACCTGTTCCCCTGTGACATTTGGGAATGCTCTCAGGAGCGCCTCTACCAGCGTGCGCTTGAACTCGCGCATCTTTCTATCACGCTCCAGTGCAGGAAGTAAGGTGGGGACATTGTCTTTGTACCGGGGATCCAGCAGGGTGGCAACCCAGTAGTCCGCAAACGTTAAAATGTGCGCAACTCTGCTGTCGTTGCGCAGGCACTGCAGCATGTAGTCGCTCATGTGTGCCAGGCTCCCCAGAGGTAAAGACAAGCTGTCCTCTGTGGGAGGCGTATCGTCATCGTCTTCCGTATCCCCCCAGCCACGCACCAGTGATGGGCCTGAGCTGTGTCGAGTGCCACCCCGCTGTGAACCTGCTTCATCCTCATCCTCCTCCACCTCCTCCTCATCCTCCTTGTCCTCCAGTAGTGGGCCCTGGCTGGCCACATTTGTACCTGGCCTCTGCTGTTGCAAAAAAACCTCCATCTGAGCCACTTCTAAGAGACTGGCCTGAAAGTGCTAAAAATGACCCCTCATCCTCCTCCTCCTCCTCCTCCTCCTGGGCCACCTCCTCTTCCATCATCGCCCTAAGCGTTTTCTCAAGGAGACATAGAAGTGGTATTGTAACGCTGATAACGGTGTCATCGCCACTGGCCATGTTGGTGGAGTACTCGAAACAGCGCAACAGGGCACACAGGTCTCGCATGGAGGCCCATTCATTGGTGGTAAAGTGGTGCTGTTTCGCAGTGCGACTGACGCGTGCGTGCTGCAGCTGAAACTCCACTATGGCCTCTCCAGCATGTGCAAGGTGGAGTTCCACCTGGTGGGCACGTCACATATGAGGCGGTGAGCGGGAAGGCCGAAGTTACGCTGTAGCGCAGACAGGCGAGCAGCGGCAGGATGTGAACGCCGGAAGCGCGCACAGACGGCCCTCACTTTATGCAGCAGCTCTGACGTGTTGAGGTAGTTGTGAGTGAACTTCTGCACCACCAAATTCAGCACAAGTGCCAGGCAAGGGATGTGCGTCAAACCGGCTAGTCCCAGAGCTGCGACGAGATTTCGCCCATTATCGCACACCACCAGGCCGGGCTTGAGGCTCACCGGCAGAAACCACTCGTCGGTCTGTTGTTCAATACCCCGCCACAACTCCTGCGCAGTGTGGGGCCTGTCCCACAAACATATGAGTTTCAGAATGGCCTGCTGACGTTTACCCCGGGCTGTGCTGAAGTTGGTGGTGAAAGTGTGTGGCTAACTGGATGAGCTGGTGAAAGCCGAGGAGGAGGAAGCCGAGTAGGAGGAGGAGGCTACAGGAGGCAAAGAATGATGTCCTGCAATCCTTGGCGGCGGAAGGACGTGCGTCAAGGAACTCTCCGCCTGGGGCTCAGCCGCCACTACATTTACCCAGTGTGCAGTTAGGGAGATATAGCGTCCCTGGCCGTGCTTACTGGTCCACGTATCTGTGGTTAGGTGGACCTTGCCACAGATGGCGTTGCGCAGTGTACACTTGATTTTATTGGATACTTGGTTGTGCAGGGAAGGCACGGCTGTCTTGGAGAAGTAGTGGCGGCTGGGAACCACATACTGTGGGACAGCCATGGACATCAGCTGTTTGAAGCTGTCTGTGTCCACCAGCCTGAATGACAGCATTTCAAAGGCCAGTAGTTTAGAAATGCTGGCATTCAGGCCCAGGGCTCGAGGGTGGCTAGGTGGGAATTTACGCTTTCTCTCCAAGGTTTGTGAGATGGAGAGCTGAACGCTGCCGTGTGACATGGTGGAGATGCTTGGTGACGCAGGTGGTGGTGTCGGAGGCACATCCTCTGTTTGGTGGGCGGCAAGTGCCAACATTCCTCCCGAGGCGGAGGAAGAGCCCGAGGCAGCAGCAGAAGAGGGAGCAGGGGGAGCCTGAGTGAGTTCCTTGCTTTTAAGGTGTTTACTCCACTGCAGTTCGTGCTTTGCATGTAGATGCCTGGTCATGCAGGTTGTGCTAAGGTTCAGAACGTTAATGCCTCGCTTCAGGATCTGATGGCACAGCGTGCAAACCACTCGGGTCTTGTCGTCAGCACATTGTTTAAAGAAGTGCCATGCCAGGGAACTCCTTGAAGCTGCCTTTGGGGTGCTCGGTCCCTGGTGGCGGTGGCCAGTATCAGACGAACTCTCTTGGAGGCGGCTGTTCTGCTTTTGCCCCCTGCTCTCTCTTTTGCTACGCTGTTGGCTCAGTCTCACCACTGCCTCTTGCTCTGAACTATGAAAGTCAGTGGCACGACCTTCATTCCATGTGGAGTCTAGGACCTCATAGTCCCCTGCATCGTCTTCCACACAGTCTTCCTCCCTGACCTCCTGTTCGGTTTGCACACTGCAGAAAGACGCAGCAGTTGGCACCTGTGTTTCGTCATCATCAGAGACGTGCGGACTCCGATGAGGTGGTATTCCCATGTCCTCATCATCAGGAAACATCAGTGGTTGTGCATCAGTGCATTCTATGTCTTCCACCACTGGGGAAGGGCTAGGTGGATTTCCTTGGGAAATCATGCCAGCAGAGTCTTCAAACAGCATAAGAGACTGCTGCATAACTTGAGGCTCTAACAGTTTCCCTGATATGCATGGGGGTGATGTGACAGACTGATGGGCTTGGTTTTCAGGTGCCACCTGTGCGCTTTCTGCAGAAGACTGGGTGGGAGATAATGTTGTGAACATGCTGGATCCACTGTCGGCCACCCAATTGACTAGCGCCTGTACCTGTTCAGGCCTTACTATCCTTAGAACGGCATTGGGCCCCACCAAATATCGCTGTAAATTCTGGCGGGTACTGGAACCTGAGGTAGTTGGTTCACTAGGACGTGTGGCTGTGGCAGAATGGCCACGTCCTCTCCCAGCACCAGAGGGTACACTAACACCACCACGACCGCGTCCGCGTCCCTTACTAGATGTTTTCCTCATTGTTACTGTTCACCAAGCACCACAACAAGGAATCAAATATTTGGCCCAATGTATTGATTTCAAATTCAGGCCTTTTTTTACAGGCACCTACCACTATCTGCCTATTTGTTTATGTAGCGTATTACACTAATCCAGGCACAGCAGTAACCACTGATTTAGGGCAATATCTCTTTTAGGGCAAGTATTTAGGCCCTGGATGAAAGGTATCCTTTTATGGACACATTTACAATGGGCCTGCAACAGCTGGGACACCAGAGTCAGGGTATTGCTATTTTGCAAGATTAATTTCACCCCAGAACAAAATATATGTTTTAGCGGACACTGTGAAACGTGGCCTGCAACAGCTGGGACACCAGATTCAGGGTATTGCTATTTTGGCAAGTGAATTACACCCCAGAACAAAATATATGTTTTGGCAGACACTATTCTATTTTGCCAGCCACAGCTGAAGCCACTGATTTATGGTATTGCTATTTTGGCAATTGATGTTCATCCCAGAACAAAATATATGCTTTGGCGGACACTATTATATTTTGCCAGCCACAGCTGAAACCACTGATTTATGGTATTGCTATTTTGGCAATTGAATTTCACCCCAGAACAAAATATATGTTTTGGCGGACACTATTCAATTTTGCCAGCCACAGCTGAAACCACTGATTTATGGTATTGCTATTTTGGCAATTAAATTTCACCCAGAACAAAATATATGTTTTGGCGGACACTATGAAACGTGGCCTGCAACTGCTGGGACACCAGATTCTGGGTATTGCTATTTTGGCAAGTGAATTACACCCCAGAACAAAATATATGTTTTGGCAGACACTATTCTATTTTGCCAGCCACAGCTGAAACCACTGATTTATGGTATTGCTATTTTGGCAATTGAATTTCACCCCAGTACAAAATATATGTTTTGGTGGACACTATGAAACGAGGCCTGCAAAAGCTGGGACACCAGATTCTGGGTATTGCTATTTTGGCAAGTGAATTACACCCCAGAACAAAATATATGTTTTAGCAGACACTATTCTATTTTGCCAGCCACAGCTGAAACCACTGATTTATGGTATTGCTATTTTGGCAATTGAATTTCACCCCAGAACAAAATATATGTTTTGGCGGACACTATGAATCCTGGCATGCAACAGCTGAGACACCAGCTTCAGGGTATTGCTATTTTGGCAAGTGAATTACACCCCAGAACAAAATATATGTTTTGGCAGACACTATTCTATTTTGCCAGCCACAGCTGAAACCACTGATTTATGGTATTGCTATTTTGGCAAGTGAATTACACCCCAGAACAAAATATATGTTTTGGCGGACACTATGAATCCTGGCATGCAACAGCTGGGACACCAGATTCAGGGTATTGCTATTTTGGCAAGTGAATTACACCCCAGAACAAAATATATGTTTTGGCGGACACTATTATATTTTGCCAGCCACAGCTGAAACCACTGATTTATGGTATTGCTATTTTGGCAATTGAATTTCACCCCAGAACAAAATATATGTTTTGGCGGACACTATTCTATTTTGCCAGCCACAGCTGAAACCACTGATTTATGGTATTGCTATTTTGGCAATTGAATTTCACCCCAGAACAAAATATATGTTTTGGCGGACACTATGAAATGTGGCCTGCAACTGCTGGGACACCAGATTCTGGGTATTGCTATTTTGGCAAGTGAATTACACCCCAGAACAAAATATATGTTTTGGCAGACACTATTCTATTTTGCCAGCCACAGCTGAAACCACTGATTTATGGTATTGCTATTTTGGCAATTGAATTTCACCCCAGAACAAAATATATGTTTTGGCGGACACTATTATATTTTGCCAGCCACAGCAAAAACCACTGATTTATGGTATTGCTATTTTGGCAATTGAATTTCACCCCAGAACAAAATATATGTTTTGGCGGACACTATGAATCCTGGCATGCAACAGCTGGGACACCAGATTCAGGGTATTGCTATTTTGGCAAGTAAATTACACCCCAGAACAAAATATATGTTTTGGCGGACACTATTATATTTTGCCAGCCACAGCTGAAACCACTGATTTATGGTATTGCTATTTTGGCAATTGAATTTCACCCCAGAACAAAATATATGTTTTGGCGGACACTATTCTATTTTGCCAGCCACAGCTGAAACCACTGATTTATGGTATTGCTATTTTGGCAATTGAATTTCACCCCAGAACAAAATATATGTTTTGGCGGACATTATGAAACGAGGCCTGCAAAAGCTGGGACACCAGATTCTGAGTATTGCTATTTTGGCAAGTGAATTACACCCCAGAACAAAATATATGTTTTGGCGTACACTATTCTATTTTGCCAGCCACAGCTGAAACCACTGATTTATGGTATTGCTATTTTGGCAATTGAATTTCACCCCAGAACAAAATATATGTTTTGGCGGACACTATGAATCCTGGCATGCAACAGCTGGGACACCAGATTCAGGGTATTGCTATTTTGGCAAGTGAATTACACCCCAGAACAAAATATATGTTTTGGCAGACACTATTCTATTTTGCCAGCCACAGCTGAAACCACTGATTTATGGTATTGCTATTTTGGCAAGTGAATTACACCCCAGAACAAAATATATGTTTTGGCGGACACTATTATATTTTGCCAGCCACAGCTGAAACCACTGATTTATGGTATTGCTATTTTGGCAATTGAATTTCACCCCAGAACAAAATATATGTTTTGGCGGACACTATGAAACGTGGCCTGCAACTGCTGGGACACCAGATTCTGGGTATTGCTATTTTGGCAAGTGAATTACACCCCAGAACAAAATATATGTTTTGGCAGACACTATTCTATTTTGCCAGCCACAGCTGAAACCACTGATTTATGGTATTGCTATTTTGGCAATTGAATTTCACCCCAGAACAAAATATATGTTTTGGCGGACACTATGAAACGTGGCCTGCAACTGCTGGGGCACCAGATTCTGGGTATTGCTATTTTGGCAAGTGAATTACACCCCAGAACAAAATATATGTTTTGGCAGACACTATTCTATTTTGCCAGCCACAGCTGAAACCACTGATTTATGGTATTGCTATTTTGGCAAGTGAATTTCACCCCAGAACAAAATATATGTTTTGGCAGTCACTATTCTATTTTTCCAGCCACAGCTGAAACCACTGATTTATGGTATTGCTATTTTGGCAATTGAATTTCACCCCAGAACAAAATATATGTTTTGGCGGACACTATGAATCCTGGCATGCAACAGCTGGGACACAAGATTCAGAGTATTGCTATTTTGGCAAGTGAATTACACCCCAGAACAAAATATATGCTTTGGCAGACACTATTCTATTTTGCCAGCCACAGCTGAAACCACTGATTTATGGTATTGCTATTTTGGCAATTGAATTTCACACCAGAAAATAATCTATCCTTTGCCAGACAGCAGACAGTATTATACTTGTCTAGCCAAAGCTGGAACACCAGATTTAGGGGATTGGTATTTGGGCAATTGTATTTAACCCCTTAATAAAATATAGAAATTTCTTTCCTGAGTTTCTAGGGGTGACAATTAGCACAGCCAAGCCCCTGATGTAGGATATAGCAAAAAAACAAACTAGTATTGATGGATTGATGGACTTGATGGCAGCTTCTTCTGGCGCACCACAAGTCACAAAATGGCCGCCGATCAACCCAGAAAATAAGTGACAGAAAAACGCTCTGTGCAGCCTAAAAACCAGTGAGCAAGTAACTAGTAGAAGTTCAATGATTCTCAGCTGTAAATCGATCCGTTCATTAGGTGCTGTTGCTGACTTTAATCTGCCTAATCTCGCCCTGACAGAAGCTGCGTCCTCTCCCTACACTAATCAGAGCAGTGTGACGTGCGGCGCTACGTGACTCCAGCTTAAATAGAGGCTGGGTCACATGCTGCACTTGGCCAATCACAGCCATGCCATTAGTAGGCATGGCTGTGATGGGCTCTTAGGGCAAGAAGTAAAACGCTAGCTGATTGCCTGCTGTGCAGCCCTTCAGAAAGCAGGAAGTAATCGACGAACACCGAACCCGAACCCGAACTTTTTTGAAAATTTCTGGGTTCGGGTCCGAGTCCCGGACACCCCAAAATTCGGTACGAAACCGAACGATGCTCGAACTGTTCGCTCAAGTCAACACTATTAATAACTAATAATTTATTTATAAATTGAAACATACAGAAATGTGCAGAAAAATAGTGACAATATGGTGCAAAATGTCCTAAGATCTGGCAACCCATAAGAAAGTTTCCTTGCTCAATATGGAATCAGTATCAGCCATGGTAAAAGGTCAGGCAATGTCATTGACTTTTCATGTGGACGGCTTGAAATAGTTCTGCAATCCTAAAGCACCCATCTGCTGTCATTTCCCTGAGCATCTGTTTCTGTTATTTAGAGTATCTGGCATACCTTGCCAAAAGCATTCAAAGAAAGTATGTACAAGTTAATGCAGCACCATTGCAGGAAGATAACTGTTTTACAGTAAAATATCTCTAAGGCAAGAATACACAAATTGAAATGCCACTTCCTGGCTTAGCAAAAAAAAATAAAAATCCTAAGATTCCCTTGGCTGTAGGCTACTGCTGGCACTGCTCCTTTGACACAGAACAGATTTTATTTATCTCTGAAATGCCATTATTTATTTCTACATGTGCCTATGGTGTTTTGTTTGCAAGACCTCCAGACAGCGACCTCCCCTTTGTTTTTCCTGTTATAACTAACCACGCATAACGTTCTAGAATATGACCTGACAACAGATGTGAAAACAGCTGAATTATTTTTCATCCTGGAAAATACATTTCAAGCTACCGGGTGCATTCAAAGTTAACGAAATGTTTAACAAAAGGCATTATAAAAAATATCAAAAGGTATCCTATAATTTCCTTAGGCTTCATTTTTCCAAAGGTTGCCATGCACTTTCAAGAGCGGTTTACCAAATAGCTATCCTCCCCAGTTCCCAATAAAAGCAAAAGGTTTGGGCATGTAAAGTTCCCCACGCCTTATTGTTCTTTACACCATAGTCTATTGGGGGAGAGTTGAGACAACCCCATACTCCTCTATGAGTTGACCTGCAGATTTTGCTCATAGGCAGCTTAAGAAACTAAAAGGCAGCCATATTAGATTTGTATATATAAGGTCTACTAAAGTAAATCTTGGAGGCAATCAACCAACCCAGTCTTGTTTATTCTTCACTTTGTGCTTTGGAAAGGAAAGAGTAAAAATAACATAGTAATGGAGTTTATCAGATTTTTTGAATTAGTAGATGCTGAATTAAAGGGGTTATACCATGCTATAAACTGATGCCCTACCCATAAAAAATTTGATTAGTATCTGATTTAATATGCCCGTATTTATTTTTTTTCAACCAAAGCCACAGAAGAAATATAAATCCCATCTTTATGATTCCGTATCTTTTAAAATCTTAACTACTTCTGGTTTTAGCTTAAAAAAAAAACATATTTTAGTCATTTCAGGACTATATTCAGTAAAACACAGATGGTAAGTTGCTGATTGGTAGATTTACTCAATTTCTTACATTTTTTGAGACCCCAAGACTCTTGAATGGTTTCAAACAGTGAATAAAAATAATAATTAAAAAAATCTTTAGAAAATTAATTACAATATTGAATCCATATATACGAAACACAGTAACTGATTAGCCATGTTTTGTCATTTTTTTATAGCCTTGTTAATTTGTAAAATGACCAATACAAGAGGGAGGTGTACCAATGGGAATTTAGTCTAAAAGCTGGGCACAATGCTTCTATTATGTAATTGTTCCTAGCTGTAATGCAGGTATTATATGTGGCAAACCTTGTGAAAGCTATCTACCAATGTGAAATGAAGATTGCTCAGCTTGTTAGCTTATTACAGTCCCAAGCTACAATCCGTGATCACTGTGAATTCCTCAATGGTTTTGCAGAATTATGAAGACTTTACAGTCTTAGCAGAAGTCAAAGACAAGAAGAAAATCTCAAAAGGGAATTATTGTCCTCAGCTTTTCAAAAAATCTAATGCTTCAAATTCAAATACTGGTGAAAATCCCATATGGAATAGCGACCATCACTGTAATAGCATGTTTAATAATAATAGGACTTTGAATGCATAAAAAGGCACACACACAATGTTTTCTTTCCCAGAGAACACAACCAAACACAGTTCTTGTCCAATTTTATTACGATTATATTTAAAGACATTTTCAAGTCAAATGTAGGCTTAATGCTGCTTTGTGCTGGACATTTTACTAGAAGCTGGTGTCAGACATCTAAATGTCCCCATACATTTTAGTGTATTGTTGGACGGACCCACCAATAACATTCGGTTTGGCTGCTTGGGGAGCTCCTGACTCCCCCCTGACATCAAGAGTTAAGGGGCTTTCTCCTCTTTTCACATTGAATAAACATATATGCTAGGCCAAATCAAATGTGTATGTATGCATGGGGGAGTTGGAAGAGAGAGCTGCCATCTTAGAGATTGTTTGGCCAACAGCTATTGAATGTTTTATGCCAGCTTAAAGGGTTATCCCCATCTCAGATGTTGATGGCTAGGGTATGCCATCAATGTCAGATAGCTGGGTGTTCCATGTCTAGCACCCGCTCCTTTCTCCAGAAGAGCCTCTGAAGTGAAGGGAGAGCAGACACGAATGTATGGTCACCCTCTGTTCAACGCTATTGGAGTTTTGAAAATAGCTCACTTATTTCTGGCAGTCCCATAGAAGTTAATGAAGAGGTGGCCATGCATTTATGATTGCTTGGCTATTTTTAGAATCCCCATAGTGGTGAAAGAAGAAGGGGCTGTCTATGTTTGGTGTGTTGTCCACTCACTGATATGGGAATTCTGAAAACAGCAGAGAACACAGTGCTCTCCTTTAATTTGGGAACCCCATTCTGGAGATAGGGGCAGGTCTGAGAGGTGATACCAACGCCTATCTGACAATGATAGCATATCCTAGCTACATACCATCAATGTCTAAGATTGGAATACCTCTTTAAGGGTCTTAAAAAAACAAGCAAAAGCTACCAGTGTCATCCAGCATTCATGTTTTTCTTTTGGTTTAGCTAGGACTGGTAGTGGCCTGCACAATGATGCACACATCCATATACTGTATGAGACCTGCCTGTCATACTGACACACAGTAGCTGTTTCACTACCAAATGCAGGTACACCAAGATACTCTTTCCCTGCAGATCGGGATATAGGGTGCTTTAGCTAATTCAGTACAAAGCAAATTTCTTGAAAACATTCGGCGAAGTGTCCAAATCAAATTATTGAAAACCTTGCATATCCCTAATTGCAAGTCTTGGCCGCATTCTGCAGAAGTTATGCGAAAAGGAATATTACTTGATATTTTAACCAAAAAAGCTTGCATTCCGCATCAATGGTCCTCGTTATCTAGCAAGTACCTGTATTAACATTATAACAGAAAATTGGATCAAACTTACTTGAAATAACAGAAAATTGTCATACTTACTGCTACAAGTTTAACCACCAGTTTCCAGCAAAACGTAGACACAAAAAGTACTATCAAACATATCAAATCCTTTATCAAATCAGATATGTCAGGTTTTTGGTCTAAAAATGCCACAAGACATGCAAATTGCAACTTTTTTTGCAACATGTCTGCAACACTTTGGAGAAGCACCGCTTTTCAATGTGGTCTTTGTTAAAGGCAGAAAAGTGAGATTACACCTGGAATATGGCACATTTACTGTATGTGACACTTGAAATGTCGCAAAAAAGTTGCATGCTATGCCAGGCAGCCCCTGGTGTATTTTTTAAGACTAAGTTATAAAGCATGGTGCATTGCACCAAATACATGAAAACTGCGCAGTTTCATAAATTTATAAATACAGTGTTAACCACACTTAAACGTGATATGAAAATGATCTCACATGAAAAATGACCACCTATATTTTTTATTTTCATTCACCTATAAAGCACTGACATATCCTATATGATTAGGATATGTTTATTTACAATAAGTGTATTCGTTTCTGAAGCAGATAGATAGAAGGTCTACATGTTTGAATGAGAGACAGACCCATCTGGCTTTCGTTATGCTGGAGTCTTCTCCTGCATAACGGAAACCGGACAGACCCATTATGCATGCCATAGACTTCTATTATGACGGAATGTATAACGTAATGCCTCTAAAGGCACTCCATCATGGAATTGCGCTATGGTCCGTGGTAACAGAATCCATAACGCAATTCAGCATATACCACAACCCAAACTCGAACTTCAAAATATGAAGTTCGCTCATCCCTAATTATTGCCTAAGAGCTTACTAATACAGTAGATGTATCTTATATGTGTGGCTGTAAAATATTGGGTTGATGAAAAATATATATATTTTTTTATTCTTATGTCAATCACGTTTTGTCTTGGTTATTTTATATACAACCATTTTGTGATCATGAGTCAATTGTATTTTAGTGGAGGAGTGTAATACATTTTTAAATGAAAGAAATCAACAGTTGGAAAACCCAGAGAATCCACAGTCTTCTCTTCTGACCTTCCAATAATAAGCTATGATAAAGTTGATTGATTGCTTTTGTCAGTCATACAAAAAGATTCTATCCAACAGTTTGACCTTTTTTTGCCTTTTGTGGCATTTCTGTAGCACTGCACATTATTAGTTTACTTTGAAGGGAAGTGTCTTGAAGCAACTGAATAACTGGAAGATTGACAATGCTTCTCCGGTAGGGACACACATATTGCACTCAGGCGATTGATGCTCCTTTTGTTTTTGTCGAATACAATGGCCCAATTGTGTAGCGATTCAATTATGGGAACTGGATTTGCAGAGAAAAATAAACTATTGGTCTTTGAAGGCAAGCAATTTACCCATCTGTCAAAAATGCTCCATGTTTTATAGCCCTCATGATAGACTTATGCTTCACATAACGTGGCCCAGATTGCTGAACATCAGAACAGTTAGAAAGTTAATGGCTCCTCTAGCTCAATATTTTACAGAAGAAACCCTAAACCTAGTCTGTATCCAAGCTTCTAAAATATTCTATTGCAATACTTTGCTAAATGCATTAGGAATACATTAAAGATGTCCTTGCATAATAAAATGTAAAACTTTCATTTGTGCTTTGAATCAGCAGATTACAAATTACTACTGTGGGACATCCATGCTGGATGGCAACAAATGTCCCACATGATCTTGTGACCTGCTGTCATAGTTGCAATGCATAGATATCATGCCAATTGTAATGTAAATTTTATAGTGGTGGGGAACTGAAGAATAATTTCAAATTGTCAGATAAGAATGCTGTAAAGTCTTACTCTTGGAATCACCCAAATTTCACTTGTCATAACAGCCATTAAAGGGGATCATGGGATTTTTATAGTGATAGCCTATCCTAAGGATAGGTCATCAATATCAGATCTGGGAGGTCCATTCTCTGGTACCCATGCCAATCAGCTGTAGAAAGAGGCCACAGAGTCCCACAAGCACTTAGGCCTCTTGTGGCTTAGGTGCAGATCAGTCCTATTCAAAGCAATGGGCCTGAGCTGCAATAGCGAGCATAGCCGCTATCCAATGGATGGCATTGTGCTTGGTAAGCTGTGAGGAGGCTAAAGCACTCACCGGAGCTCTGGTAAGCACTCCAGCTTTCTCAAACAGCTGATCGACGGGGTGCCAGAAGTCAGACCCCCACCAATTTCATTATAATGACCTATCCTGAGCATAGGCCACCATTATATGTTCTCCTTGTATTTGTGTGGTTTTCACTGGGTACTTCGCTTTCCTTCCACAATCCATAGGCATACTGGTAGGAAGGAAATTTAAGATTGTGAGCTCCAGCAAGTGATGACAATGTATAAAAAGCACTGCAGAATATGTCAGCGCTATAAAAGTAAGTACTCTAAATAAATGATTGTGAGAATCCCAGAGAACCCCCTTTAATTGCAAGAAAAACTTAAGGCAGAGTCTGTTGAAGGTATATATCTCAAGAATTTTACAGCTTATACCTTGGCCCTGACCTATATATCTCTTACCCAAAGGATCCTATGGTTGAAAATTGTTTACTGAATGTCTCTATATGGAATACTGCATTATTCCAAACAGAAAAAGTATGCTAATGTATACCAGCCCAGTGAAGGTCACAAGAACATATTTGGCATCACTGTTAAATATAGTTAAAGGGGTTGTCCCACAAACAATATTCTACAGTTTTCAAACCAGCCTCTGGATCTGAATACTTTTAGAATTGCATGTAATTAAACATGTTGTATAGCTACTGAGATATTCAATATAATGTATCTGTATAGCGCCACTTAATTTCTTATTTCTTTGACCAGCTAATTAAGAAGGCCGCATCTTTCATCTTTCAACTGCCTCTTGAGCTGTGATAGGCAGAGCATGGGCATGCCCCCTCAGCTGCAGCAGAAAAGACACTCCCTTGAGCTTTTCAGCTTGATATAAATCTATCAGAGCAATAAATGGGGAGATCTCTGGATCCATGTAAGGTTCTAGCTTTGTTAGAAAGGCATTGTCCTGGACTATATGATCTCTGTTTTTAATTTTTTATATTAGTCATGGGATAACCCCTTTAACTTCTGCATCTGATATCCCCAATGGTTCACTCATAATGGCCCAAGCTAAGGTAAGGGAAGAGGCTCTATGTACAGACCTATATACATACAAGCAGGCTCTCAAGGCATACATTTGAAAATGTATTTACTACGTAACAAAACCAATACAAATAAATAGTTAAATAAAAAGTCACACAATATAATAGTGAAGTTTTACAATAAAAAATGCTATGCAATCCAGTCCACAAATAACTATTGAATTTTATTAAAAAATAATAATAAATTCATACACAGGATAATTCGTAACTGCAGGGGATTTTGCAGGCCTAAAAAAATAAAGTCTATTTTAGACTCTTTATCCATGCAGAGCAGTGATTATGTTAACATGGGGATGGAAATTACTGGTTAGCAACCATCAGAAAGGGAGTTCTTCAACACTTCATACCTTTGCTTCATGTTGCTTTATGTATGTGTCATGAGTAGAGTTGAGCGAACACCTGGATGTTCGGGTTCGACGAGTTCGGCCGAACTTTCGAAAAATGTTCGGGTTCGTGATCCGAACTCGACCCGAACTTCATCCCGAACCCGAACCCCATAGAAGTCAATGGGGACCCGAACTTTTGGGCACTAAAAAGGCTGTAAAACACACCCGGAAAGGGCTAGAGGGCTGCAAAAGGCAGCAAAATGTAGTTAAATCCCCTGCAAACAAATGTAGATAGGGAAATGATGAGTTAACATAAAATAAATAAAAATTAAACAATATTAATTGGAGTGAGGTCCCATAGCACAGAATCAGGCTTCAAGTCACCCACCAATGGAGAAGGTCACTTACTATTATTTTGACCACAGCACCCAGACAAAGGAGAGAGGTCCCACAGCAGAGAACCAGGCATCATATCACCCACCACAGGAGTAGGCCACCATTTAGTTACTTTGACCCCTACACCCAGACGGAGGAGAGAGGTTACACAGCAGAGAATCAGGCATTTAGATCACCCACCACAGGAGTAGGCCCCCATTGAATCAGACCCTGGCAACCATGTCAGATGGCACAACCATCAGCTTTATATCAATCAGCACAGGAGAAGGCGACTTTGAAAGACTTTGACCCTACACCCAGATGGAGGAGAGAGGTTTCACAGCAGAGAATCAGGCATCATATCAACCACCACAGGAGAAGCCACCATTTAGTTACTTTGACCCCTGCACCCAGGAAGAGAGAGAGGCCCCACAGCACATATTCTGGCATCATATCAGCCACCACAGGAGAAGCCACCATTGAGTTACTTTGACCCCTGCACCCAGGAAGAGGAGAGAGGCCCCACAGCACATATTCTGGCATCATATCAGCCACCACAGGAGAAGCCACCATTGAGTTACTTTGACCCCTGCACCCAGGAAGAGGAGAGAGGCCCCACAGCACATATTCTGGCATCATATCAGCCACCACAGGAGAAGCCACCATTGAGTTACTTTGACCCCTGCACCCAGGAAGAGGAGAGAGCCCCACAGCACATATTCTGGCATCATACTAACCACCACAGGAGAAGCCACCATTGAGTTACTTTGACCCCTGCACCCAGGAAGAGGAGAGAGGCACCACAGCACATATTCTGGCATCATATCAGCCACCACAGGAGAAGCCACCATTGAGTTACTTTGACCCCTGCACCCAGGAAGAGGAGAGAGGCCCCACAGCACATATTCTGGCATCATATCAGCCACCACAGGAGAAGCCACCATTTAGTTACTTTGACCCCGCACCCAGGAAGAGGAGAGAGGCACCACAGCACATATTCAGGCATCATATCACACACCACAGGAGAAGGCCTCTTTCAGTGATTTAGGCCTTTGGACCCAGACAGAGGAGAGAGGCACCACAGCACATATTCTGGCATCATATCAGCCACCACAGGAGAAGCCACCATTGAGTTACTTTGACCCCTGCACCCAGGAAGAGGAGAGAGGCCCCACAGCACATATTCTGGCATCATATCAGCCACCACAGGAGAAGCCACCATTGAGTTACTTTGACCCCTGCACCCAGGAAGAGGAGAGAGGCCCCACAGCACATATTCTGGCATCATATCACCCACCACAGGAGTAGGCCACCATTTAGTTACTTTGACCCCTACACCCAGACGGAGGAGAGAGGTTACACAGCAGAGAATCAGGCATTTAGATCACCCACCACAGGAGTAGGCCCCAATTTAATGGGACCCCGGCAACCATGTCAGATGGCACAACCATCAGCTTCATATCAATCAGCACAGGAGAAGGCGACTTTGAAAGACTTTGACCCCTACACCCAGACGGAGGAGAGAGGTTTCACAGCAGAGAATCAGGCATTTAGATCACCCACCACAGGAGTAGGCCCCCATTGAATCAGACCCTGGCAACCATGTCAGATGGCACAACCATCAGCTTTATATCAATCAGCACAGGAGAAGGCGACTTTGAAAGACTTTGACCCCTACACCCAGATGGAGGAGAGAGGTTTCACAGCAGAGAATCAGGCATCATATCAACCACCACAGGAGAAGCCACCATTTAGTTACTTTGACCCCTGCACCCAGGAAGAGGAGAGAGGCCCCACAGCACATATTCTGGCATCATATCAGCCACCACAGGAGAAGCCACCATTGAGTTACTTTGACCCCTGCACCCAGGAAGAGGAGAGAGGCCCCACAGCACATATTCTGGCATCATACTAACCACCACAGGAGAAGCCACCATTGAGTTACTTTGACCCCTGCACCCAGGAAGAGGAGAGAGGCCCCACAGCACATATTCTGGCATCATATCAGCCACCACAGGAGAAGCCACCATTGAGTTACTTTGACCCCGCACCCAGGAAGAGGAGAGAGGCACCACAGCACATATTCAGGCATCATATCACACACCACAGGAGAAGGCCTCTTTCAGTGATTTAGGCCTTTGGACCCAGACAGAGGAGAGAGGCACCACAGCACATATTCTGGCATCATATCAGCCACCACAGGAGAAGCCACCATTGAGTTACTTTGACCCCTGCACCCAGGAAGAGGAGAGAGGCCCCACAGCACATATTCTGGCATCATACTAACCACCACAGGAGAAGCCACCATTGAGTTACTTTGACCCCGCACCCAGGAAGAGGAGAGAGGCACCACAGCACATATTCTGGCATCATATCAGCCACCACAGGAGAAGCCACCATTGAGTTACTTTGACCCCTGCACCCAGGAAGAGGAGAGAGGCCCCACAGCACATATTCTGGCATCATATCAGCCACCACAGGAGAAGCCACCATTTAGTTACTTTGACCCCTTCACCCAAACAGAGGAGAGAGGTTCCACATCAGAGAATCAGGCATCATATCAACCACCACAGGAGTAGGCCACAATTTAGTTTATTTGACCCCTGCACCCAGGAAGAGGAGAGAGGCCCCACAGCACATATTCTGGCATCATATCACACACCACAGGAGAAGGCCTCTTTCAGTGATTTAGGCCTTTGGACCCAGACAGAGGAGAGAGGTCCCACAGCAGAGAACCAGGCATCATATCACCCACCACAGGAGTAGGCCACCATTTAGTTACTTTGACCCCTACACCCAGACGGAGGAGAGAGGTTACACAGCAGAGAATCAGGCATTTAGATCACCCACCACAGGAGTAGGCCCCAATTTAATGGGACCCCGGCAGCCATGTCAGATGGCACAACCATCAGCTTCATATCAATCAGCACAGGAGAAGGCGACTTTGAAAGACTTTGACCCCTACACCCAGATGGAGGAGAGAGGTTTCACAGCAGAGAATCAGGCATCATATCAACCACCACAGGAGAAGCCACCATTTAGTTACTTTGACCCCTGCACCCAGGAAGAGGAGAGAGGCACCACAGCACATATTCTGGCATCATATCAGCCACCACAGGAGAAGCCACCATTGAGTTACTTTGACCCCTGCACCCAGGAAGAGAGAGAGGCCCCACAGCACATATTCTGGCATCATATCAGCCACCACAGGAGAAGCCACCATTTAGTTACTTTGACCCCTTCACCCAAACAGAGGAGAGAGGTTCCACATCAGAGAATCAGGCATCATATCAACCACCACAGGAGTAGGCCACAATTTAGTTTATTTGACCCCTGCACCCAGGAAGAGGAGAGAGGCCCCACAGCACATATTCTGGCATCATATCACACACCACAGGAGAAGGCCTCTTTCAGTGATTTAGGCCTTTGGACCCAGACAGAGGAGAGAGGTCAGAGATTAGCTTCATATCCCCCAGCACAGCAGAAGACCGCTTTATTTGACTTAGGCCTCAGCACCCAGACAGAAGACAGAGGTAGCATGGCAGAGGTTATGGCTTCATGTCACCCGTTAGTTTAACCGGCCACTTTCATCTGGTTAGGCCCGGCGCCCAGACAGAGAAGAGTTTCATTCAACTGTGGGTTTCATAAAATTTGTATCAAATAAAGAAGTGGCCCGTAGCACAACAAGACATGTTTTAGGCAGTTAATAAGGACTACTCTGCACAAGGGAGGGACAGGTCCTGTGGGATCCATGCCTGGTTCATCTTTATGAAGGTCAGCTTGTCCACGTTGGCTGTGGACAGGCGGCTGCGCTTGTCAGTAATGACGCCCCTGCCGTGCTGAATACGCGTTCAGATAAAACGCTGGCCGCCGGGCAGGAAAGCACCTCCAAGGCATAACATGCTAACTCTGGCCACGTGGACAATTTCGAAACCCAGTAGTTGAATGGGGCCGAACCATCCGTCAGGATGTGGAGGAGTGTGCAGACATACTGTTCAACCATGTTAGTGAAATGCTGCCTCCTGCTAACACGTTCCGTATCAGGTGTCGGTGCAGATAGCTGTGGCGTGGAGACAAAACTTTTCCACATTTCTGCCATGCTAACCCTGCCCTCAGATGAGCTGGCCGTGACACAGCTGCGTTGGCGACCTCTTGCCACTCCTCTGCCTTCACCTTCCACCTGTTCCCCTGTGACATGTGGGAATGCTCTCAAGAGCGCCTCTATCAGCGTGCGCTTGTACTCGCGCATCTTACGGTCGCGCTCCAGTTCAGGAATTAAAGTGGGCACATTGTCTTTATACCGGGGATCCAGCAGGGTGGCCACCCAGTAGTCTGCACACGTTAAAGCGTGGGCAACTCTGCTGTCGTTGCGCAGGCATTGGAGCATATATTCGCTCATGTGGGCCAGGCTACCCATGGGTAAGGACAAGCTGTCCTCTGTGGGAGGCGTATCGTCATCGTCCACCGTATCCCCCAGCCACGCACCAGTGATGGGCCTGGGCTGCCACCCCGCTGTGAACTTGCGTCATCCTCGTCCCCCTCCACCTCCTCCTCCTCATCCTCCTCGTCCTCCAGTACAGTGCCTTGGCTGGCGACTTGTGAACCTGTCCTCTGCTGCTTAAACAAACCTCCCTCTGAGCCAATTCGAACAGACTGGCCCGAAAGTGTTAGAAACGAGCCCTCATCCTCCTCCTCCTCCTCCACCTGGGCCACCTCCTCTAACATCATTGCCCTAAGTGTTTTCTCAAGGAGACATAGAAGTGGTATTGTAACGCTGATAACAGTGTCATCGCCACTGGCCATGTTGGTGGAGTACTCGAAACAGCGCAGCAGGGCACACAGGTCTCGCATGGAGGCCCAATCATTGGTGGTGAAGTGGTGCTGTTCGGCAGTACGACTGACGCGAGCGTGCTGCAGCTGAAACTCCACTATGGCCTGCTGCTGCTCGCACAGTCTCTCCAGCATGTGCAAGGTGGAGTTCCACCGGGTGGGCACGTCGCATATGAGGCGGTGAGCGGGAAGGCCGAGTTCCGCTGTAGCGCAGACAGGCGAGCAGCGGCAGGATGTGAACGGCGGAGCGCGCACAGACGGCCCGCACTTTATGCAGCAGCTCTGACATGTTGGGGTAGTGGTGAATGAACCTCTGCACCACCAAGTTCAGCACATGCGCCAGGCAAGGGATGTGCGTCAAACCGGCTAGTCCCAGAGCTGCCACGAGATTTCGCCCATTATCGCATACCACCAGGCCTGGCTTGAGGCCCACCGGCAGAAACCACTCGTCGGTCTGTTGTTCAATACCCCGCCACAACTCCTGCGCGGTGTGGGGCCTGTCCCCCAAACATATGAGTTTCAGAATGGCCTGCTGACGTTTACCCGGGCTGTGCTGAAGTTGGTGGTGAAGGTGTGTGGCTGACCGGATGAGCTGGTGGAAGCAGTGGAGGAGGAAGCCGAGTAGGAGGAGGAGG
This sequence comes from Bufotes viridis, assembly GCA_033119425.1. NCBI lineage: Eukaryota > Metazoa > Chordata > Amphibia > Anura > Bufonidae > Bufotes > Bufotes viridis. The sequence continues at coordinate 407,752,004 of CM065592.1, forward strand.
CTACAGGAGGCAGAGAATGATGCCCTGCGATCCTAGGGGCGGAAGGACGTGCGCCAAGGAACTGTCCGCCGGGGGCCCAGCCGCCACTACATTCATCCAGTGTGCAGTTAGTGAGATATAGCGTCCCTGGCCGTGCTTACTGGTCCACGTATCTGTGGTTAGGTGGACCTTGCCACAAATGGCGTTGCGCAGTGCACACTTGATTTTATCGGACACTTGCATGTGCAGGGAAGGCACGGCTGTCTTGGAGAAGTAGTGGCGGCTGGGAACCACATACTGCGGGACAGCCATGGCCATCAGCTGTTTGAAGCTGTCTGTGTCCACCAGCCGGAATGACAGCATTTCAAAGGCCAGCAGTTTAGAAATGCTGGCGTTCAGGCCAAGGGCTCGAGGGTGACTCGGGGAATTTGCGCTTCCTCTCTAAGGTTTGAGATATTGAGAGCTGAACGCTGCTGTGTGATATAGTGGAGACGCTAGTTGACGGTGGCGGTGGTGGTGGTGTCGGTGGCACATCCTCTGTTTGCTGCTCGGCAGGTGGCAACATTCCTCTCGAGGCGGAAGCCGAGGCAGCAGCGGTAGAGGGAGCAGGGGAGCCTCAGCGAGTGCCTGGTTTTTAAGGTGTGTACCCCACTGCAGTTCATGCTTTGCATGTAGATGCCTGGTCATGCAGGTTGTGCTGAGGTTCAGAACGTTAATGCCTCGCCTCAGGCTCTGATGGCAGAGCGTGCAAGTCACTCGGGTCTTGTCGGTAGGACATTGTTTAAAGAAGTGCCATGCCAGGGAACTCTTTGAAGCTGCCTTTGTGGGGCTGGGTCCCTGTTGGCGATGTCCAGTAGCAGGCGAACTCTGGGGCGGCGGCTCGTCTGCTTTGGCCCCCTGCTCCCTCTTTGGCTTCGCTGTTGTCTCGGTCTCACCACTACCTCTTCCTCTGAACTGTGAAAGTCATCGCCACGACCTTCAGTCCATGTGGGGTCTAAGACCTCATCGTCCTCTGCATCGTCTTCCACCCAGTCTCCCTCCCTGACCTCCTCCTGTTCAGTCTGCACACTGCAAAAGACGCGGCAGTGGGCACCTGTGTTTCGTCATCATCAGAGAGTCGGTGACTCTGCTGTGGTGGTATTCCCATGTCCTCTTCATCTGGAGACATAAGTGGTTGTGCGTCAGTGCATGGTATGTCTTCCTCCACTGGGGAAGGGCTAGGTGGACGCCCCTGGGAAACCCTGGAAGCAGAGTCTTCAAACAGAAGAAGAGACTGCTGCATAACTTGTGGCTCAGACCGTTTCCCTGATATGCTTGGGGTGATGTGACAGACTGATGGGCTTGGTTTTCAGGTGCCACCTGTGCGCTTTCCGCAGAAGACTGGGTGGAAGACCATGTGGTGAACGTGCTGGAAGCACTGTCGGCCACCCAATCGATTAATGCCTGTACCTGCTCAGGCCTTACCATCCTAAGAGCGGCATTGGGCCCCACGAGATATTGCGGTACATTCTGCCGGCTAGTTGAGGGAGTTCGTTCCCTACTGTGTGCGCCTGGGGCCGAACGGCCACGTCCTCTACCAGCAACAGAGGCTCCACGGACACCACCACGACCGCGTCCTCGTCCCTTAATAGTATTTTTCTTCATTGTTGCGATTCAACTCGCACCACAATGAAATATATTATTTTTATAAGCAAAATCCCTCACTGGAATACTTTCAGTCTTTTGACTGTATGGATTACAGATGGAATGACTGTTATATGTGAGTACCGCTTTCTTTGACAGATTCTAGTATGGGTACATATATGTTTTCCCAACCCCAGCACATTAGTTTGCTAATTCCAGATGTATGAAACGCAGGCCTAACTGTATCTAGTATATTGAACGCCAGATAAACTAACTTGGCCTTTTTAAATAAAAAAAAATTCCCTCACTGGAATACTTTCAGTCTTTTGACTGTATGGATTACAGATGGAATGACTGTTATATGTGAGTACCGCTTTCTTTGACAGATTCTAGTATGGGTACATATATGTTTTCCCAACCCCAGCACATTAGTTTGCTAATTCCAGATGTATGAAACGCAGGCCTAACTGTATCTAGTATATTGAACGCCAGATAAACTAACTTGGCCTTTTTAAATAAAAAAAATTCCCTCACTGGAATACTTTCAGTCTTTTGACTGTATGGATTACAGATGGAATGACTGTTATATGTGAGTACCGCTTTCTTTGACAGATTCTAGTATGGGTACATATATGTTTTCCCAACCCCAGCACATTAGTTTGCTAATTCCAGATGTATGAAACGCAGGCCTAACTGTATCTAGTATATTGAGCGCCAGATAAACTAACTTGGCCTTTTTAAATAAAAAAATTCCCTCACTGGAATACTTTCAGTCTTTTGACTGTATGGATTACAGATGGAATGACTGTTATATGTGAGTACCGCTTTCTTTGACAGATTCTAGTATGGGTACATATATGTTTTCCCAACCCCAGCACATTAGTTTGCTAATTCCAGATGTATGAAACGCAGGCCTAACTGTATCTAGTATATTGAACGCCAGATAAACTAACTTGGCCTTTTTAAATAAAAAATTCCCTCACTGGAATACTTTCAGTCTTTTGACTGTATGGATTACAGATGGAATGACTGTTATATGTGAGTACCGCTTTCTTTGACAGATTCTAGTATGGGTACATATATGTTTTCCCAACCCCAGCACATTAGTTTGCTAATTCCAGATGTATGAAACGCAGGCCTAACTGTATCTAGTATATTGAGCGCCAGATAAACTAACTTGGCCTTTTTAAATAAAAAAAATTCCCTCACTGGAATACTTTCAGTCTTTTGACTGTATGGATTACAGATGGAATGACTGTTATATGTGAGTACCGCTTTCTTTGACAGATTCTAGTATGGGTACATATATGTTTTCCCAACCCCAGCACATTAGTTTGCTAATTCCAGATGTATGAAACGCAGGCCTAACTGTATCTAGTATATTGAACGCCAGATAAACTAACTTGGCCTTTTTAAATAAAAAAATTCCCTCACTGGAATACTTTCAGTCTTTTGACTGTATGGATTACAGATGGAATGACTGTTATATGTGAGTACCGCTTTCTTTGACAGATTCTAGTATGGGTACATATATGTTTTCCCAACCCCAGCACATTAGTTTGCTAATTCCAGATGTATGAAACGCAGGCCTAACTGTATCTAGTATATTGAACGCCAGATAAACTAACTTGGCCTTTTTAAATAAAAAAATTCCCTCACTGGAATACTTTCAGTCTTTTGACTGTATGGATTACAGATGGAATGACTGTTATATGTGAGTACCGCTTTCTTTGACAGATTCTAGTATGGGTACATATATGTTTTCCCAACCCCAGCACATTAGTTTGCTAATTCCAGATGTATGAAAGCATGAGCCTAACTGTATCTAGTATATTGAGCGCCAGATAAACTAACTTGGCCTTTTTTAAATAAAAAAATTCCCTCACTGGAATACTTTCAGTCTTTTGACTGTATGGATTACAGATGGAATGACTGTTATATGTGAGTACCGCTTTCTTTGACAGATTCTAGTATGGGTACATATATGTTTTCCCAACCCCAGCACATTAGTTTGCTAATTCCAGATGTATGAAACGCAGGCCTAACTGTATCTAGTATATTGAACGCCAGATAAACTAACTTGGCCTTTTTAAATAAAAAAATTCCCTCACTGGAATACTTTCAGTCTTTTGACTGTATGGATTACAGATGGAATGACTGTTATATGTGAGTACCGCTTTCTTTGACAGATTCTAGTATGGGTACATATATGTTTTCCCAACCCCAGCACATTAGTTTGCTAATTCCAGATGTATGAAACGCAGGCCTAACTGTATCTAGTATATTGAACGCCAGATAAACTAACTTGGCCTTTTTAAATAAAAAAAATTCCCTCACTGGAATACTTTCAGTCTTTTGACTGTATGGATTACAGATGGAATGACTGTTATATGTGAGTACCGCTTTCTTTGACAGATTCTAGTATGGGTACATATATGTTTTCCCAACCCCAGCACATTAGTTTGCTAATTCCAGATGTATGAAACGCAGGCCTAACTGTATCTAGTATATTGAACACCAGATAAACTAACTTGGCCTTTTTAAATAAAAAATTCCCTCACTGGAATACTTTCAGTCTTTTGACTGTATGGATTACAGATGGAATGACTGTTATATGTGAGTACCGCTTTCTTTGACAGATTCTAGTATGGGTACATATATGTTTTCCCAACCCCAGCACATTAGTTTGCTAATTCCAGATGTATGAAACGCAGGCCTAACTGTATCTAGTATATTGAGCGCCAGATAAACTAACTTGGCCTTTTTAAATAAAAAAATTCCCTCACTGGAATACTTTCAGTCTTTTGACTGTATGGATTACAGATGGAATGACTGTTATATGTGAGTACCGCTTTCTTTGACAGATTCTAGTATGGGTACATATATGTTTTCCCAACCCCAGCACATTAGTTTGCTAATTCCAGATGTATGAAACGCAGGCCTAACTGTATCTAGTATATTGAACGCCAGATAAACTAACTTGGCCTTTTTAAATAAAAAAAAATTCCCTCACTGGAATACTTTCAGTCTTTTGACTGTATGGATTACAGATGGAATGACTGTTATATGTGAGTACCGCTTTCTTTGACAGATTCTAGTATGGGTACATATATGTTTTCCCAACCCCAGCACATTAGTTTGCTAATTCCAGATGTATGAAACGCAGGCCTAACTGTATCTAGTATATTGAACGCCAGATAAACTAACTTGGCCTTTTTTAAATAAAAAAATTCCCTCACTGGAATACTTTCAGTCTTTTGACTGTATGGATTACAGATGGAATGACTGTTATATGTGAGTACCGCTTTCTTTGACAGATTCTAGTATGGGTACATATATGTTTTCCCAACCCCAGCACATTAGTTTGCTAATTCCAGATGTATGAAACGCATGAGCCTAACTGTATCTAGTATATTGAACGCCAGATAAACTAACTTGGCCTTTTAAATAAAAAAATTCCCTCACTGGAATACTTTCAGTCTTTTGACTGTATGGATTACAGATGGAATGACTGTTATATGTGAGTACCGCTTTCTTTGACAGATTCTAGTATGGGTACATATATGTTTTCCCAACCCCAGCACATTAGTTTGCTAATTCCAGATGTATGAAACATGAGGCCTAACTGTATCTAGTATATTGAACGCCAGATAAACTAACTTGGCCTTTTTAAATAAAAAAATTCCCTCACTGGAATACTTTCAGTCTTTTGACTGTATGGATTACAGATGGAATGACTGTTATATGTGAGTACCGCTTTCTTTGACAGATTCTAGTATGGGTACATATATGTTTTCCCAACCCCAGCACATTAGTTTGCTAATTCCAGATGTATGAAAGCATGAGCCTAACTGTATCTAGTATATTGAACGCCAGATAAACTAACTTGGCCTTTTTAAATAAAAAAATTCCCTCACTGGAATACTTTCAGTCTTTTGACTGTATGGATTACAGATGGAATGACTGTTATATGTGAGTACCGCTTTCTTTGACAGATTCTAGTATGGGTACATATATGTTTTCCCAACCCCAGCACATTAGTTTGCTAATTCCAGATGTATGAAACGCAGGCCTAACTGTATCTAGTATATTGAGCGCCAGATAAACTAACTTGGCCTTTTTTAAATAAAAAAATTCCCTCACTGGAATACTTTCAGTCTTTTGACTGTATGGATTACAGATGGAATGACTGTTATATGTGAGTACCGCTTTCTTTGACAGATTCTAGTATGGGTACATATATGTTTTCCCAACCCCAGCACATTAGTTTGCTAATTCCAGATGTATGAAACATGCAGGCCTAACTGTATCTAGTATATTGAACGCCAGATAAACTAACTTGGCCTTTTTAAATAAAAAAATTCCCTCACTGGAATACTTTCAGTCTTTTGACTGTATGGATTACAGATGGAATGACTGTTATATGTGAGTACCGCTTTCTTTGACAGATTCTAGTATGGGTACATATATGTTTTCCCAACCCCAGCACATTAGTTTGCTAATTCCAGATGTATGAAACGCAGGCCTAACTGTATCTAGTATATTGAACGCCAGATAAACTAACTTGGCCTTTTTTAAATAAAAAAATTCCCTCACTGGAATACTTTCAGTCTTTTGACTGTATGGATTACAGATGGAATGACTGTTATATGTGAGTACCGCTTTCTTTGACAGATTCTAGTATGGGTACATATATGTTTTCCCAACCCCAGCACATTAGTTTGCTAATTCCAGATGTATGAAACGCAGGCCTAACTGTATCTAGTATATTGAGCACCAGATAAACTAACTTGGCCTTTTTAAATAAAAAAATTCCCTCACTGGAATACTTTCAGTCTTTTGACTGTATGGATTACAGATGGAATGACTTGTTATATGTGAGTACCGCTTTCTTTGACAGATTCTAGTATGGGTACATATATGTTTTCCCAACCCCAGCACATTAGTTTGCTAATTCCAGATGTATGAAACGCAGGCCTAACTGTATCTAGTATATTGAACGCCAGATAAACTAACTTGGCCTTTTTAAATAAAAAAATTCCCTCACTGGAATACTTTCAGTCTTTTGACTGTATGGATTACAGATGGAATGACTGTTATATGTGAGTACCGCTTTCTTTGACAGATTCTAGTATGGGTACATATATGTTTTCCCAACCCCAGCACATTAGTTTGCTAATTCCAGATGTATGAAAGCGCAGGCCTAACTGTATCTAGTATATTGAACGCCAGATAAACTAACTTGGCCTTTTTAAATAAAAAAATTCCCTCACTGGAATACTTTCAGTCTTTTGACTGTATGGATTACAGATGGAATGACTGTTATATGTGAGTACCGCTTTCTTTGACAGATTCTAGTATGGGTACATATATGTTTTCCCAACCCCAGCACATTAGTTTGCTAATTCCAGATGTATGAAACGCAGGCCTAACTGTATCTAGTATATTGAACGCCAGATAAACTAACTTGGCCTTTTTAAATAAAAAAATCCCTCACTGGAATACTTTCAGTCTTTTGACTGTATGGATTACAGATGGAATGACTGTTATATGTGAGTACCGCTTTCTTTGACAGATTCTAGTATGGGTACATATATGTTTTCCCAACCCCAGCACATTAGTTTGCTAATTCCAGATGTATGAAACGCAGGCCTAACTGTATCTAGTATATTGAACGCCAGATAAACTAACTTGGCCTTTTTAAATAAAAAATTCCCTCACTGGAATACTTTCAGTCTTTTGACTGTATGGATTACAGATGGAATGACTGTTATATGTGAGTACCGCTTTCTTTGACAGATTCTAGTATGGGTACATATATGTTTTCCCAACCCCAGCACATTAGTTTGCTAATTCCAGATGTATGAAACATAGGCCTAACTGTATCTAGTATATTGAACGCCAGATAAACTAACTTGGCCTTTTTAAATAAAAAATTCCCTCACTGGAATACTTTCAGTCTTTTGACTGTATGGATTACAGATGGAATGACTGTTATATGTGAGTACCGCTTTCTTTGACAGATTCTAGTATGGGTACATATATGTTTTCCCAACCCCAGCACATTAGTTTGCTAATTCCAGATGTATGAAACGCATGAGCCTAACTGTATCTAGTATATTGAGCGCCAGATAAACTAACTTGGCCTTTTTTAAATAAAAAAATTCCCTCACTGGAATACTTTCAGTCTTTTGACTGTATGGATTACAGATGGAATGACTGTTATATGTGAGTACCGCTTTCTTTGACAGATTCTAGTATGGGTACATATATGTTTTCCCAACCCCAGCACATTAGTTTGCTAATTCCAGATGTATGAAACACAGGCCTAACTGTATCTAGTATATTGAACGCCAGATAAACTAACTTGGCCTTTTTAAATAAAAAATTCCCTCACTGGAATACTTTCAGTCTTTTGACTGTATGGATTACAGATGGAATGACTGTTATATGTGAGTACCGCTTTCTTTGACAGATTCTAGTATGGGTACATATATGTTTTCCCAACCCCAGCACATTAGTTTGCTAATTCCAGATGTATGAAACGCATGAGCCTAACTGTATCTAGTATATTGAACGCCAGATAAACTAACTTGGCCTTTTTAAATAAAAAAATTCCCTCACTGGAATACTTTCAGTCTTTTGACTGTATGGATTACAGATGGAATGACTGTTATATGTGAGTACCGCTTTCTTTGACAGATTCTAGTATGGGTACATATATGTTTTCCCAACCCCAGCACATTAGTTTGCTAATTCCAGATGTATGAAACGCAGGCCTAACTGTATCTAGTATATTGAACGCCAGATAAACTAACTTGGCCTTTTTAAATAAAAAAATTCCCTCACTGGAATACTTTCAGTCTTTTGACTGTATGGATTACAGATGGAATGACTGTTATATGTGAGTACCGCTTTCTTTGACAGATTCTAGTATGGGTACATATATGTTTTCCCAACCCCAGCACATTAGTTTGCTAATTCCAGATGTATGAAACGCAGGCCTAACTGTATCTAGTATATTGAACGCCAGATAAACTAACTTGGCCTTTTTAAATAAAAAAATTCCCTCACTGGAATACTTTCAGTCTTTTGACTGTATGGATTACAGATGGAATGACTGTTATATGTGAGTACCGCTTTCTTTGACAGATTCTAGTATGGGTACATATATGTTTTCCCAACCCCAGCACATTAGTTTGCTAATTCCAGATGTATGAAACGCAGGCCTAACTGTATCTAGTATATTGAACGCCAGATAAACTAACTTGGCCTTTTTAAATAAAAAAATTCCCTCACTGGAATACTTTCAGTCTTTTGACTGTATGGATTACAGATGGAATGACTGTTATATGTGAGTACCGCTTTCTTTGACAGATTCTAGTATGGGTACATATATGTTTTCCCAACCCCAGCACATTAGTTTGCTAATTCCAGATGTATGAAACGCAGGCCTAACTGTATCTAGTATATTGAACGCCAGATAAACTAACTTGGCCTTTTTTAAATAAAAAAATTCCCTCACTGGAATACTTTCAGTCTTTTGACTGTATGGATTACAGATGGAATGACTGTTATATGTGAGTACCGCTTTCTTTGACAGATTCTAGTATGGGTACATATATGTTTTCCCAACCCCAGCACATTAGTTTGCTAATTCCAGATGTATGAAACGCATGAGCCTAACTGTATCTAGTATATTGAACAGCCAGATAAACTAACTTGGCCTTTTTTAAATAAAAAAATTCCCTCACTGGAATACTTTCAGTCTTTTGACTGTATGGATTACAGATGGAATGACTGTTATATGTGAGTACCGCTTTCTTTGACAGATTCTAGTATGGGTACATATATGTTTTCCCAACCCCAGCACATTAATTTGCTAATTCCAGATGTATGAAACGCAGGCCTAACTGTATCTAGTATATTGAACGCCAGATAAACTAACTTGGCCTTTTTAAATAAAAAAAATTCCCTCACTGGAATACTTTCAGTCTTTTGACTGTATGGATTACAGATGGAATGACTGTTATATGTGAGTACCGCTTTCTTTGACAGATTCTAGTATGGGTACATATATGTTTTCCCAACCCCAGCACATTAGTTTGCTAATTCCAGATGTATGAAACGCAGGCCTAACTGTATCTAGTATATTGAACGCCAGATAAACTAACTTGGCCTTTTTAAATAAAAAAATTCCCTCACTGGAATACTTTCAGTCTTTTGACTGTATGGATTACAGATGGAATGACTGTTATATGTGAGTACCGCTTTCTTTGACAGATTCTAGTATGGGTACATATATGTTTTCCCAACCCCAGCACATTAATTTGCTAATTCCAGATGTATGAAAGCATAGGCCTAACTGTATCTAGTATATTGAACGCCAGATAAACTAACTTGGCCTTTTTAAATAAAAAAAATCCCTCACTGGAATACTTTCAGTCTTTTGACTGTATGGATTACAGATGGAATGACTGTTATATGTGAGTACCGCTTTCTTTGACAGATTCTAGTATGGGTACATATATGTTTTCCCAACCCCAGCACATTAATTTGCTAATTCCAGATGTATGAAACGCATGAGCCTAACTGTATCTAGTATATTGAGCGTCAGATAAACTAACTTGGCCTTTTTAAATAAAAAAAATTCCCTCACTGGAATACTTTCAGTCTTTTGACTGTATGGATTACAGATGGAATGACTGTTATATGTGAGTACCGCTTTCTTTGACAGATTCTAGTATGGGTACATATATGTTTTCCCAACCCCAGCACATTAATTTGCTAATTCCAGATGTATGAAACGCAGGCCTAACTGTATCTAGTATATTGAACGCCAGATAAACTAACTTGGCCTTTTTTAAATAAAAAAAAATTCCCTCACTGGAATACTTTCAGTCTTTTGACTGTATGGATTACAGGTGGACTGGTATTAGTAGGGGTGACACAAGCACACCCAAGTCCCTGATGTAGGATTTCTATGGCACAGACCACTATTACAAGTGATTAATGGACGTTGGGAGAGATTGTGCTGCAGCACTAGTCCCAAGATGGCCGCCGCCTATCAGCCCAGTAACATGTGCCACAAAATGGTCTGCACAACCTTTAAAAAAATAGCCTTGGACTGTGCTGCTAAATCGCTATTGGTCTGAATCCCAGGTGTAGATGTCTGACTTGTTTGGAGCTTTGGAATGCACACTGTGGCAGCTTCTGCTGCAGCACTACAAGTCGCAAAATGGCGGCCGGCGGTCAGCCCAGGTACATGTGGATGGAAAAATCACTCTGGCCACTCTAAAAATAGCCAATCCCTATCAAAAAAGCAGCTCAGCTGCAGTTGTTCAGATGAATCACAGGTGGAGGAGAGAAATTTGCTTCCAGTTATTCAATTATCCCTGCCTATTCTCGCCCTAGCATCAGCTGCGTCTATCCCTGTTCTATTCACATCGGGAGTGAGCACGTCCCGACGTGCGCACAAGCTTATAAAGAGGCTGAGTCACATGCTGCACTCGGCCAATCACAGCCTTGCCAATAGTAGGCATGGCTGCGATGGCATCTTAGGGCAAGTAGTATGATGCATGTTGATTGGCTGCTTTGCAGCCTTTCAAAATGCGCCTAAATACATGCCGAACGACGAACCCGAACCCGAACTTTTTTGAAAATGTCCGGGTTCGGGTCCGGGTCCCGGACACCCCAAAATTCGGTACGAACCCGAACGATGCTCGAACTGTTCGCTCAACACTAGTCATGAGGAGACTGAGATTCTATAGTCAAATAGAGTTTTTAAAAAAAAATCCCCATACTTTTCAGACCTGTTTGGATGTTTTAAAGCTATAGGTTTTATTCATATACTGTGCCTTTCTTACACCTCCACCAGGAACAAGAACAGACTCCACAAGCAGATTATAGGAAATAATTTCCCAAAATGAAAGAAATAATGTATTCCCCTTATTGGATTGACTTATATTTTAGTATTAAATAATTGAATCTCATATATCACCTATCTATCTATCTATCTATCTATCTATCGATCTATCTATCGATCTATCTATTGATCGATCTATCTATCTCTTCCTCAATTATTAGGAAGAAGCAGTCCTTTTTTTTCTGGGCTCCTTTACACCTACAATCTAAATTTGTTTGGGGCTTTTCAGTCATTTCTTTGCCTCTTCAAACCCTGGAGTAAGACAATGAGCTGTTTACAATTCTGTCATTGTAGGCAATGTCACAAACACAATTCCCGATAAAAGTTTGACCTGTGTTTTATTTTCACCTCATCGTATTCCCACCGCTGAGATGATTTCTTCTTGACACCAAATAGATGTCTTCAATTAAGCTTTATGCTCATCATTTGTTCCCTTTTATATCAGTACTGACAGGCATGTATATTGGCAAATGCTTCGCACTTAAAACTTTTGTAGTGTCGGATATCAAGGCAGATATTTTTTATGGAAGATGATAGCGTACAGATAGTTTCATTTGTACATTGTATTGCCTCTTCACATTTTACTGGAGGACATGTATTTGATGGATAATATAATACAAAACAAGATCCCATTGAAAGATATAGTTTATTAGGATTAATTTTGCAAGTAAATCCATGTTAATCCGTGAAGACAGATGCATTCAAACAATACTTGAAGCTTCTGTTCCACTCAGAGACTATTTAATTCCTTCTCCTTCTTATGCTGTATGAAACAAATAAAAGCTTTTGAGATGTTCTGTGGATTTGGCATTCCAGATAAAGGGACTATCTAAAAATAACTACACCTAATTGATAGACAAAGATGAGATAAAACAACAGTTGGGAGCTCCATGGTTTACTCTTTAGAGGCAAAAATAATATGTTCAAGAATTACATAAAATTTAAGAAAAAAGACCATCTGCTTTCACAGGACTGAATGTAAAGTATATGTAATTAGATTCTACAAACACTAGAAACATTTATTAGCTTGGACATATGGTACAACTATTGCAATGACTGATTGATAGGTTTTGTTAATATCTTATTTGAGTAATTAAAGGGGTTTGTCATCTGGAACATTGATGGAATATCATTAAGATATTATATCAATGTCAGATAGGTGCAAGTCCTACCTCTGGGACCCACTCCTATCTAGAGAAGGGGGCACACAGCTCATGAGCGCCATGCTCTCAATTCATTGCTATGGACATTAAAAACAGGCAAACAAGCATGCTCAGCTATTTTTGAAAGCATGGCCACTTCTCCATTCATACAGTGTTTGCCTATTTTCAGAACTTCCATAGCGGTGAACAGAGGATGGCCACGCATACACAACTGCATTTACACAGGTCACTGTACTGCATGGTGACTCCTAATATTTTTAAAAATGTATAGGAGAAGGTGAATCTTTTTTGAGATATTAAGCACCCTCATAAGAAAAGTCAATTTGCAACCTATGTGGTGTGCATGATGTTGTCCTGCATCAGATCTGGCACAGTACTATATAAAAAGGGCTTTATAGTGCCCAATGTTCAGGCAGATTATTACTAACAAGTGTTGGACGTCCATTAGCTATAATCTCCCTGTGTAAAGTTGCTGCTGATTACCCGATGGACAAGTAAAACCCTCATTCCTTCAGCAAGAGATTGTTGGCATCTGAACAGCACTCTGCTGCTGGCAAAAAATGATTCTGTATGGGAATGAGCGATGGCATTAGCGATCACTGCTCCCCATACTGTGGAGGAGATAGCTGCATGTCAATTCAGAGGTCTCCTCCACTGATGAGCAAACTATTTTCAGGAAGGAACACTTTCTTCAAGACAATTGCTTGCTAAATTAGGCCTTTAGCCTGTTTATTTAAGCATTGAAAATTCCATTCAAAGCCTCTTTCAGCAGTTGTGCCAGACTACACCACATGCGGTGCTATTCTTGCCATTTATGGAAACCATGATGAAACCAAATAGACAATGGGGTCCATCCATCTACATCTCTTGTCTTGAATCATTTATGCAGAAGTACTGTGTTTTCTCTTCTATTATGAGGCTATAATGCATAGGTTAATATAACTAAATTCACACTGTAGTTACTGAAAAACCTCTTTATAAAAAAAGGAAATGGAGTATTATACGTCAGGAGAAGAAACTGCCTGTTCTGTAAGTGACAGAACTTCATGCAAATGTTATCTGAAAGTTACCAGGAAGACATAAGTTGGGTGATGCTCATAATTGTTTACAGACACGTAATTGAAAAGTATCCCTTGATGTGTATAATAGCAAAATCAGATTATCTTGAACTTTCTCAAAGGAATGTTAAACATCCTAACTAGATAGTAATGATGACCTGATGGATTGTAAATGAAAAAAATAATTGGATTAACGCATTGCTAAGTGAATTTTGATTCATTTAATAATACAATAGTGTACAGGAAATATATAGTGAAAACACATTTATATTATCTTCCTCTTTGCACCATGTTTTATCAGAAAATGTATCTTGTATTAACTTAAAACAGTAAAGGACTGCCATAAAACGTTTACTATATCTTCAATGCAATGTAGACTTTTGTTTCTTTTAATATTGTTCTGTGGCTTTTTGTCTTTTTTGCTATATCCAACTGTTGAATCATTTGTACAGTATTTCTCAGGTTACTTTGCCGTTGAGCTGGTTGGCTGGGCAATTTCTCCTCCCGAATAGGAGGCAGAGCGTCTGTACTTACTCTGCTATTAGGATCAGTGGGGCTGGGCCAAGCGAGATGTCAGGCCCTGTCTGCAATTGAGCTTTTCTTGTGGGAACAGCCCCTCACTTTTATTGATAAGATAAATCAACTTGTTAGAATCAATTCTCTCATCCCTACTAAGCACTATTATAGTCACATTCCAGTAACACTGGACAAACCTGTATCTCCTTAAAAAGTACATTTCCAGGACTTTTATCTCTAGTATTAGAGATGAACGAATGTCTTAAATTTTGATTCAGGTCCGATTGGACCAAATCACAAAAAATTCTGATTAGTTAGAATCAGAACTTTTTGATGACCTTGAGTTGAATTTCTGAAATTTAGAGTTGACTTACTCATATCTAGTTATGAATATCTGCCTAAAGTCGAACCCCCACCAATCAGCTAGCTATGTTTAAATAGCCTCAAATCTGGAAATAGGCACCAGAACTTCGCAGCTCCTACCATTGTATAGTGGATAATGCTATATATTGCACCACTGTTCCTATTGCACATGAATATAAAAGTCCTGAAAAACCCCTCTTAATGACACTTGACTGTTACATCATGTCTACGAATATTGTTGACCTTTTGAGCCACTAATCAATCTGATGGAAGAAATACAATATTAGAGGGATTTAAACAATGATCCAATACACTAAAAGTAATGATAATACACTTTGTTATGTTTAATTGAGGGACAGTTTACTATCAGCTGCTAAGAAGATACAGTAATTCGGTGGTGATAACTAATATGGCTGCTCCTCCTGCTATTCTTTTCTCAAAAAGCTCCTCTACAAAAGCATAGAAATGTGACAACTAGAGATGGCCTTGCTGTTCGCCCAGAGGTCGATTTTCGGCGATATTTGCACGTTCGTGATTCACCGAACATGCGAACATATAGCAATATTCGCATGGGCCATATTCTTTTGCATTGCGCTGAACTTTGACCCATGACACATCCATCAGGTGAGAAACAATAGCCAATTGAGACGTTTCAGGCAGCCATTTTACATTCTGTGTTTTTCCAGTGTAGGGAGAGGTTGCTTTGTGGAGCAGAGACAGACTGCTAGGGACACCAAACGCTAGCTAATAGGGCCACAAAAGTCCTTTTAAGGACTGGTATAGGTTTGCTATCAGTAGGTGTGACATACTGGGGGGTGTGATATACTTATAGAGGGACAAATGCTTTTGGAATAACTAGCAACGGGTGTGATATACCTGTTGCCCCCCCCCAAAAAAAAAAAAAAAAAAACAGATTGAAGGGTGCAATATACCTGCTTCCACAAAATACTGATTGACGGCTGCAATATACCTGTAACCTGTTGCCCCAAATAAACAGGGTGGTGTGACATAACTGTTGTGGCAAAAAAAATAATTGAGGGGTGTGATATACCTGCTTCCACAAAATACTGATAGAGGCCTGCAATACACCTGCTTTCACAAAGTACTGATTAAGGAGATTGATATAACTGCTTCCACCAAATATTGATTCAGGCCTGTGATACAACTGCTTCCACAAAATACTGATTAAGGGGATTGATATACCTGCTTTCACCAAATATTGATTGAGTCCTGTGATACACCTGCTTCCACAAAATACTGATTAAGGGGTTTGATAGACCTGCTTCCATCTAATACTGATTGATGCTTGCGATATACCAGCTTCCCCAAAATACTGATTAAGGGATTAAAATACCTGCTTCCACCAAATATTGATTGAGGCCTGCGAGATACCTGCTTTCACAAAATACTGATTAAGGAGTTTGATAGAC
Organism: Bufotes viridis; assembly: GCA_033119425.1. Taxonomy (NCBI): domain Eukaryota; kingdom Metazoa; phylum Chordata; class Amphibia; order Anura; family Bufonidae; genus Bufotes; species Bufotes viridis. The sequence goes on from CM065592.1 coordinate 407,768,061, forward strand.
CTCCTTCCACCATATACTGATTAAGGGGTTTAATATACCAGCTTCCACAAAATACTGATTGAGGCCTGCAATACATCTGCTTCCACAAAATACTGCTCTTCTCTAGGGACTCTAGGAAGAGGCAGGCCATTCCGCAGGGGTGGTAGGGGTCAGGCAGGCGCACCAGTGAGAAGTTGGAGAAGGTACATGTAATTACTTCAAAGGATGCACCAGAGTTGGTTGAGTGGCTCACTCAGCCTTTCCGCTTCTGCACCCTCCTCATCCTCTGTATCTGCACCCTCCATTCCCAGACCTTACCAATGCGCAGCCATTCTTGGCATCGGATGAGAAAGAGTAGGTAGCAATGGCCGCCACCCAGAGGTCTGACGACAGTACCCAGATCAGACCAAGGAGGGAGGTCCCCGCTGTTGCTGCCTACTCCAAGATATCAATTGTCAGTGGTGGTGAAGGTGATGATGAGGAGGTGTCGATGGATGTCACGTGGGTTCCCACAACAGAGGAAGAGGAGGGGAGTTCAGAGGGAGAAACAGAGCAGCAGAGAGGGGGGAGAAGCAGGCAGAGCTCGCAGGGCACAGAAGGCAACAATCAGACTGCAAATGTATCTGGAGAGAGCCATCCACTATGCACGATCACATCTGGCCCTCCCAGAATGCCGACACATGGCTCCGCAGTGTGGGCTTTTTTTAACGTGTCAACTGCTTACAATAGTGTTGCCTTCTTCAGCCACACTCCCGGCAATCCACCTCCTGCCTCTTCTCCTTCTACTGTCCCCTCCCATTTGTCCTCCACTCCACCTTCCACCATGCCTTTGTCGCATTCATCTGGCAGAAGGCAGGCTTCCGTGGCCCAAATGTTCGAGCGTAAAAAAATTGGTGACGACGGATAACCCTCTTGCCCAATGTCTGACCGCTGGCTTGTCGGAACTGCTAGCCCGCCAACTACTGCCATATAAACCGGTGGACTCGGAGACCTTTAAAAAATTTGTGGCCATTGGCACACCGCAATAGAAGGTCCCCGGAAGGAAATATTTATCCCAGAAGGGCATCCCAGAGCTACATGGCCACGTTCAGCGGCAAATTAATATATCTCTGGCACACAATATTGGTGCCAAGATACATCTGACCACAGACACGTGGTCTAGCAAACATGGGCAGGGAAGGTACATAACTTTTACTCCCCACTGTTTGAACCTTCTGACGGCCATTAAGTATGTATCCCGTGGCTCTCGTGTGTATTTGGTGTTACTTCCATGGATTGCATGCAGGCCTGCCTCTTCTTCTCCTCCTCCTCCTACTCCATCCTCCGTCTCCTCCTTGGCTGACTCATCCTGTTCCACTGCTACCGGATCTTACTCTGCACCCCCAAGCTCCCCAGAACCTTTTCGACATGCCATGATGCGGCTGTTGTGCCTAGAAGCCAAGAACCACACCGGTCCTGCACTGCTTTCAGCTCTGTGGCTTCAGGCTGATCAGTGGCTAACTAATTTCATAGTTGGTAAAGTGCTGTGTGACAAAAATGCCAATCTGCTGAGCACGCTGAAACAGAGCAAAATGACACACGTGCCATGCATGGCACACGTCCTGAACTTAGTCGTTCAGCGATTCATTGCCAAATACCCCAGGGTACAGGACGTCTTGAAGCAGGCCAGAAAAATCTCTGCCCATTTTCTAAGATCTTTCATGGCATGGCTCGCCTTGCCGATGTTCAGCTGAGACACCACCTGCTCATCAGACGTTTGATTTGTGACAGCCCGACGTGCTGGAACTCCACCTTGTATATGCTTGATAGGCTGCTCAAGCAGCAACGTGCTGTTACTGACTACTTGTACAAACTCTGCTGCAGGACAGGTTCTGGGGAGCTTGCGACACATGCAGACTTCTGCGGCCATTTGATGAGATCACCAAACTGGTCAGTCGCAGCGAGGGCGGCATCAGTGACATCATACCTTACACCTTCTTTCTGGAGCGTGCATTGCGTTGTGTCATTGATCAAGCCGTCGAGAAGCAGGAGCTGGAAGATGAGGAAGTCGCAATGCTGAATGAATTCCCAGGGGGGCTACTCTATCTGAGACAGCAAGAGTCTGAAGAGGAGTCAGAGGAGGATGGTGGCTGGGGGGAGGAGGAGGAGCAAGAATAGCAGGCTTTTAGGGGGACTTTAATCTTTTCAGGTATCCCTGGTGTTGTCCGTGGCTGGGGGGAGGAGAACGAGGACGACATTCTCTTGGGCGATAAGCAGGAGCCAGGGCGCTCCACCGCTTCTAAATTAGTGCAAATGGGGGCCTTCATGCTCCAGTGATTGAATAGTGACCCCCGTATAAAAAGCATAAAGGGCAAGGACCAGTACTGGGTGGCAACGTAATTAGACTCCCGGTACAAACACAAAATGGCGGACATTTTACCAGCATTAGAGAGGGCTGACAGAATGCATCATTTCCAGGCCTTGCTGCGACAGATGTTGCATTCTGCAGTAGCGGTCGCCGGCAGAGGAATTTCCACCCACAGCGAAACAGGTGCGGGTACCAATCCTACCGCGCCTGCAAGAAGAGGGCGGTTTGAAGATGTTTTGGTCACTTCGGATATGAGATCATTCTTGCAGCCAACCCATCGACAGCAGCCCTCTGGATCCAGCCTCAGAGAACGCCTAGACCAACAGGATGTCTGACTTCATTGGGTTAACGGCCGATGTGGACGCTCTGAGAAGCGAGGAACCCCTGGACTACTGAGTTTGCAGGCTTAATCTGTGGCCAGAGCTGGCATAATTTGCCAAGGAACCCTTGGCTTGCCCCTCGTCTAGTGTCCTGTCCGAAAGGACGTTCAGCGCAGCAGGGTTGATCGTGACTGATAAGCACACTCGCCTAGCTCACGACAGTGTAGACTACCTTACATTTCTAAAAATGGATCTCAGAGGAATTCAACACCTGTGATGACCACGTTTAATTGAATTTCCTCATGCCAACCAACAAATATCCGCCACCACCCAGAACAAAGAATGGTCCTTGTCTTATGTATATACAGCGGCATAAAAGGTATTTTCTGTCAGGTTAATGCCTAATGTTTGGGGCCTGTACTCCAGTGGCCTACAGTAAAATTGTTATTCACTGACTGGCTAATATACCTCCAGCCACAAAATCACTTGTCCTTTTCTGTCCGGTGAATGCCTAATGTTTTGGGCCTGTACTCCACTGGCCTACAGTAAAATTGCTATCCACTGACCGCCTAATATACCTCCAGCCACATAATCACTTCTTCTTTTTTGTCCGGTGAATGCTTAATGTTTGGGGCCTGTACTCCACTAGCCTACAGTAAAATTGTTATCCACTGACCGCTTAATATTCCTCCAGCCACATAATCACTTGCACTTTTATGTCAGGTAAATGCCTCATTTTTGGGGCCCTTACTTCCGCAGCCTAAAATAATTTTTTTCTAGGCTTCAGCAGGGCACATTTTTAAGAGTTTCCCTTTAAGTCCCCTGATTAAATTACATATTTTTTGTGGCAATTTTTGCCATTGATCTCCCTCTGGTATGTCACTGTCGATGTTGTGGGACTATTTTTGCACTTCTAGTAAGAATTTGGTGGCTGCAAATATGACCTGAAGGTTTTTGAGGTTTGCCTGCCATTAAAGTGAATGGGGCCCGCCACAAAGGCTCATTCACGAACATTTGATCGCAGATGCGCATTCTCGTTTGCAAAACATCCCGGCCGATGTTCGTCCATCACTACTGACAGCTTCTAATATTGATCATCACTCTAACTTATGATTTACTGTACTAATATACAACTAAATTAGATTTTGGGTGAAAATCTCAAATTTATATACAGACATTTGAGTAATTTTAGAAATTAATCAGCCCAGAATTCTGAATTAAGATAAAAGAAGCCAAGTAAACTGATGTCCAAGGGAAGACATTAAGTTTAAAGTTAAGTTTTACTTTTAAAAATTATTTCCATGATTTATACAGACATTTAAATATTATATTTTCAAATATCTTTTTCCTTAAGCCCTAGAACAATCGCCCACATTATAAAATTTTTCCAGATTGATAACCTTGAATGAGTATTTGACCTTTCTTGAAAACACTTTGTAGCTGTCTCCCTCAGTTGCGTTGTTAAAATACGGGCTCATAAGACACATTTTTATTTTTCTATTATTATCTTATAAAATGTGTAACTTAATTGACTGATGATTGTGAGTTTTTCTTTTTTTCCCTCCAAGCTGCACTGTAAGAACTGCATCTAATATCATGATTGGCAACACGAAGGCCAATTCTGTAATCTTACAGTATAAAGTGCATGTTGGGCATACCTCTTTCAAAAGTGTTTCAAAGTTCTCCTCCATGCAAGGATTTAATTAAAAGAGAATAAACTATAAAGTATGGAAGGAAAGCAATGCCCTTCACCAATAACATTATCTCCTTTGTCTTTCAAGTGCTAAGATAGTCTTTCCTGACTAGTAATTTGCGCTTAATCATTATTGCATTTAGAAGACACAAATGCATACCTATAGTTCCTAGTTTACATACATGTTATATCATTTGAGATTTTCTAATACACTGATAGCATTTCACTAGGATATGCCATCATTGTCAGATAGATATGATTTCCATGTATGGGAGCCAACCCTTTCTCCAGATCCAGAACTCTAAAGTGAACTCATGCGCGACCACTCTCCTTTTACCATGAGAACTTTGAAAGTGGCTGAGAGATAACTGGCTTGACTATTTCTGTCTGTTCCATAGTAATGAATGAAGAGGAGACTGTGCATTTGTCATGTGCTCTCAATTCACCTCTATGTGACTTTGAAAAACAGCCAAGCATACTTGCTCTGCTAAAACTCCCATAGCAGTAATTGTAGAGCAAGCCGCTCATGCACAGATTGCTCTCTTTGACTTCAGGAGCCCAGTTTGGATATAGAAGTGAGTCCTGCAGCTATCTGTTCTATTTATTTTAGCAACATGCCATCAGTGTCTGAAATGGAAATAGCCCAGATTTTTGTGTCTCCCCAAACTTTAATAGAAATGTGAAAGTTCCCAAGTAGATTTTGAAAAGTAATATTGGTGATTTGGTATATTGATCCTGATTTAATTAATTGACTGGAGAAGATAGCTTAACTTGAAGCTCCAGGCATAATGCAGTCCTTGTCCTACCAAATGTTATATGGCATAAATAATATTTTTATGATGCAGAGAGGTTGCTGGGTCCTGGGTGCAACATGTACCTAATCACACCCTATAGTTATGCCCCTATACTGGAGCTAGAAATAACTTTTAACCTTAAGATTAACTTCTCAAATCAGATAGGCCAATATTCTGCAAAAGTAAAGAAGACTTTTGAGAATGTCAAAAGATGAATTAGGCTGTTGCATTACCCAAATGGCGCTGAGCAAATGAAGAAATGCAAATTTAAATGTTTTTGTAAGATTTATTTGAAATTTACTGTTTTGTTTCTCACATTTATCTTTGCTAATGCTTATCACACTGACTTCTAAATTCTCAGTTGAAACACTTTAGGATTTCAGATGGAAATCTGAAGAATAATTTGTATACCTGTAATGAAAACTTAATTAGGATGAAACTGGCTTGAGTTTGATTAATAACTTAATATGGCTGAAATAACTTTTGTCAATCCTTTTTCCATGCTAACTGAATTCTAATATTACTATTATACTTGCAATGCATTTGTACCATGTGATTTTTTGAATCTTGTGGATGAGAATTCTTTTCTTCAATGACAAAATTAATTTTAGTCAATTTTTACATGGATGCATTGGTAATAACATCCACAGTGGTATTCTGATTCCTAGCCTTTTTAAATGGATAACTTGGATTAAGAGGTTGGATGTATCCTGCTAAATTAGATATGTTACATATGAATATGTTTAACTAGCTAATAACAAATACCAAAAAACGGATTTCTTTCATGTAAAGCCATTCTATGCTGCTTAAATATGTTTTTTGGGTCTGTCTATAACATAATTTTAATAACCTAGATCAAGTGCAGATTTCTAATTTTCAATTAACATAGGAATAATTTTGTTTGCTAAAATAAAATAAATGAATGACTGAACCATGATATGTTCTAGGTACCATTTTTTAAAAAATCCAAATTTCAAAAAGTCATGTGGCAACTGTATAGCTCAAGCTTTAAGTATTAACTTTTAACCTTTGACCTTACAGATTTTAACCAATGAAATGTCTCTTTAAACTTTAAAGGAAACAATGATAACGAACGCCTGGCGATTGCTAGACAGCGAATTCCATATCGACTTGGTCGAGTAGTTGATGATTGGCTACTCGACAAAGGTAAAAAAACATTGATTAAAACTTCAAATAAAAATAATTTGAACATAACCAAGTAGTGTTTTATTGTAACGCTAATAAACCTTAAAATAAATTTTCAGTAAAACTAAATAAAAAAACTTTTAAAACAGTAAAATCTAGATAGTGATATCTTGCATACGATGTATAATAATTTTCTGACCTGTTTAGAACTCAGATGTTTAATAATCGTACCCTGTTAACTTAAGGTTAAAGGGACTGTAAATATAATCTACTAACTCAATCTATGAAGACACTCATAGATAACATTAACCAAACATTCTAAATTATTTATAGACTATTTTTCCTGTTCCCACATCTAAATTATTAACTAAAATATGTGCAGATTTCTTTACCTTTCTTGCTGCCGTGAACAAAATATCTTGGTTTAAACTACAGGAAATCTAACTAGTGGGCAAGATGAATTGCCAATCAAAGTGAAGTCCCTTTAACATTTGCATCCTTTCAAGGAATTTTTTTTGAACAAGCCATAATTAAAACAGAGCTTAAAAATGTGTGCATGCTAATCATATGCAGAGAACAATCTGCTTAAAATGTATTTGTGATTTCATAATGCTGCCAATATTTTAAGGATTTCTTTGTGTAATAAAATTGTGCCATAATCTCACCATCGGTATGTGTATCATTACTGAAGTCGCTTCTACATCTAAAACTCCTTTTTAATTGTCAGTCTTGCTAAATGCCAATCAGAGCTATTTTACACTCTACCTTGGGTGTATAATGATGCATTTCTTGTTTAACTTGTGGAGAAGCAAAGAAAATTCAAGATTATAGTGGCAGACACTAAACGTGGAATGCTAATTGCATTCTGTGTAAAATTATCATATATTATTATTATTATTTATTTATTTATTCTTAAATAACATTATGGAGTCATAATTCTCCTTTTTCTTTAGTAGTATTTTATTACATTGAAATTCATATTTTAAACATAAACAATAAAAAATAATTGGGTATAATAAAAACTGTGCAAACCTTTGATTGGCCTTTAGCATCAAACTCCATCACGCAATTAAACCTTATTGTTAGGCGGACATTTCACAATCACCTCATTTAAAGCAATTAATTATAAGCTAATTTTTTATCTTATAATTTATTGCTTTCATCATACATTTCATAAAAATTGTTACTCATCTTTTCAAGAATATAGAGCTCAAAGTCAACATTTTCGTATGTATGTAATATTCTTTTTGCAGGACGGCAGCTCACAATCTTCAATAGCCAGGCAACAATTAAAATCGGTGGGAAGGAGCGGGGACATCCTTTTCAAGGCCAGCTTAGTGGCCTCTACTATAATGGCTTAAAGGTTCTGAATATGGCGGCCGAAAATGATGCCAATATCGTGATTGAAGGGAATGTGAGGCTTGTTGGTGATGTGCCTTCATCCATGACTACAGAGTCAACTGCTACAGCCATGCAGTCAGAAATGTCCACTTCCATTATGGAGACCACTACCACATTGGCCACCAGTACTAGAAGAACAAAGGCACCGACAAGAGAGCCGGTTGGTCAGGTTAGTAGCCCTGCTTTTTTATCTTCTTTTTTATATCATTTATATTGGGAGCCTAAATATTTTTTAAACCATGAAAAATTACTAAATACAAAAATCATTAAAGCCAATTAAGTAAATATTTCATATGTTAAAATGCTGCTGTGAGAAGAGTTACAATCTTAGCATTGCTAAATTAAGCAATCCATCTTAGTAATCATGGTTACTTGCTTCATCCAATTTTGAGTTACTTTGTATGAAATATTACTAAACACATTGGGGCAGACTTACTAATAGTTTTTTACTTTTTAAACAATACGAATCACTGTCTTAATATTAGACATATATTCTATTCTGGCACAATGACCTTTATAAATTTGGAGTATCGTAACTCTTGCACCAGATTCTGTCCGTATTCTAAAAATTTGTCCATGCTCCTTTCTTGTGAAGCCATACCCCCTTTCTTGTGAAGTCATATCCGCTTAGACAAGGCAGAAAAATGCTTAGAAAGTTGTGCAAAGTATACACACACCTGTAGTTTAGTTGAAAATGCACCAAAACCTGGCACATTTTCAATAGTAAATCTGCCACATTGAGTACTACTCTATTTTTATCTACCCATTTGTCCAGATAACCATTTATAAAAATCTTTCGTTTTCACCAATATACTGCTGCAACAACAAATCTTTGTCTTTTCTTGCTGCCCTTTTGGCTCCCTCCAGTTTATAAAAAGTTATAAGCACAATCTCTTAACTCACTAAAGACAAGTCTGTAATAAACATGTATTAAAGGTACCTGAAACCTGTTTTAAAGGCTAGAATGTATATGACATAGAGCCTGGGAGTTACTATGGGGCTCATAGATAAAGGAACCCAAGGTAGCTGGTTGGTTCCATCCACTTTGCTATTGCAAGACACCTCTCTTAAACTATAAAACTGCAAAATTTGCAAAAAAGGGAATTGTAATATTGCCCAATGGGCTAATGGTGGCCATACATATTAGAAAAAAGTTGATGGATAATTGAACCACAAACAAACATCTGGTGAAGGTTCATTTTGCAGACATGGCCAGACACATTTTAGTCCATATTAGCTGTTATAGTTGTTAAAACTGGCCATACATGCTCAATGAAAGCAGGCGATAGACAAAATATCTCTCTGGGAACATTTTTTCAGAAAACGATTTTTTGTCCACAAATGATCTTTCTTTGAACAAAAAATCTTTCAGACGATTTCTTTTTAGACGATAATGGTTTGTCATCCTTCGTTTAAAACGTTCGTTTATTGGTAAATTGCAGCTGACGAATATTCCTTTGGTTGAAATAAAAAGTTTTTGATTAACCTAAGACTAATGTGTATGGCCACCATAAGAGTAATGTCTTCACAACAATCGGAGACACTTAAGCTGAAAAAATATTTTTGGTGGTATATAACAGTAACCGAAAAGGACGAAAAAACAATTACTATAAAGAACTTAAAATCTACCATGTAATATACATCTTGTGGTTATAGTCACTGAATTATCAGAATTTTACTTTACAAACTAGAGACACCTGTATTTGATGGTATAGTTGATGGTTTGATGGTATAGTATGTTAGACAGCATTGTCTGAAGCTACATGTTTGCACTTGTGTATTTGTATATACTGAATCTTTTATAGAAAATATATAATATCCAATCCAGTATACTCCAGTTTCTCAGTTTGGTTTACACCTGGAATCCAGTGCAGAGCAAATTCGGTGAGCTTTTGGTCCACTACTCTTTCATACTTCTTCCTTTTCATTATTTAATATGGTCTTGCATTTTATATATTGTAATCATTTATGTAACTTTTTTTTTTGTTATGAGATTTTGTACTATGAACTTGCACATGTTTTTGTTTTCTGTTCTTCCCCATCTACCAAAACAAGTCAAGTCAGTCTTTGTATTTATTATCTTTTTTATGTAAAGGCATATTTACGGTCATTAGTTAAGCTTAGCATTTGTTCCTAGAAACACGCAATGTGTTCAGTTTTTTGCTTGAATAACGTCTTTTACTCTGTGCATTGAATTCATTAGTGACCCAGTTCTATGAGCTAAAATTAAAGGGCAGATCCAGGGCTACATCTGATGCTTGCGTAGTCGTAATTTATTCCAAACTGTTTCAATAAATGATATGTAAAAAATTAATGTTTTACTACAAAAAAACTAAAAGAATCCTACTATATTTTATGTTTTTCTCAATCTAAGCAAGCTTTTACTGATAAAACAGCCACTTAAAAATAGCCCACTAAAAAAGACCTCGAGGTGAATGAATGCTTTGGAACAATGGAAACACTTTTTTGGCCAAGCAGAATTAAATTGGCTTCACTTTAAACTGCAGAGCATAAGCATGATTGGTAATTCTGGAGGGCAAAATATGGGTAAAGGATGTATTTCTGTTTATATTGAAGCAGTGACTTTGAAGAAGATTCATCAAAATATTCTCACGACAGCCTTGGTTTTTTGCCCTCCAACCCAAACACAATAAAGGCTTGTGTCTGAAAGTGCACAATACAGTCACTTACAACCAATTTCCCTTTGAAGTCAGGAGGTTTGACTATATCAGGTGACCTATATACGATATTTTTCCTGTTTTACAATACTGCACTCATTCAATTGAATTAGGTAAAACGTCTGCACTTTTTTGCATGACGTCCTATTTTCTAAAAACTCTTTCTAATATTTTGCCTTTTATTTAACTACATGTTCTGTCTAGTCACATAGGTCACATGATCACCGAACAATACAACAAAGGGTGCAAATCACATTAATTCAGGATTAGGTGAAGTGGTTGGAACACACATGCATATCCATTGGGGGTCATGGTTGGAACACACATGCATATCCATTGGGGGTCAGTGTACTTAAATCTAATGTTGTAGCCTCTATTTCTATGCAGAAGATCGCTATAAAGTGAGGGAATCCCTCAGTGTGAGTCTGCAGCTTAGGAGTCCCTGCTCTGACTCCATATATGTCCATATATGGAGTCAGTGCTTGGGGACACCCCAGTGTATTTAAATCTAATTTAGCCTTTATCTCTGAAAAGTTTCTGCTGGGATTCAAACTCATGACCTTCTGCATTAGAGGCAAGGCGAGTTTTTAGCCATAATATATTTACACATATTGTATATTTAGAATATATTATATATTATAATATATGTAAATACAGTGTATATAAAAAGTCTACACACACCTGTTAAAATGTCAGGTTTCTATGCTGTAAAAAGAAATGAGACAAAGATAAATCATTTCAGAACTTTTTCCACCTCTAATGTGACCAATTGAAAAACAAACTGATTTTTTTTAGGTAGAGAGAAGAAAAAATATTAAAATAAAATAGTATGGTTGTTTAAGTGTGCACACATTTAAACTAATACTTTGTTGAAACACCTTTTGATTATATTACAGCACTCAGTCTTTTTGGGTATGAGTCTATCAGCATGGGACATTTTGACTTTAAAGATTTGCCCACTCTTCTTTGCAAAGACACTCCAAAACTGTTAGATTGTGAGGGCATTTCCTGTGCACAGCTCTCTTCCAATCACCCCAAAGATTTTCAATCGGATTCAGGTATGGGCTCTGGCTGGGCCATTCCAAAACTTTAATCTTCTTCTGGTGAAGCCATTCCTTTGTTGATTTGGATGTATGCTCTGGGTCGTTGTCATGCTGAAAGATGAAGTTCCTCTTCATGTTCAGCTTTCTAGTAAAAGCATGGAGGTTTTGTGCCAATATTGACTGGTATTTGGAACTGTTCATAATTCCCTCTATCTTAACTAAGGCCCCAGTTCCAGCTGAAGAAAAACAGCCCCAAAGCATGATGCTGCCACCACCATGCTTCACTGTGGGTATGGTGTTCTTTTGGTAAAGGGCAGTGTTGTTTTTTCACCAAACATATCTTTTGGAATTATGGCCAAAAAGTTCAACTTTGGTTTCATCAGACCATAACACCTTTTCCCACATGCTTTTGGGAGACTTCAGATGTGTTTTTGCAAAATGTAGCCTGGCTTGGATGTTTTTCTTCGTATGAAAAGGCTTTTGTCTTGCCACTCTACCCCATAGCCCAGACATATGAAGAATACGGGAGATTGTTGTACAGCCAGTACTTGCCAGATATTCCTGCAGCTCCTTTAACGTTGCTGTAGGCCTCTTGGTAGCCTCCTAGACCAGTTTTCTTCCTGTCTTTTCATCAATTTTGGAGGGACGTCCAGTTCTTGGTAATGTCACTGTTATGCCATATTTTCTCCACTTGATGATGACTGTCTTCACTGTGTTCTATAGTATATCTAATGGCTTGCAAATTCTTTTGTACCCTTCTCCTGACTGATACCTTTTAACAATGAGATTCCTCTGATGCTTTGAAAGCTCTCTGTGGACCATGGCTTTTGCTGTGGGATGCGACTAAGAAAATTTCAGGAAAGACCAACTAGGGCAGCTGAACTTTATTTGGGGTTAATCAGAGGCACTGTAAATGATAGCAGGTGTATGCTGACTCCTATTTAACATGATTTTTAATGTGATTGCTTAATTCTGAACACAACTACATTCCCAGTTATATGTGCACACTTATGCAACCACATTATTTAAGTTTTTTTTGTTTTCTTCCCTCCACCTAAAATATTTCAGTTTGTTTTTTAATTGAGTGGTACAGTTTATAGGTCGCACTAATGGTGCAAAAAGTTCTGAAATGATTTGCCTTTGTCTTATTTTTTTTACAGCACAGAAACCTGACATTTTAACAGGGGTGTGTAGACTTTATATATTCACCGTATATTATGGCTAAAAATGTCAGTAGTAGTTTCCCACATATTATGAAGATTGATTATATATATATATATAATATATATATATATATATATATATTTAGTAATTACATATTCATTTTGTGCCATACATTTTTTTTAATTACTAAAGAAAATATAACATATATAAATCTAATTTAACCTCAAATTCTGAAAAAGCTTGTGATGGGATTTTGACTCACAGCTTCTGCATCGCAGCCCAGAACTTTAACCACTATACTGTATAGCTGCATAGCCAGTAACTTAAAAAAAATATTTGAGACTTCTTCTGTATTGGAATTCTTACTAGTAGTAATTATTCCTCAACAGTGGAAGTCTCATATTTTTATTTATTTTTTTACTACCTGGCTATGCATCTATGTAGTGTAGTGGTTAAAGTTCTGGGTTGTGAAGCAGAAGCTATGAGTTCAAATCCCATCATAAACATTTTCAGGTTAAATTAGATTTATATATTTTATATTTTTTTTTAGTAATTTTAGAAAATGTATGGCACAAAATAAATGTGTAATTACTAACATATATATATATATATATATATATATATATATATATATATATATATATATATATATTCCAATAAGATCAGGCAGCACTCCACTTCAACACACGGTGCACGCGTCCGCCCGTGTCCAAGAGCCGCATATATTCATAGAAAAGAACGCAGCACTCTTCCAAAAGTAAAAAAAAGCGGTGATTTATTCAGCACATGTGTCAGCAACGTTTCAGCTCTCTCACAGAGCCATTATCAAGCCAAGCAAGGAAGGTACGCAGGAGAGCCACATAGAGAACAACCTCAACCGGTGGGTGAGTGACTTCTGAGCCGGAGACGCCACACTTAAGCTCAAAACACCGTCCTCTCTCCTCCAGTACCGCAATTCCTTTTAGAAGACTGCCTTATATCCTTACAGCCCTAATAGAAGATTTAATCAAGAAACCTCAGATGACTATTATTTGAATAGAGAATATTACAACATAATAACTATTTACATTGAGACTTATAGTGGCAAACCTAATAACCACATTCACTTTTATTGGGACTTACAGTGGCAAACCTTCATGAATAGGACTTCGATATACTATTACCTTTTATTTATTGCTGATGTTTTTATATGTGACTACAATTTATTACTATATGCAAATTAATGTGTGATTAACACATACAAATATGAGTGTGCCTGCTATCTCCACTATCTACTCAATTTCTCTTTCTCTGACTGAGAGGCAGTTTTGCACATCTGTCATTTAAATTGAAAAGTTGAGCCATCTACCTACTGTACGGTTATATATTTTAATAAGTTCATTTCTGAAAAAGCTTGTAACGGGATTTGAACCCACAGCCTCTTGATCACAGCCCAGAACTTTAGCCACTATACTATATAGCTGCATAGCCAGTCACAAAAAAAATAAATAAAAAAAATATGAGACTTCTACTGTATGGGAATACAGCTACGCAGCCAATAAATGTGCTGGGAAGTACTGCTCACTGTAATGCTGTAGCCATGTTGGTTACTGGCATTACAGTGATTGGCTGGCCTTGAAAGCGTCATCGGGTGATATATAGCACCTAATGACACGTTTTTCGGCTGAGACTTAGTTAGGGCGAGCTGCAGCAGAAGGGACAGATAGTGTAGGGAGAGCAATAGTGTTTTTTTAAGGGAGTTTTGAATGTAGAAAGGTGTTAAAGACCCAACAGTCCTTTTAAGAACTATTGTTTTATCTGGCTACAAAATATATTAGCGCAACGTGCGCTAAATTGCGTGCAATTGTTTGGCTGCTGGTGACAGCAGCAACATTACCTGTGCTATATCTCATGTATAACGTTAGCCGCTGGTGACAGGAGCGACATGACTTGTGCTACATCTCGGGTATAACATTAGCCACTGGTGACAGCAGCAACATTACCTGTGCTACATCTCCAGTATAATGTTAGCCACTGGTGACAGGAGCGACATTACTTGTGCTATATCTCCTGTACAACATTAGCCACTGGTGACAGCAGCGACATTACCTGCACTACATCTCCTGTATAATGTTAGCTGCTGGTGACAGCAGCGACATTATCTGCACTCTACGACTCCGCAAGTCGTACCCAGAGATGGCACAGGTGCTACCGACGCCAAGAATTGCGGGCCCTACTTCCATCACGATTTCTGCCACCACCCACATTAGTGGCTGCAACTCCCCTTCTCCTCCTCCACGGGATCAAATCCAGTGCTGAGCCACGCCCCCTGCACTGATCACATGACGGTGACGTCACCCCAGGTCCTTCGGCTGTTCAACAGTTCGGGTTGGTGGAAGCCGCCCCTTATGGATTCCATATGCGGCGATAGTCCGCGGTAGTGGAATCCATAACGGGATGCGCGAGTTACCACAACCCGAATGCCGAACTTTTTTTTAAAGTTCGCTCATCTCTAATCCCGGACTTTTTTACAGAAGTACGGTTTGGGTTCGGTGTTCGTGAGATTTTATTATTTTCCAATATAACATGGTTATAACAAAAAATAATAACATTCTTAAGTCAGAATGCTAAATAAAATGGGCATTAAGGGGTTAAAAATAAAATAAAAACTCACCTCATCCACATGATCACGCAGCCAGTATCCTCTTGTATCTTCTTCTTTATGCAGGACCTGCAAAAGGACCTTCAATGATGTCATCGCGCTCACCATGTGGTTAGCGCGGTGACATCACAGCAGGTCCTGCTGAATGAAGATAGAAGTTTTTTCTATCTTCATTAAGCAGGACCTGGTGACGTCAACTCAATAACGTGACGTTCGGGTCCCCATTGACTTTAATGGGTCTTTTTAAGGGTCATCAGCAGGCCATCAATCATAACTTTTGAAGGGTGTGTATGATGCCCTCCTTTTTGTGTAATAAAGGGTGTATTGGAGTGCCGATTCCTTGTATTTTTGGCAGCCCTTTTACTTGCATAGGCTTTTTAATTGTAGATGTCTCACTACCTGAACAATTGTACCACAATGTGAATGAGGCCCTCTTTTATGTGATATACAGGTTGTATCGGAGTGCCTCTTCCTTGAAATTTTTGGCAGCACTTGCACTTTATATTCAAGTAAATATACAGGAAGGTTGCCTTACAAATTTTCCTCTAAAATTGATTTTATCTTCGGTTTTGTGTGTATTATTGTCAGTCTGTAAAAGTGGCGTACTACTCGGACAACATAATTCCCAGCAGCTGTAGAGCACCCGAGCATCCTAAAGTGTTCTACTCGAGCACCAGAGCACCCGAGCACTTTGGTGCTCGATCAACACTAGTTAGCATTAACTTTTACCTTCATATGTTAATATTCACAGCTGATATATTTTCAGCTCCTCATTTTACATTTTATGTTTTTCAGCTTCCACAGTTGCATACATTTCTATGCAACAAGCTCAATTTATTTATTTTTTTTCTTTTAAGCCATTGAATGTTTCTTAATAGTCAATTCATCTATAACAATGTACAGTAAATATTTCTGATCTCATTAAATATTCCCATTTCCATAAAAAAAAAAATACAGGAGTGTAGTAACCGTAAAAATGAAGCTATTCCGAAAACTGATTGCACAAGCTGCAATAATAATAATTGCTCACATCTTTTCCTGTGTTCTTTCACAACATTTAATTGGTTATATTAATTTGTATACTTTATGTAGCCAAATCACTTTTCTTCTTTATAGTAAGAAGAATACAATATAGGGTAGGTCCCCTGTATAATTTTTGCTAAAAACATTTATTGCTATGTTAATGATGGGAAATAAAAGGCGATATTACAAAGAATAAAATGTAATAGGAAGTATGCCTGGTATGCCTCTCATATAGCTATTTATGTTTGTAATTTTTGTAATGCAGCATACAATTTTTTCACATTCATTGTTATTGTTTTTTTTATATGTTTCATTAGTTATTTGTAAAATCAGAATGTAAATGTTATGCTTCATTGGGCCTATACACATTTTACTAATATTACTACTACAAAGAGGAAAAAAATTGATAATAATAAAGATCATTAAATCACATTATGCTCAGGCAATGAGAGCTGAGTAGATTTATACACTATATTATGCCATGTGTTGTAGTGACAACATGAAATATGTCTATCTGTTGCATCTACAATATTATTTTGAAATCGTTTTACTGTTACAGTAGTAAGCTCTATATTAGAGAATCTATAGATTTAAAATTCTATCTGAATTCTCCCAAAAATTTGGATTCTATAGAGAGAAATTCAATTTAGGGGATTTATTTTTTCCAGGACAGAGTGCACGCAAGGTGAAAACAAATTTTCAGAAATATGCTCATCGATTCTTCACATGTGTAGATAACCTATACATTATTAAGTAACATTTTGGTCTTCCATCACGAGGACTCTGCACCTACCCATCACCATCTGTCTGGGATATGGGCAAATAAAAAGTGTCCTATTGTTACTATTTCACCTCAAGGACATTTAATTAGTCTTCATTTAATATCTCTAGTTTGGTGTCTAATTAGTGATTGCTTGGAAATTTACAGGTACATTATCACTATGATCTTGTCAGCCACTGACCATATCACTGTAAGGCATTTCAACAAATCCTGTAACAGTTACACCAGTTTGTACATGTCATGAAATGACTGTTGTGGCCTTCGCAGTACAAATATCATATTCAATATGCTATGACTATAGAAAATCTCATTAACATCTTTATCAAGATTTCCCAAATAAAACAGTCTCATAAAATCCAAGAATGTCCTTAACCACTTCCAGTCCGGGCCATTTTACCCTTCCTGACCAGGCCTAATTTTGCAAATCTGACATGTGTCACTTTATGTGGTGTTAACTTTAGAACACTTTTACTTATCCAAGCCGTTATGAGACTGTTTTCTCGTGACATATTGTACTTCATGATAGTCATAAATTTGAGTCAATATATTTCATATTTTTTTTATAAAAAAATCCCAAATTTCCCCCAAAATTAGAAAAATTCGCAATTTTCAAAATATCAATTTCTCTGCTTTTAAAACAGAAAGTGATACCTCAAAAAATATTGATTACTTAACATTCCCCATATGTCTACTTTGTGTTGGCATCATTTTTTAAATGTCATTTTATTTTTTTAGGACGTTAGAAGGCTTAGAAGTTTAGAAGCAATCCTTAAAATTTTTAAGAACATTTTCAAAACCAACTTTTTAAGGACGAGTTCAGGTGTGAAGTCACATTGTGGGGCATACACAGTGGAAACCCCCCATAAATGACCCCATTGTAGAAACTACACCCATCAGGTTACTCAAAACTGATTTTAGAAACTTTGTTAACCCATTAACAACAATTAAAGGAAAGTGGAGATGAAATTTCAAAATTTCACTTTTTTAGTAGATTTTACATTTTAATCCGTTTCTTTAAAACATCAAGGGTTAACAGCCAAACAAAACTCAATATTTATTACCCTGATTCTGCGGTTTACAGAAATACCCCACATGTGCTCTTAAACTGTGCCCAGAAGGAAAGTAACGCCATATGGTTTTTGGAGGGCAGATTTTGCTGAACTCGTTTTTAGATGCCTTGTCCCATTTGAAGCCCCCCCGATGCACCCTGACAGTAGAAACTCCCAAAAATTGACCCTATTTTAAAAACTAGGGGATAAGGTGCAAGTGTTATTGGTACTATTTTGGGGTGAATATGATTTTTAATTGCTCTATCAATTCCAGCGAAATTCAATCCCCTTAAAACATAACCTTTAATAATATTTATAAAATATAGGGCCAATACCCCTATTACTACAATATCAGGGGAACACTCTCTGCAGTCTACTAATCCTTGGCACCTACGTCCGATGTGACATACATACGGGTGCTGTTCTCATGTAGTTTATGATACGGGGATATAATGCTGTGTGAGGGACATAGATGTCTGTCCCTAGTTCAACCCTCAGTTAAACCTCAGCCCAGGGACCTCCCCTAATGGTGGGGACTCCCTGTCCTCGTACCTAGTCTATATATCCCTAGTAGTCCCTACCAGGACCACTCAAGACTACATATAGGACGCAAGTGACAAGTACCAAATTGGCAGAACCTGGTGCCAATTATCATGCTCTGTCAACAGTGATTAGGTTGGGATGAGATGCATCAGCCTCATACGATTCCTACTGTGATGCTAAAACACCAGGACTATTAAATAAAATCACCCCTGTGGTGATATACCACCAGGGTGCCGTTTGGCATATATGATGACAGCCCAAGGCTCATAAAAGCCTATATAATTACAGAATAAAGTACTTAAAGCCTCAGATTACAGAATAAAGTACTCAAAGCCTCAAGGCGTTTCTCCCCTGTAATCAAGCATGGGTTCATAAGGAGGACAAAACTGTTGTATGGTATCAAAAGGATCAGGCACTCTTAGTTGGGAGTGCTATAGAGTACCGTGCTATCGGTAGAGCACATCTCACGCCGCTAGCACAGGAGGGAATATGAAGGGATATACACCGCAGGTTGATTTCATGATAAGACTTTGTCAATATCCAATAGTGCCTTACATCAGTAGCCCATAAGATACATGGCTTAAGATATACAGATGTAGCGGTAACCCCATACGCATCAATCCTACGTTCCTCCTTTTGATTTTTAATTGCTCTATATTACATTTTTTGTGAGGCAAGGTAACAAAAAAATGGCTGTTTTGAAACTGTTTATTTTTTATTTTTTTCAACATTGATCTGACACAGTAGATCATGCACTATTTTTATAGAGCAGGTTGTTACGGACGAAATGATATAAAAAATGGCTACTTTATTTTTTGGCTTGTTTGGTTGTTTCAGTTTTTACATAATAAAGCATTTTTGAAAAAAAAATATTATGTTTTTGTGTCTCCATTTTCTGAACGCCATATTTCTTTTTTTTTCTGCCGATCATCTTGTGTAGGGACTTGTTTTTTGCAGGAAGAGTTGATGTTTTTATTGTTTCCATTTGTGGGTACATATGCTTTTTTGGGCATTCATTATTACACTTTAGGGTGCAAGGTGACCAAAAAAAATGTTGTTTTAGCACAGTTTTTATTTATTTATTTTGCCAGCGTTCACCTAAGGGGTTAAATCATGTGATATTTTTATACAGCAGGTTGTTACGGATGCAGCAATACATATTATGTATACTTTTTCTTATTTATTTGGGTTTTACACAATAATAGCATTTTTTAAACCAAAAAATTGATGTTTTAGTGTCTCCATAGTCTGGTAGCCATTGCTTTTTTATTATTTGACCGATTGTTTTAGTTCAGGTCTCATTTTCTGTGGGATGAGGTGACGGTTTGATTGGTATTTTGGGGGGAATATGCCATTTTGATCGCTTGGTGTTGCACTTTATGTGATGTCAAGTGACAAAAGATGGCTTTTTTGGCACTGTTTTTATTTTATTTTTATTATGGTGTTCATGTGAGGGGTTAGGTCATGTGATATTTTTATAGAGCTGGTTTTTACGAATGCGGCGATACCTAATATGTATACTTTTTTTTACATTTATTTCACTTTAACACAATAATAGCTTTTTTTAACAAAAAATTATGTTGTAATGTCTCCATGTTCTGAGAGCTATCATTTTTTGAGCGATTTTCTTATGTAGGGGCTCATTTTTTGCGGGATGAGGTGACGGTTTTATTGGATTTATTTTGTGGGACATATGCGTTTTTGATCGCTTGTTGCTGCAATTTTTGTGATATAAGATGACAAAAATGTTTGCTTTTACACATTTTTTTTTATGGTGTTTATCGGATGGGGTGGATGATGTGATATATTTATAGAGCTGGCTGTCATGGATGCGGCAATACCAAATATGTCCAATTTATTTTATTCTATTTCTATTTTTTTTACTTTTTTTATTAATTCATTGGGGATTTTTTTTTATGTAAAACCATTTTTTTATTTTTTTTAAAAACACTTAATTTTTAATTTTTTTATTTTCCACTTTACGTCCCCCATAAGGTCATACAAGACCTCTGGGGGACATTTAACTTCACTTTTTTTTCACTATTGATTTTTTTTTTCACTATTGATTTCACATGACCACCGGGCCGGGAGCACTAAGCGCATAGCGCTTCCTGCAAAGCAGACACAGCGCTAACAGAGCGCTGTGTCTGTGGTGATTTAGAAGGCAGGGACACTTGGGCACTGTCCCTGCCTTCTCTCTGGGTTGGGTTGCCCTGCTGTCACTGACAGCACGCAACCCGCTCGGCATCTGCACGATTAGCTTGCAGATGCCATCTCTGAATGGACATTCTAAAACGTCCATTCAGAGATAGACATCCGCCCATAGGATGTTTATAGTCTATGGGCGGTCGTCAAGTGGTTAGTGTTAAGCGACGCGAGCTTCGGATCATAGATCAGAAGTTGCTTCGGTCAACAATTTGTTTGAATGCTGTACGGAGATCCATCTCCTTACAGCATTCAAAGGTATGGGCTCCGACAAAGTGAAATTTGTTATCTCCGAAGTTTTTGGAGACTTCAGTGAATAACTTCAGACTTCGATTTTTCAACTTGAAAACAATTTTAAACTGGAATCTGAAGTGAGCTTCGATACCCACTGGTACCTGGGTACTAAAGACAACTTTGGATATCAGTTTAGAAAAAAATTTTCAAGTTGAAAAATCGATGTTATTCAACAAAGTCTCACGGATCTATGATCCGAAGCTCGCAACGCTCAACACTAGATGTCCTTATATGAATATTTTTGCCATTAAGAATTATCTTTTAAGATCATTTCTAGATCATAGGATTTCAACTCATGGGAGATTCATCAAGTCTTCCCATGATAACCATGATAGAGTTGTATAAGTGGCCACGAAACATAGGTCTCTACCACTCCATGCAACTTTTCCCCACCAAGGTCATCTCAGTGGGAATGGATAAGGTTCTCTTATTTTAGTAGCCAATGGTTTTCCCAGTGCTGAGACTTTCTCTCTAACACATATTATTATCATCCTATGATGCTTAGCTTCCCAGATTAGAGCTCTAATTCCAAGCACATCTGCTACCAAATGGACGGTGCTGAGTTTGGTACTTGCGAGGAGGCTGCAGCACTCATTGAAGCACTGCAGTCTCCTGAAACAGTTCATTGGCAGGGATACCAAGTGTCAGACCCCTACTAATCTGATATTGATGACTTAATTTACTTATCAGTACCAAACACCCAGAAAACCCCTTTAACATTGATGGATAGATTAATAGATATGCCCTTGTATGTAGCTATGACAACGAGAATGAAACTTTCCAATGCTTTCATTTCTGTTTGGAAACCTTACATTATAAGAATGTGCATAACTGATCTTTAAAAATAAAATAAAATTGTAACTGGTATAGTATACTAAGCAATTCTGTAACATTCCCCCTCAAAGGACAGAAGTTAAAGGAAAAAAATTATTTGTCAATGAATTCTAATTCATCTTTAAAAAATATGACTATATTATCATAAAAAAATAAATTTCTCAATACCGAGAATCATCCACCTTCTCTCTGTCCTTTGAGAGGTATAAAAAGAATTGTTTACACGGTTGTAACATGAAGAATAAACATGGAGGAACTCGGAAACAGAACAGCAGTAAAGTAAACACAGGTTTTAATAGGAAAAAAAAAAACATTTGTAAATGGTTCTCTGTTCCTGTTTACACTAGATAGCTGTTTAGCTTGGTGCCGGCTGTCACTCAGATTCATGACTCTTCTAATAGTTGCAATCTCAAATGTGTTTTCACAGACTACAGATATCAGTATTGTGGCCCAAATACATTACAATTATTTTAAATATTCCGATTCTGCTCCTACTGAACCAACAACAATGTTCCCTTCTATACAGAAGCTTTTCTAAATATTTAATTGTATATTAAAAAATTCTAACCACTGAAAAAAATGCATGCACGGTGAATTCTCCATTCTCCACTATAGGACTTCCAAAAACAGACAAGCGTGTTCGCCCTGCTATTTTTAGAACTCCCATGGTGATGAATAGAGGGCAAACTGCACATACGTGGGTCCCAGAGGTGGCACCTGTACCCCAGCATATCCTAGTGATATGCAATTAATGTCCCAAATGAACCAAACCCTTTAAGTCAGGTCAATAATCAGTTTTTATAACATGAGAAAGCTACAGCTGGACAAATGCGTTCCCTGCAGCAGCCATGTTTAGAGCATATATCTCCCAATGTATGCATTTAGGGTTCCTATAGACCAGTGGTGGCGAACCGTTTAGAGACTGAGTGCCCAAACTGCAACACAAAACCCACTTATTTATCACAAAGTGCCAACACGGCAATTTAACCTGAATACCAATATAGTATATTTTCCATGTACTTTATCATTTAGCTATAATACCCTTCCTACATTCAGTGTGCTGCCTGTGCCGTTCATATCGTGCGCTGCACTGATTAATGGCAGGAAAAGTCTAAAGCATATTTGTACTCCTTAGACTTTTTCCAGGGCATGGGTGACCACAGAGTGGGCTATTAGTGCCCCCTTTGGCACCTGTGCCATAGGTTCGCCACCACTGCTATAGACTTTCAGTTGCCATTTTGTCCTTCTAGCAGATGTTGGCCAGCATATTTTTATCATTATCACAATTGTAGACTATGCCTTCCAATAAAGCTATACATTTTTTTTATCAATCACCAACTTATACAACTGCAAATACAGTTGTATTCCACTGAGACATACGTTTAGTGGACAGTTTCAAACAATGTGCAATGCCCAAATATGACGTGAATCTAGTACAACCCTATCTCACAAGAAAGGCTTGTCAAAGACAATTTTATCCCAAAGTGTTGCTGCTTGCTCATATGTGGACTTGACCTATAAGTCTAAAGAAATCTAAACTGATGTCAATATTTTGATTAAATATTTCCTAAACATGAGATTATTGTTGAATTTACAGTAAGCAGAACAGTTTTGATAATGGCATTCAGACATCAGAGCTTCTCTATTTTATGGACTATCTGAGATCCTTGGGTTAGTTTGTCTTCATATAATCTATTTCTCCTTTGCCTGAGAAGCTGACAAAAGCATCTGGGTCTCTATGGTGGTAATTAGGGAAGGCTTGCTGCCTGCTGTGCTGAAAAGTAGCTCTGAGACTTCTACATGAGTAAATTCGAGCAGGAAAGACAGAAAATGATGAGTGACGATGCAGTGGTACCAGAAACACATAAGGGGGTAATTGTATCCACTAGTGTCGAGGTTGTCATCTAGTTTCTTATTGTCCTCATCAAACACTTTATCACACCTCAAAGAGGAGTACAGACGTATAAAATTGACTCATTTATTGACACTAACTTACACAGTAGATGTAAATGTCCTCTTAATTCACATTCTTGTTACTCTTAAAAGTAAGTTTTATTGATTGGCATCTGAAATTGTTTTAAATAACTCACGACGCATAAGCTTCTAGTTGTTAAAAGCATGATAACTATGCATGTCAACGACTAATCACATTTATTATAGTTTAAGTTTCAGTTTGCTTTGAAAGTCTCTCTCATTAGATAGTCCCCGGGGACAACAAGGGTAATGCAATTGTGTTTTTCTGATCATTTATGCTTTGATGCGTATTTGTTTGCATTACATATCAAGGTGTGTTGCTGTCAAAGAAACTTATTGGAATGAGAACTCACGTATGAAATTTGTGTGACTTGTTGGGCATTTCATTCCATATATCCAATTTAAAATAATACATATAGCATGGTGCTGGCAGCTGGAGCACTTATAGACCACAGTGGGCTCTTTGTTGTCCAATGGCTAATTTGTCAAGAGTGAAGTGTGCATTATAAAATTCCTGTCTAGCAGACCCTTCACCCCTGTACCAATTTAACTGGTGATCCACAAGTAATCCGCAAGTACGGTTTATTATAACTGCAAATACTTCAGGAAGTTCAGGAAATCTCATATTTTTTCTTGTGCCCCCAGAGAGTTAGAACGTAAGGCTTAACCCCAGAAATGAGTGAATCTATTCTGAAATTTGGAAATCCAACCAGCACTTTTTGTGTTTTGATTTGGAATTATCGAGAGAAAGAGACTTTTCCAGGCAATCTGAGCACTTTTGGTTTAGGTAGAATATATTCAGACCCGAATTGGATTTGACAGGCAATTTGCCTGAATACGACCAGAATTGAATCTTGGCAAATACACTTACCTCTATTTAATACCCTTCCTTTATACTTTTTCACTAAGTAATTATTACCAATGCTTCTGAGTATGTTTGTAACCAGAATATTGTCTGCAGCAGTCGGGAGAGGTGAGAATGTGGGATACCCAAGAGTTTTGTCAGCTCTTGTGGGAGTTCAGTAGATCTTCTCTTTTTTGGGAGTTTTCTATGCAATTCATGGGAGAGACAAGTAAGGTTTAACCTTTTCTGCAGCAAATTGTCTATATTAGAGCTTGCAAACTGAAAAATGCACCCCCCCCCCACCCCTTGTGAGCTGCTGACTATTTTCTGGAAGTCTGAGAGATCTTCTATTTTTCTGGTAGCCTCCAAAACATTCCAGGAGATTTGACAAGCACTTTTTGGTTTAACTCCTTTCCTTCTTATTCATTTAGAGACAATTTTTTTTTATTAAGAGTCCATTTTTAACATTCTAAACATAAGATAAGCAGATACAGTAAATGTTTTGTTTTTTGTTCAAAATTTTTGAATAAAAAAGAGAATGAATGTTACTTTCACAAAAGGGATTATTGCAGGCAAACACTACCTGCCTTCCAACTCTCATTGTTTTGTTTAATACTGGGGTGCCCCATGGGAATCCTGTCCCTATTCCCACTTCGTTCTAGCATGTAGAGTGGTGCCCACTCATGATAGTTGTCGAATTAGCAAGATGGGTTAGAGATCCTTGAGCACGGAGTTGCCATGGCAACCACCCGGCATTGTCAGGGAATGAAATGCTCTCCAATGAGTTCAGCTGATAAATATTGCTAGGATGGCCACTTCAGTTCAATCAGATACAAGATGCAAAATACCCTGGAGTAGACGTGTAGGTGGAAGGAGGGAAGGTATGAGAATGAGAGGAAAAAATAATCTGCTGAATTCTGTAAAGGAATATGTACAGTGATTTAATAGTGGTATCTGTGCACTTATTTTCTGTATAAATCTACCACCACCTAAATGTAACCTAAAAGTGGAATTCCAAATAATGAAAATGAAGGTTCCATGCTAAGAAACTATGTTGTAATGTATAAATCCCGAAAGCATTTAGCCTTTAAATAGGTATCGCCTTCCAATAGATGGGGTTGATAAACTGGTTTTGTTTTCAGGATTCGGAAACATCACTAAATGCAAGGAAAATTTTTCCAGTACTTTTAGCTCCTTGACTTTTAGAAATTTTGGGGGTCATTTACGAACTCATATATGCCAGTTTTTCCAGATCATGCCTGGTCTAAAAGAGGGGGCATGGCATAGGCAGGGAAGGGGGCTGGCAGCCAGGCCTGTCTAACTTATCATTTTCTACACCTGTTTTAGGCGTAGAAAATGTTCTTAATCTATTCCAGCAAGGAAGCTGGTGTAGATTTAGACAAGTGGTGGATGCGTTAAAGTTATGTAGAGACCAGCGCCTGTACATAATTTCAGCGGATCCAGCGCAGGGGTCATTAAGATCAGCATCTAAAAAGACCGGAGTCTAAAACGCCGAACATAATACTGACCCCCTTATACTTTTTTCCAGAGATAAGCACATTTCTTAAAATGTTGGAAGATAGTATGCAAATTAGCTCTTAGCAAGATTTGCCTCTAATGCCACCAGATAAAAAACAAATTAAAATTTTGGTTCGATGAAAGATTCGGCTGAATCACCTACCAGATTGATTTTCGTCCAAATAAATTCTATCCAAATCGAAATTGCTCTCATTGCATGGAAATGTCTCTGTCTCCTCCTTAATTCCCCTGTTTCATATCACACAACATTTTGATTTGGCAAAAGATTTGGGCCAAATTTTCAAATTTCAGAATCAATTTGCTTATCTCCACTTTGTTCTCATTACATTTAGCATGAATGTATGCCCCTAAACATATGCCTTTAAAGATGTATATAATTGGTATGCCCATTCAGTTGTATAATCTGTTGCTGACTCCCAATGCAAAAAAAAAGTGGATCCTCTTCATTACACGTCCACCATTCTCCACTTATTCTGCTATATGTTTGGCAGTTGAAGTTTACTGAATTGTCGGCATTAACTTTAGGAACTGTTTTCGATGGATATGTCAATGTTGTTTCAGCTTTTATCGGAATGAATGAGACTGCAATGTGGCAGGACCTACGCCGATGCTCTATCTGATATATCTAAATAACATCTCAAAATGATACTAAAACTGGAGGATCTGCGGATGAACCACAAGTGATTTTGCAAGATTATGTCAGAGATATAAAAAAAATTGCTTTCTAATGGCTGAGAATTAGCTCTGCTAATAAATCATACTGGGCACCCAGTCCATTTACTCATAAACTAACAAACACTCCTTTAATCCGTTTTTCATTTATTGCTGACAGGCATGGCAGAACATTTCCTTCAAAATTCAGCAGGCTCAGAAAGTTATTGTACTAATTCTCCACCCCATGTATGTTCATTTCCATGGGTAATTAGGTAAAAGCCCCCATGCAGGGCAGTGCCTTTAGTATAAGATTTGACAATATCCATTACAAGTAGGCATTTACAATATGCTTACCCTACCAGTGCTGCTTTCCTGACCCACCTGTGTTTGGACATCAGTGTAATACCTTGATGTTGTCCATGTTTTGTTAGGTGACCAAGAATGCCAATTATGGTTATGTGACCTGACAGGACATAGCATGGACTAAATAACAACATAGCAGGTAGTGACTGGCTGCCATGATTAAGTGAAGTCACATTTACGTTATATCTAGGGATGAGCGAACCCAGCGTGGTGAGCACGGTGACGTCACCGCAGGTCCTTTTGCAGGTCCTGCAGAAAGATGAAAGAAGAGGATACCGGCTGCACGATCAAGTGGATGAGTTTTTTTAATTATTTTTAACAACTCAATGGCCATTTTATTTAGCATTCTGTCTTAAGAATGCTATTATTTTCCATTATAACATGGTAATAATAAAATCACCCGAACATGAACCCAAACCCCAACTTCAGTGAAGAAATCCGGGTTTGGGTCCGGGTGCCCAAATTCGCAAAGTTCGGTACAAACCCGAAATTTTCAGTTCAGGTTCGCTCAACCATAATTATATTTTAAACCAAAAGAAACTGGGAACAAGTGGGTCATATTTGAAAGGGATAACAGCAGAATTGCTTATGTGACTGTATTAAATAGCTTTTTATATATTCACACCTTCATCAGTGTTGGACAGTGGTTCCTTTGGTCCAAGCCCTATGTCAACAATAAAGATGTTCCATATCAGCTGGTGGTGCTGATTGTTGTGGCATGCTGACAAAGCTTTTCCACATTTTGGCCATGCTAACCCTCCCTTCTGAGGTGCTGGCCATGCCCCAGCTGCGTTGGCAATAGAGATGTCCCGAACTGTTCGCTGGCGAACATATGCGATGTTCGGTCCGCCCCCTATAAGTCATCATTGAGAAAATTTTGACACTGTACATCACAGTCAGCACACACATTCCAGCCAATCAGCATACCCTCTTTCCCAGACCCTCCCACCTCCTATCAAAAAGCAAGAACAGCATCCATCTTAGATTCATTCTGAAGCTGCAGTGTTAGTTAGAGCAGGGAGAGTGCTGCTGCTGAATTAATAGGGAAAGCGTTAGCTAGGCCAGTGTTCTGTGTCCACTCCAGAGTTCAAAGACTCATCTGCTGTAAGGACAGCGTCTTGACAGCACCCGAAAGGCTGGGTTCACACGAGCGTGTCCGTATTAGGTCCGGATGCGTTGCAGATGCGTTCAGTGAAAACTGTGCTATTTCAAAGGCAAAGCTATTCAGTTTTGCCTACGATTGCGTTCAGTTGCTGAGTTTTTTCTGTGCGGGTGCAATGTATTTTGATGCGTTTTTCATGCGCGTGATAAAAAACTGAAGTTTTACAAACAACATCTAGCAACCATCAGTGAAAAACGCATCGCACCCGTGCTGCTTGCGGATGCAATGTGTTTTTCACGCAACCCCATTCACTCCTATGGGGCCAGAGCTGCGCGAAAAATGCAGAATATAGAACGTGCTGCGATTTTCACGCAGAGCAGAACTAATGCATGAAAAACAATGTTCGTGTACAGTCATGGCCAAAAGTTTTGAGAATTACATAAATATTGGAATTTAGAAAAGTTGCTGCTTAAGTTTTTATAATAGCAATTTGCATATACTCCAGAATGTTATGATGAGTGATCAGATGAATTGCATAGTCCTTCTTTGCCATGGAAATTAACTTAATCCCAAATAAACCTTTCCACTGCATTTCATTGCTGTCATTAAAGGACCTGCTGAGATCATTTCAGTAATTGTCTTGTTAACTCAGGTGAGAATGTTCACGAGCACAAGGCTGGAGATCATTATGTCAGGCTGATTGGGTTAAAATGGCAGACTTGACATGTTACAAGGAGGGTGATGCTTGAAATCATTGTTCTTCCATTGTTAACCATGATGACCTGCAAAGAAACGCGTGCAGCCATCATTGCGTTGCATAAAAATGGCTTCACAGGCAAGGATATTGTGGCTAATAAGATTGCACCTCAATCAACAATTTATAGGATCATCAAGAACTTCAAGGAAAGAGGTTCAATTCTTGTTAAGAAAGCTTCAGGGCGTCCAAGAAAGTCTAGCAAGCACCAGGATCGTCTGCTAAAGAGGATTCAGCTGCGGGATCGGAGTGCCACAAGTGCAGAGCTTGCTCAGGAATGGCAGCGGGCAGTTGTGAGCGCATCTGCACTCACAGTGAGGCGAAGACTTTTGGAAGATGGCCTGGTGTCAAGAAGGGCCGCAAAGAAGCGACTTCTCTCCAAAAAAACATCAGGGACAGATTGATCTTCTGAAGAAAGTATGGTGAATGGACTGCTGAGGACTGGGGCAAAGTCATATTCTCCGATGAAGCCTCTTTCCGATTGTATGGGGCATCAGGAAAAAGGCTTGTCTGGAGAAGAAAAGGTAAGCGCTACCATTAGTCCTGTGTCATGCCAACAGTAAAGCATCCTGAGACCATTCATGTGTGGGGTTGCTTCTCATCCAAAAACACAGCCATGAATAAATAATGGTACCAAAACACCCTCCAACTGCAACTTCTTCCAACAATCCAACAACAGTTTGGTGAAAAACAATGCATTTTCCACCACGATGGAGCACCGTGCCATAAGGCAAAAGTGATAACTAAGTGGCTCGGGGACCAAAACATTTACATTTTGGGTCCATGGCTTGGAAACTAACCAGATCTTAATCCCATTGAGAACTTGTGGTCAATCCTCAAGAGGCGGGTGGACAAACAAAAACCCGCTAATTCTGACAAACTTCAAGAAGTGATTATGAAATAATGGGTTGCCATCAGTCAGGAATTGTCCCAGAAGTTGATTGAGAGCATGCCTAGTTGAATTGCAGAGGTCCTGAAAAAGAAGGGCCTACACTGCAAATACTGACTCTGCATAAATGTCATGTAACTGTCGATAAAAGCCTTTGAAACGTATGAAGTGCATGTAATTATATTTCACTACATCACAAAAACAACTGAAACAAAGATCTAAAAGCAGTTTAGCAGCAAACTTTGTGAAAACTAATATTTGTGTCATTCTCAAAACTTTTGGCCACGACTGTACACTGCCCCATAGAAATGAATGGGTCCGGATTCAGTGAGGGTGCAATGCGTTCACATCACGCATTGCACCCGTGCAGAAAACTCACCCGTGTGAATGCAGCCAAAATGCCCTTTTTACGGCTGGTACATCAGTCCGCTTTAAAAAATGTTT
Source organism: Bufotes viridis (assembly GCA_033119425.1). Classification (NCBI taxonomy): domain Eukaryota; kingdom Metazoa; phylum Chordata; class Amphibia; order Anura; family Bufonidae; genus Bufotes; species Bufotes viridis. Next base: position 407,798,559 of record CM065592.1, read on the forward strand.
TAATATATATATATATATTGCAGTTGCCTGCCCGTGTGTGAGAGGCCGCAGGCCCACAGACTGTACTGTGGTAACACCACTCATATAGGGTGGCACAGTATCTTGCAGATAAAAAAGTCATTTAATTTTTGCCCTTTAATATAATTGCAGTTGCCTGCCAGTGAGTGTCAGGCCCACAGACTGTACTGTGCCCACTGCCAGTGCCCACCACTCATATCGGGTGGCACAGTACCTTGCAGATAAAAAAGTAAATTCATTTTTACCCTTTAATATAATTACAGTTGTCTGCCAGTGTGTGTCAGGCCCACAGACTGTACTGTGCCCACTGCCAGCACCCACCACTCATATAGGGTGGCACAGTACCTTGCAGATAAAAAAAGTCATTAAATTTTTACCCTTTAATATAATTGCAGTTGCCTGCCAGTGTGTGTCAGGCCCACTGACTATACTGTGCACACTGCCCACCACTCATATTGGGTGGCACAGTACCTTGCAGATAAAAATGTCATTTAAATTTACCCTTTAATTTAATTGCAGTTGCCTGCCAGTGAATGTCAGGCCCACAGACTGTACTGTGCCCACTGCCAGTGCCCACCACTCATTTCGGGTGGCACTGTACTTTGCAGATAAAAAAGTCATTTAATTTTTACCCTTTAATATAATTGCAGTTGTCTGCCAGTGTGTGTCAGGCCCACAGACTGTACTGTGCCCACCACTCATATCGGGTGGCAGAGTACCTCGCAGATAAAAAAAAGTCATTTAGTTTTTACTCTTTAATATAATTGCAGTTGCCTGCCAGTGAGTGTCAGGCCCACAGACTGTACTGTGCCCACTGCCAGTGCCCACCACTCATATGAGGTGGCACAGTACCTTGCAGATAAAAAAAGTCATTACATTTTTACCCTTTAATATAATTGCAGTTGCCTGCCAGTGTGTGTCAGGACCACAGACTGTACTGTGCCCACTGCCCACCATTCATATAGGGTGGCACAGTACATTGCACGGCACATGCGCAGTGACCTAAAATTCAAACGAAGTGGACTAAGCGTGGGTCTTTTTCCATCTCCTAATTCCGAAAATCTATTCACTACACTGGCCCTGGCACTTATAAGGGACAAAACATAGATTAAACTGATAGGAATAGTACTTAGTTAACACTAGTTGCATAGGTGGCAAATTCCATTGCAAGTGCCCAAAATTAGAAGGAAGCGAACAGAGCAAGCTTTTTTCTCTATCTCCCCATGCAAGGATTCAATTCAATACACGTCCCCTGATAGGGGACTTAACGAAGATTAAAATGGTAAGAATAGTAGTTTACACTATTTGTATTGGTCGCACAATACATTGCACGGCGCACGCGCAGTGCCCCAAATTGGAAGTAAGAGGACCGACCAATTATCTTTTTCCATCTCCCGGTTCCTAAAATCTATTCGATACACGTCCCCTGATAGGGGACGTAACAGGGATTAAACTGATAGGAATAGTACTACTTAACACACCACTCATATAGGGTGGCACAGTACATTGCACAGCGCACGTGCAGTGCCCCAAATTGGAAGGAAGAGGACCGACCAACCATCTTTTTCCATCTCCCGATTTCTAAAATCTATTCCATACACCGGCCCCTGATAGGGGACAAAACAGAGATTAAACTGGTAAGAACAGATTTTTTTAATTAAAAAAAAAGAGGACAGCCTCTGCAGAGCTGGGTATTTTATGGCCGCATTACTGAACGCTCATGCACAATGGCTGTAGGCTCATGTGTCATTTTGCGGAGATGACAAACCTGGTCAGTCAAACCCAAGGCAACATCATCGACCTCATCCCATATGCATTTTTTATGGAGCGGGCCCTGCGAAGAGTGCTGGATCAGGCTGTAGATGAGCATGAAGAAGAAGAGTTGTGGTCACCATCACCTCCAGAAGCAGCCTTGTCGTCGTCGATTGCTCGACCTGCGGCAACGCAGAGAGAGGAGTCTGAAGAAGAGGAGTCAGAGGAGGAAGGTGGCTTTTAGGAGGTCGTAGACCAACCACAGCAGGCGTCTCAGGGGGCTTGTTGTCACCTTTCGGGATCCCTTGGTGTTGTAGGTGGCTGGGTGGAGGAAGAGACCTTCAATGACGTCAGTGAGGACAAGGAACGGGACATGGCTAGCTTAACATCCAACCTTGTGCAAATGGGGAGTTTGCGGTTGTGCAAATGGACTCTGCGGTTGTTTGTGGTGCGTTAAACGGGGAGTTTGGTCTGTCAGAGTTTGGTCCGTCACTGTGAAGCGGGCGTAACCCTTATACTACCTGATCGATACAACATCATAGCTGATCGTATATTGTACACACACTGGATGGTTTAAAGCATGTTATTCCAAACAATTTATGAATGTTAGGTGATTTACAGTTGTGTTCAAAATTATTCAACCCCCACTGAAATTGAGTGTTTTGGCCAGTTTGACATTGATTTTGATCATTTCAGTCATCTTGTTTACAATTAAATCAAAGAGGCACTTGTAAGTCAGACAAATATAACATAACATTTATAATGAAATAACCACAAATGTCTTTTCTGTACTCACATCATTATCAGTTTTATTCAACCCCCAAGTGACATTCAATCTTAGTACTTAGTACAACATCCTTTTCCAGTTATAACAGCTTTTAAACGTGAAGCATAGCTTGACACAAGTGTCTTGCAGCGATCTACGGGTATCTTCGCCCATTCTTCATGGGCAAAAGCCTCCATTTCAGTCACATTCTTAGGCTTGCACGCTGCAACTGCTTTCTTTAAGTCCCACCAGAGGTTCTCAATCGGATTTAAGTCTGGTGACTGCGATGGCCACTTCAAAATGTTCCAGCCTTTATTCTGCAACCATGCTCTAGTGGACTTGGAGGTATGCTTGGGATCATTGTCCTGTTGAAAGGTCCAACGTCTCCCATGCCTCAGGTTTGTGACGGACTGCATCACATTTTCATCCAATATCTCCTGGTACTGAAGAGAATTCATGGTACCCTGCACACGCTGAAGCTTCCCTGTACCTGTGGAAGCAAAACAGCCCCAAAGCATGATTGACCCCCCGCCATGCTTCACAGTAGGCAAGGTGTTCTTTTCTTCATAGGCCTTGTTCTTCTTCCTCCAAACATAGCGTTGATCCATGGGCCCAAACAGTTTTAATTTTGTTTCATCAGTCCACAGAACACTATCCTAAAACTTTTGTGGTTTGTCCACATGACTTTTGGCATACTGCAGTCGACTCTTCTTATTCTTTGAAGACAGCAAGGGGGTGCGCCTGGGAGTTCTGGCATGGAGGCCTTCATTACGCAGTGTGCGCCTTATTGTCTGAGCTGAAACTTCAGTACCCCCATCTGACAAATCTTTTTTCAGTTCCTCAGTCACACGGGGACTTTTCAACACTTTGCGCTTCAGGTAGCGCACAGCAGTCAAAGTCAGTATCTTCTTTCTGCCACGACCAGGTAGCGTTTCAACAGTGCCCTTTGCCTTGAATTTGCAAATGATGCTTCCTATGGTTTCTCTTGGTATGTTTAACATCTTTGCAATCTTCTTATAGACATTGCCCTTTCTGTGAAGAGAAATCACCTCTTCTCTTGTCTTCCTGGACCATTCTCTTGACTTCACCATGTTTGTTAACACACCAGTAAATGTCTAGAAGGAACTGAGTATCACAGTCATTTTACATCTGCCTAATTGGTGATTATTATGCTTGATTGCTGCTCCTTGACATCCACAGTTGTTTTCAATATCAGATCGAAAACACTAGAATGAACCTCTGTTCTTAAGAGTGGTAGTCTTTAAGGGGTTGAATAATTGTGTCAATGTAGAAATCACAAAAAAAAAACATTTAATACTGTATTACAAAAACAATTGATGTCATTTTAGTCGCATTTGGTTCTTTAAAAAGTCCTTGTAAGATTTCATTCTGAACACAATTACAAATGTACACTAAATTCCCTAAAACCCTTTACAGCATTGGGGGTTGAATAATTTTGAACAGAACTGTATGCTCTTTATGGATTAAACCCGACTCTGCGTCAACTATGTAATTTTCCATGGGAGTTTTGCCATGGATCCCCCTTCGGCATGCCACAGTCCAGGTGTTAGTCCTCTTGAAACAACTTTTCCATCACTATTGTGGCCAGAAAGAGTTCCTGTGGATTTTAAAATTCACCTGCCTATTGAAGTCTATGACGATTTGCCCGGTTCGCCTGTTCGCGAACAATTGCGGAAGTTCGCGTTCGCAAATGGAAAATTTTATGTTCGCAACATGTCTATTTGGCAACTTCTTCCTCCTCCTTCTCTGCCTTTGCCTTGTGCTTGCACTGAGCCACCACTGTCAGGTGTGAATGCCATCTGCAGTGCATCTACCATTGTGCGCTTGTACTCGCTCATCTCCCGATCACGCTCCAGTGACATAATTAAGGACAGCACATTGTCTTTGTAGCGGGGATCCGGCAAGGTGGTCACCCAGTAATCAGCACTGGTTAGAATGTTGGCAACTTGGCGGTCGTTGCTTAGGCACTGCAGCATGTAGTTGCTCATGTATGCCAGGCTACACAGAAGCAACGGCAAGCTGTCCTCTGTGGGAGATGTATGTGTCCTCTGTATCCCCCCGGCCACGCTCCATTGATGCCCATAAGCTGCTTTGGGTGCCTACCTACTGTGAACACAGTTCCTCTTCATCATCATCCTCCTCCTCCACATCCTCCGCAGGACAGTTTTTTACCTAGCCTATGTTGGTGAAGAAACTCACCCTCCGAGCCACTTGTGAATGACTGGCCTTATAACCATGGAAATGATCCCTCTTCCTCTTCCTCCTGTGCCATATCCTCTTCCAACATTGCCCGAAGTATTTTTTCAAGGAGACAGATAAGTGGGATAGTAACTTAGAGGACTGCGTCATTGGCACTGGCCGTGTTGGTGGAGTACTCAAAACAGAGCAACATGGCACACACATCCTGCATGGAGGCCCACTCGGTGGTGAAGTGGTACCTTTCCACAGAGCGAATCACCCGTGTGTACTGCAGCTAAAAATCCACTATTGACTGTTGATGTTCGCATATTCTCTCCAGCATGTGCAAGGTGGAGTTCCACCTTGTGGGTACGTCACATATGAGGCAGCGAGCTGGAAAGCTGAAGTTACACTGCAGCACAGACAGGCGAGCAGCAGCAGGGTGATAACGCCGAAAGCGTGCACAGATGGCCAAGAACTTTCTGCAGCAGCTCTTAGATATAGGGGTAATTTTTCAGGAACCTCTGCGCCACCAAATTCATTACATGTGCCAAGCCTGCTGTCATTTCCCCCTGTCTGTGCTGAATTTGGTGGTGAAGGTGTTACTCTGACCGGATGAGGAGGCGGTAGAGGAGGAAGCAACTGGAGGCAACGAAAAATGTCCTGTAATCCTCGGGGGAGGTAGGACATGCGCCAAACTGCTATCTACCTCAGGCCCAGCCACCACTGCATTTACCCAGTGTGAAGTTAGGGAGATATAACGTCCCTGCCCGTGCTTATGGGTCCAAGTTATGTGGACCTTGCCACAGATGTCATTGCGCAGTGCAAACCTGATTTTGTCCGCCAATTGGTTGTGCAGGGCAGGGATGGCTCACCTGGAAAAGTAGTGGTGGCTGGGAACCACGTACTGTGGGACAGCCACCGCCATAAGGTTTTTAAAAGTCTACGTCTCCACCAGAAATAATTACAGTATTTTAAAGGCCAGGAATTTTGAAATGCTAGCATTCAGGGCCAGGGATTGTGGGTAGTCAGGGAGTACTTCCTCTTTCCCTCCAGTGTTTGGGAGATGGACAGCTGACCGCTTCCATGGGACAGTGTGGACATGCTGGGTGATGGTGGTGCTGGTGGTGGAGGTGGAGGTGGGTGGTCTTTCCTCTGGGTGGACTGGGTGGACTTTCCATCCTCTGTTTGCGGGATGGCAGGTGCCACTGGCACTCCAGAGGGGGAGGAAGAGGCCGAGACCGCAGCAGAAGAGGGAGCAAGAGGATCCTGAGATCTTTTGTAGTTTTTCACGTGTGTACTCCACTGCAGCTCGTGCTTTGCATTTAGATACCTGGTCATGCAGGTGGTGCTCAGGTTTAGAACATTTATGCTCCGCTTTAGGCACTGATTGCACAGCGTGCAAACCACTCACATCTTGCCGTCAGCGCATTTTCTGAAGAACTGCCACACCAGGGAGCTCCTTGGAGCTGGCTTTGGTGGGCTCAGCCCCTGGGTGCGGTGGCCAGTAGCAGACATACTGGCTAGGGGACAGACACTCTGCTTTTGCACCCTGCTTCCTCTTTTGCTGTGTGGCTGGCGCTGTCAACCACCACATCTTCTTCTGAATTGCACACGTCACTCGCATGACCTTGATTCCATGTGGGGTCTAGGACCTCATCATCCTCCACATCATCTTCCACCCACTCCTCACCCCTGCCCTCCTCGCCGGGATGCAAATGGCAGAAAGCCGCAGCAGTTCACACTTGTGTTTCATTATCATCATCAGAGACATGCTGAAGTGGTCCTCCCATGTCCACATCCTGAAACATAAGTGGTTGGGCATCAGTGCACTCAATCTCCTCCACTTCTGTGGCAGGGCTAAATGGATGGCCCACAGAAACCCCGTGAGCAGTGTCATCAAAAAGCATAAGAGACTGCTGCATGACTTTGGGTTCAGACTGCTTGGCTGATTTGCAAGGGGGTGAGGTGAAATACAGATGCCCATGGGCTGCAGGTGGGAGACAATGTGAAGGAGGCACTGAAGGAGGCACTGTCAGCCATCCAATCTACTGCCGCCTCTACTTGTTCTGGCCTCATCATTCATAAACCAGTATTTGGGCCTTCAAAATGACGCTGAACGTCTTGTTGCCTACGTGCACCTGAGGAAGGCGTTTCATTTGGGCGTGTAGCTGGCACAGATTGACCACATCCTTTTCCTGCAACAGGAGCTCCAGCAGCACCACGACCAGGGCCTTGTCCCTTATTTGATGCTCTCCTCATTCTTTGAGGTCCCCCACCAAACTAACATATGGATTAAATATATTAATTTCCGTGTCATGGATGCAGTGCAGGTGTATGTAAAACCAAAAATGGGAATATGTCACACACCAAACTAACAGACGGATTAACTATAATAATTTCCCTGTCGCATATGCAGTGCATGTGTATCTCACACCAAAAATGGGTATATGTCACCCATCGATTATCAAACTAACAGACGGATTAACTATATTAATTTCTCTGTCACGTATGCAGTGCGGGTTTACCTCACACCCAAAATGGGAATATGTCACCCACCGAACTAACAGATGGATTAACTATATTAATTTCCCTGTCACATATGCAGTGCACGTGTGTTTCACACCAAAAATGGGCATATGTCACCCATTGAACTAACAAATGGATTAGCAATTATATTTTTATGTCAGGGGTACAAAAATGGTGCATTGCACCCACAAAAATTCACTATAGATCACCCACAGGATTAACAGCCAGATTAATTATTATATTTCTGTGTCAGGGGTACAAAGTTGTTGCATTGCTCCCACAAAAAATCGCTATAGGTCACCCACAGAATTAACATCCAAATGTATTATTATATTTCTGTGTCAGGGGTGCAAAGCTGGTGTATTGCACCCACAAAAAATAATTATAGGTCACCCACAAAACAAATAGCCAGATTACTAAAACTCTCCCTCACTTCAGCTTCCTGCTTCCTATCCCTGCACTACTCCGAGCTGATGGGCGGTGCTACACGTGATACAGCTTGTATAGAGGCTGGGTCACATGATGTACTGGCCAATCACAGCCATGCCATTACTAAGCATGGCTGTGATAGCTTCTAAGTGCCCACAGCTTAAAAGCTTGTTGATTGGAAGTCCAGATATATGACATCTATTGATTCGCCGCTGTCAAGTCTAGAACTTACCTCCTCATAGAAGCTGATTCAATTCATTTGGCATGACTGATCCCTCATGAAGCCATGTGCCCTTTTCAAACCACTAAATCAAGACTCAAGACATAGTTGGGTAATCACGTGTGTGTGAGAAGTATGTATCAATTGTTATTTTTTGTGAATATTTTGTACATTTTGTGAATTCCCCAACTAATTAAAGCATTGTGTTCTTATCTTCATCTAGTCATGGGTCCCCATTCTCAAGCATTGGTCAAATTATGAATAGACTATTATATTAACTATCATTTAGGACCCATATAGTAGAGACACTGGACTCTTAGCCATGATTAAAATTTGTCTCCACACTTTTACTTATAGGGCTGCTAGGCACTCATTTGGTAGGAATAGGGGATCCCATATTCTACTCCCTCCCCACATACACAGACACACATAATTTCACAAACACAACATCTGTATCCAACTATTACTATCATATAAACGTTTTAAAGGGGTTGTCTCAATTCTGCAAATGGCATTTATCATATAGACAACAGTAATACAAGGCACTTACTAATATATTGTGATTGTCCATATTGCCTCCTTTGCTGGCTTGAATTAATTTTCCATCACATTATACACTGCTAGTTTCCAGGGCTCTTGACATTGCTGCAGTGCAGGGAGGTTGTAACCCCTGGAAACAAGCAGTGTATAATATGCTAGAAAAATGAATCAAGCCAGAAATGGAGGCAATATGGACAATCACAATACATTAGTAAGCACCTTGTATTAACTTTGTCTACATGATAAATTACATGTGTTGAAGTTAGATAGCCTCTTTAAAGGGGGTTGTCCAGGAATTTTTAAAAAATGTTTTCCTGAAGCAACTTACTTACCCTTGTCTATGGGCTATGTCTAGCATTGCTGCTCATCCCTGTGCATTTGAATGGGGCAGTCCTACGATTCAAACTGTAACCTAAAAACAAGTGTGGCACTTTTTATTTTTATTTTTTTTTGGGGGGGGGGGGGATTTCATTTCCAATGCCATATAAATTGTTTATCTTGAATTATTTTGCCAAAATGTTCTAAATAACATATAAAGGACTAAACATTCTTAAATTCATTAGAGCTCCACATCTACACAGTGCTGCAGTAGTCTCAGATTATGTTCCAGCTTTTACAGCAGAATAATAAGGTATCTACAGACACAGGCTCAATAAATGATATATGAGATAAAGTATCTGTTCTATAAGTGCTGCTTCATGCTGAATGCCTTGTGCTCAGGAGAAGATGTGCTGCCGCTGTTAAATCTCAGAGTGGTATCTTGTAATGACTTGCTTCAAATTAACGTATTGTAAAATGATCAGTCGCCAGCCTCAAGCAAGAACGTATTCCATAACAAAGCTGGTTGTAAGAATCTAATTTTAACATTAGAACCCAGGCACATCAATCTGGGCTGCCCTGCATGTCTTTATCTATTCATTTCTCTAGAATGACCGAATTATAACAGGAACATTTTGGAACATATCCGGTTTTTCATTTCAGTATTGTAGTATTATGTTTTAATCTGATCTATCTACCTTTAGTCAATCTATCTATCTATCTATCTATCTATCTATCTATCTATCTATCTATCTACAGTATTTTACATCTATTATGCAATACCAATCCACAGTATTTTGATTTATCTTATATGTATCTAAACTGGTGTAATGGAAAATTTGCTATCTATCTATCTATCTATCTATCTATCTATCTATCTACACTCACCTAAAGAATTATTAGGAACACCATACTACATATGGTGTTGGACCCCCTTTTGCCTTCAGAACTGCCTTAATTCTACGTGGCATTGATTCAACAAGGTGCTGATAGCATACTTTGGAAATGTTGGCCCATATTAATAGGATAGCATCTTGCAGTTGATGGAGATTTGAGGGATGCACATCCAGGGCACAAAGATCCTGTTCCACCACATCCCAAAGATGCTCTATTGGGTTGAGATCTGGTGACTGTGGGGGCCATTTTAGTACATTGAACTCATTGTCATGTTCAGGAAACCAATTTGAAATGATTCGAGCTTTGTGACATGGTGCATTATCCTGCTGGAAGTAGCCATCAGAGGATGGGTACATGGTGGTCATGAAGGGATGGACATGGTCAGAAACAATGCTCAGGTAGCCCGTGGCATTTAAACAATGGCCAATTGGCACCAAGGGGCCTAAAGTGTGCCAAAAAACATCCCCCACACCATTACACCACCACCACCAGCCTGCACAGTGGTAGCAAGGCATGATGGATACATGTTCTCATTCTGTTTACGCCAAATTCGGACTCTACCATTTGAATGTCTCAACAGAAATCGAGACTCATCAGACCAGGCAACATTTTTCCAGTCTTCAACAGTCCAATTTTGGTGAGCTCGTGAAAATTTTAGCCTCTTTTTCCTCTTTGTAGTGGAGATGAGTGGTACCCGGTGGGGTCTTCTGCTGTTTTAGCCCATCCGCCTCAAGGTTGTGCGTGTTGTGGCTTCACAAATACTTTGCTGCATAACGAGTGGTTATTTCAGTCAACGTTGCTCTTCTATCAGCTTGAATAAGTCGGCCCATTCTCCTCTGACCTCTAGCATCAACAAGGCATTTTCGCCCACAGGACTGCCGCATACTGGATGTTTTTCCCTTTTCACACCACTCTTTGTGCGTGAAAATCCCAGTAACTGAGCAGATTGTGAAATACTCAGACCGATCCATCTGGCATCAACAACCATGCCACACTCAAAATTGCTTAAATCACCTTTCTTTCCCATTTTGACATTCAGTTTGGAGTTCATGAGATTGTCTTGACCAGGACCGCACCCCCAAATGCATTGACGCAACTACCATGTGATTGGTTGACTAGATAATTGCATTAATGAGAAATAGAACAGGTGTTCCTAATAATTCTTTAGGTGAGTGTATATCTGTAGCATTTTATTCATCTTATATATACCTATTATTGTTTTATCTTCATTTATTTCATATCTATCTATCTATCTATCTATCTATCTATGTATGTATGTATCTATCTATCTATCTATCTATCTATCTATCTTCTGTCATTGCATCTCTCCTGTGTGTTAAAATGGGACTAAAGTAAAATTCTTCACCCTTCCCCCTCCCAAAAAAAAGAATAGAATAAAAAAAGGATGCAAGTGTGAAATTTGCCTTCATTTGTTTTCATCTGGATTTGTGAATCCACAGAAGTCATAGAAATTGCATCTTTCCAAGGTAAATTAATTGATTTGTCCCTTCATTCATTTTTTAAGTAATATTTCAGAGCAGTAATAACAACGAACCTTTCAGCATCCTGAAGTCATTAACTAATCAGCAGACTGATTCCAATTATCCAGTCAGCAGCTTAGTGATGCTTGCACAGATCAATCACACAATTTAAATACAGTATTAGTGCAAATGTGTAATTTCTTATTAATCTTGCGGATCTTGGCATAGCACACCATCAGTGCTTATCCATAACTAAAGACACAGTATTGCAGGTGACACTCTCTGACAACTAAAAAGGTAACTTCACCAGGTGGATCTTGTTAGGTTAGATTTATACTTCCCATCATTTTCTATTGGATTAATATGCACCTGGATTCATCCATGAAGATGGTCTTCTTCCTCCCAAGAATTAGTTCAGATTTGACATATCTGATGCAGATTATCAGTGCATATTCCATACTGGACGTCCACATTCTCACGTCCTCAAATTATAGTAGGATACATGCAGATGGGGTCTTTAAAATACCATGACCATGTAGTATAAAAATTACATGTGGATAAACTATCATGTTGCAGATCTTCAAATCTATGTCATGCTAATTATGTGGGTGCAAAATTCTACCCTCTTAAAATGTATAGGGATGAAATCTGTGGTGATCTATATAGTCCACATGCAACGCATAAGGATTTTGCTTTGGTTTTCCTCAGAACTGTCTCAAGGTCTACAGAAGGAAAATTTCCACCACTTAAACAGTTACTTGACTAGTTACTTAAACAGATTGTCCAATTTTAGGAGGAAACTGAAGAACTCGGGAGACTCTCTTGCAATGAAGAAGTGTTAAGTGATCATTACACACATGGCAGATCCCATGCCACCACTCCCATTCTCCTGGCTGGGATTTGTTTATCCAGCTGTACTGGTGACTAGTGATGAGCGAGCACCAAAGTATTCGGGTGTTTGGATGTTCGGATGTTAGGGCTGAACACATTGCTATGTTCGTGTGCTCGGCCGAGCGCCCGAGTATATTGGAAGTCAATGGGAAACAACCAGGCGCCCCCTGCTCTGAAGAAGGGAGGGTGCCTGGTCCATTGGAAAAGGTCAGAAAGTGACAGAAACACCACCAAAATGGACCGGGAACAGCATGGGGACGATGTCTGGATGCATCTTGGACTCCCAAGTTGCTGATGGGAACCATGTTGTCCAATTTGTGTATGATTGGTGGACTTCTGGTGACCCACAAAAACATTTAGAGCAAGGGCCAGCTGGTGACCCTATAAAACATTAGGGGCGAGGGCCTGCTGCAGAGCTGACCCTCTAAAATATTAGGGATGAGGGTCTGCTGCTGAGCTGACCCGCTAAAACATTAGGGGCAAGGGTTTGCTGGTGAGCTGATGCTCTAAATCATTATATGCGAGTGTATGCTGTTCAGCCGACGCTCTAAAACATTATATGCGTGTGCATGCTGTTCCGCTGACACTCTAAAACATTATAGGCGAGTGTCTGCAGGTGAGCTGATGCTCTAAAACATGATATGCGAGTGCCTGCAGGTGAGATGATGCTCTAAAACATGATATGTGAGTTGCTGCAGGTGAGCTGATCCTCTAAAAAATTATATGCGAGTGCCTGCAGTTGGGCTTACGCTCTAAAAAATGACATGCGAGTGCCTGCAGGTGAGCTGAGGCTCTAAAAAGTTAGATGTAAATGCATGGTGTGCAGCTGCCGCTCTAAAACATATGCGAGTGCATGCTGTTCAGCGGACCCTATAAAAAAAATTTGAGTGGAGGGAATATATACAATCTGAATGAGGAGGAGAAAACAAGATTCAACCATATACTCTTTTTTTCTGGTGGAAAAGGTGCATGGGAATACGCTACAGTAGATTGAGTACATCATAAATGATAGATTGAAATTGCCTTTATGTTCATCATCAGTTCAGCTCTCCTCTGGTGGAATTGAGAAATCAGGAGCAATCCAGGCCTTGTTCATTTTTATTTGAGTCAACCTGTCAGCATTGCCAGTGGACAAGCGGATACGATTATCTGTTATAATGCCACCAGCAGCACTAAATACACGGTCAGACAAAACGCTGGCGGCAGGGCAGGCCAGCACCTCCAAGGCATAGAGCGCAAGTTCGTGCCACGTGTCCAGCTTGGAAACCCAGTAGTTGTCAGCCACTGAGGGATCATTTAGGATGCTGACACAGTCTGCTATGTATTCCTTCACCATCTTCCAAAACGTTTCCTTCCTTCTAGCACTAGGCCGCACTTCAGGGTGAGGTTGCTGGCGGGGTGTCATGAAAGTGTCCCATCCTCGGAGAGTGTTGCCTGGCCTTTGTTGGAACTGCTGTGTTTTCCCCTTGTCTCCCTTCCTCGGTTGCCTAAGGAAGTACGGACTCTGCCGGCCGCGTTGTCAGATGGTTATTTTTATCAATTAACAAAATTTAAAGTGAATGAACAAAAGAGAAATCTAAATCCAACTCATATTTGGTGTGATCACACTTTGCCTTCAAAACAGCATCATTTGACCTAGGTACACTTGCACACAGTTTTTAAAGGAACTTGGTATGGAGATTGTTCCAAATATGAACTAAACACAGATATTATGTTTATGTAGGCTTGCTCAAATCCTTTTGTTTCTTTATGTAATCCCATAGAGACTCAATGATATTGAGATAAGGGCTTTATGGGGACCTTATCATTATTTCCAGGGCTTCTTGTTCTTTTTTACACTTAAAATACTCCTTAGGCCTCATGCACATTGCAAATTGCAGCTTCCGTGTTTTGCGGATCCGCGGTTTGCGGACTGCAAAACACCAACGGTCATGTACATGTAGCCTTATTGAAATGGGCTGCATGTTTAGGGTTGTTGTCCTATTGCAGAATACATTTAAACTATTAACGCTTTTTTTAAATTAAAGCATTCTTTCTTTGCAGCATTTGTCTATGCTTGTCTAAAACGTTTGTGCAGTATTTTTGCAAGCTTACAACAAAACAAAGACAGTAAAGTAAACTAATCTACAGTAAAGGTCAGACTGTACACTATAATAATGCACATATATAGATTAGCTGATGTTAACAAGTACATGTATGCCACTTAGTCTAAGCAATATATTAATAAATATGCATGCTATGCAGCCCCTAAGTCTTTAGGGAAATAAAATTGTAGGAGAACTTGACAGCTTTATGTGCACCTACGGACCATTTCTGATTGCTGCATCAGGAATTCACACCAATAGCCATCAATCATACTATTTAGAGATGAATGCAGAGGGGAGAGGGGTTGTTAGTACAGTATTTTGCTGTCATCATTAACAGTAGATTTTTCTATACTGATTCCATAATCTGTCTAGGTATATAATACAATACAAGGTTAACATTCACATAGATTCACATAGTGAGGCAGCAGAAATTTGTCCAATCATCTGTAGAGGACTTCACGTGAATGGAGGTATCTTCTTATGTGGGAGAGGGGGCTTTGCCCCCATTAAGCACCAGGCCTAGGTGTAACTGCTAGCTCTGAACCCCCTTCATGGAGACGTTTGGTCAAGTGAATGGAAGCAAGATGCCATGATTGACATTTCCTAAATGTTTTTGTCATGCATGACCTGTATATTTGACCCATTAAACAGTCTTTAATATTACTAGGGATATTACCTAGACCAGAAACACCGATCTGTTGACAGCTGTTTTAGAATTTTTTTCCTTGTCAATACATATCAGTATTCTCAGTTCTCAAAGCATTAGCAATCCTTATTAGCAATCCTGATGGGATACACCCAAAGCTATTAAAAGAGCTTAGAGGTGTACTAGCAAATCCATTAACAGATTTATTTAACCAATCACTGGTAACAGGTGTCGTCCCAGAAGATTGGAAATTAGCAAACGTTGTGCCAATTCACAAGAAAGGTAGTAGAGAGGAATCAGGCAACTATAGGCCAGTAAGCCTGACATCAATAGTGGGGAAATTAATGGAAACCATACTCAAGGAGAGGATTGTGGAACATCTAAAAACCCATGGGTTGATTGATAAAAAACAGCATGGGTTTACTTCAGGGAGATCATGTCAAACTAATCTTATTGACTTTTTTGATTGGGTGACTAAAATAATAGATGGCGGAGGTGCAGTAGACATCGCTTATCTGGACTTTAGTAAGGCTTTTGATACTGTCCCACATAGAAGGCTTATCAATAAACTGCAGTCTTTGAGCTTGAGCTCACATATTGTTGAATGGATTAGGCAGTGGCTGAAGGGCAGAAAACAGAGGGTTGTAGTCAATGGAGTATATTCAGACCATGGTATTGTTACCAGTGGGGTACCTCAGGGATCTGTTCTGGGACCCATTTTGTTTAATATCTTTATCAGCGAAATTGCAGAAGGCCTCAATGGTAAGGTGGGTCTTTTTGCTGATGACACAAAGATATGTAACAGGGTTGATGTTCCTGGAGGGATACACCAAATGGAAAAGGATTTAGGAAAACTAGAGGAATGGTCAAAAATCTGGCAACTAAAATTTAATGTCGATAAGTGCAAGATAATGCACCTGGGGCGTAAAAACCCAAGAGCAGAATATAAAATCAGTGATACAGTACTAACCTCAGTATCTGAGGAAAGGGATTTAGGGGTCATTATATCAGACGACCTAAAGGTGGGCAGACAATGTCATAGAGCAGCAGGTAATGCCAGCAGAATGCTTGGGTGTATAGGGAGAGGCATTAACAGTAGAAAGAGGGAGGTGCTTGTGCCGCTCTACAGAGCACTAGTGAGACCTCATTTGGAGTATTGTGTGCAGTACTAGAGACCATATCTGCAGAACGATATTGAAACTTTGGAGAGAGTTCAGAGAAGAGCTACTTAACTAGTACATGTATTGCAGGACAAAACTTACCAGGAAAGGTTAAAGGACCTTAACATGTATAGCTTGGAAGCAAGAAGAGACAGAGGGGATATGATAGAAACTTTTAAATACATAAAGGGAATCATCACGGTAAAAGAGGAGAGAATATTTAAAAGAAGAAAAACTGCTACAAGAGGACATAGTTTTAAATTAGATGGGCAAAGGTTTAAAAGTAATATCAGGAAGAATTACTTTACTGAGAGAGTAGTGGACGCATGGAATAGCCTTCCTGCAGAAGTGGTAGCTGCAAATACAGTGAAGGAGTTTAAGCATGCATGGGATAGGCATAAGGCCATCCTTCATATAAGATAGGGCCTGGGGCTATCCATAGTATTCAGCATATTGGGCAGACTAGATGGGCCAAATGGTTCTTATCTGCCGACACATTCTATGTTTCTATGTTTCTATGTTTCTTATAGAGTTCCAGCTAGGGTAAGGAGTCTTATAAGCAGTGCTCATAGTGAAAAGGTATGCAACATAGCTGTCCTACGGAAAGAAGAATACTAGCACTATAGTGCTACCTATAGGTAACTACCCTTTAAATCAGTGTCCACACAATCAAAAGCCTTGTAACATGATTAGATAAATCAAAAGAAATTATAAGATTTCCAAGACCAGATTCCATGCACTAAGGCCTCATGCACACGAAAGTATGTGTTTTGAGGTCTGCAAACCGTGGATCCGCATACACGGAAGCTGCTCCGCAATTTGCGGAACGGAACACGGCCCATTGTAGAAATGCCTATTCTTGTCCGCAAAACATCTGCATTAAAGTGAATGGGTCCGCGCCTGAGCCGCAAAATATGCGGCTTGGATCCGGACCACAACAACGATCGTGTGCATGAGGCCTTACCCAGAGTAATACATTTTTGTATGGATAGCAATTGGACTATCCAGCATCAGGGATGTATTGAACTATCAAAACTTGATTTTATAAAATAAAAAAAGACATTAAAATCCACCATTACAGCCTTCCTGTGCATTTCATACTGCGTCCTTACTGATAGTGCTATCCTGGATACTCATGTCTTTATAATTGGGGATACCAGTCAAGCCAGAGGCATCATAGGTAGCTCTAAAAAGACAGTTTTCTTCTTTCAGAAAGAGCGCAAACTTGCATACTGTTTCGCAGGGAGGATTGCCTATAAGACTCCCTACAATAGTTCAATAACCTTTCTATACTTTGTGATATAAACTAATTTGCATAAACGTGAATATGGGAAAGGCATGCAAATAGTCTTTCAGCTGAAAAACAAGGCAGATTCTGCTAATTTGCATGTCTTTTCCATATTCAAGTTTATGCAAATGAGTTTATATGACAAAACAGTATAGAAAGGTTATTGAAAATAATATTAGGACAATTAGAAAACTGAACATTTTTATGCAGTCCTACTAAGCAGTTAGAGAAGAGATAGCTGGCATCTGAAAAAAAAATTTCAATTTTTATCAGCCTAATAATAATGATCTAGGTGTGCAAGTCCCCCCAAGCCAACTTAAATCAAGCAACTTTGAGTCAGATGAGAGCTGGGTTTGAAGCGCAAATCTTAAATTCATACACACTACTTCTTTTCATTTGATGTACAAGTTTCACACACCACACAAAGAAACACTTACTTCAAGTAAAGGGCAAGGGAAGCATTTGACAATGATTTATTATCATTTCCTCTTAGCCTGCTCAAGTACATCATCTAGCTTGATATGCATATGTACATATTTCAGGCAGGCTCTCAGGACACCTGGTACAGTCGCCAAACTAAATGTATCCTTGTTCCTTCTATGAACAGTGGCTAGGAAGGAAGAAAGGAAAGGACACACGGTCCCCTGATACACACCACTAGACGTGGTCGAGAAGGTTTTAAGTACGAGCTAAGTGTGCAAGCAGAGGCTTGGAGACAAAATTAATTAAAAATAAATTTGACTGTCATCCAGACTTGCATTCCTCTAACTACAAAAGACAGCATGGCAGCTGCTAATCCTATAGGTCAACAAGTAATCATGTAATTTCTAGATGGTCCAGGAAGACTGAAGACTGTTTGATGTAGATATAGCGAAACAGAATTCACCTATGGGAACCAAAGTCATGGCTTTTTAAAATCTAGGAAAAAAATCCAAGTGAGGATTAAAGTCTAATGTATTTTTTATTATTAGAATGGAGGCATTTCAGTCACTTCAATTACTTCATGATCTTCTCAAATATAAAGTTTAACTTAAAGGACTGTGAAAACTAAAAGACAGCTGTAGCGGAAAAAGGCACAGTGCCATTTTAAAAGATTCAGGCATTTTCTATTCATTTTTATATCTGTGATTTAGCTCTAAATGTTCTCTTTGACACTATACAATTATATATATATATATATATATATATATAGAAAAAAAGCAGAGTCCACGGCACCACCTATAGTAATCTGTGTCTTTATTTCACCAAAGGCAACGTTTCGGTTTTCCCAATGAAACCGTCCTCAAGCCAGTGATCATCACTGGCTTGAGGACGGTTTCATTGGGAAAACCGAAACGTTGCCTTTGGTGAAATAAAGACACAGATTACTATAGGTGGTGCCGTGGACTCTGCTTTTTTTCTATGTGTTCAGAGAGCTGAAGTCCCTCTCTGTACCACAGGCACACCAAGCGACTTACAGGCGGTGCGGTTCACCAATTTTTTCCGTTTATATATATATATATATATATATATAAATTTTTTTTTATGTCATTTATTATTTATTTTTAAATATTTTGTCAGCATATACTTCCTGACCAGACAATGGGAGGTTGTTATATCAAATCCTGAATTATTTTCACAGTAGTTCCACTTCCCCTTGGCAACCTTGTGACACCAAAATAATCCCAATTGCCTAGGTGGACTATTTGCTCTCCCCAGTGTATTTCTTGCCACCCCTTTTGAATATCTTTTGGAAGTTGTGACCTCAATTGTAAGTGAAATTATCTTTGAATATTCTTTATGAAATCACATTTTTTTTTTCCCCCATTTATTAATTTTAGTACATATTCCTTAAGCAAAGGTGGATTTAGACTGCCCTAGGCATCATACTATGAGTACTTATTTCATTGCATTTAGTGTGAGATGGTCAACCAAATAAAGGGGTAAATAACTTATTAGTGGAGTAAAAATGTTCACTTACAGATTTAGTCAAGTGTCCACTTATGGACCTCAAGAACTATGTTTACTAAAGAGTGGCATGTGGACCCCTAAGAATGATAAAAATAAAAATCACACATATGTATGGAAAAAAAGCTTAATCGGTCAAATGGCATAATTGTATAACTTAGTATATACCAAGCAATAGTAAATATATCAATAGCAAAATATATCTAAAACACAGGATATGGTATCTAACTAAATACATACTGGCTCACACACACAAAGTTCCCATTAAAGAATACTAATACATAATATCTTGATGCACAACATAAAACATAAAAATGATGCAAATATATTGCAATTACCTCTAACCAAAGTTAAAAATGGCTTATCTATGGAAAGTAAAGTTTAAGTTGACGATATAAGCACTTGAATAGATGTGTAGATGTAATAAGCGGTAGCACCACAGTTAAGAGCTACATTAAAGGGCCCTTTACACAAGCAGAGAATCACATAGATCATCGCTAAGGAGTGTTCATAGTAACGCTCATTAGCGATGAACTGAAGGAATAAATGTACCGAAGATTACCTGATGAATGAGCAAAAGGCTCGTTCATCGCATAATAGGATCGTTTGTGCGAAATGCAAAAATCCTTGTTTCCCAACAGCAGATCATGATGTGTAAATATAATATGCTGCCAGGAAACAACGAGTCATTATGGGGAAGAGCGATGGCATTAGCAATCACTCTTCCCCTTCTTTGGAGGGGATCACTGAATGTAAATGTAGCAGTCTTTTTCATCAGCGAGCAGCAGATTGTCGGGAAGAAACACTTCCTTCCTGACAATCTGTTGTAATATCGTCCCGTGTAAAGGGACCTTAACAGTTGAAAACTCCTCGATGATAGGATAATAAATCTGCAGTACCTCTAATTAGTATACATACATACCTTTAAAAATTATGAAGGTCCCAGCCAGTGGGGGCACTAACCATCTGGCCCTTGGTCATTGCTTGGGCCTGTAGACAATAGCATCCATTTGTACAATATATATGACTGAGGCCCACAACCTTATTTAAGGTTGTCCATGGATTTCCATAGTGGCCCCATGACAGAACAGATTAAGTATCAATGGAGCAGCAGATGAACTAGATAAACGTGCCTATATATTAGACCACCTCTTGACAATGAGACTGATGCACAGTAAGTCTATGTATAACAGACCATATTAAGAATGAATGGTGCAGCAGGTGAACAAGATGCAGAGAGCGATTACACTCTGCCTGCACTGTCCCTGGAGTCTCCTATGCTCTCCAGTGTCTAAAAACTCTCCCTACAATCTCCCTACATTGTTCCTGCACTGTCTGGATCCAATGCTCTACAATTGAAAACTTGCTAAAACACTCTTCCTAGAGCTTAGCATGTCTCTCCCTATGCCCAGTTCACAGTGAAATGGCGACGATTGCTTGGGATGAGGCTTTTATAGGGCTAGAACATTACAGGGGATGGCTATCTGCTGATTGACTGGCTGCATTGTATTATGGGTCATATCATATTCCCAGGCTTCTTACTTTCCCTTTGTGACTCATGTAGCCACCATTTTCGGGGAAAAAAATAAGGAAATTTGGATTTGTTGTGAATCTATTTTTTCCAGAAATTTTAATCAAAGTCAATTTGTTTTACTTTGATTTGCTCAACACTAGTTGTTTATCTAGGACTGGATTAACATATGATGTTATCACCAGTGATTCCCCCTTGCTGAAATATTTTAAGGCAGATTCTTCCCTTTTTATAATTGTATTTTCTACTCATTTTTAGAAGACAATTAAAAAAATACATTTTGGAATATCTCCTATATGTCATCTTTAGTACAAAACCATGACAGTGGCATGGCTTAGATTTTGCTAAAGAAGCATATAATAAAACACTTTGCATTTACTGGGAAAACCTTCACAGATTAAGAACTTTGGCCCAGTCATTGTGACATTTTCAGTCCAGAGCCCTAATCATTACTCTCACTGGCAAATTGAATTTACCAATATAAGGTCTGTTTATCAAAGAGAACGACTCACATCTTCAAGATATGTACACTGAAAGTTGTATGTGTCAATGACTTGTGAGAAAACATGGTTGGAGAAGATAGTAGACACCTACAGAAGTGTTCCTCCTTACCTTTTCTCTTGATGGGACATATTGCATGATGATTGGCATTATATGACCAGCTTCGAATAAAAATTTGATTCCACTATTCTCTTTCAGGAGATATTTATAATATATGTGTCTGTAATAGAGCTGAGCGTATTTCTCTATCAAAAAGAATTATTCACATCTTCAAGGACCCAACCCAAATGTATGCAAATTAATTTAAAAAAAGCAGTGAGTGATCAGTTTGAGGCTACCACCAGGGAAAAGTCTTATTATGAAAAAACACTTATAGAACTTTTTGAAGCTACCATCCGATTTTCCCCTGTTCAATCAGTCATAAAAAAGCTAATTTGCATACTTTTGGGTTTCTGGGAGAGATATTCAACTTAGCTTTCCTTCCAAAAAGATAAGAACACTAATGGGGTCATTTATCAACCAGTTGTAAAGTAGAACTGTCTTAGTTGCCCATAGCAACCAATCAGATTACACCTTTCATTTTCCAAAGGAGCTTGCAACTTTTCATTCATTTCCATCCACTTTCAAAGCAAAATTATTTGGTTGAAAGAAACGCAGCCCTTAACTGTCTGAGAATCATAATGGTCCTGACAGTTGCTCCACCAGCAATTTAAAAAATGTGGCATATCCTAAAAAGATGGTTGGAAAATCCTGTTTAATGTGGTATTCTCATCTTGTTCTTACACGGTCAAGAAGTAAATAACAGCAAGCATGAACCTGTGGTGACCAAATTTACAGAAATATTTGAGGAGCAGACTCTAACTTCTATATCAGTGAATGGGAAATCAGAAGTTATTGAAGCAGCATAGCCTGATGTTTTATGCTAGCATTCTCTGCTATGGTGGTTATGGAAACAGTGTAGTGCCGGCTGCTTGGACATTTGCATACCTCATGCCATAAATGCTGAAATGGGAATAACCCTTTAATTTTTACAAGTAGAAGGGTAATCCTGCTCTGAAACCCCATACTACAGGTTCTTTCACACTTTTGGTTTGTTTAATAGTTAAACAGGTTATCTGTAAATGATTTTAAAGGTTACAAGCAACCCGTCCTAGAGTGAGATCAGGACTGGTTGACTCCACTTGCCGAGCTTTTTAGCGGGGTGATAGGTTGGCACCTCACTACACTGCTTTGCAATAGATGATAATGGTGTGATCCTGCCTATGATATGTCATCATGGCTGAGCAGCCTGACAGGAGCAATTACCAATATGTAGTATATGCCAGTGCTAGAACGTAGTGTGTAGTGAGGTCACACTACCTCAAACATCCCCCCCCCCCACCCCAGCAGAAACCAATCCTTCTCACATTCTAGGACAGGTTTCTTGCAGAAATTTTAAATCAGAGAAGACCTTTAACATTCAAGTAACCAGGTGGGGTAAGTGTTCTAAAATTCACAAATAGCTATAAATGGCAAGAAAGAATAAATCCAAGAAGAATGGCTCAGCTAATTGTTCTGTTGTCAGTTGTATAGCAACTCACAGAACAACTTGCACTTGTTATTCTTTAAATCTTTTAACACGGGCTGCTAAATGCAACCATACATAATTAGCTATCATTATCCATTCTTGTGTGCAGTGATTAATGAGGTAAAACCAATTATGTGTACGTTTACAGATAAAAGAAGGTTGCATAGCATCTTGTGTAACTTACATGACCATCCTACCTTAAGGCACAATGAAAATATAATCTATATTATCTTACATTATATCTTGTATTATGCACAGACTTCTCATTAAATTATATTTACTTGGCTATTATTGTCTTTGTATTATAAGAGAAATTATAGCATGTGGTTTACGGCTTCAAATACACATAAGCCCCTTTAATATCCATTTACGGTGTGTGTATTATTCCAATTTAATTGGATTTTATCAGAATTCAAATCTGCTTGAAAGTAATTTTCGACTCTCAATCTCCATATAATTCTAGACCAGTTTTGTACAAGATGTCAGAAAGGACAGGTAGTGTGAAACTTACCAAGGAACATCCAAATTCTGTTGCTCATAAATAAAGCTCTACTTTCTTCTTATGCTGATTAACAGACTCCCATTTACATTTTTGCATAAACATGAGTCAAAATAATTCATGCCACATATGCATGGTTTGATTGGCAAGCATTGTGTCTCTTTGTGGTATATATCCTATGGATAAATCAGTTTTCAGATGCTTAAAAAGACTGTGACCAAGAGAATTGAATGGCTAGTGTAGAAAAGAATATGAACTAATTCCTCAAATTGTTTTTCTGTAGCTTTCAGCAGATGTTCTGCATGGCTGGATGTAACTTGACAAGCGCTGCCTATTAGCTAGTCTATAAGTCTATGAAACCACAGAAATCAAAGTTATTGCTAATTTTTTCTGTAAGTCGATTTGTACTTTGAAGAATGAATATTAATAATCTGTCACTGTGTTATTCTGGAAAAAAACATACTGCATCAAAAGATAATGGAAACTATCTTCTAACACCCAGCGCCTTCATTGTAATTCATTCATGTCAAATTAGCTATCTTATTCCACCAACCTTCTGCATTAAGCCCTCCACCTACAAGTTGGTGATATTTTCTCAATTTATTTTGAACAACTCAATGCATTTAAGTCAGAATAAACTATTGCCGGGAAAAACAGCAATATAGATAAGATAGAAACTCATTATTTAGTGAGCTTAGGATGAATTTGGTAAGCGGTTAAAGCAGACAATCTCTTGCATTGGGGAACAACTTAATATTTTATAGTTTGTGATAGATTTGGAGTCATGGTAATTTCCATATCACTGTGTCTGTGTAAATGTCTTATCATATCCAAAGTAATGTGACAATAATATAAATTAATATTATTTAGACATGTGGGCAGATGTTTGCTTTTACTTTCTCATCCGCATTCTTCCCATTGTTGACAGAGATATGGATGTGCCCATGAATGTCAGTGATTAGAGATGAGTGAATTTTTCAAAAATTAGATTCAGCCAGCTGGCCGAATTTTTTCGGAAAAATTTGCTTCAATACGAATTTATTCGCAGCGAATTGCCTAAAAAACTGATATTCATGGGCTGCAGAGAGCCTTTATAGGGGTGTAGAACACTGTACCTTGCAGTAACACGCATAGGAAGTCTGCTGTGGTAGTGAAATAATACTGTGAGTCAGTATGACATACAGATGACAGGAGTCGCTCTTAGAATCACTGCACACTTCACTTGTTTGGGTAGTCACGGGGCCATAACTGACCAAATAACTGAAGTATCAACTCAGCCTTACAGGTAGATGTTAGTGTCAATAAGAAGCTCACTCCTTTTACACCCTCGTCAGCTTATTCCACATAGATGTCTACAGAATCTGTTCTATTAACTGCTTATAAAAGTTGAGCCCCCCTGACAGAGTGGAGAGGGTTTCAGCAGTAAGTTTGTATTGACGTCACTGATTAATTTTCCTCATTCTCTGATCCATCAGAACAATAACCCAGAAAACCGGATCCTGTCTGCAGAGCATCTGCCTTCACTTGGTCAGCATTTTCTCAATAATCCATCAGTATTGCTAATGCCAAAAAAACAGGAGTGGATCTAAAACAGAGATGAAACGTGAATGGAATATTCGCATGACTTCTGTGTTTTCTACCCACTTCTACTTTTGGCTACCAAATCATAAGCCAATTCGGATGGGACCATACAGGCCTTGAAGCTACTACACAGACGGAACCCGTTGTCCATCTCATTTTTCCTTTCTTCTATTAGATCAGTGTCAAATAAATAATGATGTCAGCCAGGCCAAAAGCCAAAATAGTCAACCAATCAGGAAGTGGGGAGGGTGGGAACAGCATAAGAAGTCCACAGAGTGGACCTATGACATAGTGGTGAGGTGGAAGCAGCATGAGGAGACCACAGAGTGGCCCAATGACAGGGTCTGGAGGTGAAAGCAGTATGAGGAGGCCACTGAGTGGCAGAATGACAGTCTGGAGCAGCATAAGAAAGCCAGAGAATGGCATAATGACATAATGTTGAGTGTGGCCTCAGCATCAGGAGACCACAGAGTGGCAAGGTGACATAGTGTGGAGGTGGCAGCAGCATGGGCAGGCCACAGAGTGGCACAATGAAAGAGTATGGAGGTGTCAGCAGCATGTGGAAGCCACAGAATGGCATAATGACAAAGTGCGGAGATGGCAGCAGCATGAGTAGGCCACAGGGTGGCACAACGACAGAGTCTGGAGATGGCAGCAGCATGAGTAGGCCACAGAGTGGCACAATGACAGAGTCTGGAGGTGTCGGCAGCAGCAGCATCAGGGGGAAGCCACAGAAGGGCAGCGATGACCACTGAACTAATTTTGTTTTTCGGCTGAAATACTACAATAAAGATTTTTCCACATATTACTGCAGCACTGAACGCTGAATAAAATTAGTTTTTCCACCGAAATCAGTCAAAAAAGATTTGACCACATATACAGTAATTGCAGCGCTGAACGCTGAATACAGTTTGTTTTTCCACTGAAATATGTCACAAAAGATTTTCTCACATATTACTACAGCGCTGAACGCTGAATGAAATTTGTTTTTCCACCGAAATAAGTCACTAAATATTTTACCACATATGACTGCAGCGCTGAATGCTAAATAAAATTGTTTTTTCCATCTAAATACGTCCATAAAGATTTTGCCACATATAACTACAGCACTGCACGCAATTGGTTTTTCCACCGCAATACGTGACAAAAGATTTTACCACATATAATGGAGCACGAAGATGGAGTGGGTCTTCAGATTCCCCGCACTTTATGGACGTCTCAGAAATGAACCGCTGCTCCCGACAGCATCTCCTTTGAAGGTCATGGAGCGTCCCGTCCATCTATTCGCCCTGCTGAAGGATTATTTTGAAAGTGTGTAGAAGCCACACGGGCCCCCACGCTGCAGATTTATCATGGAGACATCATGGAGATTTTACAGCGCTGAACACTGAATAAAATTTGTTCTTCGACCGCAATACATCAATAAAGATGTTACCACATTCACCTGCAACAGTCAACGCTGAATATATTTTGCTTTTCTACCGAAATACGTCATAAAGGGTTTTAGCACATAAAACTGCAGCGCTGAACGCTGAATAAGATTTGTTTTTCCACCGAAATACGTCAATAATTTTACCACATATAACTGCAGTGCTGAATGCTGAATCAAATTAGTTTTTTGACTGCAATACGTCAATAAAGATTTTACCACATATACCTGCAACAGTGAACGCTGAATATATTTTGTTTTTCTACCGAAATACGTCACTATAGGTTTTAGCACATATAACTGCAGTTCTGAATGCTGAATAAAATTTGTTTTTCGACCGAAATACATCACTAAAGATTTTGCCACATATAACTACAGAAGTTAAATGCGTATATATTTTTGTTTTGTACTAAATTAGGCCACTTAAACTCTTTCACCACAGATAAATGCAACAGTAAAGTGAGTACATTTTTTCCTTTTTGGACTGAAATAGGACACTGAATCCTTTCACCACATATAATTGCACCAGTGAAGTGTGTATATTTTTTTCTTTCTGTACTGACATATGCCACTAAATGTTTTCAACACATATAACTGCAGAAGTGAACTGAGAATATATTTTTTTCTCTTTGTACTGAAATAGGCCACTAAACGCTTTTGCCACAAATAAATGCACCAGTGAAGTGCGTATATATATATTTTTTGTACTGAAATAGGCCCTAAATGCTTTTGCCACAAATAACTGCACCAGTGAAGTGCGTATACATTTTTTTCTGTACTGACATAGGCCACTAAACGATTTTAGCACATAACTGCAGAAATTAACTGAGAATATATTTTTCTTTTTGTACTGAAATAGGACACTGAACGATTTCACCAAATATAACCGCCAAAGTAAACTGTGTATATGTTTTTCTTTTTGCAATTAAATACGCCACTGAACGCTTTTACCACATATAGCTGCATATATATTTTTCTTTTTCTAATGAAATATGCCACTAAACGCTTTCACCACATATAGCTGCAAAAGTGGACGGACAGTTTTTTTTCTTTTTGTAATGAAATATGCCACTAAATGCTTTTAACACAAATAGCTGCAGAAGTGAACTGCGTATATATTTATCTTTTTCAACCGATATAAGCCACTAAAGGCATTTGAATATAGTACTTGCACCCCAAGAACAAATTGCTGGAATGACAGAGCTGTATAATGGCTATTTGGATCCCCAAATTATCTTTCCCTGCACTTTTAAATGGCTTTTCTAGCACTGTCCCTAGTGCCTTCTGACGTCTCTCCCTGCACTAAGATGCTGTGAAATGATTCCTTCCTAACCTTTCCCTGAACTTGTAAATTGCTTTTTCACTTTTTTTTTCACAATGAGGTTTTTACAATTGCTGTACCTTGAGCCTTCTCACATCTGTCCCTGCACACAGAATGCTGAAAAATGTCTGATTCTAAGATGGCCCCCATATTTATAGGGCTGTGACATCACAGGGCTGGCTGCTGATTGGCTGCATCATGCATGTCAGCCTGGGTCATCCTGCCCTCCCATACTTCCTTTCTCCATGTCCTCACACATGCAGCATCCATTTTAGGAAAAATGCGATTCATTACCATGAAGCACGAGGAAATTTGCATTCATTGCGAATCAAATTTTTCCTGAAATTCGGATCAAATTACACTTCATGAGCTTCAATTCTCTCATCTCTATCAGTGATGATAGCCACAAACTAATAAAAATCAGAGCAGGATTGCAACATCTCTAATAAAAATAACTTGTTTCTACTCTCCATACAATACAGTAAATGGGATCATCCAGAACTAGACACTGTCACTTATGCCCTTGGTCTGGGTCTAGTACGGCAGTATAAATAAATAAAAATAAATGCGGTGATGAGAAAAGTTCCTGAAATTTAATTTGGCTTCTATTTGGCCTAGTTGGTCCTCTGAATTAGTTCAAATCTGAATAAATTCAACCTAAACTGAAAGTGCCCCAAATGCAATGACACATTATGGATGATAATATGGCAACATAATGTCAAAATGATAGCAACAAATATGGTTACAGCTTAAGCTCATTTTGGGTAACTAACAGAGGTCAGCAAAGAAAATTTGCTTGCTTCTCTGAGAGGCCTTGGTTGGGGTACTATTTTTCCTTATTGAGGGCAGAGAGTATGCTTGAGGAGTAGTGTAAGCCAGTTAATGCTCCTCTAGGTTTCTGGGTAAATATATATGAAAATTAGCACAACTTAAATCTGCTGGCATCAGATCGGCTGGGGAAAGCTAATTTGAATATCTTTCCTAGAGACCGAGAGGGGTCTGTGGCCTACAATACTCAACACATGTACTACGCATAATATACACTCTCCATAATGGGAAAGCGTATCCCACGAGACAACAAATATATATTTTCCAGAAACCCAGTGTAGCAAGCTAGTTGGTCGCTCTCTACATCTTAGAGCCTTGACAGAAAAAAAGACTGTTAGACACCAACTTTATGGGCAATTGGAACATATTTGTTTTGGGTAGAATAAATTCACACTTTTTCAAAAATGGGACCAAATTATAGTCTATAGTCTCCATATATTGTAAATTATTTATAAATATTATTTAGATATAACTTGTGTACAGAAATAAGAAGTATAAAATAAGGTGGGAAATGGAAGATGTCACATTGAAACCATTGCATGGGGTTGATGTCTTTCAAGCCCAATGTCATTGTAAAGAATAGTGATTTTAAAATAATTACTGTTACATACGTTGAATGACATTATGAAAGATGACATGATACATCATTGTACATGCTGCTATTGAGAACTCTGGTTAATCACATGGCCCCATTTACCAAAGAGGCTCTATTCAGTATAAATCCATGTGAAATTGTTAATGATATTTCATTCTATTTATTTATGAGTTACTGAAATTAGTATAATTAATGTAATAATGATTTAGAAGAGTGCTAAATAGACTGTGAGGTAGTTTAGCATTGGTATAATAACCAGTATCAACCTGTACTGGGGAGGGAAGCCTAAAATACAAGGAACAAGTCACATTTATTGTTAAATCTATGAGAGCAGGTTTTTGGAGTTTATTTTGCCACAAATTTATTTCATGGTATTAAAAAGGTGTTCTCATGAAGACAGCCAGTTCTCCAAAGACAGCCATCACAATAATCAGCTGGTATGGCTACTGCAAGCTGGTTTATCTGATACGACAGAGGAGAGTATCATCCAGTCATTGTAGGGTAAATGAGTGGGCAACCATGTAACCTTAAGTGACTTCTATTTTTACTTAATGACACTCTGTTCTGGCTCATAGAGGAAGTCCCAAGTGGTGACTCCTTACAAAACAAGTCCATATGCCCTGATAGGAGTTCTCTTGATAGAGATAGAAAACAATGGAAATGTCAAAATCCTTTGATCTCTCAGAGAGAAAATGGCTGTTTTTGGCTGTGTAACTTGCTTCATTTCTACCGAATACACAACAGGCTTCATTAAAGGAGTATTTCTGAACTGTGATATTTTTTTTTTAACTTTTCAAACTTTATTGACTTTTCTCAATATCAAAACACAATATCATGTTAACAAAATAAATCTACTAATATTTCCACCCACCCGCCCACCCCCTCAAGCATGCACAAAAAGGGGAAAAAAACAAAAAAAAAACCTGCTCATTCTTCATTCATTCCACCAGTTCCATAGCTTAGTACATTTTTCATTAGACCCTCTTTGTTTGTACAACATACATTCATACTTTTTAACTTTGTTGACTAAATTTAGCCACGTTCGACACTCTGGGGGGAACGAAGCAAACCAAAGTCTAGAAATAATCAGCCTAGCTAGAAAAGACACTTTAACCAGAGGTGGAGTTTGGAAGACTGACAGACTATCTCAGAAAAATCACCCAAGATCTGTGATATTGATGACCTACAGGTGTAGCACACACCAACATCAGTGGACAACAGTGTAACTCAATTAACCCAATACCAATTTTAAGCTTTGCATATTGTTAAACTAAGCCAAATGAGCTTGTGTTTTAATTTGGCAGGAATTACTTTAATGCCTGATCAATCTGTATTCTTAGTATAGATCATCAATATCAGATTGGTGGAGGTCCTTCTCTTGGCACTCCACTGATTAGCTGTTTAAATAGGGTGCTATGGTCTGCAACAGACACTGGAACATCACAGTTTCAGGAAGTTACACCTCTGCCGATCTGGTATTGATGGCCGGTCTACCTAAAGAATAGATATCAATATAACAACTTTTTAGCTAAAGGGTCTCATTATTTCTAATGATTATTTGCATGCTTCTCTATGTCTAACTGGACAGAGACGAACGGGCACATTTATTAAGACCGGTATTTTAGACGCCAGTGTTAATAAAGCCCCATAGCTGGCAGAGGATCTGCCTCTGGCCTCTCCATAACTTCGGTGAATCCAGAGCCACTTCTAAATAAGACAGCTTCCAAACATTTAGACCACTTAAAACAGGCATAGAAAATGGTAAATCAGATGGGCCAGGCGGCCCATCCCCTTCCACTCCTACAATTTTGGACTTGGCTTGAGTGGGGAGAAGTCACAGATATATATAGGTGTATTTCAGCACAACAAATATCCCTCTAAGTTCCTCTGAGATAAAGCTGACTATTGGTCTGAAGAATGGGTCAACAATTGGTTACCTACAATCCCCGGTGTTCATTTATTCAAAGTAACACTATAAATATAAGCGCAATTATGAGACATGTTATTACCATGTTATTATGTTTCAACCAACTGTTTCTTTAAATGTCCTTGCAAAATAGCAATTATGTCTGAACGCGCAAACGGCCAAACAATCAATCTTTGCTTAAAACCAGAATATTAATGTATTGAATTAATGCTGTGTAATTGCTATACAGAGATGTCTTGTGAAATTACATGACTTAGAAAAATTAGCATCCATTAACCTGGGAATACATTTATAATTGCGCTTAGGTACATTGGAGGCAGCACCATGAAGTGATCAGTATGTTAATTGTCGAGCTGGAGGCAGCAAATTCCAAATCTGAGGAAAGAATTGAAATAATCAGCATCCCACTGAAAAAATAAAAATAAAAAGGGAGAAAATTATAATAAAAAGAGAATGCTGGATGTATTTTGCTTTTTGAATCCCTGTCACTTAGATGGCAACCTGTGGTAGGATAATGGCTTCCTTCCAAGTGTAATCACACGAGCAGGCGGCGTGCACGGAGAAGCACAGAGAATGCTGCTCGTTCACTGCCAGGATGCTGTAGCTCAGCACATGACTGCTGTGAGCTGTTCTTCTCCCCAGCTCGACAAACTGCAGCATCGCTTCTTGCAGCAAAGTGTCAGCTATTGGCTTCTCCCTGACACGTGACAGATGAAGCCTTTTTTTGTGTGTGTCTGTGTCTTTTTATTTCCTCGCCAATCTGTGTGTGGGGCACTGATAGGCCAAGCTGATGCGCAGGCAATTTATCATCTTGATCTCCCACTGAGTCAGAGAGCTCTTCTGTCACCAGTATTGATTTCAGAGGATGGACTAAATTTCCTAGGATTTTCATTTAAGAATTAAGAAAAAAAAAAGCTATAAGCACGCAGGGTAGCCAGGCAGACATGGATATGAGATGGCACTGTGAAACCTTTCAGGTAGCTACTTCTATCACGGCTGTTGCCAAGCACAAGATGATCACTGCAGCATGGAGGGTGTTAACGTGTCCTTCGTTTTACAAGTAGAACAGCATACGAGGGGGGTGGGAGACACTAATTCACCGAATTGCACAAATTTATTTTCAATTTCTTTTTATTTTGGTGATATTTTTCCTTAATATTTGTAAAGAGTACGCTGAGAGAGATTGCATGGCATTAATATTAAAGGCACATATTTGCATGTTGCGTGTTTAAGTATGGAATGTTTTCTGTCTGTTCCTTTTCTGTCTTGTGGAATGAAAAGGCTGTTTCATTTTTGTCTTTGTCCTGGCAGCATGAGAGTCGCTGTGTTTAGGCTTTTCCAGCATGTCTGCTACAATGCCGTACAGTAAATGTCAGCACCAGTGAAAACACGATCTAACGCTGCTTCAAGCATGTGATAGACAGCCTGCAATGGTAATCTAATTATTTTGAGGGGGGAAATGGCTTAATCCTTGACCACGACAGCATTTTTTTTTTTGCTGGTCTTTTTTTTCTTTTCTTCACTCTGTACATAGGGTTTGGTGCATGCTTATGACTTACTGATGCAGAATTCTAGCAAATAAAATGTAGCATGCAAAATATAATGTGCTAAATATACGTATTATTTGTAGTAATATGCTATTTATCTTATTATACATGTTTTTTTTTTTTTGTTTGTTTTTTAAATACATTTCAGTAATACTGAATTTGTCAGATTTTTTGATTGCTCAGTACTGGTATCTAGGTTCATCTGTTGTTATATAACCACCTTTTTTTTATTCAGTCTGACCTCATTTTTATGTACAGTATTGAAGGAATGGGACATTAGCGTAAAACTAATGTAAATCTAATAATAATAATAATAATAAATCGTTTATCTTGAGCTTTGAGTTTTGATGATGTTAATTGTTTATTCATAGAAAACTGAAATTGGCAATAGGCTTTACTAAGTCTCTTACGGTCACAAATAAATAATTATCTCATTCACATACGTGAACATGAAGCAGAAATAAATTGCAGAACAAATTCTGCAAATGGACCGCAATGTATAAACCATCAGCTTTGTTGAACTGATGTATGGTTTTCTTTGACATTCTTATGAAAAGGTTATGCATGGAATTGAATTTTACATTCAGTATATGAAAAATGAAGGCAATTTTCTCTTTATTGTAGGAAAAATAATGTTTTTTGGATTATTTATTTTCTTAATCTCTGTTATTGTTGTTTATTGCATTTTACCTTTATTTTTACCATAATTTTAGCTGTTTAGTGTCAAATCAATTTTTTAAAGGTGTTGTTTGTCATTACTTTATACCCAAGACATTTAATAGTTATAATTTTCTCAGGCTCTATATCCAGTGGGATTCCTATGTTACTTTGATTTAGCAGCGCTTTTGCCTACCTATTGTGAAGGCTACTGTAGGCCAATCATTTATGTGAACTGCAAAGGAAAGAGATAGATGATGCTGTTTACAGATGACAGTGTACTACTTGATTGGACGTATTTACCATTTCTGGTCAGTATATGGGTGTGATGGGAACAGGAAAAAATGATTCCCATTTTAGACCAAGAGGTAATAATGTTTTCTGTTATTTTTTTTAGTCATCCCTGGTAGATACCGTATTACTGAAAATCCATTGTGAGTTTTTGAATGTAGAGAGCTAAAGATGCATGGTAATATTTTTTTGAACCAAACATATGATCTTTCAAATATGGAAACAGAGATGTCTAGATGAACCATTTAGAGACAAGCAAATTGTTTTGTGTGGGAGAAAGAGAAAAAAGAAAAAAAGAAAAAAAAGGGAGAGATTAGAGAAAGAAAATATGAGACCTCAGAGTGTTATATATATAAATTTCCAGGCCAATAGAAACACTTTTGATTTGGGTAGAATCGATTTAGACCCAAATCAAATCAGTCAACCGTCAATCAGTCAATTCGCTAAATAGAATCCAAGTCAAATTTTGCTCATCCCTAATAACATTACAAACAATAGAATGAGTAAAAATGATGGCAACATTAAAAATTATTAAACTCATATTAATTTGCCCGACAAATAAAAACTTTGTCTACCTACTATTCTACAAGTTTCGCCATAAAGAACGATCCCTAAAAAAATTCTATTGACTAGGTTATGAGAATAATTTATGAGAAAAATAAAGTGACTAGTGTCCCCAACCTCTCCAATGCTTAGTTGGTGGGCACCTACATTCAAAAAAAAGATAATCTTACATGAAGTACCTACTGTTCCCAAGACATATATACTTATAGCACATGTTCTTGAAGATAAGAATGTTATCTTAAAAAAAATAAAAATAAACTGGACATCCATACCCGTATGTATTGTTAAAGGGAATTCAATTAAGGCATGTGGCTATGACAGAGGGGTTTCTTTGGTTGGGACCTCCTCTCTGTGAACCAGAGTGGGTATCCATCAAACCTGAGATGCTGTTGCTCTGACAAACTAGACCATTTTATATATAACATGGTCAGACATACTGTATACTGTATTTGAATGCTCATCAAGTAATCTGATGGGCATTAGTATGATGATATTTGTGTATGTTGGAAATGTATGAATGACTTTGGTTTCCCCGATCATGAATGGTAATATTTTCAATTAGTAATCTTACATTAGAATTAGTGATGAGCGAAGTAAAGAAAAAATTGATTTAGCTGCTTCACAAAATTTTACAAAGAACTTTGATTTGTGAAAAATTACTTTGTCACAAAGCGCATTCCTTTGTATATAGCGGGCACAATAATGGGGAATGGCATTCACGCCGGCTCCCATTATTGAACCCCTCAGATGCTGCCTTCATCACTGATCACAGCATCTGATGCTACAATTGAGGAATTTCAGGGGTTAATCAGGTTATATATATATATATATATATATATATATATACATATAAAAAAAAACTCACCTTATATGCTGGCTGGGCATGGTGACCCACACAAGATTTCAAATGGTGTATTCTATCAAGACAGACACAACAGCCTTTCCATGAGCAAATGTTATGAGGCATGTATTTTTTTACCGCCATTTCAGGAAAAATAGATTCATTACCACGAAGCTTGAGGAAATTCAGCTTTGTGAGGAATCACATTTTTTCAGAAATTTGGATTGAAGTCAATTTATTTGGCTTTGATTCGCTCAAAACTAATTAGAATGATAAGCCAAATAAGCAAATGCAGAAATACCCGTATACAAAAACTACCTGATTCAAATCGAATAAACTTTTATACAGTAGGAAGAAACATTTTACAGCAAAATAAGAAATACAATTACGGTGGATGTCATTCTGTTTTTTTTATATATACTTTTGACTTTAATACCGAATGCATAGTATCCTAGCAATTTCTCTTTCTTGCTTTGCTTATTATCCTCTAGGCATCTTTTGCAAGACTCCGTGTCAAAGCCTCACCATAACTCACCATGCTTAGTCCCAAATGGTTTCCCATCCTTGTCAAAACTGAAAAGTAATGCATAAATGTTTCTGATGAAAGGTCTCCTTTAAAACAACAAATCCCAAGATTAATTCCATGGTATATTAAGAATGGAATAAACAGAGATGTAGTATTTCCCCTTGAACCAGGGTACAATGTCACTGATAAAACATAAGGAGTAGTCCACCATCACATTTCCAGTTAAAGTACAGTATAATGGTTAGGTTCAGTGCATCCAAATTCTTGTAGATCTGTGTAGCCATGACTTTAGTTTATCCAAATATTCCGCCATTTTGAGTAATTTTATATATGTCTTACCAGGGTCTACAATGAAGCTTAACTCTAATTACATTAGATGTGTAGCTAAATGTTATCTGTTATTTTACCCTGTAGCGATTTCAGGCTGGTGGCCGGTATAAATATTTTTTATTGCTATGGACAGGACGGCCATAAAAATGTCTGCCCCCTAGGTCACTCCATGACCTCATAACTTTAGTTTTATTAGTCACACAACCAGGGGTATAACTATAAAAAGTGCAGAGGTAGCAGTTGCATCCAAGTCGTTGGTACTTGGGGGGGACAGAGGCCCCTCTGACACATAAGAGCTGGCATGCTCAACCTGCGGCCCTCCAGCTGTTGCAAAACTACAACTCCCATCATTCCTTGACAGCCTACAACGAACATCCTACAGAAGGGCAACGTGGGAGTTGTAGTTTTACAACAGCTGGAGGGCCGCAGGTTGAGCATCCCTGCATAAGAGGATACCAGTGTTGCAAATTGCACAGGTTGTATGAGGGGGGAGGGTGCCTATCGCATATTTTTTCAGTGGGGTTTAGGAGCTACAGGTTACAAATTATTTATCACATTGATAGAGAGTCACTTCATGGTGGTGGATTATACCACCAAACCTCCAATTGCAGGACAGGACTGCCTAGTGCTTGTCCAAATTTACTTTTCTATAACTTTAGCATAGTTTCAAAATCAGGTTAAGCTGCTTTTGAAAGCTTAACAACCTCCCCAAATGCCCACGATTAAGCAGGGTTTGTATTAACCCTTGCAGCTTGTGAGCTCCAGTTTGTATTGTCCCAGCAAATTCTTCTGGAAAGTATGGGAAAGAACTTCCTTGTTTGATAATGTTAAGGTTGATGCCCTCACAGATTATTGCAAAGTATATGTAGAAAATGAGTATGGAGCTTAAACCTTGTCTAGACTCCCATAGCAAATCTTAGATACTTTCTCTATGGTTGTATTTAACTTTGCTCCCCATATTTCTGTTCAAATGTTCTTCATAGAGAATCACTTTCTTTTCAAATCATATATATCATATTTGTCTTTTGCTTGAATGACTGATAGGTCAGCAGAATAGCTATGACCTATTATCTCCATAATAGCTGTAAACTTGTAAGTGGCTCCATTAAACCAAAATACAGAAATTGGCTGTGTACAGCATGAAGCCTAGAATACTCACGTTGATAAATATCTAAGGCCCAGACATTGTAGAAAATGAAATTCTCATTGACCTTGCATGATTGAAAAGATATATCAGAGTTTCAGATGTAATTATGGATTCTGTCCAAGGGCGAGCCTGAGGCTTGATGCTATCAATAGTAGATTTTCTGTACACCTGCAGAAAAAAAGCAAACCTTTGGGAAAGTGAGAAAATTACACTGATTTCATAGATTTGTATCAAACAAAACTAGGCCATATATATATAGCTTGAAACAAACAATTTAAAATCAATATCAAGGCTGAAAGTTACAAATGAGGATTTTTCTTGGCTTGGGGATCTCAGAAATCATCTGTTATTACAGCAGAAGTGGGGTGACCTGTATCTTTTTTTTTTTATCTGTGTTTAGTGTTTAGATTGATATTCTATATTTAACAATCTATCCACAGTAGAATTTAGTTTTAACCTACATTTTATTTACTTGAATTCCCATTGCTGATATCAATACTAGTACCTACTGTATGTTTTTATATGACCTTTTTAATTGTTAACTTCCTAGTTTCATTGCCATGAGATTAAACTTTTTTTTTTCTTTCCTGCTAGTTAAATCCCAACACATATACTCTTTGTCTGATCTATTTCTGCTTGCTACCACAGTTGACCATAGACAGAATGGTCAGGAGGGGACCTTATTGACTTCTAAGGGAGAGAGAGTTTTCTAGGCATGTTCTGATACACGTGCAGAGGCCAGGAGGGAGTCGATAAGCTGTGATATCACCTATTGTGACCCTGTGTTATCTATGAATGTAGCAGAACTAAAAAGAGCTGTGATAACATAAGTCAAAGACCTTGTGAGAAAAAACAGAAAAAACTGTGAAAAAGTCATTTAACATTTTCTTACCATTGTTTACTGAATGTGTTAACCATTTTCTAGCTGCTACGTATATATAGGTCATATCTGTCTCTTTATTTCAATGCAAACTGTGTAATAATTCATTTTTCCTGCAGGGGTGCTGCAGGGAAACTGGACACTTGCCATCATGTTTTCCACAGATTACAGTCAATCACTGTGGTCCCAGCAGTGACTTACCTTATAGAGGGCCTCTTTTAAGGAAAAATGTTACTGCTCAATCAAATAGCAATTATTTTTCTGTTTCCAGTTTTTATAAATAACCCTACTTTTCTCTGAACAGAACATTCTTAAACAGTTTTCTTTACAATTTTCCCTTTTATTTTTATCTACAGTGTTCCTTCTCTAAAATGTCTTCCCCTTAGTATAAACCTGTAGTCACATTATAAAAATCTCTGAAATATTCCCTTTCCCATAAACACACCTTTGAGCACACCTCCTGCTGTGAAATAATTCCTTCCCAAGTCTTATTGTCATGACCCACCATACTAAGATATCGCCTCTTATAAGGCATTGCTCTCTTCTTTCAGTATGTCGTGACCTCTAGTTCTCGCATATCTCTTCCTGTAAAATGTGCAATGCTTTTCATGTCGTGACCCTAACTTCTGGTGCACTTAGTGTTCTGAAATATCATCTTCTACATATCTCCCAATCATCAGCTCATGTTCGAGGAAATGTAACCGTGTAATCTGTACAAAACAGGCTTTTAACGACAACAGATTTATGTATGATCCTGATTCCCAGTAGTATTGGTATCCAAAGTAGGTCATTTGTCTTTTCTTAAGTGTTGGACACTGACTTTGACAGCACAAGCTCAGCCACAGATTCCAGTTTTATAATGCAGCTTTTATCACCCTGATTTGCTCTTGAATACAGGGGTGGATCAAAGTATGTGCAGACCACAGGGCAAAAGCATTGTGCAGATATAGCCCCCCCCCCTTACCTCTCATTAATTTGGAAAGTTGAGTGCTTTGAGATCTGAAAAATTTAGCTACAATGTATTAAAAATGACAAATTGTAGCAAAATCACAGCATATTATTTTTTTTTTATTGCTTAAATATTCGGAGAAAGATGAACAAGTCTCAGAGCATTTTAGGTTCAGGGCATTTGTCCCATTTACCCTCCATATAATCTGGTCCTGTTTGAAAAGAAATAAGAAATACAGCATAAGTTATCAGGCAGTCGACTGAATCTTTTGCCAGAACCGGTGCAATAGTGTTATTGAGTAACACAATAAGTAAGGCTTCAAGAGGTTGTCTCATGAATACTATCCCTCTCTATTTAAACCATCTATGAGCCAAGAGCCCCTGATGAAGAGCTACTTGATAAGAGCAGTAACCCCTTTTGGTGGACAGAATCTGTCCATGTAATAAAAAAAGCATTCAACTGAATGTCCTTCATGTAAGGCTACTTGCAAATGAACATATCCACTTTAGGATTTCCAGACCACGGATCCATAAAATGCAGATGCTGTCTGTACATTCTCATTTTCTCACTCCCATTACTAGAAATGGCTATTCCTGTCTGCAAAACATACAAGAATAGGATATGTTTTATAATTTGCAGAACTGCTGCACAGATGCTTTTTTTATTGACCACATAGAAATGAAAGGGAAGAGAGTCTGACCCACAAAAAATGCAGATCCCAAATGTGGTCATGTGTATGACGCTTAAAGAGGAGCTGTCACCTCTCCTTACATTTTTACTAACTACTTGCATTCCCCATATAATAACTATTCTGTAGGATGTGTTCTTATGACTTCGTGCAGTGCCATTTCTTTATTATTCCTGCTAGAAGTCTATAAATAAATTACCAACAGCCTGCAGTAAAGGATATGCTGGGTGTTAACAGCAGCAGGTGGGTCTGACTCTGTCCAATCAGTGCTGCCAGTGTCAGACTGTCAGACTGTGCAGGCACCCCTCCCCCCTACTACTCAGCGGGATCCAACAATCCTATAGTTACTCAGCTGGATCCCACAATCCCATATCTGTCATAGCTGGCTCCAACAGTCCTATAGCTGTCTCACTTGTCTCCAACAGTCTTATATCTGTGTTATTTGTCTCCATCAGTCTACAGAGTTGAAAAGAGTGGCAGTGAACATGCGTGACTACTGCTCCAAAACAGCGCAACAAGGGACCCTCAGTCTCATGATCAGTGGGGTTTCCAGAGATCAGGCCCTGACTGATCAAGCACATATCCCCTATCCTGTGGATAGAAAAAGGATAATGGTAAACTGTTCATGATTAGTGTTGAGCGAAGCCAAACTGCAAAGTTCGGGTTTGCGAGTTCGGGTACCCGGATCCGAACTTTGCAGAAAAAGTTTGGGTTTGGGCATTTAATAAAGCTTTTTGAAAGGCTCCAGGTCAGCCAATCAACAAACTTTTAAGCTGTGGACACTAAGAAGCCGTCACAGCCATGCCTAGTAATGGCATGGCTGTAATTGGCCGGTGTATCATGTGACCCAGCCTCTATACAAGCTGTATTACGTGTAGCACCGCCCATCAACTCTGAGTAGTGCATGGACAGGAATCAGGCAGCTGTAGTGAGGGAGAGTATTAGGAATCTCATCTGGCTATTTATTCTGTGGGTGACCTATAGTGATTTTTTTTGTGGGGCAATATACCAGCTTTGCACCCCGACACAGAAATATATTAATTAATATGGCTGTTAATTCTGTGGGTGACCTATAGCAATTTATTTGTGTGTGCAATGCACTATCTTTGTACTATTGGTGTGAGGTACACCCGCACTGCATCCGTGACAGGGAATTTAATATAGTTAATCCGTCTGTTAGATCGGTGGGTGACATGTACCCATTTTTGGTGTGAAATACATGTGCACTTTATATGAAACAGGGAAATTAATATAGTTAATCTAACTATTAGTTCGAACGGTAACATATAACCATTTTTGGTGTGAGGTACACCTGCATTGCATATTTGACAGTGAAATTAATATAGTTAATCCAACTGTTAGTTCGGTTGGTGACATATTCCCATTTTTGGTGTGAGGTACTCCTGCACTGCATACGTGACAGGGAAATCAATATATTTAATCTGTCTGTTAGTTCAATGGGTGAAATCAAAGAATTAGGAGAGCATCAAATTAGGGAATTTGGCCTGGTCGTGGTGCTCCTGGTGCAGGTTGAGCTCCTGTTGCAGGGAGAGGATGCGGTCAATCTGTGCCAGCTACACACCCAAATGAAACACCTTCCTCAGGTGACCATAGGTGACAGGACGTTCAGCATCATTTTGTAGGCCCGAATACTGGTGTACAAATGGTGAGGCCAGAACAAGTAGAGGTGGTAGTAGATTGGATGGCTGACAGTGCCTCCAGTTCCTTCACATTGTCTCTTAACCGGTCCCCTGCTGAAAGAGCAGAGTTGGCACCTGCAGCCCATGGGCATCTGTCTTCCCCCTTGCAAATCAGCCAGGCAGTGTGAGCCCCAGGTCATGCAGCAGTCTCTTATGCTTTTTGATTACTCTGCTGGCGGGGTTTCCATGGGCAATTCAACTAGCCCTGCCCCAGTTATGTTTAAGGATGTGGACTTGGGAGGAGAACTGCATCATGTCTCTGAGGATTTTGAAACACAGGTGCCAACTGCTGCGGCTTTCTGAAGTGTGCAGACAGGCAAGGAGGGCAGGGGTGAGGAGTTGGTGGAAGATGATGTGGAGGATGATGAGGTCCGAGAACCCACATGGAATCAAGGTCATACGAGTGACGTGTGCAGTTTGGAGGAAAAGGTGGTGGTAACACAGCACCAGACGCACAGCAAAAGAGGGAGCAGGGTGCAAAAGCAGAGTGGCCTTCCCCTAGCCAATATGCCTACTACTGCCCACTGCACCCAGGGACTGATCAAACCAATGCCAGCTCCAACGAGTTCCCAGGTGTGGCAGTTCTGCAGACAATGTGCTAATGACAAGACATGAGTGGTTTGCATGCTGTGCAAGTATAGCCTCAAGCGAGGCATAAATGTTCTAAGCCTGAGCACAACCTGCATGACCAGGCATCTAAGTGCAAGACACGAGCTGCTGTGGATTACACACGGCAAAAACCACAAAAGATCTCAGGCTCCTCCTGCTCCCTCTTCTGCTACAGTCTCGGCCTCTTCCTCCCCCTCTGGAGTGACAGTGGCACCTGCCACCCGCAAATAGAGGATGTGGCAGCAACACTACCACCTCCACCACTGTCCCATGGAATTGTTCAGCTGTTCATCCCCAAAACACTGCAGAGAAAGAGGAAGTACCCCCCTACACACCAGCGATCCCTGGCCCTTAATGCCAGCATTTCAAAACTCCTGGCCTTTGAAATGCTATCATTCTGTCTGGTGGAGATGGATACTTTTAAAAACCTTATGGAGGTCGCTGTCCAAAAGTACTTGGTACCCAGCCGCCACTACTTTTCTTAGGTGAGCCAACCCTCACCTGCACAACCAACTGGCGGGCAAAATCAGATGTGCACTGCACAATGCTATATGTGGCAAGGTAACACCGATACGTGGGACATTATATCTCCCTAACTTCACACTGGGTAAATGCAGTGGCTGCTAGGCCTGAGGCTAATAGCTGTTTGGCGCATGTACTTCTGCCACTGAGGATCGCAGGACATTTCTCATTGCCGTCTGTTGCCTTCTCCTCCTACTCCGCTTCCTCCTCTACTGCCCATCATCTGGTCAGTGTAACACCTTCACTGCCAACTTCACCACAGCCAGGGGGAAACTAAAGCAGGCTGTTTTGAAACTTTTCTGTTTGAGGAGGAAAACCCCACACCGCGCAGGAGCTGTGGAAGGGCATTGAACAACAGACCTATGAGTGGTTGGCCACTAAGCCTCAAGCCCAGCCTGGTGGTGTGCGATAACGGGCGAAATCTTGGAGCAACTCTGGGGATAGCCGGTTTGATGCACATCCCTTGCCTGGCACATTTGCTGAATTTGGTGGTGCAGAGGTTCCTGAAAAATTACCCCGATATGTCAGAGCTTCTGAAAAGAGTGCAGGCCATCTGTGTGCTCTTTCAGCATTCTCACCCTGCTGCTGCTCGCCTGTCTGCGCTGCAGCATGACTTTAGCCTTCCACTCACGGCCTCGTATACAACACACTCACAAGGTGGAACTCCACCTTGCACATGCTGAGAGACTGTACAAACAGCAGCAGGCGATAGTGGAGTTTCAGCTGCATCACGCACGGGTGAGTCACTCTGCGGAACAAAACCACTTCACCGCCAATGAGTGGGCCTCCATGCGGGACATGTGTGCTGTCTTTTGCTGTTTCGAGTACTCAACGAACATGGCCAGTGCCGATGACGCCATCCTCAAGCGTTACTATACCACTTCTATGTCTCCTTGAAAAACGCTTTGGGCGATGATGGAAGAGGATGTGGCACAGGAGGAAGCAAAGGAGGAACAGGGATCATTCTCATGGTTATAAGGCCAGTCATTCACAAGTGGCTCAGAGGGTGGGTTCCTGCACCAACATATGCCAGGTACCTGGCATCTATCCGTGCACCCTGGGAGAAGGACATTCATGTACAGGTGAGCTGGACAATCACACTTCTTCTTGTTACTGTAAGGCTTTCAGTCCGTGCACCACACCTGCTGGCTCCCAAGCCAATATCCTCGGTGTGCATACAAGTATCCTATTGTCAAAGTTTTTCCAGCAACTGGTCAAGTGCCTAGACACACATGGCGGCTTCTTCCATCTCAGACCGCAGATCTAAAGCCGCAAAAGTTTTCTCTGAACAATTCACTAGACCTGGAGACAAAAATGCATAATCTTGAAAAAATGTTACTTCAGGAAATACGTGTATGGTGGGATCATACTACATTGACGAACT
This sequence comes from Bufotes viridis, assembly GCA_033119425.1. NCBI lineage: Eukaryota > Metazoa > Chordata > Amphibia > Anura > Bufonidae > Bufotes > Bufotes viridis. The sequence goes on from CM065592.1 coordinate 407,842,141, forward strand.
ATCTGGAGAAACAAATGATTCCCAGAGGATTACGCCTCAAAAAAATACCCACCACTGTCTTTTCCGAACCATTTATCCAGGGATGGAACGATATTCTAACTAATTGCTCCTTCAAACTGATGGCTCACATCATAGAATATGAACAAGCTAAATTAACTACCCTGCAAAAGGAAATAGAACTTTTCAAACTGGATCTTAAGCCTTACGAAACCATGGAGTCCTATTCAACTACTCATGCCAAAATGACAACAACTTTGGAACAAATTGAACAAGAAATTATGGACATTAAACACAAGAAATTTCAGCGGGACATCTTTGATTATAAAAATGATCAGGTTTATGAGTGGGGAAGACGTGATTCACAATATAATACCCCCAAATCCATCTTGAAAAAGTCTGATAGACACTATGCCAGGCCAATGCGAGTAAGCTTTAATTCTTCAGGCTCGGAGCTGTCACAAATATCAAGTGACCCAGAGGAATCTGAACAGGAATCAACAAGCCACAAATCGAAGGAAGAGGCAACTACTGAGAGACTATCTTATTACAAGAAACCAAAATTTATTAAAGGCAGCAAAAATCCAAAAAACGCCCAAGACGGCGAGGGGGGCGGAAACATCATAAAAAAACCGCATCATATGTCAACGCGGTACCGCAAGTAGATAATGCTGATAATAAGTGTCTTGATGTAGTGAATTTGTCTGGTTTCCCACTTACCATAGATCAAACAAGTGTTTTAGGTCTAGGGTTGAATTTTTCTCCTGTACAAGACTTTGACTTGTTCTCTACCCTATTAAATGTTAATAAATTTGTCAGAGACATTACTATAAAAAAACATTTTTTTGGGTCGGAGGACAAGTCAATGCCTTTAAAATCTGATTCATCTGGTTCCAATGAATTTTTGTTTAACATTCTGTGAACAAATGGCTATTTTACAAATGAATGAATTAATGGCTGAATCTATGGATACGGAGAGGGTTGTGGATAAAGGTTTGTTCTCTGTCCGCAACCCCCGCTTCTATCCAATCCAGTCTCGCACACCGGGTATGGATATGTTCATTAATCAAAAAACTACTTTAAAGACCAACAAAATTACTAAAAAACATAAAATAGCCCTGGAACAATTAGAACAGAATGACAACCTGGTCATCAAACTGGCAGACAAAGGGGGCGCAGTGGTGGTTATGGACAAAACTGTATATAAACACCAATTGGAGCTTATTTTGTCTGACACATCCACTTATCAAGTATTAAATAAAAATCCAATACATGATTATAAAGTGATACATAATGCTCTTGTAGATCAGGGGGAACACATGGGAATTTTTAATTCCTCCCAGGTTGCATATTTGAAAGTGGAGAACCCCATTATTCTCATTATACATGCATTGCCAAAAATCCATAAAGGCTTGGTCCCCCCACCACTGCGCCCCATTGTCTCAGGCATAGGTTCTCTTTGTGAAAGACTAGGGCAATGGCTTGACTCTGTGATACAACCTTTGGTAGTGAGAATCCCCGGATATCTCAGAGACACCAGTGAAGTTCTAAGAAATTTTTTCGATAATATTTGGAACAGTAATTATACGTGGATTACCTTGGATGTGGTGTCGCTGTATCCGTCGATTCCTCACCAAGTAGTGATCACTTCCCTTGAGTATCATCTTCATAGATACAGTAAGCATGGTGAGAGAGAGATTGATTATATTTTAAAGGTCACCAGATTTTTGCTTACACATAATTATTTTATGTTTGACGGAATATTTTATCTCCAGATTCAAGGAGTTTCAATGGGGGCTAAATTCTCCCCCTCCCTGGCCAATTTGACCATGGCATTCTGGGAGGAAAAATATATTTTTTCTACCAACAATCCATTTAAGCTGGGAATAGAGTGGTATGGCAGGTACATCGATGACCTGCTTGTTATTTGGTCAGGCGATGTGCCTGCCATACCCTCATTCCTCAGCTATGTTAATAATATCACTTAACTTAAAATTTTTCATGTTATACCAACGAGAGTACAGTAGATTTTTTGGATTTGACACTCAGGGGAATTCCAAATCAAGTTATACACACCAAAACATTCCGTAAACCTACATCAGGTAACACTATACTCAGAGCCAACAACCATCATCCGATCCATGTGATAAAATCAGTTCCTACAGGGGAGTTTATTAGAGCTAAAAGGAATTGTAGCATTGATACAGATTTTCAACATGAATGTAAGTTAATAACGCACCGTCTGCAAAATAGAGGTTATCCACTCTGGATGATCAACAGAGGTTATCATATAGCTATGAATAAAAATCGCAAAGACCTTCTGTTTGGCAGACGCTGCGTTAAAAATTCCTCTCAAGCCACCCTGGTTCTCACATATAGTAGACAGTTTTCATTGATTAAACAAATAATTCTTAACCATTTACCGATACTTCATGAAGATCAAATAGTTGACAACATTTTAAATAGTGGTTGCAGAATTGTCAGCAAACGTTCGCCAACTATTGCTAACAAAGTATCACCCTCTCTCTTTTCATGCACCCCCAAAAAAAGTACTAAAGGTTTTTACAAATGTGGCAGCCACCCATGCAAATGTTGCAAACATGTGCTACTTACAAAAACCTTTTGGGATTCTACACACAACACTGAATACAATATTAATTCCTACATAAATTGTAATAGTAGTGGTGTTGTGTATATTATCTCCTGTACAACATGTGACTTGCTATATGTAGGCAGCACCACACGCAAATTTACAGTCCGTCTTTTAGAACATTTGAATTATATAAAAAGCGAAACATATACTAACATTTCAGGTGCTGCAAAACACTTTATCAATTTTCATGGTAGAAGCACACAATCTCTCAAGGCTTTTGCCATAGAAAAGGTTTTTACACCAATAAGAGGGGGAGACATTAAACATAAGACTCTGCTAAAGGAAGCCTTTTGGCTTTTCAAATTGAACACTAGGTTACCTCTAGGCATGAATTATAAGAAAGAATTCTTCCATTTTTATTAACAAATCATTTCATGCAATAGAACAAAGAACTATGTATTATATTTTTACTGTGGTCCTATATGCTCTTTGCCCAGTAGTGGCCTTACTATGATGCACTACTTATCTTGAAAAATTGGACATTGTTCAGACTAGATTTTGATGCGGTTTTTTCTATGTCTACATATATTATGCAGCCACCTTTTCTTGTGTGCTAGTCAGACACTTGCCAGTTACACTTTTAGTGTAAATAGATCATTGTTTGTTTGTAATGTTGTTTTTAACTAAGAATTTGTTAAGTTGGTGATAAAACTTATCCAAGCAATGTTCACCAGTGTTTCTGCAATCAGGTGTAAATTGAAACACCTGACGTTTCCTTTACTTGGAGGAAGATTTCCTCCCTCACTACATAGTATTTATTTGCTATGATTGCAGACACACTGGAGGTCATGAGTAAGAGCGGTAACGCTTGAAACCCATAGACCGCTGCACGGGTGTATTTATGCTGGAAAAACTTATCCTTGTATGTTGATTACGTCCACCGAAAATAAAGGATGCCAAGGCTTTTTAACTGAATTTATTGGAGTGCTGGAACTTTTCTTTTTCTACACAACTGTCCAGCCAGAACACAGTTCTGGAGGATGAGGAGGAGGATGATTTTGAGGAGGAAGAGCAATGTTGACAGCAGGGTGGCACCCAAAGCAGCTCTTGGGCATCAATGGAGCATGGCTGGGGAGATACAGATGATACAGATGATACACCTCCCACAGAGGACAGCTTGTAGTTGCCTCTGTGCAGCCTGGCACACATGAACGACTACATGCTGCAGTGCCTGTGCAGTAACCGCCGAGTTGCCCATATTCTAACCAGTGCTGATTACTGTGTGGCCACCCTGCTGGATTTCCGCTACAAAGACAACGTGCCGTCCTTTATTATGTCACTGGAGCATGATCAGAAGATGCGCGAGTACTAGCGCACACTGGTAGACGCGCTGCTGATGGCATTCCCATCTGACAGCGGGGGGCTCAGTGGAAGCACAAAGCAAAGGCAGAGGAGGAGGAAGAAGTTGCCAACACCTCAGAAGGGAGGGTTAGCATGGCCGAAATGTGGAAAATCTTTGTCAGCACAACAACCAGCACCACCAGCTGATACGGAACCTCTTAGCAGGAGGCAGCATTTCAGCAACATGGTGGAACAGTACATGTGTGCACACCTACACATACTGACTAATGGTTCTGCCCCATTCAACTTCTGGGTCTCTAAATTGGGCACATGGCCTTAGCTTGCCTTTTACACCTTGGAGGTGCTGGCCTGCCCTCCTGCCAGTGTATTGTACGAACGTGTGTTTAGCAAGACAAGTACACACAGACAAGTACAGCCGCCTGTCCACAGCCAACGTGGACAAGCTCATGTTCATTAAAATGAACCAGGCATGGATCCAACAGACTTTGTGCTGAATAGACAAGTATACCTGCCACACCCAGTCATTGTTATACTCCAGCGCAATTTCTCTTTGCATTCTCTTTTCCATTTCCCAATCTTTTGGGCCTTTCCAAATTTATAAATAAATAAATAAAGGAAAAAAAACTACAACAAAAAAACAAAAACAGTCTTGGCTATCTCCTCCTCCTCCACTGCCACTTCCACCTACACCTCCATGTCTACCGCCTCTTCAACCTCCTACTCCACTTTGACCTCCGCCTCCTAGATTATTACTTTTTTAATTTTTTTTAATTTGTTTCATATCCTATGTTATTTTAAGTTATTTCCATATCCACATTTGTTTGCAGGGCAATTGTCCTGCTCGTACCCCAATTTTGCTTCCTTTTGCAGCCCTCTAGCCCTTACTATGACTATTTTAGAGCCATTTTAGTGACTTCAGTGGAGTTCGGGTTCGGGGTCAAATTTGGGTCAAGTTCGGGTCCCAAACTCGAACTTTGACCTGAAGTTCGGCCGAACCCGACAAACCCGAACATCCACAGGTCCGCTCATCCCTATTCATGATGAACTCCTTTAAGCCCTATGGTATTATTAGTATATTATTAGTGGTAGACCTAGTATCAGGTTATTACAAGTCCAGTACAGTCTATTACAAATGGCCAGTATAAAATATTATATCCACTCTTTCCAGTCATATTGACCCAAGTCATCGGAGTTTATTTTAGAAATAACAGATGAAGCACTGTGAGAATTGTACTGAACATGTGGTGTGGCGCATGAAAGTGCTGATGCGGCAGATTCCTGCATAAAACCTTTTATCTTTTAAAAACATTTTAATTAGTGAAGCAACATGTTTTATTTCAAAGCAGTGCTTTTAACTTCACGCCTCACAAAGTATATGTTAATCTTTGATTAGGATTGTTTTGTCACTAATCCCTCATCTTATTTTATGCAGTGCAGTATGCTCATGTGAAGCGACATAATGAGCAAACATTTAAAGAAAAATGAAGCACAATGGGGTATAAATAGAAAGGAAATATTGGATTTTCCTAGTATATTAACAGGTTTAATTGATATACTCTGTCACTAGCGTCCGATGAATTATAATAGGTATTTATCTATTTTCTATTATTTCTGAAATTGATTGGATGTTGTAGAAAAATGACATTCTGTAGGGTCATTTGTCAGTGTCGTTTATCAATGACATAGGTTTTTGAACCTATATGTTGAAATATTACTAGTGTCTTAGGTTATTAGTAGGTTGCCAGGCTTTATTTATTACCATTCTTGAAAATAATAAATGCAATAGGATATGCGGGGTCATTAGCCAGCCTTACACTTGAGTTGACTGTTTAGGCAAAAGGGATGCACTGCTGTAGAGAGGAGATTAGAAATTTTAGTGTAAGAAAATGCTATGTAAAGAGGTCTAATCATTTTATTGTTGGAAAATATATTGGGGTTCACCACTATCTAGAGCGTGTTGATACTTTTAGGGCAGGAACATGTAAAAGGGGTTAGTAATTTCAGTATTGGAACATATAGAAGAATTCACTAATATGCAGAGGGGGTAAGTAATTAGGTAATGTTAGTCTTCAAACGTAGCTCCGGTGGTTACTGTATCTCATGGAAGAGACATATGTGTAGAGGTGTGTAGGGACATATTTTTCAGGCAATGCTGACTGGGAAAAAAGTAAGCAAATTAGCTCATACCAGCTGAACCATGGACCCATCTGTAGACACCACTGTATTGGGGTTTTGTTCCTCATCAGTACTGAGCAGTACTGGATGGCTGCATTGCCTGAAAAATAAGTCTCCATGCACCACCACTGTGTCTCTTCAGTGAGAGCAGTACTCCCCTGAGCTGTGTCTAAGGCTTCTCGCTCAGCCTACCCTGCACTGTTCTGATGAGTGGCAAGAACCCTGTAACAGTGCTGCCTAAATATAAGTGTCTGTGGTTTGGTAAGAAAATAAAGAACATTCATTAATATGTTGAAGGGGCTAATAATCTTCTCATTGGAAATGGAATATATAGAAGGATTCATTAATATGTAGGGGAGGTTCATATTTTAGTATTGGAACATAGCTTGGGGGATAGTATTTTTTATTGAAGAAACATAGCGAAGTATGTACTGCATGTGAAAAAGTATGCAACTTACCAGCCAAAACGGAGATCCTCATCTATTCACAAAACTGTTTTGGAGTTTTTGCCTCTCATCAGCACAGAACAGGGCACTGGTTGGCTGCATCACTTTAAAAATAAGTCTCCATACACAGTGCCTCCCTTCAGTGACAAACAGTCCTCAGTTTGAGCTTTATTGAAAGCATCTTGCCGACCCAACATGTCTGTATTGATGAGTAAGAAGAACCCCAATCGAAAATCTGCCTCTATATATGGTGCTAAAAATGGTAATATTACAGGATATGGAGTAGCTTATTACTATGTAGAGAGGAGTGACAATTTTAGTATTGTAATATATAGAGCAATTCATTACTGTGCAGAAGGGGTTACTCATTTAAGCATAAGGATATTTTTGAATATACAGTACAATTTTCAGGTATGTTTTTCTTGTCATGGGCAATGTATGAGTTAAATTACTCTAGCTATTTGTCACACCTTAGTAAATAGGGGAAAGTTCGGTGTGATCGCATGCACTACTGAATAACCAACAACATTAATCTTCCAGCTAATTTAACTTTCTTATTTGTAGTGTATAAGGGTAGTTTAATTAAGAAAAATCAAGTCTTTGAGACATAATATATTACGGAGCTATGAGCCATTTTTAACCATAACATTTGCTTGTTTTCCTGAAATTTTCCTGAATGCAATGCAAAATACATAAATTATAAAATATTTTTTTTTTTATCATCCAGGATACTATAGAATGATGATGAAATGTTTAAACAAAGCATTATTCATGTGACAATATTCATGTGGCTGCAAATTTTGTTTATACAAAATTTTAAAGGGGTCTCTTATTTGCTGGTATTTTAGAGATCACGTTAAAGGGACTGTCTCATTCAAAACTTTGAGGCATCACCAGGACATGCCACCAATGTCTTATTGCAAGGGGCCTAAGTGCTGTAACCCCCACTAAATAATAAAGCCAAGTAGCAGCAATACTAGGAAAGCACCATGCCACTTTATCTATATTGTCTTTACTGGGGGACTATATGTTCGGTCATTATAGATAATGACTGACCATGCAGTGATTCAGTATAAGCCAAGCAAAGTGAACAAAGAATCAACAAAGTGACATGTTGATTTTGCCACTTAGTTTAGTGGTCATAATTAGGGATGAGCGAATTTCATCTTTTAAAGTTTGTGTGCGTGTTCGTGTTGTGGTATTTACTGAATTGCGTTATGGATTCTGTTACCACGGACCATAACACAATTTCATGATGGAATGCATAACCTTTAGAGGCATTACGTTATTCATTCCTTCATAACAGAAGTCCTCTCCTGCATAATGTAAACCGGACGGATCCGTTATGCAGCCTATAGACTTCTATTATGACGGAATGCCTCTAAAGGCATTCTGTTATGCATTCCATCATGGACTTGAATTATGGTCCATGTTAACGGAATCCACAACACAATTCAGTAAATACCACAACACGGACCTGCACATGAACTTCAAAGTATGAAATTTGCTCATCCCTAGTCATAATGGTCAAATCCTGCCAGTATGACATATCCTAGTGATACCAACTATGTCTATGATGGACCCTTTATACACCCCTCATGCACAGATAAAATTAACCTCCTCTCTGTAAATTTAGCTATTAGTATAAAATCTTAGTCTGAGGTGCTTTTCAACTGGCACTACAGTTGAACTGTCATCATTCATATAGGGGAATAGAAGTGCCTTTTTTTTGGTACCATGGTCAGCTCTAAGCTGCCACTTCCACTCTATTAACACACCTCTACCATGTCCCTTCCTTGATCTGTTCCCAAAATGGGGAACAGTCCTATTGTATAATCTGAAGAACACGGAAGTATAAAGTATGCATGGAAAGGTCCTTTATTGTTCATTCTCATATATTTCAAATATGACATTGTCTGTGTCCTCTACCTCCTCCCCATGTATAACATGCATCAACCACTCTGCTTCTCCCAGAGTCTCACCACTTTGTTTCTGACATTTACTGTAAGTCTTTGGATTTCCAAGTCTGTTTTCAGAATCTCCCATTGACTTCAATAAGATGGGATGTCTATGCACATTGGAGCCCCATACAGTAAATAGGACATTCTGGAGATACTGTAAACAGCACAGCTGTTTCATTCAAAAAAATTGGAGATATGCACCGGGTACAAAATCCCACTTTCATAAAATCATTAACCCTTGCTGCCAGTGCCTGCAATTTCCCACATATACCTAGCATTCAGTGAACATATACTATTGATATGGGTCGAGCATGTTTAGAAAACCATGGTTCTTTTTTCCTAAAACAGTGGCACACCCATACATGGGTTGTGTCTGATATTTAAGCTGTAATGCCATTTACAAACTGTTCTATAACACTGGACAACCCCTCTAATGCACAGTGTCAACATTAAAATGGGTATTCCCATCTCAACCATTGAGAATACCCATTGTATGCGACTGCTATAGGTGGACAGGGTTATGGAAAGAGCTGACCAGGCTGTGCCACGTTTTGTAATTACTATAGAGGTGAATGGGAATTAGAGAAATGTCATAGCCCAATGAGCTGCTCTGTATCTACAACTCAGGAGCTATAGAAAAATCATCATGCTGCACTGTTTACCTTAATTTCTTCTATAGGAATTATGTAATCAGCATAATGCATCCCATTGGTTGTCTCAATAACCCTGGCCACTGCTGAATGACTGAGATGGGGATACCATCTTTAAGATCATTTTTTCCTTATACATACAGCTTAAAAGGCCATCACAATGAATTAAAAGGTCAGCTTGAAAGTCTTCAGTAGCAATCTCAGCTCTTCTACACCTATAGATCTTAATTTTCACTTATATAGTTTCTGCAGCCAACACATTTATTTCATTTGATTCCCAAATGATGATCTATGAACTTATTGTTTTTCTAAATGTACTCTCTATAATGACTTGTAAACCTCCCAAAAACAAAGGTCGAGTGAACAAGTCTTTCTGTCTGTAGGTTGAAGATGTGCTCCATGACAGTATGTACAATGCCTAAAATTGTTCTACAGTACATGTGGAATCACTAAGCAATTTAGATAAAAGATGCTGAGCTTTTGATCTATAACTGTGAAGTTAAGAATCATGAGTAATGTCACCACGGTACTACTCATCAACTATGCTCCTGACTGATGAGTTGCCATAAGCAGTAGAATTTATCATCATTTTGGGACAGAAAATACGTTTTCATCACCCATGGCTGCAATGTTTTGTTTTATTGAAAATAGAGATTACATTCCTTAAATTTTGAATTGCCTTAGATTGAAATAAGTCATTACAACTCCAGGGCATGACAGACAACAAATCTAGACACCTTTGTAGACACCTCTACAAAGGCAACATTGCTATATCGCTACTTGTTCTAATGTATCACCCACACAGAAATACTGCTGCTGCCACCCATGTGCAAGTACAAGTCAGCCATATTATCCTATAATTGTAAAAAGGAAATTAGCAAGGTTTTGAGAGATGAAGATGGAAGAAAAGACACTTGCAGATTTTTTGTCCCCCAACTGTCTGAGAGCCTCTCTTAGGATCACTATTGGGAATTTGAAGACACTTCATTTCAAACTACTGTTAAAAACGTGTTTGTCACTGCTAGCAATAATTAGACAGAGTGGAACACAGCCTTTCCATTTTCATTATGGTAGAATAACTTAGCTTATTAGTATTCAGCTGGCAAAGCCCAGTGGTTTTCAGAGGATGAAAATGTTCTGTATTGCATAAATTCGCAACGGGAAGGGCCATGTCGTAGAAGAAAAAATATTCAGATGCATATTTTCCCATCACATTTGCCACTCTGTACAAAGTGGTTATGTGGCTAAAAAAACTAATGGATGATCACTCATGCAAATAAGTATAAAAAAAAGTATAAAAGTGTAAAAGTATAAAAGTGCATTCATTTGTGAATATTAAGTGATCTGTGTCAAAATCAGAAGTATGTATATATATATATATATATATATATCAGAGTTGAATTTGTCAGGCTTGATAAAAAGAATTCAATGGGGCACATTTATTAAGACCTTGTTTTAGACACCGGTCTTAATAAAGGCCCTGTGCTAGCGGTGGATCTGCCTTTCCATAACTTTGGCGCATCCAGCGTCAGCTGTAAATGTATGACAGCTTCTGTCAAACAGGCATAGGCCCCTATCCATGCCCACACCATGCCCAACAGTTAGTTGGTAGTAATTTAGGTGTTTTTCAGTATAGTAAATGACACCCCCCCCAATATCTTTAATTTAATGTCCTTTTACATCATGATATCACTAATGCCTAAAATTTATGAAGCCAAATCTCTGCTACATTCATGGTATTTATAGAAAGAGACGCTGTTCATTCAATGCATTTGATGTTTCATATCCCGCAGATCTGCATGTAGCTTTAGCCCCATTCCACACACAAAATTTATGGCGTGCATTGAAAAGTCAATTTTTTTGTGATGGAAAAACTACTACTGTGCAGATTTCCTACAGAAATCTCCTGGTCACATTTTGTGGGCAGATTTCATCTGCACATTAAATTGACATTAGATAGGTCCAACAGTATTATTTTCATCTGTATTGTTTAATTTTCTGAATTTTTGCAAGAGTTAAGACTTATAGTGTCTGATCTGCCTGCAGCATTTTACACAGCAAAAGGAGCTAAGCAGATTGATAAATCATTTAATAGTAAAAGATCCAGTATTACTGGACTTTCACACTAGCGGTAAGAAAATACGGCAGGCATGTTTGCCATTATAGTCAATGGGGCCGGAGCCGTGGTCTGGAGGCACACGTGCACTAGCGGCAGCAGGGATCCGACAGGCTGTTCACCCGCATGAACAGCCTGCCGGAGTTTCTTGCCTCTAGTGTGAAACTAGCCTAACCTATAAATTATTCATTGAAATCTTTACTCCTTCTATGTTTAGGAGTCATGTGGTTGGTCCTATTCAGTAGGCAGTAAACCCATAAGTTCCTTCTAGTAGTTAGTACAGGCAGCTAAGATTTTTATATCTAAGCATCTTAGATTTCACTTTTTCTACTAGACAAATAGAGCTTTGACCAGAAATATACCAAGACATTAATTAGCATAGACCTAATATCAACATAGTCTTAAATTGCGGACAGTCAGTTTAAACTTAGAAAATGGTGATTACCACTCTCTCAATAGGACAGAAATGTACAGATTTTCGGAAAATGAATAAATTTGATTAATGTCATTGAGCAGAAAGCTCGAGTTTTAATGACTTTTTCATACCCTAAATTTGTCTACCAATATGATTTTGCTATCGGAGCATGTAGAAATTTAAGGAAGTGGCAAGATTTGGTAATTTTCTAAAGCTGAAGGTATTTAATGAAGATACAATGATATATTAAAGGTAGCATTGGGTAAAGAATAAAATATTTTTTGTGCCTACCAGAAATGAGTCTAAAACGATTCTACCTGAATCAAAAATGCTCCAATTGGCCTAAGTGCAGGACACTCTGAAGTCTTTATCTCTCATATCTCATTTTTTCTTTCTTTTTCCGTTGATATTTTTTTTTCTCTCTCTCTCTTTGTCTCTCACCAAAATTTGCCTAAATTAAATCACTAGAAATTCGGTCTCACATGTTGTTAAAATATTTACAAGAATCCAATATGATTCACTGTGAATTTATTCACTCTTCTCTAATGCCTACTCATATGAGATTCACCTATGACATCACACATGTCATCATGATTAGCTGTGATCAGTTGCACTCAACTGCACTTAAGAAATTGAACTGCACTTTACTACTAAAGATTGTAGAATATTACTGCATAGCTAAAATCCTTTGAATTCCAATAATCTGAACATTTTTTGACAGGATGAAGCATTTTCTTTTTAACTTTTGTCCTTTGTATAAGAACGTCTTTTTACATTAGTATTCCTTACATGTTTAAGAGCATAGCTAAATCTCTTAAAATGTCTTCCATTATAAAGTACAAAGTGCCTGCATGAAACTATTCATATCATGTTAAATATGCCTATAAGGAGGAAAACTATAGAAAAGAGAGAATATATAATTTTGGCAATAGTACTCACCTGCCCTTCAAATCCATACTAATGGATTGCATTGATTTTGTTGGCTGTATGAAAGCTAGAAAGTGTGCAAACATTTGCTGAGAGATGTAGTTAATGTCAATGGAATTACGAAACTGTGTTGGTTTGATATGTAGTATTATAACCACTTTACCCTACCCTAGTTGTTATAAATGGGAGAAATTATATGCCTAGTGATAAAGGCATGCTATGTCAAATTATTATAGATTACGGTCAACAAGGTCTAACATGCACAGCCTTGGAACAGGGACAAGTGGAATGCAGACTAGGCAGCTGCCTAGGGCTCCATTGAGGGGGGCCTTCATTATTAATATTGGGATAAAGCAATAGTTTTTGCAAAAAAATAAATTATTTGGCAAGGAGTTGGGTGCTAGGAATGGAATGTGCCTTTGTGTTTCCTCAAACAAGACATCATTTGGGCCAGTGTAGACTTATGCAGTTCAAAGGCCTCCACAAGAGATGAGCTAAGTTCTCAGAATTTAACTTTGGTCCGATTTGGCCAATCAAATCACACAAAATTCTAATTTGGTAGAATCAGAATTTTTTTTAATGTAAAATGTGGGTCAAATTTCTGAATTTTAAAGTTCAATTTTCTGAATTTTAGAATCAATTCACTCCTCCCTAGTTGCTAAATATTCTCAGTAAGGCATGTAGGGCTTATCTCTGAGTAATATTTTTCAGTTAAGTGCAGAACTAGTTTCTAAAAGGGGCAGTTCAGCTTTTGGCTCTTCCACTTCTACCCCATGACTGAAATCTATAGCAAATTTCCCACTTCTTAAAGGATAGTCTATTCCAAACCTATCCCTCAGGCGTATGCAGTATAACTATCTTCAAGGCTATTTGCTAAACTATACGATTATTATTTAAAAAAAAATCATAGTGGAAATTATATTACAATGATTTAGCATCAACCAAAAATACTTGTGACATTTCAAGATGCCTAATTTTCTATCTTTATTGCAGGTTGTAAAGACCAGTCTATGTGCACACATACACTTCTCGTAAAACTACACTTGAAAAAGCACATAGATATTTATCAAGGTGACGGTTAAAAAAAAACGAGAGGAACTTTTGTAATTACACTTTCTGTACATCTGGCAAGGGCTATCATTCTTTTTAATCAGATAGAAAGTTCTTTAATTTGTCTTTAGCCTCCGATGTCATGGCACTGATATTTGCAGGAAAAAGAGGTATAAAAAGTAAAAAGTAAACGGATAAAGAAAATAAACATTTCTAGACAATCTATAATCCAAAGATAAATTCATCTTAAGTTAGTCTTGGCTATGCATGATTTGGAAATAAAATGCTTCTTAACCCCTTACCGACATGTGACGTACTATTGTGTCATGGAAGATTAGTTACTTCCCGCATTTTGAAGTAGTAGTGCATCATGGTGATTGGGCGGGCACTGGAGCGGTGCGTGCCCGATCACTGCAGGGGTATAGCAGTCCCTGATAGCCGGGCCCCTGCTGTATCCACCAGCATCGCTGGTTACAGTGATGCTGGTGGATTAACCCCTTCTATGCCGCGGTCAGCACTGACCACGACATAGAAGGGGTTTGCTGCAGGTGAGGGAGCCTATCGAGTCACCGCACTAATGTGGCAGGGACCCGATGGGTGACAAGGCAGCCCGATGCCGTGCAGAGGCTGCTTAATGCCTTGCACAGCATCGGGACCAGCCTTCTAAGGGTGTCGAGGAGATCAACCTCAGGCTACGTCTCCTAAGCAACCTGTTAGAATATTACCCTGTGTAATATGCTAACAGGCAATGCATTACAGTACAGATATATTGCAATGCATTGCAGAGGGGATCACACCCCCAAAAGTTGAAGTCCCAGAGTGGAACAGAAATTTTTTTTAAGTGTTTTTAATTTAAAAAAATAAAGTAAAGTAAAAAAATAAAAAACGCCCCTTTCGCCAGATTTTATGTAAAAAAATTGGAAAATAAAAGGAAAAATGCACATATTATGTATCTCCGCATCCGTAATGACCGGTGCTCTAAAAATATCATATGATCCACCCTGTCCGATAAACACCATAAAAATAAATAAAAACGGTGTAAAAAAAAGCCATTTTTGTCACCTTACATCACAAAAAGTGCAACACCAAGTGATCAAAAATGTGTATGCCCCCAAAATAGTACAAATCAAACCATCACCTCATCCCGCAAATAATGAGACCCTATCTAAGACCATTGGTCAAAAATAAAAATCTATGGCTCTCAGACTATGGAGACACTAAAACATATTTTTTTGGTTTCAAAAATGCTGTTATTGTGTAAAACTTAAATAAATAAGAAAACGTATACATATTAGATATTGCCACATCTGTTATGATCTGCTCTATAAAAATATCATATGACCTAACCCCTCAGGTGAACGCTGTAAAGATAA
This sequence comes from Bufotes viridis, assembly GCA_033119425.1. Classification (NCBI taxonomy): domain Eukaryota; kingdom Metazoa; phylum Chordata; class Amphibia; order Anura; family Bufonidae; genus Bufotes; species Bufotes viridis. Next base: position 407,857,206 of record CM065592.1, read on the forward strand.
ATAAATAAAAACTGTTCCAAAACAACCAATGTTTTGGTCACCTTGCCCCATAAAGTGTAATAATGAATGATTAAAAAATCATATGTACTCAAAAATGTTACCAATAAAAATGTCAACCCTTTCTGCAAAAAACGAGCCCCTGCACAAGACGATCTGCAGAAAAATAAAATAATATGGCATTCAGAAAATGGAGACACTAAAAACATATTTTTTTTCAAAAATGCTTTATGTAAAACTGAAACAAACAAACAAACAAAGAAAGTAAACATATTTGATATCATTGCATCCAGAACAACCTGCTTTATAAAAATAGCACATAATCTTCCCTGTCAGATGAAAATAAAAATAAAAACAGTGCCAAAACAGCCATTTTTTGTTACCTTGCCTCACAAAAAATGTAATATAGAGAAATTAAAAATCATATGTACCCCAAAATAGTATCAATAAAACTTTCACCTTATCTCCTAGTTTCTAAAATGGTGTCACTTTTTGGGAGTTTCTCCTGTAAGGGTGCATTAGGGGGGCTTCAAATGGGACATGGCATCTAAAAACCAGTCCAGCAAAATCTGCCTTTCAAAAACCATATGACGTCCCTTTCCTTCTGCGCCCTGCCGTGTGCCCTTACATCAATTTACAACCATATGTGGGGAGTTTCTGTAAACCGCAGAATCAGGATAATAAATATTGAGTTTTGTTTGGCTGTTTGGCTTGATGTGTTAAAGAAAGAAATGGATTAAAATGGAAAATCTGTTAAAAAAGTAAAATTTAGAAATTTAATCTCCATTTTCTTTAATTCTTGTGGAACACTTAAAAGGTTAACAAAGTTTGTAAAATCAGTTTTGAGTAACTTGAGGGGTTTAGTTTCTGCAATGGGGTAATTTATGGGGGGTTTATACTATGTATGCCTCACAAAGTGACTTCAGACCTGAACTGGTCCTTAAAAAGTGGGTTTTGGAAATTTTCTTAAAAAATTTAAGAATTGCTTCTAAACTTCTAAGCCTTCTAACGTCTTAAAAAAATAAAATTAGATTTACAAAATGATGCCAACATAAAGTAAACATATGAGGAATCTTAAGTAATAAATATTTTATGAGGTATCACTTTCTGTTTTAAAAGCAGAGAAATTGAAATTTTGAAAATTGAGAATTTTTCAAAACTTTTGGTAAATTTGGGATTTTTTCATAAATTAAGGTGAAATATATTGACTCAATTTTATGACTATAGTGAAGTACAATGTGTCATGAGAAAACAATCTCAGAATGGCTTGAATGAATAAAAGTGTTCCAAAGCTATTACCACATAAAGTAACACATATCAGATTTGCAAAAAATGACCAGGGCAAAATGGCGAAAACTGGCCCGGGGTAAAAGGGGTTAAAATAAATAAATAAATAATTATATATATATATATATATATATATATATATATATATATATATATTATTTTTTGTCATTTTTATCATTTTTTTACCATTTGTATTAACATGAATATTCTTGCTTTTAATATCATTCATCTCTCATCCGGCTCCATTCTGATGGCATAATATACAGTACACTATATAACACAACCATGTCTTGAAATTTAGCTTGGCATTTCGTACATACATGGCTGGCAAGGCAGATGTCACTTGTAATATAGTTGCTTGTGAACAGAAATAGAGCATTGGCCGCTGGCATAATTAGCTTTCCAAATACCAAGACAGCGTTGAACTTTGACTATAGGTTATTTTGTTATTCTGGACCATTTTGAAAAATGGTATAATGTACTAATGTGCAAAGAAAATCTCATTGACTTTATCTGCATAGAGATTGTCATTGGCATTGTTTTCTGATGGTTGGTGAAAGTATTGTTTGTGTGACTTATGGAAGGCATTAAGAAAAATAATTATTCGGCAAGCCCAGATATCAAGTATGTTACTTGGGCTTAAAGCAGAATAATAGAACATTCAAGAAGTTTAATAGATTATTTTGTGCCTTTCTCGCATGGTGTCCATTTTAGAGATAATGAAAAAGTGCCTTATTGAGTTACATAAATCCCCTGGTGTTTATAAAGCACCAACATATTCTGCAGTACTGAGCTGAACTTCTATTACTATCAGTACCTGACCCCAATAGAGCAAGGGTCAATTTCATCTGAAGTGATTTATCCTATATATATGCTTTTGGAATGGCAGAAAAAGAAGAGAATGTGGATGAAGCCACATGGACATATGGAGAACATATAAACTTCATGTAGATCTTTTCTGCGGTTTGGACCATATTGCTGAAAGTCAACAGTGCTTACCACTGAGCTCTGATGCTGCACATTTAAGGGGTTTCCCATTAATACCATTTATCAGCTGTCCATAGGTTAGGTGAAAAAAGTTGGATCACTGAGGAACTAATGGCTGGGACTGACACCAGTCATGAGAACAGGGGTCCCTGAGCCCCCTGTATGAATAAAGTGATGGTGCGCTTTCCTGACCACCACTCAATTAACTTCTATGGGACTGCCACATGAATTAAGCAGTGATCATAGATACACCCTACTGCTCCATTAACACAGATGAATCAGTGACCCTCTAATCAGTGGTGTGACCCTCAACTATCATATATTTATCACCTATCCTGTGGATAGCTGATAAATGTTCTTAATCGGAAAGCCCCTTATATGATTGTCTCAAGAGTAAGGGTACAAGCATATGGCTAAGCTAAGTATGGACCCTATACAGTACCCACAGTCTTCATGTTTCCACATCACTGACCTATAGGTGCCACCATATGATATTTTTAAAATGCAACATTTTATCCCCAAGAATTAAAATACATAGGTAGTGATGAGCGGCAGGTGCCATATTCGAGTTCGACGAAATTCGCAAATATACGATAGAATATTTGTTTCATATTCGTCGAAATCGAAAATTCATCATTATTCTAGTTATCGCGATTAAGATGCGATTTAAAAAATTGCGTATTGCGATTGTAACTTAAGGCTACTTTTCTATTGGTTTCATATCTAGAATTATAGCGAAGATGACGAATATGACGAATGTATTCGTCATATTCCTCAAAACGAAGATAACGAAGTATTCTCCATCTTCGTTTTAGCTACCTATTCGTCAACTTCGCTAATTCTAGCAATCAAATCGGAGGATTAAATATAAAGACAGCTGTGTCAAATTGGCTATGCGATTATATTACTTTGCTTTTTTAAATAAATAGAATAATTATATTACTTGATAATTATTATAATTATTCTATTTATTAAAAAAAAATATATATATATATATATATATATATATATATATATATAATCGCATAGCGAATTAAACACAGCTGTCTCTATAGTCAACCTTCCTATTTGATTGCTAGAATTAGCGAAGTTGACGAATAGGTAGCTAAAACTAAGATGGAGAATACTTCGTTATTTTCATTTTGAGGAATATGACGAATACATTTGTCATATTCGCTAATTATACCAAGCCAACCATACATGGGAACGTCTCCATACTAAAATGTACTATCGGATTTGAGAATTACGTTGAAATCGCAATGCGATTAATATAACTTGAATTAATTGCATTGCGATTTCTACTTAGACCTGGTTTACTATGGTTGGCTTGGTAGAATTAGCGAATATGACGAATGTATTTGTCATATTCCTCAAAACGAAGATAACGAAGTATTCTCCATCTTCGTTTTAGCAACCATAGAAAACCATGTCTGTTGAAATCGCAATGCGATTAATTCAAGTTATATTAATCGCATTGCTATTTCAACTTAGAGCTGGGTTTATAATGGGTCAGCTTGCTAGAATTAACGAAGTTAACGAATATGGAACATAGCAGTGCTAATTGAAATCGCAATGCGATTAATATAACTTGGAGTAATCGCATTGCGATTGCTACTTAGCAATGCTGCTATATTCCATATTCGTTAATTCTAGCCTAATATGTAAGATAGCAGTGCACTGCTAAGTTGTAATCGCAATGCGATTAATATAACTTGAATTAATCGCATTGCGATTTCAACGTAATTCTCAAATCCGACAGTACATTTTAGTATATGGAGACGTTCCCATGGTGATGGTGACGCTCCATGAGCACAGAAGTCAGCAAAAGCGGCAACGGGGACTGACTGGAGCAGCCAGGAAGCCAGGAATCCTCAGGACAGGTAAGAACTATTTTTGGAAAAAAAAAACTTAAAAAAAAAACAAAAAAACGTATATTCGAAATAGCGAATTTATAGCGCTATATTCGAATTATTCGCAAATTTGCGCTCAACACTATACATAGGCAAAACGTTTCTCCTGTTTCATTAGCCATCATTTGCACTGATCAAATTTTAACATTTTATCTATTGATTTTTATTGCTTCCACAGGAGTGCACACATTATCAAAAGCAGCTTGTATTTTTAACATTTGTGTACAGTGTGAACTATAGCTGAGGCATTTCAAGACTTTAGCCTGTTCATTCTTCATGTCTCTAAAGAAGCCACTTGCCATTGTTGAATTCTGCTTGTTTGGCTCTTGACTCCTGTATCAGTGCTTGGTACATAATAGCATTGTGTAAAAGGAAGCATATATTTATAATTCTGTGTACCAAGAATAAAAAAAAAGCCATGAATATTCCAAAAACAGGGCTCAAGAGATTTGAAGCTACAGTTTCAAAGAAATGAAAAATATGTGAGTCAGGGTGCAAAGATTGCAGCTTTGACGTCTTTGAACTTCAAACTTAATGAAGATACTTTTTAGTAAGTATGAAATTGAAAAGCTTTGCAGTGCACAGCACAAATATCTTCAGCGGTGGAGTACCCATTTATCAAGTGCTAGCTTTTACTTCCAAAGATTAAAGACGAAGAATAACAAGGGCAAACAAAAACTAATGGTCCATTTACTGTCAAATTAATTTTAACCCAAATCAAATCACCCGGTTGATTCAGATTGAAATCAACAGATCATGATCACTGTACTCGGCTATCTCCGTCACTCCCATAGAAATAAATGGAGTAGCAGCATATTTTTCCGACCAGCCATTTCATCCATTTCAGGTGGGCTCCACAGAATATGAGGCCCCCATTCTCATGATCAGTGGAGGTCCCAGTAGTAGAACCCCCACCAATCAAATAGTTGTCCCCTATTCTGTGGATGGGGATAACTTGTAACTGGAATACCCTTTCAATGAAACCATACATATTAGATTAATGTCAGCGAAACCCGCTGATTTACTCAAACTGTCCAACCACCTAATGTGATTTTGGATGCCCGAACTTTCCCCTGATGGCAAAGGCTGGTGTCTCTGGAAAGAAAGATCGGGCAGCTGGATTTGGACATGACCAATTCTTTTGTTTTTAGGAAAGATAAGCAGCCACCAGTGTCTGACAGTGGTTTATTTCCCACTCTATATTCAGAATACATGAACACTCTGCTTAGCGACATGTTTGGCTGACAGCTATATAAAGTTTATGGGCAACTTTAAGCTGGTTATACTGTAAGTGGGATATGGTCTATTCACAATATTGCAGAATGCATCATCCACTATATGTCTACATATACTAAATGCTAAATCAACAAATGCAATAATTGTGAAAATGAATACTCAAGGAACGTAACTCATCTGGGTGATCACATTCCATTACATTGATGGGGCCATATTTACTTGAGTAATAAAGTATTTCTCTTAATTTTTGTTGACAGGGCAGGATTTTAATTTCGCTCCTTCCTATTTTTCTATATTTTTTAATGATGATAATGTAACACTTGAATGAAAATTGATGGGTACATTAATTATACTTTCTGCCAGTTCATCACTGTGTCATGGAGAAAGTGTATGGTAGCCTGGGCAGCATAAGTAAATATAGTAGTCTGTGTATGGTGTGTCAACAGAACTGATCCTTGTATCAAAATGGTCTAAGGTTTTGCGCGATATTGTGCAGTGATTATTGAACTTGTATTACCGTTTAAGATAGACTCATTGAACTTGAGTGATCTGGAATAAGAAGGATATCTACTGTAGTTAAATCTTCTAATCTGTGCTGTGAGTTTATCAGCATTAAAAAAAAAGTGATCTGCATTGAATTTAGGCATCCCTGGTTCAGGTCCCAGGAGAAGTATATGTTTTTTTTTTTTTTTTATTATTATTATTTAAAACCATATTAAAAGAATTATACTATAATAAATAATATGGAATCTAATAATAATAATAATAAGGCCTTACTACATTGATAATAGTTTTTTTTTCTAAAACCTGTTACTACTTTATTCATAGATACAATAGATGATTATGAAGAAACCAGTAATATTTATTAGCTTTCTTAAAAAAAACCATTATTCTCAATATAATAAGGATATAGACTTTTCTTATGTGATAAATGTGGAAGAAAAAAAATGTTAAAAGTCTCTGCTAAGATTCTGCTATAGCATTACTATATAAGAATGCCTGTTTTTTCTAAACTTAGAAGTTAACACATATTATCAGTGTCTTTATAATCATAAATTCTGCTTGTAAATAAAGCAATATGTATATCTGCTTTCTGAACAGATCTCAGTGTGATGAAGCTATAGTACAGAGTGTGCATAACACACATATATACAGTAGATATGTATAAGCCAGGACAGAGCTCTTCCCTTAGCCTGATGTCTAGTCCTGTATGTCAAGGGGAGGGGAGCATGTGCAGAGCACAGGGGATGTTACATAGCAGTTCTCAGACCATTCAGTCCAGCCTGTGAGTGCTCGAATTGCTCACTTGCATATGAATAAAAACGCAGATTTCTCTGCAGCCGTTTAACATACAGACAAAAGAAAGGTTTAGTTTTAATCATCAGCATGATGAGCCCTACCAGGCAGTATGTATGGTTTAATAGGGTTGATCCTGGTGACAGAGCCTCTTTATGAAATTCAATTCAGGTACAAATAAAGTTTACCCGAATTGAAAATGTTTTAAATGCCTGAAAAATCTCTCATCTTCTCTTTTGATCTTGAGCTGGAAAATATTTACTTAAAGGAAGCAGAAGAAATTATGATTCTATTAAATAGATTTTTTTGAAAACACATTTTAACACATCGATGTGCTCATCTCTGATATACAGTAAGCATAGTGCTATGCAACATCCTGTATTCCATGGCAGATAATTTGACCGCACCCTTACCTTACCTTGCATTGGTGACAAAGTCTGCCTTAAAACAGAATTGTAATATCAGTAACCTGTTTTGTATCCCGTGTTATTCACGTGTGTTTGAAATGCAGAAAATATAGAAATCATTGTTATATTACCTCTGCTATTTGAATCACACTTAAATTAGATGTTGATGGCCCATTTTATGACTTTAAAACTAGGTCATATTAAATTCATTGCCTGAGATGTAACATACATGAAATGCAAATGGTAGATACATTTAAGGATAGTTTTCTGGAAAAAAAAAAACAACTTCCTTTAAAAGATATTAAATAAAATAAAAAAATGTTCATCCAAGCGCTCATTCACGCTGCCGTATTGCAATGAATTATAATGGGAATGTACGGTACCTTTGAAATAAAAAGGTTATCCCATGATTAATCTAAAAAATAAGATATCATATAATGTACAACAATTCTTTGTAACAAAGCTACAACCAGCCTTGAACCTCATATGGATCCAGAAATCTCCCCATTCATTGCTCTGCTAGATTTATTTCAAAATAGCACCACAGGGTGTGTGTCCTTTCTCAGGGGCGTATCCTATCTGCTGCAGGTGGCTGTAGCTGAAGAGTGGCGTTAAACATGTGTGTTCACCTTAATGAGATGGACATAGAAATTAGAAAAAGAACAAGCAGCAGATGGAGCTATAAGGATACATTTTATTGAAAAACTCATCGGCTGTGTTAAATTTTTTATTGCATACAGTTATAAAAGTATTCAGATCCAGGTACTGGTTTTAAAACTATAGAATATTTTTTCATGGTACTACCCCTTTAATTTTATTTAGAGGCACACAGAGGTTTCTTTCTCACGGATTCAAACTGACTCCATGAGAATAAATTGTGGCATCTTCCAACAGTGTTCTTACATAGACGTGTTGTATGTCTTGTCATATACTGTGACTCATGGAGACAAAATAAAGTGGAATGTCTATGGCTTCATAATACTGAGCCAAAAGGACTCCTTTTTCCAACATATGTGCATTAATGATTGAGGCATTAAAGACCAAATATACACTTGAATTACATTTTTTTATTTAATGGGTAAATTAAAAAATAAAGAATTTTATTTTCAGTATCACTTTAATCTTTCATGTTAGCACTAAGTACATAATAGAGGCACTCATACCTGATTGTGCCGAGTCTGATGAAGCTGAGAGTGTGAATTTGGCAGCTGATCTACATGAGCGGATTTGCTCACACTATTATTGTCTATTATCATAGGGAATTGTGCTTGTTGTGTCATACAGTACCTGTAGTATCAATAGGCACGTAGGTGTAATGGCAAATTTAACACATGCAATACGTACTGATATATTTTTTATATTTCTCTCTTAAAGAGTCTTAAAGAGTCCATATTTATATCTTCATCAATAAATCAAATGTATTGTATATGTGTGATCAATATTCCGGATAACAGCACTTGAGTGAGTTTTTAAAATAGAGTAAAAATTTGTAAAACAATATACACTTAGAGTTAGATTTGCTTGGGGTCCAAAACTGGCCAAGAATTTCTATTTGGGTATCAATTGATTGTACCTGAATATAAAGTATTTTAAATGTGAAAAATTCTCCTGAATAGACTTTTCTTCTGTTGATCTCCAAAATATTGATTGACATTTTATTGCATTCATTCTATATGGCAATGTTGTCATCCTACTCGTTGTTATACTATAAAATGACCCTTCATTTTAGTGGTATTGCACTCATTACATTACTTTCTTTTTCAAAGTATCAACATCTTTTAACTGTCTGATACTGTTGTTATTGTTGTTATTGCCTATGACTTACTATTCTTGAGTTACTCCCTTAATAAGGTACCTTAAAGACAACGTAGTAACGGTGTGTCATTAAATAAAATAAGCTTCTAAGTAGCAACAAACACCAAATGTATTCCTCAATGATGAAGGCCATGAAAAACCTCATAAAATGCTGAATATTGATAACAGAACTTTGCATGTGCAGATTTCAAGAGGATACTGTATATTTAATTGAGACAGTATTGAGGAGATAAAAAAGAGATAAGAAATTGCCTTTGTAATATAAAGGCGCTGGCTGTATTATCATCGGAATGATGACTTGTTTTCAAAAGTGAGGTCTATTTGTAATTCTTCCAAGCCTCGCTGTAACAGAAAATAGGAAATTATTTTACCTGTTAAGAAAAATTGACAAAAAAATGATTTGCCCTATTCAAAATGATGTCAGCCAAGAATTGTCAATCATCAGACTGAGGTAAACGACATGATACAATGTTACCATGGTATATTAAATCTAGCATGTATAACTAGCAAATTATTCCCTTTTTCTTTGCGCTAATTAAATTGGATGTGACATTAGCCTGAAGAGACCAGAACCAGGTTTGAGGAACTTGGATTTCACGCATTTCATGCCAGTGCAAATCTGCATAAAAATATTTGAACTGTGTGAGGAAGTTGATACTGACATGTTGATGTAAACCCTGTTGATTGATATAAAGGGCTTCCTTCTCTAGCATATGTATTATTACAGTAATGAATAAGTAACCTGTGGACTCATTTACCTCCATTATTGTCATTCTCAAATTCTAATTGCAAGTCTAATTAGTGTTTCTTGCCTGACCCTAAGAGACAATAGGAGGTATTAATGTATTTTTTTTATGTTTCTCTTTAATACTTTTCTTGCAATGTATTTAGTCATGTATCAGGTATGTTATAGGTTTATCTCAGCACTCATTTATTTTGATAATCTTTCCAATTTGAACTGGTACAATTGGTCTATGTGATACATGTATAAAACTAGATACATGGAGATGAGTAAACATAAGCAAATCTACTGAAGCATCTCTTTAAAGGGTTTTTAGAGATTTTTTTAAACTGATGACCTATCCTCTGGATAGGTCATCAAAATATACTTGGTGATGGTCTGACACCCAGGACCCCCATTTATCAGCTCTTTGAGAAGCACTGGCACATTCCATATCATCACGGCCTTTTCACAGCTTTGCATGGACCATGTGACATTGTGTTTATTGGTCACATGACCAAGGCACAGATGAGCCCAATTCTGAGCTGTGATACCAGCTTTTATAAAAAAAATACTGAAAACAGAAGAAACCGAGGCAACTGCCTTTCTTTGCTTATACCCTGACTCTACTACACTGTACAATTAATTTACACATCATATACACAATGACAAATATTTTTCTTTTACAAATTTTACACATCTACAAGCCTACCAGTCGCATGATCCTCCACCTTCTCTTCCATAATCAATCTGCTGATGTTCCACTGGTAAGATATTTATGTTTCCTCCCCAAGGCTACACTCAGTTATCCATGAATAAGGTATATGCTCATAAAGGACTAATTATTTTTGTCTTAAATATGAAACTTATTTGCATAATGGTATCTTCCATCTTTTAGAGCCAACATATGTTTTTTTATGCTCTTTTATTACAGTTACCCTGTTTATCCAGATGCCAAGGTGTTAACAGAATATTAAGTTCTTACATAAATCAAATTTTTCTTGCAGAGCTCAGATGACCTCTTGGTTGCCTCTGCTGAATGCCCAAGTGAGGATGATGAGGACATTGATCCATGTGAGCCAAGCTCAGGTGGGTTAGGTTAGTCATCTTTTTTATTCTTTTCCTTTATTCTGTTTTCTGTATTTGTTAGTATGCAGAGATAACACGGATTTATAGAAGTTGGATGCAGTAGTCAATAACATATATACCTGGTGACCACATCACTGTGTGGAAGGTCAGGGGACCCCTGTTGTGGGATGTCTCAGAGGTAAGACCTCCACATGTCAGACAATATGCACTATGAATGTCATTGGTAAGAAAAAACCTTTTAAGAGCAATACAGTCGGTTGAATCTGAAATGTAGTTAATACCTACTCTTCATCTTGCCCTGTTACATAGATTGTTCGAATATACTTTTGGGGGCCAATATTTGACACAGGGATTCTCTTTTGTGTCATTTTAATCCCTGTGTCATACCACACCAATGGATTTGTCCAAAATGTTCTTTTAAATAAGGCACAGGCATATTTAAAGAACAAATGAATAATGTCACCTACAACTTCAAATCTGTATAACTCAATGAATTACCAATTTAGACATCATCAACTATATCATAAAAAATGAACGATTCCAGTCAAACATATAATTTCCTTAATCCTCCTAGCAATCTGCAAATTTATATCTCTGTTACTTTATTTTTTTAACAAGGGTATAAAGAAAGCTATTAAAAGTGCCATAAAAAGTTACAAATATACAAACAATATTTGAGAACACTATTAGAAAAGGGAAAAATATAAAACTAAATGAAAGGAGAAGTTATAAAATGTTATAGCTTGCCAGGATCTTAAAAATCAAATAGGCGAGGCAGTTTTGATCATAAATCTTATTAAATGTTGTTGGTTCATGCAGTAGATTGCATTGTGCCTGCAGGATCTGTTAACTGATCTCTGATTTCAAAAATGCTTAAGCATCAACTTCAATTAAATGGTAGGTAATCAATTACAACAATCAAATGTGATTATCATAATACATTTATTCTGACATTTACCCTCCAGTGGAGAACAATGTCTGGGATAAGATCAGTATTCTTCAGAATAAATAACACCATGTGATCAATGTTCATGTGAAAAAAATATATATTTGTCTATCTAAAGAAGTTCTAATGAAAAAAATGTTTTTGGGGATTTTTCCGATGTAGAAAATTAAAGGGGTTTACAAAGATATAAATGTATCCGCTATGCACGCAAGCCAGTACAAATCATGAGAACAGGCACCCTGTGATCATCTGTATGAATGGAGTGGTGGTTCTCATGAGTCTTTTCCTGCATAACGGAAATGGGATGGATCCGTTATGCAGGCCATAGACTTCTATATTATGACAGGATGAATAATGGAATGCCTCTAACCGCTTTTACCTCCAAACGAAGAGCAAACGAATTTCATAACATGAAATTCGCTCATCCCTAATAATAAAAACTGTGATGTCACAGCAGAAGGATAATAAACACAGTGATATAACAGTAGAGAGATAATAAAAGCAGTAATGTGGTAGTACTGAGACAATAAACTCAGTGATGTCACAGTGCAGTACATAGATAATGAAAACAGTAATGTTACAGTGCGTGGTTAATAAACACAGTGATATCACAATAATGAGACAATAAACATAGTCATGTCATGGTAGACTGATAATATACACAGTGATGTTAAAGTACAAGGATCATAAACACAGTGATGTCACAGTATTGAGACAATAAAGACAGAGATGTCAAAGTATATGGATAATGAACACAGTGATATCACAGTACATGGTTAATAAACACAGTGATGTCAAAGTGCTAAGACAATAAACACAGTGATGTCACAGTACATGTATAATAAACACAGTTATGTGAAAGTGCTGAGACAATAAACACAGTGATGTCACAGTACATGGACAATAAACACAGTGATGTCAAAGTGCTAAGACAATAAACACAGTGATGTCACAGTACTTGGATATTAACTATATATATTTCACAGTACTGAGACAATAAACACAGTAAAGTCACAGTAGAATGATAATAAACACAGATGTCACAGTACTGAGACAATAAACATGGAGATGTCAAAGTACATGCATAATCAACACAATGATGTCACAGTACATGGTATATAAATACAGCAATTTCACAGTTGTGGCAGAATAAACACAGTGATAAAGGAGAGGGGTCACTCCATACTTCCTATGTCACAGTATTAATGTCCCTTAAAGTATCGGATACAGCGTGCTGTTTTTATTTGATACCTTCGGTAGCCTCACTATCTTGAATAAAAACAGTGATATCACAGTAGAAGGATAATAGAAGGATAATAAACACAGTGATATCACATTAGATAGGTAGTAAAACTTTGATGTCCCAGTATAAGGATAATAAACATAGTAATATCACAGATATCACAGTACTGTACATGAATAATGAACTCAGTGATGTCAAAGTACATGGTTAATACAGTGATATCACAGTACTGAGAAAATAAATACAGTGATGTCACAGTTTAAGGATAATAGACACAGTGATGTCACAGTACAAGAATAATCAACACAGTGATGTCACAGTACAAATATGATAAACACGGTACTGAGAGACAATAAGCACACTGAATAGATCTCACAGGACAGGGTTAATAAATAGTGATGTCACAGTGCTGTAATAAAATGATGCCACAAAACAATGATGGCACAGTACATAGCAACACCAGGAAGTGATAGGAATTGTTTATTGCTTATAGTGATCTTAGAGTATAGGGATCATGTGCAAAGTGATGTCACCGTGTTGGATCATGTCCACAGTAATGGCACAGACAAAACTGGAATAATGCCACTACACATGGATAACACACACAGAATAATAATTCAAAGATAATGCACTCAGTGATGTCACAATACAGATAATATGAACTGGTATTCTTTTATGTAGCAGGGTGACCTTTGGGACTTTTCAGTCTCCCTATATCATCCCTATATAGTATTTCGCCCTGAACGGGGGATCATGCATATTCCATTTGTATATACGATTGGAATAATTTATAGGTCATACATACATTTTCTTATATCACTAGAATCAGAAATACATATAAAGATAGTAAGGTTTTCCATGTAAAATTATCATTTGGAGCAACAATAAAATTTTAATTGAGCATTTTTCCCTTATGGGATTCATTTGTAGGTATTCGGAAAAAGTTACTAAATTATGTATTGCAGCAATGCTTATGAATCCTGTCTGTATAATATTTGTGTGCCCTTAAGTGGATCATTATGTTGCTGCACACTCCAATATCACACTGCACCTCTGAACGTATACAGTGCTGTGCGGTAAGAATTACATGGAAAATACTTGCCTTATTCATGAGTTGTAATTACAATATATTTAGGCACATTCAGGGTATATTTTTAGGCAGATGTGTATCTAATTCAGTCATTGGGTTTATCCCTTTGGAGATTGTAACCTAGATTCTAGAAAAGGTATATAAACCATTTAATGATGTCACTTAGCTGGTTTATGGTGTATAATATTGATCTAGCTCCTGCAAATGAAGCACATACAAATGTGTTGTCCAATGCTGGGGGGAGGGGGGTATATATAATTGAATGGGGATTTTGCTGTGGACTGGATTGGTACAATTACCATTAAATGCTTATTTCTTGTAGTATTAAGACTCATTCACGTGTCAGTGTTTCACAGACATGTTCTGTATATGTTCTCTACGGACAGCACACGTCCCCATTCCTTTTATTGTGTGTATTCAGACATCAGTGTTTTAGCACAGTCCATGATTACCTGTTTTTAGCACGGATGCATGCTTTATTTTGTCCGTTTTCACAGATCCATCATGCCCATTATAGTTTATGGGTCCATGAAATGCCACCCGTGTTGCATTCATGTTTCACAGATCATTAGGAAAAGATTATTTGAAAATAATTTTTCAGCTGTTCAATGTCAGTGAAAAACAGATGGCACACGAACAGCAAAAAAACAGACACACGGACCCATCATGGACAGCTTAACGAATGCGTCACTGACCACCTGCTCACAGATTTGAGCATGGACAGGAATGTGTGAATGAGGCTTTAGTATTGTAGTAGACGTAGTATTACATGTAGACATTCAAAGGAATGGCTGTCCATGGGCAAACTGGGCTTTGCCAAAGTAAGAGCCACAGTTTTTTTTTTTGCAGTTATTAGTGTTGAGCGAATGAAAGCCAAATGAATTGACTTTGATATGAATTCCAGGAAAAATTTGATTTGCTGCAAAGCCGAATCTTCTCACGCTTCGTGGTAACGAATCTAATTTGCCTAAAATAATGCAAAAAGAAAATAATACAAACTCACCTCATCCTGCACGCAAAGAGGCCGCTGTGGCCATCTTGATTGCAGAAACTGTGCAAAACCTCACGCGGGGTGATGTATAAAAATGTCATGCAGGGTCTTCAATTAAGGTGGCTGCAACGGCCTCTTTGCGAGCAAATGGATAAGGTGAGTATTTATTTTACCCTGATTAACCCCTGAAAGGCCTAAATTGTTGCCTCAGATGCCGTGATCAGCGATAAATGCGACATCTGAGGGGTTCAATGGCGGGGAGCAGTGTGATCAGTGTTCCCTATCATTGCACTTGCAAAGTTATGAGCTTCGTGACAAAATAAAATTTTTCATAACTTCGGTCCTCTCTAGAAGTTGTCATGGAGTGGGATCTCAATGATGTCCATATGCTGTAATAATGAATGCAATGAGAAATACCAAAAAACTTTTTGGATGGCCAAAGAGAGACATTTATGTTTGAAAGATCCAATCACTGGCTGAGGCAGACCATAGCTGCTGTCAGTGATTGGGTGAGCAGCTGCTTTCTGCCATGTTCAGACAGAAGCAGAAAGGGGTTTCAGAACAGCAGTGATGAGGGATTGGTGAAGTTCTGTTTTTTTTTTTTTTTTTTTTTACAGCATGTGCAAACCTAAGGCAGCTTTTTTTTTTTTTTTTTTTTTTTTTTTACTGGAATACACATTTAAATATCAGCACCAGAGTAATGTTAAGGTTAAATAGCACCAAATAATGAAACAAATATATACTGTATGGTCTAATATACAGGTAGGAAGCAGACAAACAATTTCTGTAGCAGTTTACTAAGTTTATTAATATCAGTTTATTTTCCAGGTCAAAAAGAGGGACATTTAAGGAGCAAAGAGGGTCTTGGTTCAAAAAGAGGTATACTTGGGAGGCGAGTTAAACTGAAAGAAGACAGTTCATTGACAAATTTAAAGGGGCATTTCTGTCTCAGCCATTTGTGGCCAAGATTGGAATACTCAACATAAGCAGTGACCAGAAGTTACCTGGTTTATGTAAATGGCCAATAGGTCTGTGCTATGCTGTTTCTTTAAAGCTGTTGTTTAAGTTAAACAAAAAAAATAAAAAATAAAAAAAATGTTAAGAACAGGAACAGTCTTAAAATAATAAAAGAACATATATTCATCTGTTTCATTCCTGCCACTTCTAGTGCAGCTGCTCCGATACCCCTCGTCACTTCAACCATCATCTTCATGACAGTTGAAATGACGTGACTGTATAACTCAGACACAGCTGCAGCCAATCACCAGTGTCAGTGTACAGAAGATGACCGCAGAGATCAGTGATTGGCTACAGCAGTCATATGAAGCTGCAGCCAATAAAATAAAACCTAGCAGGGAGTATCGGGATGGCAAATAGATGAAATAGATAACAAAATGTTATTTTTTTTTACAAAAAAATTCTTTTAGCTCCCATACAAGTGAATGGTAAGCATGGAAACAGCATAGAACAACAAGATACATTGGGGGGGGGGATTAATTATTAGATGTACATACATTTTTGGTGAATATCTGTCGCAGATTTCGTTGCAAAAAGGATTTGCAGCCAAATCTGCGACTTTTCCCTGCTTTCCCTGCCAGGTCTAAAAAAGGGGGTGTGGAGTCGGAGGGCCGCCAGGCCTGTCTCATTTATCATTTTCCACGCCTGTTTTAGGCATAGAAAATGGTCTAAATATATGTCAGCAAGGATGGTAGCGTAGATTTAGGCCGGCGGTGGATGTGCCTAAGTCATGTAGAGGCCGGCTCCTCTAAATAACTTAGGCACATCATGCACCAGCGCAAAGGGGTATTAAGACATTTTAAACGCCGGCCTTAACAAATGACCACAATTTTTTACAAAGCTGATAACCCCTGCCATCTCTGGGTAGGTCATGAGGGTATTCTAGTCACAGCCATCAATAACTAAGATGAGAGTACCCCATGAACTCTTCTTCATCTTTTATCAAGTTCCCACTTATTACGGCGACAGTCATATGTAAGCATAGGATTATATACATTAAATTAAAGGGGTTGTCTCATGTGCAGCTGCCCTCTATTCATTTCTACGGGATTGCCAAAAATACCCCAGCCAGGTGGGTCGGCTATTTCCATCAGGTTCATTGAAGTGAATAGTACCGGTGTCCTCCAGCCACCACTTTGGCCCGCTCCGTTCTCGATATAGGTGTGGGTCCCAGTGGTGGGGCCCGCACCTATCAGACAATTGGGGCATATCCTAGCAATATGCCCAATTGTCTCAGATGAGACAACCCCTTTAAGCAACATTTCCCAATGTCTAGTGCTGTTTTTAATGTAAATGATGGCTATGACACAGGTATTCTGGCTTTGGTGTTTTATAAATTTCTTTATCATATTCTGCATCACAGACTGCACTGGACACTGTTCCAGTAAATTATACTATGAAGGAAGGAGTCCAGCTCACCATGGACTCTACTGATTCACACCCTTGGGATTAAGGCTAGGACATTGCTGCTCGTTCATGGCAAATGTCCAAAAATGCACTATATAATTTCACTTAATACCTTTTGTATATTGTATCACTTTTATAGCCAATGTAATCTGTATAACAATAATAAATCAAGATGTGTGTGATTAAAGTCATGCCAGATTTACTGAAATATCAAAGTGCATATCCTTTACAGATACAGCAGACTTTATTGCTCCCACTGGTGTATTGTGAAATGACTCGCTTAATGCTCCAGTAGGTGAAAGAGGCATTAACAATGCATTAGGTCGCTTTGAAAAGCAGCCTGTTCTATTACGCTTTTTTATTTTTTTCTCAAATGTTGTAATGTGCCAATGGGTGCAATAACATTTTCCACATCTGTAAGATTGCAATAAATAAGTGAAGCAGGACAGGGCAGGGAAGGGTCTAGCCTAATTCTGGCTGGATTGTAGACTGCTTCAGCTTTGTATTGGCTGTATTAGTATACAGCCAGTTTTAATTATATATTCACCTAAAAAAAAAAAAACTCTGCTGAGATATGTTTGATGTCTGACAACGCTTTTCCTCCTGTGTTTAAATTATACAGATGTAGCAGGAACAGCTGCTATCTCAACCAGCAGCCACCTGCCAGGAGACAGTGACAGGCAATGTGTGTCTCTTCAGAATCCTATTGTCATTCACCAAGCATCACAAATGAAGTTCTGTGTGATGTTCTCCAGATGACGGGATAGGCCACAAAGAGTAATGATAACAATAGCATTATTATAATTGTTATTATTATGATCACACAAAAGACTACGTTGGGATCTGTTCTGCACTGCATCCTCTGGAGGTATACATTGGAAGACTAAATGTGTACCACAAATGGAAGGTTAGGACTAGAGATGAGGAAATCGATTGTATAGAATCAAAATTTGACCAATATTTTTCAAAAAAATTCTGATTCTATAGAGTCAGAATTTGATGTGATTTGATTCCAGAGAATATTTGTACAGAGAGAGAAATTCTGGTAGAATTTATTTGAGTCTGAATCAAACCAAACATTCCATTTGAACAAAATAACCCATATAGAATTTTCAGATTTTTTTTTTCTGAAAACTGCATAGAGTAGCCTAGCAGGTATGCTGATGCCTGCAGTCCAACTATATGACAATAGGGCACGTATTAGCCTAGGCTCGCTGAAAGATGGACAATAGAGATGAGCAAAGTTATCAAAAATCTGATTTAGCTGCTTCATTGAAGTTCACAAAGAAAATTTAATTTTTCACGAATTACTTCATCACGAATCACATTCCAATGTATGTAGTGGGTGCAATTACAGGGAACAGCGATCGCTCTGATCCCCATCATTGATCCTCTCAGATGCTGCGTTCAGCGCTGATCATGGCATCTGACAGTCACATTCAAGCCTTTCAGGGGTTAATCAGGGGTTAAAAACAAAAAAATACATACTCACCTCATCCATTTGCTTGCGGAGAGGCCATCGGAGCCAACTTAATTGAAGAAAATGAGCCAAATCTTGCGTGTGCTGACGTGGTGGCTGTCGTCAGAGTGCAAGATTTGACGCATAAAAAATTGATTTGTTACCATGAAGCACAAGGAAATTCGGCTTTGTGATGATTCAAACTTTTCCTGAAATTCGGATCGAAGTCACCCATGTTAACTTCCATTCACTCAGCACTAATGGTCATATTTGGCATATACACTGGGAGCTTTACCGGCACATATGCCAAATGTCGTCCACAAATGTTATGCTATACTCATTAGATGCCTGTCCAACATCTACTCCTTCTGACCCCCCCCCCACCTCCATGCATATAATGTACATATAATGTACAGTGTAGCTGAGAATGGATGTGTCCTCAATATGAAGAGGGAAATAAACCAGTGTAAGAGACTTTTTGCAGTGGCTTATCCCCATTTGGAAAAAAGTTCAGGAATGTTGAAATTTAACTGGCATTAGGCAGTAACGCATATGGATTCCCATTCAATCCCATTGTAGTCAATGGGGTTCCGCCGGTTCCAAGCATTATTTTTGCCGGAAACGGTGAACTATGGCAGGCTATTTCAAAACACTGATTTGAAATAGGGTTACAGAAGTATTTTCCCCTACAAGTATATAGGGGAGAATATGGTGTCTTGGAGGTATAACTATACAGCAGCACACAGAGTACATCCCCACAAAACAAGTCCATGGGTGTGCAGGGACTATGTACTTCTCATTGCCATGTGCATGAGCCCTAAATATACTTGAAATATTAGAAAAATATAAATATATAGAGTCCTATTATAATCAAAACCATGTAAACAATTATATAGACTTAAAGGAGTATTCCTATCTCAGACATTGTTGGCAGATCACTAAGATGTGCCATCAATGTCAGTAAGGTGCAGGTCCCACTTCTGGGACCCACTCCAATTTCCAGAACCAGGGAGAGCAGCCAAACTGTCCAATGGAATGAAAGTGCATGTTCAGTGCACTCTCCATGCCCTACTATGGGACTTCCTAAAATAGCTGGGTGTCCCATAGAAGTGGCTGGAGAACACCTATATGATATTAAAGAGGTTATCCAGCACCTATAACGCTCCGCAAAATGCCTGGGCACCACATACAGGTAATACTCTATTCCCTGGCACCCATGTTGTTCCTGATGCCTGCAAGGCCGCCGCTGCATCTCCTTGTCACGAGGTTCAAAACATTTTGCAACAGGTGGTGGTGTTTGTTGTGCCAGCCAATAGCAGGCCGCAACAGGAATGAGCCTCCCTAGCGTCACCGCGATGCTAGGGAGGCTTGTTCCCGTTGTGGCCTGCTATTGGCTAAGCCTCCCCCCCTGTCGGTGGATGTTTTGATCCGTGTTGATCCGCGTGATGGGGCAATGCAGCGATGGCCTTGCAGGCATCAGGAGTGACGCGAGTGCCAGGGAGCAGAGTAAGTATAACCCCGGCATTTTGGAAGGCATTATCGGTGTTGGATAACCCCATTGATGCCATATCCTAGTGACATGCCATAAATGTCTAAGATGGGAATAGCACTTTAAATGTGATGATTATCAACTACAGTTGTAGTCCATTGATACATGCAACTGCAATTGCCCTATATAATCCTCCATTATCATTATATTTCCCTAAAGTCTAGTAACAGGGTCATAACCATTACATACATTTAAGAAAATCATTAAGCTGGACGTACATGTTCACAGTATTTCACTCAGTAGCATTTCTGATCTCTTCCCATATTCATGGATTAAAACTTCAAGTCTACAACAACTACTGAAATAACATCCTTGTGATTATTGCCTGCAAGGCGTTTAATAGCCGCCAACCCATCCGTATCATCATTATTGCCGTATAATGATAATAGCAGAATGATATTGCCAATTAAACTTCTCAGCATGGTAAGGAAGGACAAGCTTTAAATAAAGGTAGGCCACCTGCTAGATGTAAAAGCAAAATGTGAAAAAAAAAACTATTGTGTGAAGACAGGTGAGGCTGAAGGCTAATACTGTTTTCACAAGGTATGACAGAATGTAAGAGGTCTGACACCCATAGTAGACCGGTGGCTCTAGATTAATATACCTTTCATGTGTATAAATATCCCTACCTATAATTTCAGATCCATGAATATATATAAAAAAAAAAAATGTAAATTCAGCTTCCATAATAAAAATAAAATAGCCTTTATTATTCCATTAGTATAAAACCCATGCAGTCACAAAGTCTATGCGTTTCAGGTCTAGCACGGACCCTTACTCATGACAATGTGAGACCTGAAACGCGTAGACTTGGTGACTGCATGGATTTATACTGATGTAATAATAAAGGGTATTTTATTTTTATTATGGAAGCTGGATTTATATTTTAATTTTTCCTGGGGACTTATGCTTGTTCCTGGCAGTATCCGTGCCTCCATAAATGGTGCAGGCGAGCTCGGCTATTTTTTCTCTTCTACTTATCACCATGAATATACAAATTAATAGAAAGTTGGGCATGCTCACTATGACTATGTCCTTCAAAATGAAATTTATATTTAAATTCTATTTAACTTATATTGAAATTATATTTAACTGGAAATGAACTCTAGAAAATGTTTCCTAGTTTTACCAAATAAATTTTAAGTTTTAACAAATTTTGCTAATTAGTTTAATTATTTTAGCTAATTGATTTTCTGAGTTAAAAGGATTTTCAGAGACTTTACTACTGATGACCTATTTAATGGAAAGGTCATCAATTTCTGATCGGAGGGGGTGTGACCTCCGAGATCCCCGACAATCAGATGTTTGAGAAGGCATCGATGCTCACAGTAGTGCTAAGGCATTTTCTTTGCTCACCAAGCAAAGAGCCGCCAATTTAATAGTGGCTGTGCTTGTTATCTCAGCTCCGCTCCATTCACTTCAATAGGGCTGAGCTATACCTATGCCATGTGACAGATGAGCATGACATCACCGGCCTAGACTCAACTGAGAGAAGACTACGGCGCTACTGCAAGCCCTATTGCCTTCTCAAACAGCTACTCATGGGGGTCCTGGATGTCAGACCCAGAGCGATGAGATACTGATGACCCATACAGAGGACAGGTCATCAGTAGTAAAGTCTTGAAAAACCCCTTTAATGAAAATGGTGCAATAGTGTTCCAAAGTTATCAAAACCATGCATGATAATTTGGTACAACATCCTAGAAGTGTTTCTATCCTTATGCCACCTCATTGCTAGAGTTCATATATACCAATGTTATTCATATCCTTTTCTTCTCTCTCAAGGTAGACTAGGTAGACATTGACATTTTTCTATGGCTCTGTTCACATGACTCTTAACTATTGCATCAAAATTATACTTTGTGAGAATTTTACAGCATAGAGCTCCAATAGAAGACTAAGGGGTTATCAAAACCAGCACTTTCTGCTCTAGTCTTGATATTCTCTGCACTACCAGGTGATGCACTTAAGTTATGATGAGTCATGCACTCCATCATATGTTAGATGCATCCTACTGCAGTCTGTGCAATCAAACAGAAACCTAAGGCAGCTCAGAGCCAAAAATAAAGATAAATTTGTTGCGGCTTCTGACCATGTCCCGTTTTGGAAAAGTGACAAGGGTGTCGTAAGAACACAACTTGTGACAATATTTTGTCACAATGTCATCTAAAAAGTCAAAAGGTTTGTGACTTTTTTTATGCCGGAAATAAGGTGCAGGGAGATGATAAATCTCCTCCTTTGACTTATGCTATTGTATGGGCCAACAGCAGTATACAGTTGGGTCCATATATATTTGGACACTGACACATATTTTGTTTTTATTACTTGTTTACTAAAACATATTCAAGTTATAGTTATATAATGGATATGGTCATAAAGTCCAGACTTTTAGCTTTCATTTGAGGGCATCCACATTAAAATTGGATGAAGGGTTTAGGAGTTTCAGCTCCTTTACATGTGGCACCCTGTTTTTAAAGGGACCAAAAGTAATCGGACAATTGACTCCAAGGCTGTTTCATGGGCAGGTGTGGGCACTTCCTGCATTATTTCAATCTCAATTAAGCATATAAAAGGCCTGGAGTTGATTTGAGCTGTGGTGCTTGTTTTTTTGAAGATTTTGCTGAGAAGTAAACATGCGGTCAAAGGAGCTCTCCATGCAGATGAAACAAGCCATTCTCCATCTGTGAAAACAGAAAACAAAACATCCGAGAAATTGCTACACTATTAGGAGTGGCAAAATCTACAGTTTGTTACATCCTGAGAAAGAAGGAAAGCACTGGTGACTTCAACAATACAACAAGACCTGGAAGCCCACAGAAGACAACAGTGGTTGATGATCGCAGAATAATTACCATGGTGAAGAGAAATCTGCTCACAACAGCCAACCAACTGAACAACACTCTACAGGATATAGGCGTATCAATATCCAAATCTACCATAAAGAGAAGTCTAAGAGATTGGACTTTGCCAAAAAAAAAAAAAAACATCTTAAAAAACCAGCACACTTCTGGAAGAACATTCTTTGGACAGATGAATCCAAGATCAACCTCTACCTATTAATGAAAACAAAAAAGTATGGCGAAGGCATGGTACAGCTCATGATCCAAAGCATACCACATCATCTGTAAAACATAGTGGAGGCAGTGTGATGGCTTGGGCATGCATGACTGCCAGTGGCACTGGGTCCCTAGTGTTTATTGATGATGTGACACAGGACAGAAGCCGGATGAATTCTGGGGTTTTCAGAGACATACTGTGTGCTCAAATCCAGCCAAATGCAGCCAAACTGATTGGTCGCTGTTTCATAATACAGATGGACAATGACCCAAAACATAAAGCCAAAGCAACCCAGGAGTTTTTTAAAGCAAAGTAGTGGAATATTCTTGAATTGCCAAGTCAGTCACCTAATCTGCACCCAATAGAGCATGCATTTCACTTGTTAAAGACTAAACTTCAGTCAGAAATGCCCGCAAATAAACAGCAACTGAAAACCGCTGCAGTAACGGCCTGGCAGAGCATTAAAAAGGAGGAAAGACAGCGTCTGGTGATGTCCATGAGTTCAAGACTTCAGGCAGTCACTGCCAACAAAGGGTTTTCAACTAAGTATTAGAAGTTAACATTTTATTACTAACTATTTCATTTGTCCAATTACTTTTGAGCCCCTGAAATGAAGGGATTGAGTTTAAAAAATGCTTTAGTTCCGCACATTTTTATGCAATCATTTTGTTCAACTAAATTAAAGCTGAAAGTCTGAACTTTAACTACATCTGAATTGTTTGTTTCAAAATCCATGGTGGTAATGTACAGAACAAAAATTAGAAAAATTATATTTCTTTCCAAATATTTATGAACCTAACTGTATATTGCCATTAACCTCTTACAGATGCAGGACGTACAGGTACGCCCTGGCGTCCTGGTATTTAAGGACTCAGGGCGTACCTGTACACCCTAAGAATTTCCGATCACCGCTGCGCAGATGGCGGTGATCGGAACAAGATGCCTGCTAAAATAATTTAGCAGGCACCTTGGCACAAAGCCCAGGGGGGGTCCTAAGACCCCCCATGTAGGCGATCGCAGCAAACTGCAGGTCAATTCAGACTTGCGGTTTTCAGCGCTTTCTGTAGTCTCGGATCAGAGACTTAAAAACTGCCCTAAATCTATCATTTTTAACCCCCTGCAATATTACTGTCCCCGAGGGTGGTGCAGGGGGGAGAATTGCGGGCGCTGCGGCGGGCAGTGTGGGAGATCCCCCGCCCACCTCCTTTCTAATGCTTCCCTGGTGTCTAGTGGTTATAGCAGAGTGGCAGCACATTGCTGACCCTCTGCTATAAACTGCTGACATCTGTGCTCTACAGAAGTCAGCAGTTTAGCCCCTTCTATACCGCGGTCCATACGGACCGCTGTATGGAAGGGGTAGACAGGGAGGGAGCTCCCTCTCCCATCGGGGGGTGCTGTGCCCTTGCAGCCCCTGATTCTTCATGGGATCGCAGAGGGAGGGAGCCCCCTCCCTCCCCATCACCCGCTGCTCTGTTCTGGCAGCTGGTGATGGTTACCATGGCAACAGGACGCCTTCAGAGGCATCCTGCTTGCCATGGTGATGTAAGTCTAATCATACTTCTGCTAAAATCAGACTATGTAAAGTAAAAAAAAACACAGTACAGTGCACTATATAGTGTACTGTACTGTATTATACTGATATCATACCCACTAGATCTTCAAGAACCAAATGGGTCTGGGTAAAAAAATTTTTAAAAAAGTGAAAAAAAAGTTAAAAAACACATATCACTGAATTATATTCACTCTTCTCTATAAAAATATCACATGACCTAACCCCTCACGCAAATACCGTAAAAAGTAAACAAGAAATGGTGTAAAAAAAAAGCAATTTCTTGTCACCTTACATCACAAAAAGTGTAACACCAAGTGATCAAAAAGGCAAATGCCTCCCAAAATAATACCAATAAAACCGCCATCTCATCCCGCAAAAAATGAGCCCCTACATTGGACAATCAGCCAAAATATAAAAAAAATATGGCTCTCAGACTATGCAGACACTAAAACATTTTTTTTTCTAAAATGCTGTTATTGTGTTAAAGTAAAATAAATTAAAAAAGTATACATATTAGGTATCGCCGCGTCTGTAAAAACCTGCTCTATAAAAATATTACATGATCTAACCCTTCAGGTAAATACAGTAAAAAAAATGTGATAAAAACAATGTAAAAAAAACATTTTTGTCTCCTCACATCTCAAAAACTGTAATAGCAGGCGATCAAAAAGTTATATGTGCCCAAAAATAGTGTCAATCAAACCGTCATCTCATCCCGCAAAAAATGATACCCCACATAGAACAATCGCCCAAAAAAATAAAAAAATATGGCTCTCAGACTATGGAGACATTAAAACATGATGATTTTTTTTGTTTAAAAATGATATTATTGTGTAAAACTTAAATAAATAAATAAATAAATAATATACATACTATGTATCTCCGCGTCTGTAACAACTTGCTCTATGAAACTAATACATGATCTAACCCCTCAGGTGAACACAAAAAAAATAATAATATAAATATCGTGTCACCTTACATCATAAAAAGTGTAATAGCAAGCGACCAAAATGTCATATGCACCCCAAGATGGTGCCAATCAAAGCGTCACCTCCTCCCGCAAAAAATGAGCCCCTACATAAGACAGTCGCTCAAAAAATTAAAATTAAAAATATGGCTTTCACAATGTGGAGACACTAAAAAATATTTTTTTTTAAAAATGCTTTGTTATGAAAAACTGAAACAAAACCCCCCAAAAAGTAGTTATATTTGGTTTTGTCGCGTCCGTAACAACCTGCTCTATAGAAATAGCACACAATCTAACCTGTGAGATCAACTATGTAAATAACAAAAAATAAAAACGGTCCCAAAACTGCTACTTTTTTAGCAAATTTTCAATTTTAATCCATTTTTCCAGTAACAAAGCAAGGATTAACAGCCAAACAAAACTCAATATTTATTGCCCTGATTCTGTAGTTTGCAGAATCACCCCATACGTGGTCGTAAACTATTGTATGGCCAAACGGCAGGGCATAGAAGGACGCCATATGGTTTTTGGAAGGCACATTTTGCTGGACTGTTTTTTTGACACTATGTCCCATTTAAAGCCCCCCCTGATAACCCCATTTAGGAAACTACGGGATAAGGTGGAAGTTTTGTTTGTACTATTTTAGGGTAAATATGATTTTGGTCGCTCTATATTACACTTTTTTTGAGGCAAGGTAACAAAAAATAGAAATTCTGAAATTTCATCTCCATTTGCCAATAACTCTTGTGGAACACCTAAAGGGTTTTTAATACCTTGAGGGGTGTAGTTTCTTAGATAGAGTCACTTTTATGGAGTTTCTACTCAAAGGGTGCATCGGGGGGCTTCAAATGGGACATGGTGTAAAAAAAACAGTCCAGCAAAATCCGCCTTCCAAAAATCATATGGCGTTCCCTTCATTCTGTGCCCTGCCGTTTGGCCATACAGAAGTTTAAGACCACATATGGGGTGTTTCTGCAAACTACATAATCGGGGCAATAAATATTGAGTTTTGTTTGCCTGTTGACCCTTGCTTTGTTACTAGAAAAAATGGATTTAAATGGAAAATTTTCAATAAATTCGAAATTCTGAAATTTTATCTCACTCCAATTGCCATTAAATCTTGTGAAAAACCTAACGAGTTAACAACGTTTGTAAAATCAGTTTTGAATATCTTGAGGGGTGCAGTTTTTAGAATAGGGTCATAAATTCCTAAAATCGTGCAGTTTGTACTGGCCACTAGACTTAAAAAGTAGGTAAAGACTTCCTAGTCTGCACAGGGAACTTATCAGTAGCCATTTCATTATCATCACAGGGAGGATTACAATAGATAGCACATATATATAGGGTTACAATAGAAAGCACCTATATGAAGATAACATAGGATCCAGCATTCACAATAGATGATATGTACTCCATGCTGTCCTCTGCACAAGTAACAGGGCATTCCAATCTCCTATAGACCTCCTCTATTGGGGGGTACTTATTAAGATCAGCAGTTACCAAGCAGATCTCAATCCCTCTATGTTGCCAGAGGCAGTGACAAAGTTATTTAGAGGCGCAGGTTCTACATAAGTTTGGTGCTTCGTCTGGCAAGCCATGCAACAGGTTTAACTCTACTCCAGTCCTCATGCTGGCATATATTTAAGCCATTTTCCATAACAAAACCAGAGTGGAAAGTGATGAATAAGCCGGACCCGCTGATTTCCCACCTATACCATGCCCCCTATTCTCACCACATTTGAAAAGTGGGATGAGAAGGAAAACGTTGCAAATTTTACAGCAAAAATGGCAAGCAACATAATTTGTGACCTATCAAAATAGATTAGTAAATGTCCCGCTATTGTGTTTATGGCTCATATGGCTACTCTCAAAGAACAGAAAGTCTTGACATACAATAATTTAGGCCTAGTGTGAAAACTGCTGGATTTTAGTATTTTTTTATTGATTTAAACAATAAGTCATTTTCTGCTGACACATTCCCTTTATTTGATTTCATAGTTGAAATATTGGAGCCCCAAAAAGGCTGTCTACCATTTGTACAGTATCTGATTAGTTGTGCCAATTCAACATTTAAGGAACAGTATGCAAAAGATATGTTTTCTGTTAAAATGCAGACTAATGCGGAGGAATATTTCCTTGGTTCTCTACTGTGTTATGAAAACCATGGTGATAAAAAAAGAACATAAAGTGAAATGGAAGCTGAAACACAGATATGACATTAGACTGCAGTCAAGATAAGCCCAGAGTGACACTTCTTTATGCTTCATTTAAAACGTAGGCAAACAATAATAAAACAGAAGATAAAAGAAATGTAATTCACTTAAAGCAAGCGAAACCGAAAACTTTGATCCACAAAAAGATAGAATTGTTATCTACAGACAAACAGCTAAAAGTCTTACACAAAGAATGTCAGCTTTTGAATAAAGCACAGCATTGATTCTAAAAAGGAATTTTCTGTGCGGGTAAAGATAGCCGGGGCCTTGTCACTCAGGAGGGACAATGGAATCAGGACTAGTACTATAAGGTTTTCAATTATTTAATGCTTTGTGCTGCAAAGTGCATGACCATATTTACTTACTTATTATGAATGCATTTGTTTAGAGCTAAAGAGGTTTGGAATATTTCTCATTTACTTTTTCCAATGCTCTAACAGTATAGGAGGTTACTATGAGGCAACAATGACCTTCAGTAAAAAAAAAAAAAAAAAAGTGTTAGATAGCAAAAAGAGAAAAAGAAAAATTCAGTGCTACAGTTTTAAAGCTATGTTAAAACAGAAGTATAATGGGGGAGGGGGTTGCAGAGTAATTGGAGGGAGTGGACAATCCCAATCCAATTATCTTGTGTTAGGAGCCACTTAATATGGTGGATCTGTTGATCTCTAAAACGGGGACACCCCTTTGCTTGGTTTTCCTTCCATGGAGGGATATCTGGCTTTCACTGTGCTGAAGACCCATGATGGGGCCTCTACAGTTATTTTGCATATTACTGTTTCCAAGGGAGCCTTGCACTTTGGACTGTTGTGTTGAAACTCTTAAATGAGGCTGCACAGTAATTTTTGAAGCTGGTCTCCCCAAGATCAGCTATTGTTTTGTTTGAGTAGTATCCTAGTCATTGATCTTAGTTAGCCAGAATCCTACTCCACATTGATGAGTGGCAATACTCTGAAACAGCTGTCTGTGGATGGGTAACTTAGAATTTTTCCATGTCACATTCTTAAGGCTTGTAACAGAGCTGGATCTTGGCACATGGGCCACTTAATTTGGTGGATATAGTGATCTCTAAAATGGTGATACTCCTTTGCTTGGTTTTACTTCCCTGGACTGGGGCTCCATTATTTTGCATATTACTTTTTCCCATGTAGCTTTGTTGAGACTCTAAAATGAGGCTCCACAGTATTTTTTGAAGCTAGCCTCCCCAAGATCAACTATTGTTTTGTCTGGTTAGAATATGGAACTACAGGTGACCCTGAGCAAGAGCAAGACACTCTAAGTCCCTTTTTGCTACCATGCATATTGTATATAAAGCACTAATGCATTCTGCAGCACTCTACAGAGATAAAAATGGCTCATATTATTATCTATCACATGTGGGGCTCAAAACATAATTTGCCCATCTGAAACCAAGACCAAGGGTTATCAGTTACTGTATCCTGTGGTATGTCTTTGGATCTTTGGTTGAAACTCACACAATCACAAAGGGGTCATCCAAACTACATGCAGATGTTGACCTTGGTTTGTCAATATTACCCTTAAACCAGTTCTATGAAAGTTTCATGCAGGGAAAAAAATTTACTGACTTTATATAGAAAATGTATAATAGCATACGTCTGAATACAAGCTTGTGGAAGCTCCCTGCATATGGATTTATACCACTAGTATCGAACTTAGTAGGGGCTGCATGAATCTGTAAGAAGTGTGCTATTTTAGTGCAAATAGTCACTATGACAGTGTCATGTAAAGAGCCAGTTTAGTAAGTGGCCCTTAAGGAGCTGTTTGCCCTCCTGATACTGGCAACATTAACACACGGACTAAAGGTCCATCTACTTGAGTCAATGATCGAGTGAACATCCCACTGATCAGCCAACAAACAACCAAGCATTTATTTGTTGCTTAACTAGATCTATTGTGCGTCACAGGCATAAAAATGCTTGTTTTTCAGGAGCATGTTGCCTAGTGTAAACAGGATATGTGATGCCAACAGTAATGTAAATTAACAGCTGTAAAAAATGATCATAAGTGTGAAGGATCGTTGATGCAGCCACTTGTTCAGGCAACTATCTGCCTTTGTAAAAAGGTTTTCCAGTTTGCATCAGCATCCTTAAAGTAATAATTTATGAATATAGATGTAATTTGGTAATGCATTTATTTTACCTTTATTGATCCTATCTTCTGTTCTGGGCTTTGATCACATTACCATGTCCATGCAGCCCTGTCTTATTTCCTTGATGTCATGTCAATGGGAGTGTCAGTAAAAGAGGAATGTCTATGTAACTAGCTGGGTGAGATTTGCCATAAACTAGCTCGGAAACCGTTAGGGACGGTGCTGGAGCTGTGGCAGAAAAAGAAGTGCATGATGGGTTTAGTTGGAGACAGGAACGGGAATTGCTATATACAGGATAGAAACAAACCAGAGTGATCTGTTTACATGGTGAAAACGGGTCAGGACAGTCTAAATTGAAAAATAAAATAAGGAAGATGTACATAGTATTTCCAGAAAACCTCTTTAAATAAGAACAATCAACAATATATGCACTCAGAAATGTGCCTGTGTAAAAGGACTCTTATACATAAGAGTCAACTCTTCCTGTCCACTGACACTTTGGTAGGCCATTAAGTTGATTCTATAGTGCCCATTACTTTTAAATAGCATGTAAAGTTTTTTCAGTATGTAGGCTCATCCCTTTGAGAAGATTTCTTTCTCAGATTCGTTTTTTGTGTTGCTTCCCAGTAGGAAGCTTAAAATCTGATTAGCTCATAACTGGATCGTTCATTCTACTTTAAGAGCAAAAACAAGTTTACACTATTATTCAGGCCAGTTCAAAGCTCTTTTGAAAAAGCAGTAGGTAGCATCAATCAACAGTCGTTTTCCACAGGAAGACTGAATAGGTAAGTGAGATAATTGTAAAAATAGGCTCTGTATGAGAAGCATTCCAGCAGGTGGAACATTGATTTCCCTAGCATTTAAATTCGTTGCCTTGTTCCCATTTTAAAGCTACATTGTTAATGGAAATTTTCCTTTTTTTCCAATCACACTGAGTGACAAAATGAAAGCTAAATAACAGCTGCTGCCACAACGAGGCGAGCAAAGACTTGTGTGCAGCAAAAACATTTAAAGGACTGCTAAGCCTTCAATAAAAGTGAGAAATTTAATACAATTGTATTTAGTATCTCTACTGGAAGAAGAATTTCATTGGATCTGTTTTTTTTCTCCCTTTTTAATATTTGTTTTATTACTCTGTTCAACTTTTTGTAAAATAGATTTCAATAGTAACCAAGTATATTTCTTTTCTTTTCTTTAGCAAACCCAACAAGAGCAGGCGGAAGAGAAATTTCTGGACCATCTGAGGTCATCAGGGAATCAAGTAGTACTACTGGCATGGTGGTTGGCATCGTCGCTGCAGCAGCTTTGTGCATTCTCATCCTTCTTTACGCCATGTACAAGTATCGAAACAGGGATGAAGGCTCCTATCATGTGGATGAGAGTCGAAACTACATCAGTAACTCAGCACAGTCCAATGGGGCTGTAATCAAAGAGAAGCAACCCAGCAGTGCTAAAAGTTCTAACAAAAATAAGAAAAACAAGGACAAAGAATATTATGTCTGATCCCAGCCGCCTAACGAACACCTGTATAGAAATAGTCTTCATTTTATCTGAGACATAAAATTAACAAACTTATTTACTTTTTATGAAGCACATTGAAAATAACAAAAAAAAAAAGAAGACAGGGAATGCTAATGGGACAGAAAAACTGTTTTTAAAAAAAATATATAAAACAAACAGAAAAAAAATATAAACAAGTATATTATGGTTTTGTTTCCCAGAAACAGGAGCCAAACAAGATTTACAAGTATCCACAGTGTTTCATTTACTCTGCCTGACCATTTAAGTGGCTGGAATGTTTTTGGAAAGACGCTGATTTACGTGAAACATTCTTAGAGCACACAGAAAAGTTCCACTATTGAGGCACAATTAGAAGTAAAAAAAAAAAATTAAATAAAAAAAAGCTACCTATGATTCTGGATACAGCCAAAGTGCTAGTACTCTCTCCTAAAGTAAGTTGTAATGCCAGCAAAGACTTGTCCTTGGTTGCAGACCACTGTAGTTTGCAGCATCGAGCCTAGAAGCGTTGATTGAAACATGTCTGCTTCATAATGCTGGCTTTTCTGAAGACTTGTATTTAAAAAAAAAAAAAGGCAAAAACTTTCACAAAGCCCCTTTCTGGTTGTGAAGAGTATGCTATGGAGGCCTTAATTCACAAATACGGAAAATAAGGCCCTTTTTCAAAAATAAAACAAGAGGGATAGATGCAATCATTGAAAATTTTCATGCACGCTTAATATGTTACTACATATGTTTATATAAAACACATCTATATGTGCTTTCTGGACTGTGACAAGTGATGTTTTATAGCCTGTTGTATAGACAATGCAAAATATATCTGCTCTTCAGCCATTTTTGGCAACCTAAATGTTCTAAGTGTTGCTAGGTATAGAAAGTTTTCTGATGTCTGACACAACAGACGTGTTTCAGTTAATTGCCGCCATGACCTTTTTTTTTTTTTTTTAATATCCTGTGAGTATGCCGCTGGGGATGTGTATGAATGTAAATAAAAACAATTGTTAATATTATACAGCACAATAGCCAACATTCCGCTGCAGCCAAGTTACAGTATGTTGGGCCGCAAGGTGTAAAGGTATCTGATACAGTCCAAATAAATGTCAAAATTCAAGTCACTGACAGAGGAATTCTGTAATTCTTTATGTTACCCAATTAACTCTAAAGAGGGTTTGCTGTCTATTAATGCCACAAAAAAAGATTACAAGAAATTAACGCATTTAGAAAATGTATTATTGAAAACAATGTTTTATGTAGCAGTAATTTAAAAAAAATATGGAAATGTATTAGAATTATATTTAAATACCATATAAATGCAAGAAAATGGATCTAAATTGATAGACTTTTATGTTAAAAAAACAGGCATTGTTTTGTTTCAATTGTTTTGGGGCTTTTTTGCTTTTGTTTTTCGGAATTCTAAATATACTTTTTAGGCCAAACAAGATCATAACAGGTAATAATTTTTAACTTTTTAGATTTGTTTTTAAATTAAAAATGTGCAACTTTTTTAAATCTGATATTTCCATTTTTAAAAATCTTTCTTTACTATAACAGATAAACTCTTTTCTTTTTTTGTATTGAGTAACACTTGCTGGAAAAAAAAGAGTTCAGAGTAACATTTTACTCATAAGGAAATTCAAAGAGAATATATTAACCTAAAAGTGGGTACTGCAAGAGAACTCAGTGGTTCCACTCGAAGGCCTCCTGGGAGGAATATAGATGTTCACACATTATAGACAGGAAGACGGTATTTAAAATTAATTTAAACAGCGGGGGAAACAAAGCAAGATCTTGTTTTATTCACTACTGGGTGCTAATACATAATGCTTAGATTCCAGACGTGTTTTCTGAAGCTTTTAAATCAAAATACAGTGGACAAAAATACTATTAGGGCTGAGAAAAGCAATTAGAACTAATGGAAATTTATTTGGGGGAGGGGGTGGGTTTTGATGAATTCTTGAAATCGGTAGCTTTTATCAACACATTAGAGGGAATCAAATAACTTTTCCTGCAAATCATAATAATCCTGCTTGAACACCACTAAAAGTCAGCTGTACTCAGGGAAGAGAGTTATTTAATGCTGTGCTGCATAAGGTATGAAAGGTCTATCTATAATTTAGGTCTTCGAAAAGCATGTACAGTAAATACTACAACCCAAATAAGACTTGCCAAACTAATAAATTCTACATATTATGGTAGCTAGGAAATACAAGTCTTTTATAAAATATAGCAAATTTTATTTAGGTAATGGAAATATCAAATTTTTGTTTGATATTTTCTATGTATACATCTATTTTGCCAACACTTATCATTTATACTTTAATCTATTATATCATTTAC
This sequence comes from Bufotes viridis, assembly GCA_033119425.1. Classification (NCBI taxonomy): domain Eukaryota; kingdom Metazoa; phylum Chordata; class Amphibia; order Anura; family Bufonidae; genus Bufotes; species Bufotes viridis. The sequence goes on from CM065592.1 coordinate 407,891,404, forward strand.
CAAATGGTTGTGTTTCATATTTGCATACATATGTTTTATTAACAATGTTTATTTTAGTTATACTATTTTATCAAAATATGTATCTTGCTATAGCATTTCAATGCCATATTAAGTAAGCCCTTGTGTCGAATGAAGATGAACCCGAGGCATTTTGCCATTGTCGTTGAAAGGGTAACCACGATATATGACCTAGGTTTCAGTTGCCCATGTATTTGCTGTATGAAGTCTGGATGAGGTGGCTTATTTCTAACCCTGTAATGTGTTGCCTTTACAACAACAACAAAAGAGTGTGAATTAATTCATCCCCCAAACAAAAACAAGAGGCCCAAAGCCAGTTTATTGTGTTTGTGTGATAGATATTGAAAATGAATTTATTTTGTTGCAAGGCCAATTTATCCATTATTGGAAATGCTAAGCAAGTGGAATTTATTGTTTTGTTAATAAAATGTTTCTTAATACACTCTTTTGTTTTTATTTTTTTGTAAACTGTATTGAATGGGAATTAAATGAGTAGTTTGATGGCAGAAAATAAACTGTTAATTATTTTTCAAGTGTATAAAAAATTAGCTTACTAAAGCTATTTTTACACTAGCGGCAGGGGAGTCCGTCAGACTGTTCCGACGGGTGAATAGCCTGTTCGCTCCGTCCTGCCGCTACTTCACGTGTGCCCCCGGACAGCCGCTCTGTCCCCACTGACTATAATGGGGGCGGAGTTCTGGCGGCAGCACAGCAGTGCACGCTGAGAGGCAGCCGGAATAAAAGTACTGCATGTCGTACTTTTAGTCCGTCAGCATCTCGCCATGCGCTGCCGTGCTGCCGCCGAAACTCAGCCCTGACGGACTCCCCTGCTGCTAGTGTGAAAATAACCTAATATAGTTTATTTTTCAAATTTATGTGGATCGTCCAATTTCAGACCCCCTCTCATCTCCCCGAAACCTCAATTTTCACATTCATTCTGACAAAGGCATGGAGCTTCCTCTTCCTATCTCTGTTGGAGATGTGATGAAGCACGCTAGCTGAATGGTTCATGCGCTTTTTCCATCTTGGTTGATGCAGAAACAGAGAATCAGGCTGGTTTAGCTACTGAAGTGAGCCAGACAGCCAGCTCTCTCAAGCATACCACAACACAAGAAAGGGGAGGAAGTTTTCTTCCTGTGTTTCAAATAATGAATGCATAAGAGGAGTAGAGATGAGCGAATCAAACTTGACAAAGTGGAATACGATCAGAATTTCAGGAAAAATCTGATTTGCACCAAATCCGAATTTCCTCACGCTTCGTGGTAATGAATAACATTTTCGCCTAAAATGGCTGCTGCACGTGTGAGGACATCGAGCAAGGAACTCTGGGAAGGCAGGATCACCTATAATGCCATGCATGCAGCCAATCAGCAGCCAGCCAGCCTGTGATGTCACAGCCCTATAAATAGAGATGTCGCGAACATAAAATTTTCCGTTCGCGAACGGCGAACGCAAATTTCCGCAAATGATCGCGAACCGCCATAGACTTCAATAGACAGGCGAATTTTAAAACCCACAGGGACTCTTTCTGGCCACAATAGTGATGGAAAAGTTGTTTCAAAGGGACTAACACCTGGACTGTGGCATGCCGGAGGGGGATCCATGGCAAATCGCCCATGGAAAATTACGTAGTTGACGCAGAGTGTGGCAAGTTGAATTCGCAATGCGATTAATATAACCTGCATTAATCGCATTGCGAATTCAACTTAGAGCTGAGTTCCTAATGGTTGTATTGCTAGAATATAACGAAGATTGAAGATTGAATTCTCAATCTTCGTTATATTCTAGCAATACAACCATTAGGAACTCAGCTCTAAGTTTTAATCGCAATGCGAATAATACTTACAGTTATTAATCGCTTTGCGAATCCATTTGATGCCTCTATTTGATTGTATATGACGGTTGGCTATGACTACCACCAACGTTCTGCTGCCTCTGAGGCAAGATATCTGTACCCCCCAGGGGCCATTTGGGCGTTTTTGATAGAAAATGCATCAAAAACGCACAAAAACGCATTTTTTTCATTCATTCATGCGTCTTTATCATTTTTTTCGCATATTTACATTTGGTATAGGCAAATATGGTAGTCTAGAATTCAGTGTTTCCCAACCAGTGTGCCTCCAGCTTTTGCAAAACTAGAACTCCCAGCATGCCCGGACAGCCTTTGGCTGTGCAGGCATGCTGGGAGTTGTAGTTTCGCAACAGCTGGAGGCACACTGGTTGGGAAACAGAGGTCTAGATCATTACTCTGCCCAAATCTATATTCAGCTACATGGCTTAGAAAATATGCTGTTAAACAATGATCCTAGGTTTTGGTATAGACACATGATCTAGACTAGCATATTTGCCTATATCAAATGTAAATATGCAACCAAATGTGGCAAAATACACAAAAATAAAAATAAAAAATTATAAAATTATAAAAAACGCTGATGCGTTTTTGATGAGTTTTTGATGCGTTTTTGATGCGTTCTCTATCAAAAATGCCCAAATGGCCCCTGGGGGGTTCAGATATCTTGCTTTGGAGGCAGCAGAATGTTGGTGGTAGTCATAGTCAACCGTCATATACAATCAAATAGAGGCATCAAATGGATTCGCAAAGCGATTAATAATTGTAAGTATTATTCGCGTTGCGATTACAACTTAGAGCTGAGTTCCTAATGGTTGCATTGCTAGAATATAACGTATATTCTAGCAATACAACAACCATTAGGAACTCATCTCTAAGTTGAATTCGCAATGCGATTAATGCAGGTTATATTAATCACATTGCGAATTATTATAATAAAAATGGTTTATTACAAGGAAATATTTCTGTTTTATTTGCCCTTGTGCGGTGCAGTTATGTTCTAAAGCATTTTTTTGGCTTGTATTAATGGGAAAAAATGTTGTATTAGCAGTTATGAGGTGAAGTGAGAAAATTACAGCCCTTTTTCGCATTTATTAGTGGTAAAAGAAAAATATATTTCCAGTTCAGTGGTGCAGTTATATGTTCTAAAGCCCTTTTTGTTGTGTAATAGTGGCAAAATAAAAATATATTTGCCGTTCAGCGGAACAGTTATACGTTCTAAAGCCCGTTTTGTCGTGTCTTAGTGGCAGAAAATACATATATTATTTGCCGTTCAGTGGTGCAGTTATATGTTCTAAAGCCCTTTTTGGCATGTATTAGTGGGGAAAAAGAAAAAGGGCTTATTAGCCGTTGTGTGTTGAAGTGAGAAAATTAAAGCCCTTTTTGGTTGTATTAGTGGAAAAAAAATATTTTCTGTTCAGCGGTGAAGTTCCATTGTACTAGAGCCATATACAGTGTTTATTAATAGGATAGATACGTACATCCTATTAGCCGTTCTGCATCGAATTGTGACTGTTATATTTATTTATTTGGGTTGTATTAATAGGAAAAAGTATAAAGGAAAATTGGTGGGTGCTTGTAGATTTTCTTCTGTACGAACCAAATTAAGTCAATTAGCCATTCATTGGTGAAATTTATTTTTGAAACAGCCTTTTTTATGAAAATTGATGGGTGATTGTAGACTTTCTTCTGTGTGAACTGAATTATGTCGATTAGCCATTCAGTGGTGACATTTGTTTGTGATACAGTCTTTTTTGGGAAAATTGGTATGTTGCTATAACTATGGTCAAGGACAATATATGTCTTTTACGGCCCCCTGGGTAAAAGTGGTTCACGCCGTTGGTCCTACAACAATGTCCACCTCTGCCTCCTCATCCTCCACTGTGCCCTTAGCCTCCACTGCAGGGATAATTCACAGTGCCCCTCCAGCATACCACATATGCAGAGCACTGCTATGTCACGCTGTTCTGCACCTTGTTTGCCTGGCCAGGTCTGACCGGGAGGCTATTTGCCTCAGCTACAATTCCGATGCTGCCACCCGCCTGATGCCACACATCTGATGTTAAATGCTCCATCTTTCACCCACCATTTTCAGCTGGTACTCGTATTGCCCCCACCTCCCCACTGGGCCACTGTGCTCTCCTGATGCTGCTGCCACCTCCTCACTATATAACCTTGCCACTCTGTAGTCTCCTTATGCGCAGGCACCTCCACACTTTGTCAACTTGCCACTCTGTGGTCTCCTGATGTTGCTGTCACCTCCACACTATGTCACCTTGCCACTCTGTGGCCTCTTGATGATGCTGCTGCCACCTGCACACTCTATCATTGTGTCACTCTGCAGTCTTCTGATGCTGCTGCCCCCTCCACACTCTGTCATTGTGCCCTATGTGGCCTCCAAATTTTGCTTCCACCACCTCCACACTCTCATTGTGCCACTCTGTGGCCTCCTACTGATGCTGCCGCCACCTTCAGACTCTGTCATTGGGCCACTCTGTGGTGTCCTTATTCACTTGTCATCTCTGTTTTGGATCCACTCCTGTTTTGTTTGCATTAGCAATACTGATGGATTACTGACCAAATGCTGACCGAGTGAAGGCAGATGCTCAACAGACACGATCCGTTTTTTGGGGGTTATTGTACTAATGGATCAGAGGAAGGGCAAAATAATCAGGGACGTCAACATAAACTTACTGCTGACACCCTCTCCACTCTGTCGGGGGGCTTTACTTGTATTAGTGTTTAATAGAACAGGTTCTGTAGACATTTATTTGGAATCATCTGACGACGGTGTAAAAGAAGAGCTCTTGACACTAACATCGACCTGTAAGGCTGAGCACATACTTGAGTTATTTGGTCAGTTTTGGCTCTATGACTGCCCAAATAAGTGAACTGTGCAGTGATTCTAAGAGAGACGCCTTGCATCCGCATGTCAAACTGACCCACAGTATTATTTCACTACCATAGCAGACTCCCTATGCGTGTTACTGCAAGGCAAAGTGTTCTACAAACTATAAAGGCTCTCTGAAGCCAGGAAATAGCAGTTTTTTAACAAAATTCTCAGAAAATAAATTAGTATCGAACAAAAATTTTTCAAAAAATTTGGCGAACCGTCCAAATCTAAGTTTTGAAAAATTATCTAATCTCTAAAGAGCTAGAAAAATTAACCATATTAGTAAGTTCATTTATTTTTTATTTTGAAAAACCATTAAGAGTTTCTTTTCAACTAGGAGACAAGACATTTACCTTCAAATGGGGATCATGATGTGGTGAAAACTTGTATGGAAAACATTAAAAAATGCAAACAATGACACATGGTTTTTGGTTATCTCAGGGTACTTTCACACTAGCGTTGTTGGATTCTGGCAGGCATTTCCGTTGCCAGAAATGCCTGCCATATCCGTAAAACCGCAAACAAACGGATAGTCCCCCCCCCCCCCCGATTCGTTAGTCCGGTGCCGTAAATATCTGACGGATCAGTCTCATCAGTTATCTGTAAATTTAAGAACTTTTTTTTACAGTTGCCTGTATAGAGTCATTGGGGAAGAAAAAGAGTGGGGGGTGGAGGGCAGTTCACAGTTTGGGATCCCTCTGTCCTGTTCTTCTGCCACTGTGGACAAATAAGTGCATGTTGGGGGAAGTGCAACAGATGAAGTATTTAAGGTTGAGGGTTGGGCAGGAGATAGACTTTCCTGAGCTAGAGTAGAGGGAGTGGTGAAAGAGGTTGGAGGATAGTAATGAGGAGGAGAGGGGGAAAAGTGGTGAGAAAATAGCTTGGGTGTTTGGGACTGGGATGGGGTATGGTAAGGGGTATTGGAAGGTTGGAATGGGGGATTGGTCTGGGGCGGGGGATAGAACTGGATGGGGGATGGGATGTGGGGTGGTGGTGTACTTGCTCAAGACGCAGTCCACTTGTCTTCTGGCCTCAAACAGCTGGTTGGGTGTGAACTGTTCCATCATGGGGAGTAACGATAACAAATAGTGATGCACTGGACTCCTTTGTGACGTCAACACGGCCCCCTCCTGTAGCGTCCTCAAATTAGCCTTTAAAGACGCAACTCTATTGTGAATCCCATCAAGGACTCGTAAACGAGCCTTGTGAGATCCTCGAAGTCTGCCTGACGGCTCCTACCTGTCCTCTGGCGATGCATTAGGGCCTCAAAAAGTGGGGCTAATGTAGCCTTGGTTGCGTCGCCAGAGAGCACAGGTAGGGGAACATTGAGGTCCTGACCAGTTGCTTGAGCTGAACGAGAGGGACCCGTGGTGGCTCTTCAGGGACAGCCTTCTCTGGAACTTCGGGCGCTATTTAATTTCAGTGAAGAACCTCTGGATAGAGGTGAGCAAAGCGACTTCTGATGCTACATAGGAAGTTGCATTGCAAAAATATTTCATACAAATAGTGTACATAGATAGAGCCCATTCATTATATTAGTATACAGAGAAGTGACTATTAGACCCTCCCACCTCCTATTAAAAAGCAAGATACATTCTGAAGCTGCAGTGTTAGTAGTTGTAATCGCAATGCGATTATTATAAACTGTATTAATCGCATTGTGAATTCAACTTAGAGCTGGGTTCCTAATGGTTGTATTGATAAAATATAAAGAAAATTGAGAATATAGTTCTATATTCTCAATCTTCGTTATAATCTAGCAGTACAACCATTAGGAACCCAGCTCTAAGTTGAATTCGCAATGCGATTAATACAGGTTATATTAATCGCATTGTGATTACAACTTAGATCTGAGTTCCTAATGGTTGTATTGCTAGAAATAATGAATATAACGAATATAGCGCTATATTCTCAATCTTCGTTATATTCTAGCAATACAACCATTAGGAACCCAGCTCTAACTTGAATTCGCAATGCGATTAATATAACTTGTATTAATCGCATTGCAAATTCAACTTAGAGCTGGGTTCCTAATGGTTGTATTGCTAGAATATAACGAAGATTGAGAATATAGAACTATATTCTCAATTTTCTTTATATTTTATCAATACAACCATTAGGAACCCAGCTCTAAGTTGAATTCACAATGCGATTAATACAGTTTATAATAATCGCATTGCGATTACAACTACTAACACTGCAGCTTCAGAATGTATCTTGCTTTTTAATAGGAGGTGGGAGGGTCTGGGAGGGAGGGTATGCTGATTGGCTGGAATGTGTCTGCTGACTGTGAGGTACAGGGTCAAAGTTTACTCAATGATAAAGTATAGGGGTGAACGCGAACATCGAATATGTTCGCCCGCCACGGCGGACACGAACAAGCTATGTTCACCGGGAACCATTCGCCGGCGAATAGTTCGGGACATCACTAGTGACTATGTACAGTATGATTGTTTTTGGGAAAGCAACTTCAGATGTATAATCTGAAGCACGCTTCACTCATCTCTACTCAACAAAATGCTATGTGGAGGTCCAAGACAGAGTGCCAAATGACATTCTGCCTGGGCCATACACAAAGATTGGATAACATTGTTTTTTGTACAAACCCCAAGGCAGCAGAATAGCGATATGTCCGCCTTGAGGTTCCTCCCAAACCACTCAGGTGCCGAAGTTCCCCATTAAAATCTTTCTTGTAGCAGTCTCTGATTGACCGCCACCGAACCATGATTGACAACACTGTAGCAAAAAAACAAAACAAAACAAAAAAGGTTAGTCTTTAAAATACATGATTTGTTGACATCTAAAATGGATTACTATTTAATTGAACCAGCCACAACAACAATAAAAACAAATTTGTTGTTAAACTATCGGTGGCAGTGACCCACATCGAGTAGACGGTAAACCACTTTTGCGCAATAAAACATACCTGCATGCTATCTACAAATGAAATACTGCATACTTGTGGCACTGGTCCCATTGCCTGTCTGAGAGTTCCTGCCAATTTGGTACTATGGCCTCGCATATCTCATGCCAAAGGAGCCGGGTTGCTTGGTGGTCTGATTGGCGGTGGTCAGTTTGGTCCCATAACAGTGGTTGTTCCTCCACCATCTGGATGAGGAGGTCATTGTCAATAAAAAAAACCTCTATTAGTTAGATACCGCGCTCTATGTCTAGGTAAAAATATATGTTGTACTGTGACTATGCAGAGCCAAGTGGTTACTTCCCGTAACTTCTGGAAAAGTAACTATTACGTGTGAATAAAAAAAAACTGCCAACATCCTCCTCATCCATTCTGGTGGAGACTCGGGACCCTAAAAAAAAAAAAGGAAAATGTAAAAAAATAATTAACATAATGTTTTAAACGTTTACACTTTTCAAGTAATAGGCTACAGCACTCTTTTCAACAAAAGGCAAGGATGGGTGCACGTCCAGGTTATGTTTTATAGCTCCACCTCAAGAACTGTAGGTCTCACACAAATATCAGGACAGCACTCCTTAAGTAATGATAATTAATGGTTTTATTTCACTTCATATTATTTCAGCCGGAGTAGGTGGTATATCAGTTGCAACGTTTCGGGCTAACAATTGCCCTTTATCAGGCACTCTGAGGACCACAGTGTGCTTACAGCTGGCGCTAGCTATAAGCACACTGTGGTCCTCAGAGTGCCTGATGAAGGGCAATTGTTAGCCCGAAACGTTACAACTGATATACCACCTACTCCGGCTGAAATAATATGAAGTGAAATTAAACCATTAATTATCATTACTTAAGGAGTGCTGTCCTGATATTTGTGTTTTAAACTTTTACAATTACAAAGACTTTGATTGAAAATACTCACACGACTCCGACCGCTGCATGCTCCTGGACTTCCTCTGGCAGAGGCACAACAACCTCTCTGAGAGGCAACAGGACGAGATGGCTGTAAAATAAAAAATAATAATTATATCTTTGAGAAAAAGAAATTAAACCCCTACCGTTTGCTGTCCTCCTCCTACAACTTCCTCCTCTGTCAGACTTTCTTGGCCGGGATGCCTCTCCTCCAAAGATTATGACTGAGTCAAAAAAAATACAAATTATTAGAATAATGACACAATATTACAGTTAGGAATGCTACCCAACTTGACATACCGTATCATGTCGGCGATGTCGGCGAGGAGTAGACCTCCCGGCCCCACTTGAAGAAGATATGCCTATAGAAAAAGTAAATAAATAATATTTGCACTTTACAGAAGACAACAGACCCACGGAAATATTACTTGTTTGTCATTTTTGGAACCAAAAAGAAAGCAGATGACCAAAATAGAAAGGGGCAGGCTGGCGGGCTGGCAGGCGGGCAGTCGTAACTGGCTGGCGGACTGGCAGGCCAGTTTATGTTTAAAATTGTTACTAAAAAATAAAAAAAAAGGAGTGGTAGTCATAATCTTGGACGTAAGACTACTACTCCTGTCCTCTGCTATGTACTTATACTACTTGCAGTCCCTATTCAAAAGTACATAGGGCCTGCAGGTAGTATAAGTACATAGTGGATGCTAGGATTAACAGTACCTAGGACTACTACTCCTAGCATCCACTATGTACTTATACTACCTGCAATCCTTATGCAAAAGTACATAGGGGCTGCAGATAGTATAAGTGCATAGTGGATGCTAGTAGGAGTACTACCTAGGACTACTACTCCTAGCATCCACTATATACTTATACTACCAGCAGTCCCTATGCAAAACTGCATAGGGACTGCAGATAGTATAAGTGCATAGTGGATGTTAGGAGTAGCAGTACCTAGGACTACTACTCCTACCATCCACGATGTACTTATACTACCTAGTATAAGTGCATAGTGGATGCTAGTGTTCGCTGTTCGGCCGAGCATGCTCGATCAACACTATGTGGGGTATTTAGTGTGCGGAAGGAAAATGGATGTACAATGTGCATGTGAGATATTTCTCTGCTGTCCATATATACATGCTACTGACATAGTGCTGTGATGTCACAACAATACTTAGTGCACCAATCAGTAATATCAACATAGACCTGATAAAATGCGAAGTTGTATGTATTGTGAAAAGAAATTTGCATCATAAGTGGCGTTTTTCACAATCTTGAATATTTTATAACACTCTATCTGCATATAAAGAAATTGTTCTGACATGCATGTGAAATGCAATCAAATACACTGCTGTAATGTCAAAGTACTTACAGTGATCAGGAGTTCTTCCTCACTGTCGCGAAAATTGCTTCCCACTATCTTTTCCAATCTTCTCAAACTTCGGCTAGTTTGAAAACAGTTGCACAATTAGGCCACACGCCTTTTGAACATGCACATTAAGCGAATTTTACATTGTGATTTTCACAATGTAAAAAAAGTGTATGAAGATAGCGAATTCGCAAATATGTGGCGAATATTCACCCATATATTCGTAAAATATCGCAAAATCGAATATTGCCCCGTCGCTTATCACTACTCCTATGTATACTCCCCTAGGACAGAACTCAATACCGGAAAACTTTAACGCAAGTGGTAAAGTACCTTCAGTATCTGTTATTTGCACAGCACTTCAGGTGATCCTTCCACTGCAGATGTGATTGAGGTTGGAGGCTGATATATGAACATCACTTTAAACACAATTTTAAACAACATTCAATTTACAATGCATTCTACAATATTCAATGCTTCAAAGTGCCTTTACATTAATGTATTGTTGCTAAATATTTTCTTAAATTAATTTAAAAGAAGTCTGTCACCAGGAAAGCCACTGTTACCAGGCACAATGCCTCATAGGGCTAGCTTTGCTGAATGTAATGATACACTTTACATAGTGATTAGTTGCTTTATTCTGGAGAAAAATGACTTCTAATCCATATGCAAATGAGCAGTTAAGTGTCCCAAGGGTGGACCAAGCCTCTCTGTGGACCATTGCTCCACCTTCTTTCTCTGCCAGACCCTCTCTCTCCTTATTGAATGACAGGGTCAGGTTGCCCCATAGCCATCTAGTCCTGCTCTGTCAATCAAGAAGGGAAGGAAGCAGGAGGAACAGAAGTGCACAGAATGGTTTGGGCCCACCCCTGTGCACTTAACTTTCTTCTGGAAAATGAAGCAGCGGATCAGTGAAAAGTATCATTACATCCAGATAAGCTTGTCCTACAAGGAATTCGGCTTGGCTTAATGATGAATATTAGCCCCTTACAGTCATCTAAATTGCTAATATTCTGAATTGTGCATTAAGGAAAAGGATTTCTGCCAAATCCTTTGGGGTTGTATTGACAGCAATGACTTTTATTTACAGTGAAAACTCTTTGAGATGACCCCACAAATTTACATTAAAAAGTGGTCTTCTCGTGGGGGTGATCTTATCTAAGAAGATGAGCAGTATACAGAATATTGTATAACTTAAAGCAGGCATCCTCAAACTGCGGCCCTCCAGCTGTTGTAAAACTGCAACTCCCACCATGCCCTGATGTTGGCTGATACCTGTAGGCTGTTCGGGCATGCTGTGAGTTGTAGTTTTGCAACAGCTGGAAGGTCGCAGTTTGAGGATGCCTGACTTAAAGCAGTTTTCCAGTTTGCATCACAATCCTTTAATAGTCATTTATGAAGGTAGCTTTAATTGTGCAATGTATTTCTTGTAACTTTATTGCAACTATTTTCCATTCTGGAATTAAGGTGAAAGGACCGTGTCCATGTAGCTCTTTCTTATATTCTGTGATGTTACGTCCATGGGCATGTCATTGATAGGGGAGTGTCTATGTAACTAGCTGGGTGTTATTAGGAGCAGTGGACCCATGGCAGAGGAAGGAGAAGTGCATCAAAGGTTTGGATGGATACAGCAATAAGAAGTGCTACATACAGGAAGAAAACAAACCAGAGTGTTTACCTGGTGAGAACAAAAAATAAATAAAAAGAACTTATAGGGAAGATATACATGAGTTAAACAACTACATAAGCACATCTTTAATTCCAGAAAACTACTTTAAAGTTTCTCATGGGCGATTTGGTCTGGATAAGGGGGTGTCCTTTTCAAACAGATGTTCTTTTGTAAACTTGTCAATGTATTTGTTTATTCTCATCATTGATGTTAAAAGGAAGAGCTATTTAATATCACAAATCACAAATTTTGGATCACAGAAACAATGTATCACCTGTTTTCACTATTTAGTATATGAATGTTTTTTTTTTTATGTCAGCATCTCATGTTGCTGTCAAACAATATATATGAGTCTCAAAGAATTTTAATGATGTTCAACACATTTTCTTTGAGGGTCCTAAGATTACTTTTGTTACCTTGACGATGAAAAGGTTAGTTTAAAATAAGGGCAACAGAGACACCTAAAAAATTTTGGTGCCAAGAGAATGCAGCACTAAATGTCTATAGTAATGATTACACTCATGTGTAAAAGATAATTGCTTAATTGAGGTATAGGAATAAGAAGACACAGTGCAAGAATGATTCAGCAAAACAAAAGTAACAAACTAATGACTCAAAATAATCCCTGTGAGGAAATTATCAATGGTTTGCTTACATACGAATATTGCCATAATGAAGAACAGACATGATGAGCAGTCAGAGAATCAATGACATGTCATCAGAGTTTATGGATTGTACAACATATCTTGAACTTAAAGGACAATTGTCTCTGTGTATTCAGCTATTCCTCCACTACAATATCTGTGAAAAGACATATAAATCATTTACCAAAAGTATGCCACCAAAGTGTTATCAGTGTAGATCTGCCCCTAGAATCCCATGCAGTTATGACAATAAAGAGGCCACAGAGCTTAGTGGTGATTTTGCTTGGCACCACTCTCATCTGGACATAGTGACTGATATTACAGCTTAGAGGCAGCTCTGAGCCATTCACTGCTTTAATGTAGTGGGTGTAGATTGTGATTACTGAACAGATTTGGCTTGGGTCTACTCCTTAGGACATTGAAATTGGACCCCTGTTTTTCACACTTACTCCATTTTGGGGATCTTGGCTTTGCTGCAGGGACCATCAAGCCACTACCTCTATGAGTAATCTCAATTCAGAGGTTGATAACCCAGGGTAAAATAAACCAGTGTATGGTTCTACAGGAAGGAGCATGACTAGTGGACAAGCTGAGGTCAGGAGAGAAAGAGTTTATCTAATATGGTATTCAGGCAGTAGGTGAGGCAGGCAGCACAGGGTTAATATGGGTTAATATGGAGATCAGACAGGGTCTGGACCGGCAACACAGGGTCAATCCAGTAAACAGGCAGCGGTTGGGTATAGGAGGTCAGAACAATTCTGCAGCACATCTTTATAGGACTAGACAAGTTAAATACGTATAGCTCACACATTTTTCCATGGGGAAGCACTATTTACACAGGAAGCAGGAAGGAGTTGCCTGCAGGATCACACAGACTGCCTACGTTACTTCTGCAATAGTAGGTACAATACATTGGCTGATGTGGAGCAGTACCTGATGAAATTATTCTTTTGGCCACGACAGCTCCTTCATTGCTTAAATCAGTGAAGGTCCCACGATTGGAGTTGAGTGAACACCTGGATTTGGGTTTGAGAAGTTCAGCAGGACTTCCTGAAAATGTTCGGGTTCGGGATCCGAACTCGACCCGAACTTCACCCCGAACCCCATTGAAGTCAATGGGGACCCGTACTTTTGGGCACTAAAAAGGCTGCAAAATCGCCCAGGAAAGGGCTAGAGGGCTGCATAAGGCAGAAAAATGTAGGTAAATGCCCTGCAAACATATGTGAATAGGTAAATGACTTAAAATAAAATAAAATACAGAAAAATAATAAATAAGCATTCTAAACTTGAGCCCAAGTGAGTGACAGTGGCACCTGTCACCCAGCAAACAGGATGTGGCCACCACATCTGTCATTGTCACCAAGCATCTCCACCAAATCCTATGGAAGTGTTCAGCTATCAGCTGTCCATCTCCCAAACACTGGAGAGAAAAAGAAATAGAAAGAGGAAGTACCCCCCCCCCCCACCCATGGCTCTTAATGCCTTATTTCAAACTTCCTGGTCCTTAGAAATGCTGTCATTCTGTCTGGTGGACAGTTTTGAAAAACCTTATGGCGGTGGCTATCCCACAGTACGTGTATCCCAGCCGCCGCTACTTTTGCAGGCGAGCTATCCCTTCCCTGCACATACAAGTGGCGGACAAAATCAAGTGAGCACTGCGCAACGCTATCTGTGGCAACGTCCACATAACCAACAACACAGTGGGTAAATGTAGCGGCTGGCCCAAAGGCGGATAGCATTTTTGCGAATGTCCTTCCACCCCCGAGGATTGCTGGGCATTTATCTTTGTATCCTGTTACCTCCTCCTCCTACTCGGCTTCCTCCTCCTCTACCTCCTCCTCATCCACTCAGCGTAACACCTTCACCACCCACAGCAGCACAGCCAGGGGGAAACGACAGCAGGTTTTTTTAAAACCTGTGTGTTTGTGGGACAAACCCTGCACCGCGCAGGAGCTGTGGACAGGCATGGAACAACAGACCAACCATTGGTTGGTGCCACTGAGCCTCCAGCCTGGCCTGGTGTTGTGCGCTAATGGGCGAAATATACTAGCAGGTCTGGGCCTAGCCGGTTTGACACACATCCCTTGCCTGCCACATGTGCTGAATTTAGGGTGCAGAAATTCCTAAACACCAGACAGTTAAAATCAATTCAGTTAATCGAACTCACAAAACACCCTCACCGCCCCTTTCACTCAAACCATTAACAAACTATTTACAAAATTTCTTAAAAACATATTAAAATAACTATAATGCAGCTAAACTAACTATATAAACAAAAAAAACTCTGTACACACCTTATCCTTAACTTAAGGCCAGTGACATCCAAGTGGCTCAAAGGGTGGGTTCCTGCACCAACATAGTCCCTGGCCTGGAACACAATTGTCCAGCCAGGGCACAGTTCTGGAGGATGAGGAGGATAAGTAGAATGAGGAGGAGTAGGAGGAACCGTGTTCTCATCAGGGTAGCTGGGTCACCATCAGCACCTCAGAAGGCTGGGTTAGCATTGGTGAAATGTGGGAAAGCTTTGTCATCAAGCCACAACAACCTGCACATCCAGCAGATCTGGAATGTCATAGCAGGAGGCAGCATTTCAGCAACATGGTGGAAGAGTACACATACTGACTGATGGGTTTGCCCAGGGGCGTAGCTACAGAGAAGCATGGGAAGCACACTGTTTTGGGTCCATGACCTAGAAGGGGCCATCCAAGAGGAGAAGGAGGACCAAAAGACTTTGTCAGGGCCCCCTCATCAGTATTATACAATAAAATTTAGATACAGTGGCAGTATAGACAGTGTAGAAAGCGGATGGAAAATAAACCCAAACAGCCTCACACCCTACACACTCAACACCCCCCTTTACTCAAACCATTAACAAACTATTTACAAATTTACTTAAAAACATATTAAAATAACTATAAGGCAGCTAAACTAACCATATAAAGAAACAAAACTATATATGCGCCTTAACTTAAGGCCAACCAAATACAAGTGGCTCGGAGGGCGGGTATCTGCACCAACATAGGCCATGGCCTGGAAAACAATTGTCCAGCCTGGGCACAGTTCTGGAGGATGAGGATGAGGAAGAGGAGTAGGAGGAACGCTGGGGGATACAGAGGACACAGACGATATACCTCGCTCAAAGAGGATAGCTTGTCCTTGGCTCTGCGCAGCCTGGCAGACATGAGAGACTGCATGCTGCAGTGCCTGCGCAACGACCGCCCAGTTACAGCCACATTCTAACTTTTGCTGATTACTGGGTGGCCACCCTGCTGCATCCCCGTTACAAGGACAACATGCCGTCCTTAATTCCCTCACTGGAGTGTAATAGGAAGATGAGCCCGCTAGTAAACACGCTGCTGATGGCATTCACACCTGACACCGGGGACTCAGTGGAAGCACAAGGTGAAGGCAGAGGAGGAGGAGGAAGAATTGGCCAATGCAGCTGGGTCACCAGCAACACCTCAGAAGGCAGAGTTAGCATGGGCAAAATGTGGAAAAGCTTTGTCATCACGCCACAACAACCTGCACCACCAGATCTGGAACATCTTAGCAGGAGGCAGCATTTCAGCAACATGGTGGATCAGTACACGTACTGACTGATGGGTCTGCCTAGGGGAATAGCTATAGGGGAAGCAACTGCTTTGGGGCCGTGACCTAGAAAGGGCCCATCCAGGAGGAGGAGGAGGACTAACAATATTATACAATTAAATTATATACAGTGACAGTATAGACAGTGTAGAAAGCGAATGGAACAGCTGCTGGGCCTGGTCTGAGAGAGCGATCTTTAGTAGCCACAGGCATGGCAGCATGAAAGGAAGGGGTTTGCGCAAAAATTACTGGGGGAGGGGGGCCCCATTTAAAAATTTGCTGTGGTGCCCAATCATTTCTAGCTATGTCACTGGGTCTGCCCCATTCAACTTCTGGGTCATCAAATTGGGCACATGTCCTGAGGTTGCCCTTTTACGCCTTGGAGGTGCTGGCCTACCCTGCAGCCACTGTATTGTCTGAACGTGTGTTTAGCATGGCTGGTGGCATTATCACTGACAAGCGCAGCCGCCTGTCCGCAGACAATGTGGGCAAGTTATCGTTTATTAAAAAGAACCAGGCATGGATCCCACAGGACTTGTTTGTACCTTATGCAAAATAGACAAGTACACCGGCCTCACCCAACCACTGTTATACTACCGTGCACTTACACTTTATTTTATTTTTTATATTTTCCCATTGTTTTGGGGTCTACACTAATTTATTAAAAAAAATTATAAATAAAAAAACAGTTATTTGCGACTACCTTTGGCTTCACAGCCCAAAAAGGCTTTATTTCATGCAAGCATTTAACCGCCACTTGTAAGTTCCCTGTCAGTTATGCAGTGCAGGGGTTTGTACCTGGAAAAAATGGTAATATTTCACCCAACAATTTAAAATCTATCCTTTGCCGGACAGTATTAAACTTGGCCAGCCACAGCTGAAACCAATGATTTACGGTATTGCTATTTTGGCAATTGAATTTCACCCCAGAAAATAATATATCCTTTGACGGACACTATTAAACTTGGCCAGCCACTGCTGGGGCTTATGATTTACGGTATTGCTATTTTGGCAATTGAATTTTAACTCAGAACAAAATCTACCCTTTGAGTAGTTCCTAAATATTATATCCAAAATGGAGGGGCACACAGTAATCGGGTCAAATGAACAGAGCTACAAATTGATAGTAGAAAAAAAAACCTTATTTAATAATAACACATCTATTATAGATAAAAAAGTAAGATAAGACCCTGTTAAAAAAAACAATCGACAAGTGATATAATTGTGTCTAATAAATACCTAGAATATAATAATCCTACTTGGGAAATGTCCCCTTTTCAAAACTGCAGCCAATAATCACAAGTGTAGCGTCGCTACTAGAGTGCGTCTCCTCCTTTCGCACTAATGGATGAATTATCCTTGCATAATATATAATGGATATTAGTTCATTCGTCTGTCCCATTCAAATATTGGTATAGTCTTTTGTGTAAAGTTACACCATGTGAGTACAGCAAATATCACGGTTTAAGATGGTACATTACCGCTCCATAACACGAGCGCCGGCCGTTTCCAACTTCCTTGCAATCGCCCTTCCAGGACCTGCCGCGGCGTCCCACGTGGTCCCCTGCGTCATACAACGTGGCGTCCCGCGGGCTTAATCCTCGGATTGGTCCGGCTTGTATCCTTGAATGGTTGTACTTTTAAATACTTTGTTCAGACGTCTGCTTTGCCAAAGTGCATATTCAGTGTTGTCGCTCTCACTATTGCTGGACCCAGACGCGTTTCGGGACGCAACTTGTCCCTTCCTCAGTGGCAGAAAACTGCTGCAGCCACTGAGGAAGGGACAAGTTGCGTCCCGAAACGCGTCTGGATCCAGCAATAGTGAGAGCGACAACACTGAATATGCACTTTGGCAAAGCAGACGTCTGAACAAAGTATTATATATGCTGCACTTGGCCAATCACAGCCATGCCATTAGTAGGCATGGCGGTGATGGCTTCTTAGGGCAAGAAGTAAAACGCTAGCTGATTGGCTGCTGTGCAGCCCTTCAGAAAGCGGGAAGAAATCGCCGAACAACGAACCCGAACCCAAACTTTTTTTAAATTGTTCGGGTCCGGGTCACCCCAAAATTCAGGACGAACCCGAACTATACAGTTTATTAATTTTATGACTCAGAATTCATTTTATGACTCAGACAACCCCATTAAAAGTACAGAGCCACTTTAAATGTTTTCATCCTCAGAATATAATACAATACAATTTAATAGAATTCACTAGATTTTCTAAGTCTAAGACAAAACCAGAGTCCATGAAGAGCATTAAAGTTAGACCTTACATATGTCCCCATATGGATTAATGATCTCTGTAGGGATCATCTCTTATTTGGGGGTCAATCTCACAGACTATGCCACGGACAGCAGATTGAAGTCCAAACGATGCTTTATTTTCAAGTACAAAACAACAACCAAAACATAAATCACAAACCTAAATCCTCAGTTGTCTGGCCACTGACTAAACAGTCTTTCCCTCTTTATCGGGATCTGGGTCTACCACCCAGCTACCCAAAACACATCAC
Source organism: Bufotes viridis (assembly GCA_033119425.1). Taxonomy (NCBI): domain Eukaryota; kingdom Metazoa; phylum Chordata; class Amphibia; order Anura; family Bufonidae; genus Bufotes; species Bufotes viridis. Next base: position 407,909,775 of record CM065592.1, read on the forward strand.
CAGTGCTTACCCCACACACAGGGTTAGAGGGTCCCGGCTCCCACAGGCCTCGACACAGCTTGCTCCTTTCCCAGACAAGGAGCCACACCCAAGTCCAGCAGTAGGATTAAATAGCATCCCTGGACATGAGCATTGTTCAAAATCCCGGACTGGAGCATGGGGAACAGGCACCCACCCAGCACATTGCCTATTCCCAGTAAAAGCCTGCCCTGGACTAGCTGGAGCCAGCTAAATTAACTATCTTAGTGTCCACCAACTAACTTAGTGGCCACCTATATCTAAGGCCTTTACTTCACCAAAGCCGGGCCCCTTGGTGACACACTCCTGATGCAAACAACACCCCTTTTTCATGCTTCCCCGGGATTTTACTACACCCATCCTATTCACATTGCCACACCTCATTGAAGTAATTTTCAATTGCATAAAAAAGCAAGTACTGACAAATTGAACTATGATTGTATACTACTTTAGATCATTTATTAATCCAAGGCATCAATACCTAGTCCTTAAGAATTTCCTTTGCTAATTAGAATATTGTTTCTAGAAATTTCGAAAGAGCTTGTATTTTAGAATCACATGGATAAACCGATGAAGACTAATATTCTTAAGTATCAATCTACACACTTGAGAAACAAGATTGCATGAACTCTAGTATATGGGCTCGGTACTGTCCCCACTGCGGTTTAGTCCTCTAGGAATATACATTTCCACTTTATATATCTGTCATTTCAAGAAGATTTCTACAGCAACTAATGTATTAGACTTTAAGAAGGCCATAAAGGGTCTCCAAAGCTCATATGCAATTACAATGCGTCAACTGCGAAGTCTCTTTGGAATCATTAAAAGTATTGTCCATTGTACAAAAGGTCATGACTCAAATCCTTTAAATCTGTGCTTATAAACTGAAAAAGGTGGAATGCAATGCATGGTGGGAAATTGACAGAGCTTCTAGGCTTTAGAGAATGTGTGGTATTTTATTTGTATATATATATATATATATATATATATATATATATATATTACAGTGATATAAAACAAAGTTTTGTCACCATGGATAGCAGTCTTTTTTCAATGCCCAATAATTTAGATAAAGTACCATATGGGCATGGGCAAATTGATTTGTTAGAACTGATATTTGTCCATTTTTTCTTTCATTTCAATCAGACAGAATCAAAATTTAGGAAATACTACATTCATTTTACATTTGAAAATCACTACAAAAATCCCAATATGTGAATATGTGAAGTGGTAATGCTACAATATACATGCAGCGATATAAGCTATACAGAAAATCCACCAAACAATGCTCCATGTTCAATATCAGCTTCATAGGCCTCTGCAAGTGAGGTGGGAGGAACAGAGATTAGGGTTAGCTGCAGTTACAAACAAGCATTTTAAAATTAGAGATTGCTTCCCATTGAAGAGTGCAGATCTATAATTCAGCATGTTGATAGATATGTGTCACCTATGTGCAGAAATCATAAGAAGGGGATGAGCAATCATGAGCACAATCATTCATCCCAACCCATACAGTTTTAATTTGTTTTTAATCTTACAATGATCAATGATTTTTAGCGTGATCACTAGTGTTGAGCGAGTATGCTCAGCCGAACACCTGCTCGAGTCTCCTCCCCTACCAGATATCTCAGGTAGTTAACTGTCTGTCCAAGCAGCAAAGCATGAGGTGAAACACATTCTTTGTATCTGAATAACATTCCGAAGAAATGGTACATCTCAGCCTTTTTACATAATATCTATTTCTATGGACCATGCTGGTATAACCTGGCTATCTACTGTATATAATTATATATTTATGGCTCATATAAGTTAGACATCTTCTTGTATATAGTGATATGGACCATGCTGGTATAACCTGGGTATCTCCTGTACATAATTATACATGTAAAGCTGGTATAAGTTATATATCTCCTTGTATATGACCTGGGAGTCCAATATGCATCCAGGCATCATCCCCATGCTGTTCCTGAACTATTTCTTCAAAGCAGGGGGTGTCTGGTTTAATGCTCTGGCTCTCCCATTGACTTTCACTGTGCTTGGGTGCCCTGTAGAGCACCCGAGCAATAGTGATGAGCGGCAGGGTCAATATTCGAATTCCCAATATTTCGCGAATATTTGGGAAAATATTTGCCATATATTCGCAAATTCCTGATCTTCAGGCATTATTTTCTTGATTGCGAAAATTCGCATAAAAAGTGTGCATAAAATTCGCATAGACTGGTATTTAAAAAAAAACACGAATATTCTCGAAGTGCCGATATTCGCGATTAAAATTCGCAATTCGAATATTCGTGATCAACACTAATCCTGATGTGTTTGGCCCGAGCACCCGAGCACTTTGGTGCTCGATCAACACTAGTGATCACCCAATAAACAAATGTGCTGATCTGTTGGATGATCAGAGGCATCTTTACATGGGACACAACTTGTGGCGTAGCTAACGGCTCATGGGCCCTGGTGCAAGAGTCTAGCTTGGGCCCCCTTCTCTCAGTGCTTTGTGTGTCTTCTTATGCGGCACAAGGGTCTGTGGGCCCCCTCAGGCTCCTGGGCCCGGTAGCGACTGCTACCTCTGCACCCCCTATAGCTACGCCCATGGACACAAGGCTTCTTCATTTCCAATCACCAGCCCGTATAAAGGTGCCCTATGCCACAAATGCCACAAATCTTCCAATATGGGGAAACTTCTGGATTATTGACATTGTTTTCCTTACTACATTTTGTCTCATTGTTTTAACACACATTCTCCAAATTAGTCTAGGGCTGTGGATAATCTTCCATAACCACTTCTGGCTCCATGGGTTTATGGGTGGAGTCTCTCTACTTTATTTTATCCCAGACCATGTGCAGTACCCGGGACCTGGGGGTATCTGCAATTGTTTAATGTTTTATACGCAATGTTATGTAATGTGATGTTATGACATTTATTCCAGCGGGGGAGGTTGGATAACTACCCTGTTCCTCCCCTTTTGGTAGGAGTGCAATTTCCTGTGAGAAAAACGTAATCCATCCTCAAGAAAACACTTGAGAGACATTAAAGTCATTAGTGAAATACTGCTTTACAGACACTACTGCAAAGTGACAGCGCAGACACTACCACTTACCTAAAGCATCGCTAGGCCAGACTAACATAAATTCTGTACTACAGTAGATTCCTATATCCACAAATACTTTCTAGTGTCAACATATTGCCATCCAAACTGCCACCATACCTCCTTATCTGGTGCCCACTGCACTTTGTACTAAACCCCTTATTTCAGTGTCCAGTGTCACTTTATGTAGTGATAACTTTTAAACGCTTTTAGTTATGCAGGGCATTCTGAGATAGTTTTTTCGTCACATATTGTACTTCATGACACTGGTAAAAAAAATACCAAATTTACCCAAAATTTGAAAAAATTAGCAATTTTCCAAGTTTCAATTTCTTTATTTCTATAATACATAGCAATACCTCCAAACATAGTTATTACTTTACATTCCCCATATGTCTACTTCATGTCTGGATCATTTTGGGAATGATGTTTTATTTTTTGGGGATGTTACAAGGCTTGGACGTTTAGAAGCAAATCTTGAAATTTTTCAGAAATTTTTAAAAACCTACTTTTTAAGGACCAGTTCAGGTCTGAAGTCATTTTGTGAGGCTTACATAATAGAAACTACCCCAAAATGACCCCATTCTAGAAACTAAAACCCTCAAGGTATTCAAAACGGATTTTACAAACTTTGTTAACCCTTTAGTTGTTCCACAAGAATTAATGGAATATAGAGATAACATTTCCAAATTTAACTTTTTTGGCAGATTTTCCATTTTAATATTTTTTTCCAGTTACAAAGCAAGGGTTAGCAGCCAAACAAAACTCAAAATTTATTGCCCTGATTCTGTAGTTTACAGAAACACCCCATATGTGATCATAAACGGCTGTACAGGCACACGGCAGGGCGCAGAAGGAAAGGAATGCCATGTGGTTTTTGTAAGGAAGATTTTGCTGGACTTGTTTTTTGGCACCATGTCCCATTTGAAGCCCCCCTGATGCACCCCTAGAGTAGAAACTCCAAAAAAGTGACTCCATTTTAGAAACTACGGGATAGGGTGGCAGTTTTGTTGGTACTATTTTAGGGTACATATGATGTTTGGTTGCTCTATATTACACTTTGAGTGAGGCAAGGTAACAAGAAATAGCTGTTTTGGAACCTTTTTCATTTTTTATTTACAACATTCATCTGACAGGTTAGATCATGTGCTATTTTTATAGAGCAGTTTATTACGGATGCGGCAGTACCTAATATGTATACTTTTTTTTATTTATGTAAGTTTTACACAATGATTTCATTTTTTTAAACAAAAAAAATCATGTTTTAGTGTTTCCATAGTCTGAGAGCCATAGTTTTTTCAGTTTTTGGGCGATTATCTTGGGTAGGGTATGATTTTTGTGGGATGAGATGACGGTTTAATTGGCACTCTTTTGGGGTGCATATGACTTTTTGATTGCTTGGTATTACACTTTTTGTGATGTAAGGTGAAAAAAATGGCTTTTTTACACCGTTTTTATTTTTATTTTTTTACGATGTTCACCTGAGGGGTTAGCTCATGACTGAGATATTTTTAGAGAGCAGGTTAGTACAGATGTGGCGAAACATAATATGTATACTTTTTTTTATTTACTTAAGTTTTACACAATAGCATCTTTTTTTAAACAAAAATGATGTTTTAGTGTCTCCATATTCTGAGCCATATTTTAGTATTTTTTAGGCAATCATCTTTGGTGGGGGCTCATTTTTTGCGGGATGAGGTGACGGTTAGATTTGGTACTATATTTGTGGGCATACACCATTTTGATCGCTTGCTGTATCACTTTTAGTGAATGTAAGGTGACAAAAAATGGTTTATTTAGCACAGTTTTTTATTTTTTATCTTTTACGGTGTTCGTCTGAGGGGTTAAGTCATGTGATATGTTTATAAAGCCGGTCGATACGGACGCGGCAATACAAATATGTCTACTTTTTTTCCCCCCTATTTTTTACCAATTTTCTTTTACTTTATTTGGGGAAAATGACGTTTTTTTGTTTTTTTTTACTTGAAACTTTAAAAAAAAATTTGGGGGTACTATTTTTTCAACTTTTTTTCACTTTATGTTTTGTCCCACTTTGGCACTTCAACTTTTGGGGGTCAGATACCCTTCACAATGCATTCCAAAACTTCTGTATTAGAATGCATTGGCTGTATTAGTAATACAGTGTGTATTACTCATACAGCTTCCTGCCTGTTAGATCCAGGTACGTCATGAGTCCTCAAGAGGTTAATAGTGCTAGTTGCGCCACAAGTTATATTTTGTTTTCCTTACTACATTTTGTCTCACACATTCTCCAACTTAGTCTAGGGCTGTGGATACAGTAGAGGGAGACCGTTTCACATTTACTTCTGGCCTGATTCTTTGAACTACCTTTTTACTGAACCGAACCCCAGGGAGAGATGGCATGAGGGTGTACACCATGACACAATATCTCATGAGGGCCACTACTACTATCACCAGGATAATATTTTTTTAGCTGAAAAGTTTTTAGCCACCACAAAAAAAAGTACAACCATTTTGTCTTTTGAGCTAAATTTAGCAAATGCTGCATGTTGTTTGATAAATTTGGCACATTTTTAAATATGTCTAGAGATGTTGCTCCAGTTTTTATGTCATCCTCTTGTTGGAGTGAGATTGCAAAATATGTCACTTTTTTTTGTTTTGTTGCATTTGTTAACTGTAGCATATACCTACTGGTAAATGTTTCTACAAAAATGGTGTGTGAGAACATTTGTGACTATTTTATGGCAGAAAATTTGAGCAAATCTAACGTTTAATTAACCCCCATAGGGTTTTGTCACTGATCTTAGGCTTTAAAGAAATTGTCCAGAGGAAGAGGAAATGACTGGGTCCCCTCTCTACTTTCTGGTTTCATCTCAGTGCTCAGCAAATACCTGAAGATGCTTATACAGCCATACATAGTGATGGCTAAGCGGGCATCTCCAGCAAGTTCTGTGTGTCAAGAGTGGATAAAGAAGTAGAGATAAGCAAAGACTTGGTGAGTTCTATAATAAGAGCAGTGGGAGATTGTTTAGAATAAGTAACCTTTCAGTTATTTTTTTCATACCACTCTGAGCTTTTTCTAAGGCATTTCTCCAACTAACCCCCATCAACCCCTTTAAACATTATGATTAGAGATTAGCGAAGTTTTAAAAAATTTGATTCAATCCGAATTCATTTGTGATGAATCGCGTTAAAAATCAGCTATTCCCCGTCTGCAGGTAGCTTGTACATTGTTGTACATTACTGTGCATTGCAGAAAAATGCATAGCTAATCCGCTGTGATAGTGAAACAGATGCTGTGCTTCAGTATGACAGGCAGTAGAGATGGCCCGAACTATCCGCCGGCGAACAGTTCCCGGCGAACATAGCTTGTTCGCGTTCGCCGCAACGGGCGAACACATGCGATGTTCGGTCCGCCCCCTATACATCATCATTGAGCAAACTTTGACCCTGTACCTCACAGTCAGCAGACACATTCCAGCCAATCAGCAGCATACCCTCCCTCCCAGACAGCTCCCATCTCCTGAACAGCATCCATTTTAGATTCATTCGGAATTTGCAGTCTTAGTGAGAGGAGGGAGAGTGTAGTTGCTGCTGATTTAATAGGGAAATCGATAGCTAGGCTAGTGAATTCAGTGTCCACTCCAGTCCTGAAAGACTCATCTGATCTCTGCTGTAAGGACAGCGTCCTGACAGCACCCCAAAAAGTCCTTTTTAGGGCTGCAACATTAGTCTGCTTTTTTTTTTTCTCCATATATATATTGCAGTTGCCTGGCCTGCCTGTGTGTGAGGAGCTGCAGGCCCACAGACTGTAGTGTGCCCACTGCCAGTGCCCACCCCTGTCATCCCATGTGGCACAGGACTTTGCATCAAAAAATGGCATTTCATTTTTACACTTTAATCTAAGGTTAGTTGCCTGCCAGTGTGTGTCAGGCTGACTTCCACTGACTGTAGTGTGCCCACTGCCAGTGCCCACCACTCATACCGGCTGGCACAGGACTTTGCATAAAAAAGGCTTTTAATTTTACACTTTAGTGTAATTTCAGTTGCTTGCCTGCTGCCAGTGTGTGTCAGGCCGACTTCCACTGACTGTAGTGTAGCTCCACTGCCAGTGCCCACCCCTGTCATCCCGTGTGGCACAGGACTTTGTATCAAAAAAAGGCATTTAATTTTTACACTTTAGTGTAATTTCAGTTGCTTGCCTGCTGCTAGTGTGTGTCAGGCCGACTTCCACTGACTGTAGTGTGCCCACTGCCAGTGTTCACCCTTGTCATCCCGTGTGGCACAGGACTTTGCATCAAAAAAAGGCATTTAATTTTTACCCTTTAGTGTAATTTCAGTTGCTTGCCTGCTGCTAGTGTGTGTCAGGCCGACTTCCACTGACTATAGTGTGCCCACTACCAGTGCCCACCCCATGTCATCCCGTGTGGCACAGGACTTTGCATCAAAAAAAGCATTTAATTTTAACACTTTAGTGTAATTTCAGTTGCTTGCCTGCTGCTAGTGTGTGTCAGGCCGACTTCCACTGACTGTAGTGTGCTCACTGCCAGTGCCAACCACTGATACCGGGTGGCACAGTAGCTTGCCGATAAATAAGGCATTTAATTTTTAGACAGTAATCTAAATTCAGTTGCTTGCCTGCTGCCAGTGTGTGTCAGGCCCACTTCCACAGACTGTAGTGTGCCCACTGCCAGCGCCAACCACTGATACCGGGTGGCACAGTAGCTTGCCGATAAATAAGGCATTTAATTTTTAGACAGTAGTCTAAATTCAGTTGCTTGCCTGCTGCCAGTGTGTGTCAGACCCACTTCCACAGACTGTAGTGTGCCCACTGCCAGTACCAACCACTGATACCGGGTGGCACAGTAGCTTGCCGATAAATAAGGCATTTAATTTTTAGACAGTAGTCTAAATTCAGTTGCTTGGCTGCTGCCAGTGTGTATCAGGCCCACTTCCACAGACTGTAGTGTGCCCACTGCCAGTGCCAACCACTGATACCGGATGGCACAGTAGCTTGCCGATAAATAAGGCATTTAATTTTTAGACAGTAGTCTAAATTCAGTTGCTTGCCTGCTGCCAGTGTGTGTCAGGCCCACTTCCACAGACTGTAGTGTGCCCACTGCCAGTGCCCACCACTGATACCGGGTGGCACAGTACCTAGCACGCGTAGTACCACTTATCTAAAAAAAAAATGACAGGCAGAGGCAGGCCACCTCGCATCGGCCATCGTGGTCGTGGTGCTGTGATTTCCACTGTCCCTGGAATAATGCCTAGTGTTCAGAGGCCACGTACCCTGAACCCGAAAAATTCTGAGGACATAGTTGACTGGCTTAGACAATACACCCAATCTTCAACAGCTTCTGCTAAGAACCTTGACGCACCATCCTCCTCCAGCTCAGCTTCGGTCACCTGCTCTCAAGTTACCACGCACCCGCCCGCCGCTGATAAAAATAGTACTAGTTAAGACACCACTCATATAGTGTGTCACAGCACATTGCTCTGTGCATGCGCAGTTCCCCAATTTGGGAGCATGAGGACCGACCAAGCTGCTTTTTCCATCTCCCGATTCCTGAAATCAATTCAGTTTGGTGTATGAGAGATTGGTCTGTCACTGTGAAGGCAGTCGAAGGTACCCGGCCTAAATTTTTTCTCACAAAAGGCAATCCCTGATATGGGACGTAACAGGGATTAAACTGATGAGAATAGTACCACAGAAAATACCACTCATATCGGGTGTGACAGTAAATTGCACGGCGCAGACGCAGTCACCGTGGATTAAAACAGAGTGGAAGGAGCCAGCGTTTTTTTTAACCATCTCCCCGTTCGAAAAATCTATTCAATAAATGGCCTCCAGATTGGGGACGTTAGAGGGATTAAACTGATGAGAATAGTACTACAGAAAATACCACTCATATGGGGTGTGACAGTAAATTGCAGACGCAGTGACCGTGGATAAAAACAAAGGGGAGGGAGACAGCGTTTTTTTAACCATCTCCCCGTTCGAAAAATTAATTCAATTCACCTTTTGGGGACCCTTGGTTTTGTACGTAGCTGGGTGGAGGAAGAAACCTTCAATGACATCACCGGGACGTGGCTAGCTTGGTATCCAACCTTGTGCAAATGGGGAGTTTGCGGTTGTGCAAATGAACTGTTTGCGGTTGTTTGCGGTGCATTACAAGGGGAGTTTGGTCTGTCAATGTCTGTAAAGTGGGCGTAACCCTTACACTACCTGATCGATACAACATCATACCTGATCGTATACACACACTGGATGTTTTAAAGCATGTTATTCCAAACGATTTAGGAATGTTAGTTGATTTATGCCCTTTATGGATTAAAACCCGACTCTGAGTCCACTACGTAATTTTCCATGGAAGTTTTGCCATAGATCCCCCTCCGGCATGCCACAGTCCAGGTGTTATACCCCTTGAAACAACTTTCCCAGAGAGTCCCTGTGGGTTTTAAAATTCGCCTGCCAATTGAAGTCTATGGCGGTTTGCCCGGTTCGCCCGTTCGCAAACATTTGCGGAAGTTCGCGTTCGCTATTTGCGAACGGAAAATTTTATGTTTATGACATCACTAACAGGCAGTTAACAGGTGCCACTCTTAGAATCAGTTCACTCTTCACTTATTTGGTTAGTTATGGGGCTGAAACCGACAAAATAACTGAACTGTGAACAGCCTTACAGGTCAATGTTAGCATCAGGTATAAAGGATTTAACTGTGCATTGGCCCAAGATTGTACTATAGCGTGGAAAAGCAACCTCCTTTAACACCGTCAGCTGATTCCACATAGATTTCAACAGAACTTGGTCTGTTAGACGCTGATATAAGTAGTGACTATGGCCCCTTTGACAGTTAGTAAGCACCATGGACATTGCCTGTGATGCAATTAACAAGCACAATGGACATTGCCTGTGACGCAATTAGCAAGCACAATGGACATTGTAAATTGAAGAAACACCCAGCGGGGCTTGGTAGTCGACCACATGGAACTATGCCCAGCCCCTTAATCCAATCATCCCCAGGATAGAGAGGAGAGATTTTACTGTTCAGGTGAGGTTGGGATATATGTGGCTGTATGTTGATTGGTCACTGTATTTTGTGTGCCTGTCCACTATCAGGTTCCCGGGGGAATAGCCCTTGCTGGAGGACTTGCATAAAAGGCCAAGCTTTGGCCATCTAATAAAGAACTTCTGCTTTACTCCTTCATGAAGTCTTGGCTCATGGTTGGGGGATGGGATAACTACAAACTTGGGGATTGCTATATCACAATACTCCCCTGAGTATAAGCTCTTATAAGAGCTTGTTCCTGGTGTCTGCTTTATGGATTTAGGAGAGGTCCACCGAATGTTAGTTTAGAAGGTTAGAGGAGAATTAATAATTTTTCTCAAATGAGATATATTTTAAAGTTTCATTTATTACCCTGTACTATTAATATATGCAAAGTTCGATGAAATGATAGAGAGCATTAGGAATTCAAGACAATCACACATTGTTTAAATAATAAACATAACAATCAACATTAATAACTTACAAATTACAGGAAGAGACAGTAGGACAAATGATACACTGTTGCATAAAGAAAGTTGTGCTGGGAAAGATATATTAAACTGCTTAATTATAGAAGTTGACCTAACACAAAGGAGGAGCATATAAGTAGGAAAAGAACAATTAATTTTGATGGTGAATAATGGGTTTTGAATGACCCTGTCTGCACATCAACACAGCAATATAGATGTAAAGGAGGAAACATCTTGAGCAGGCAGATGTAGCTCTAGCAAGACTGACATAAAAACCACAGACCTATATTTTTTTGTTTGAAACAATATAAATTTACTCTAATAGCAAAATAAATCATCTAACATCAGAGTCTTAACCAAACATTCCGGATAAAATTGATACAACTGGTGAGCAAATCAATTGTAAACAAATCAAATTCATTAAGAATTCCCCAAAAATTCTACTTCCAAACGAAGTCAAGGTTTTGACAATCTGATTCGGATGAATCAGGCAAAATTGCTTTCACCATTTTAAATATCAAAGTCAGTATGCTAGTGAGGGAAATAGGGCAGGGAAGGTGAAGACAGAGGATCACATGACCCTTTGCAGGGCCTTCAGCAGTACCTTGCAGTCATCCTCACAGCTAATTAGACAGTATGATACTTACTTGTCTTTTAGGGTCTTGTAAGGTCCCAAGCAGAGATGCCATTCTGGGCTCATCCACTGATACAACATGTCTGTTACAGACACAGCAATTAGACACACAAGACAGTCAGGTCAGGATCTTATAAGGACAGTATTAGGGATTGGGAAAATACATTTAGTTAGGTCAGGGATGCCGAACCTGCGCCCCCCCCCCCCCAGCTGTTGCAAAACTACAGCTCCCAGCATGCTCTAATAGCTGTAGACTGTCAAGCATGCTGGGAGTTGTAGTTTAGAAACAGCTGAAGGGCTGCAGACTGGGCATCCCTGAGTTAGGTAGATTGGATTGCTTGATAGTAGGGTTATGTGAATCAAAGAATCTGAAGTAGGCTTCGATCAAAACTTCATAGAAAATCTGATTTGCCGCTAAGCCAAATTTGTTCATGCTTTGTGGTAACTAATCAATTTCCATGAAATAACGTTAAAAAAATACTCATCTCATCCATTTCAGTGCAAAAATGCCACTGCGACCATCTCGATTGAAGATACCATGCAAAATATCATGTGTGGTCAAATATGACGCTTGTCTAATGACTTCACCACGCACCGTGCGAGATTTCGCTCAGGATCTTCAATCAAGATGGTCACAGTGGATGAGGTGAGTATTATTATTATTTTTTTTATCCCTGCAATGCCACCATTTTTACATCAGATGACGCGATCAGCAATGAACGGGGCACCAGAGGTGTTCAATGACGGGGGGGGCATGCAATTGCCATTCCCCATCATTGTGTCTGCTACTTACAAAAAAATGTGCTTCCTAAGAAAGTAATTTGTCACAAGGTGAATTTCTATGTGAAATTTGGCGAAGTAGCTGAATAACTTTGCTCATCAATGCTTGATAGACAGATGTTTTTTTGCACTAGGGATAGGATAAGATAAGTTAGTTTAGTTTGTGTATGTGTTACAGGGCCTGAGCTGTTCAAATATATACAGACTGTGTAGCATTGCACCTCCATTTTTAAGGGGAGATTACTATTTTTTTCAGTCTTTTATTTTTTTCAAAAACCTGTTGCAAAGCTTCTGCAGTTAAGAAGTGAACAATACATGTATTTTCCCTCATCATCAGCAATGTATATTTTGCCGCAGAGGTGCCTTAAAAAAAACAATTTCAGGAATTATTCGATTCACACTGAACTCACGCTTTGTGGTAACAAATCACATTTTTCCCTAAAATGGCTCCTGTACGTCTGAGTGGCAAAAGAAAAATATATATGCCGTGCAGCAGTGTAGTTATGTGTTATGAAGCTTTTTTGTCATGTAATAGTGGTAAAATAAAAATAAATTTGCCGTTCAGCAGTGCAGTTATATGTTTCAAAGCCTTTTGTGGCGTGTATAAGTGAAAAAAGAAAAATATATTTGCTGTTCAGCGGTGCAGTTATATTCTCAAATGCATTTTGTGACATGTATTATTTGAAAAAAATATATATTTGCCACTTTTGTATATTTAAAACAATAAAATAAATATATATATATGTCACTTTGCCAATCTGGTTTAATAGAACAGGTTCTGTAGACATCTATGTGAAATTAGCTGATGATTTGGCACTAACATCGACCTGTAAGGCTGAGTTCATACTTGAGTTTTTGTGGTCAGTTTTGGCCCCATGGCTGCCCAAATAAGTGAAGTGTGCAGTGATTGTAAGAGCGACGCCTGTTATCTGCATTTCATACTGACTCACAGCATTATTTCACTACCACAGCAGACTCCCTATGTGTGTTACTGCAAGGCACAGTGTTCTACACCACTATATAGGATCTCTGCAGCCAGTAAATAGCCATTTTTTTATGTGATTTTTCGCGAATGAATTCGGATCGAAACAAATTTTGTCAGAGAATTCGGCCGAATCGAATTTTTTGAAAAATTCACTTATCTCTAATTATAATAGTTGCAAAGTCTGTAAATCTGGCTTATTTTTCTTTTATATTAAATAAAGAGAATGAAATAAAGATAATGAAATATATATATAAAAGTCTGGCCTAAAGTATAATCCTTTATAACTTGGATATACTTTCCAAGAAATATACTGTTTATAAACATTGTCTGTAGTCTTTTGAGGGTGAAAGGAGCTACAGTATGGGAAATTTGAGAAGACGATGGTTAATCTATTGGGTGGCTAATAATTAATAACTATGAACATGAAGATGTCTATCCTTTATTTTTACTCTTGGTTCAGTATATCATAGTTTTTGTCAATACTCTGTCACAAGATGTCTATGCTATATGTGTCTATTTGGCCACACAACAGTTCTGATGTGAGTTGCGGTCTATCAAGGGTTTGTCATGTTGCAATATTGTATTTAAGTTGTTTCATGTGAAATTGGATGTCCTCGACTAAATTAAAGTTAAGGTTAGAGTGGACATATTTGTATTTGAAAAGGAAAATATATATATAAAAAAAAATTGTTCATAGCTACTTGGGGTCAGAGGGAATAGTTTTACCTGGACCCAGGTATCTAAGGGGCCTAAGAGAATATCAGTATAGTAAATGCCACCTAGTAGTTGTGGCAAAAATACTAAAAAAATGAACTCCACAAATATTAACATCACATTTTAATATGTTTTAAAATACCTTCTTCCTAATGTTCCATTCCAAATCCTGTGTATTAGATGTCCACTTTGCAAGGTACAGCATAACCAATGTGCCTTATGTAGCCTGAATACCAATATAAACATCATCCCATCTTATGTTCAATACCTAAACTTGAAAATGTAAATTTCACATTCTAATTGCCATTGTTAATCATACTTCAGATGCTTTTAATTAACAGTACATTTAGGATCTCACATCCATTTTCTGATATTCTATTAAACCTGCAACCTTTAAAAATAACTGTCTCTATATGTTTTTGAGCAATATAATGGATTGTATGGTGCACAGGGGTTTGGCTGGGAAGATTTAATGCTTTTGGCTGGCTCTTTGGTATCGTATGTAACCTTACTGGGAAAATCTTGAAATGAAATATAACATCTGTCTCTCTAGATTCATCCATTATTTAGCCCGATTAGATCAAAAAAGCAACCCTAAAACTTAGAGAATGTCAGTGAAATTTATTCGCCCAAATCCTTTTTTTATACAAAGGTAAGGCATAGTCATCAATTTTTAATCACATTTCAGCATTAATAGTTTGTTCCAATATCTAAAAAATGTGGAATTCCAATAGAAAAACTCTACAAGGCTAGTTTTGATAAAGCAATGCAAAAAACAGGTATCATTGGAAATATAATCTCTGTAAATATATTTCTATGTGTATTTTCATTATATTTTCAACACATTTAACTGACTTTATAGGTGTTTCTTGGTTTCAGCTAATATATGCCATCATACAAATCGGAGTTCTAGAAGAAATGGGTTGCACTGCTTTGTGTCTAAAATCGGGACATAAAAAAGCATGGTTCTGTGAGGTGCAGCATAGAGAACTTTTCAAGAAAGCCAATTGTTATCCATTAAGCCATTTAAAGGGACATCAATATCAATTAAAAATAAAATCACATATCAATAGCCTATGGCCTTAGGCACATCACTGTATTTATTATCATTATGATATCCACTAAAAACTACAAAAATTTTTAGCATAAAAATAGGTTTTAAACAAGAGGTCCCTTTTCTCATGAGACATTCCCTTTAAAGAGGACCTGTCCGCACGAAATCCAATGCAATCTGAAGACAACATGTTATAGAGCAGGAGAAGCTTAGCAGATGGAGATATATATATATATATATATATATATATATATATATATATATATTTGTGGCAAAAGATTTAGAAAAAAACTTGTAATTTATATATTTGATCAGAATTTATTTGCGATGAATCACGTAAAAAACTGCTATTTTCTGGCTGCAGAGAGCCTGTATAGTTTTTGTATATAAGAAGGGGTCAGCGGCACTGCGATGCTCTGCGCACTTTTTATCCAAAATTATCGCCACATGCGCATATGTCCAGTGTGTTGTTACCAATCTAGTGGAGCTCTGCCCATGATATGTAGATCAATGCGATTTGTCATGCGAGGAAAGTAATAAGAATTCGGCACTCACTATGGAATTCTTCAATCTTGCTTTATTTCGCTGTAATTACAGCATTAATTCGCAAACAATGAGGGCTGCGGGCGGACGCCAATGCAGGTGGTTAGAGCGGGACGGCCGTTTTGCGCACAAACTTGCGCATCATCACGCCGCTATCACGTCCATTGCATCATTCCGCGACTTTAAACCTCAGGTTCCACAGTGATTGGTGCAGGAACACTGCACCCAATCACCTGAGACAAATATTGGACAATTAAAACCAAAACATTAGTGAGGGAGAATGTCAAAAAACCACATCACAGGCATCAACACAATGCTTATAAAACGAGCAATTGCACGCAAATTATTTTCGCAAACGATGAGTATAGTATAATGCTACAATTCACATTACTAGTTAATACTACAGGTGCAACACCTATAAATCACGTACTTGGTTGCGAGCATTTATTAAAAAACTGACATGTCTTTTCTATCATTGAGACCGTGGGGGCCCATAGCTTGGGTTTTCATGATCCACCTTGCCTCGCATCGCAGGAGCGCGCGGTGCCTATCCCCACCACGTGGGGGGCACCGCACCACTTCAATCCCTGCAAACGTGAGGCATCGCGGATCCCCCCCATGTTGCTCGCGAACGTGTTGTATCAACCTGGGTGAACCCCTTCCTGTCCTTATAGAACCAATGTGTTCACGGACTCTCTCCACCGAGGGCCTAATCGTTTTACCAATATAAAAGGTGTGGCACACGCACACCATCGCATATACTATGTATGGAGTGCGACAAGTGATTAGGTCTCTTACGACCCAAGTTACTCCGCCTAATTGGAGGACTTTACTCCTTGCATTGTAGGGACAGAAAGGGCAAAATCCACATTTATGGTTACCGGTCACTGCTCTAGCAGACAACCAATCACGCTTCTTCGGTTGTGTGAAAGTGCTGCGGACTAGTGTATCCTTTATTGTGTGGCATCTCCTGAATGTAACAATTGGACGCCGTGCAGTTATGTCATTCAGTGTGGAATCACCACTGAGTATGTCCCAGTTGCTATGAATAGCTTGTTTTATGGTATCCGCCATAGGACTGTACCTGAAGGCAAGGGCGAACTTCTGACTATCTCTCTGTTTCTCTTTCTCGATCAACAATTTAGTACGGTCAAATGTAGCTGCTCGATGGAGAGTCTGTAACACGTCTCTCCGTGGATAACCCCGTCCGATTAGTCGATACCTCAATTCATAAGCCTGAATACCCGCATTCCACATAAACAGGGAGTCCAAGCCATGAGCTATGTACTGCGACATGCAGGCAAGGGTGAACCGTTCCAAGCTTTTGTAGCTGAAGCCTTAGATCTCATCTTGACAAGCAATGTATTTCACTTCGATGGTATATGGTACCGCCAGATACTAGGTACGGCAATGGGTACACCAGTCTCGTGTACCTTCGCCAACCTGTATCTGGCGGAATTTGAAGAGCTGTACGTTTTCTCGTTGAGTAACCCCTTTCTGAAGTTTATCCACCTCTACCTCAGATTTGTAGATGATGTGTTCCTGGTCTGGTCAGGCAGCGAGTCTGAGTGCGAGCAATTTGTGAAATATTTAAATACTAATAACAATATGAATATGAAATTCACTATGAACTTCGGGGGGTTGTCTCTTGACTTCCTCGATGTTCAAGTCACAGTTGCAAATGGGGTCTTACAGACCACGGGTTTTCGCAAGCCCACTGCTACGAACTCGCTGCTTCACCAGACCAGCTACCATCCCGATACTTTGAAAAAAGCTGTCCCTTTTGGACAGTTTGTCCATCTGCGTAGGATCAATAGCAGTGCAGCGGGATATTTTAGACAGGCTTATGAATTAAGGGATCGACTAATCGGACGGGGTTATCCACGGAGAGACGTGTTACAGGCTCTCCATCGAGCAGCTACATTTGACCGTACTAAATTGTTGATCGAGAAAGAGAAACAGAGAGATAGTCAGAAGTTCGCCCTTGCCTTCAGGAACAGTCCTATGGCGGATACCATAAAACAAGCTATTCATAGCAACTGGGACATACTCCGTGGTGATTCCACACTGAATGACATAACTGCACGGCGTCCAATTGTTACATTCAGGAGATGCCACACAATAAAGGATACACTAGTCCGCAGCACTTTCACACAACCGAAGAAGCGTGATTGGTTGTCTGCTAGAGCAGTGACCGGTAACCATAAATGTGGATTTTGCTCTTTCTGTCCCTACAATGCAAGGAGTAAAGTCCTCCAATTAGGCGGAGTAACTTGGGTCGTAAGAGACCTAATCACTTGTCGCACTCCATACATAGTATATGCGATGGTGTGCGTGTGCCACACCATTTACATTGGTAAAACGATTAGGCCGTTGGTGGAGAGAATCCGTGAACACATTGGTTCTATAAGGACAGGAAGGGGTTCACCCAGGTTGATACAACATGTTCGCGAGCAACATGGGGGGGATCCGCGATGCCTCACGTTTGCAGGGATTGAAGTGGTGCGGTGCCCCCCACGTGGTGGGGCTAGGCACAGCGTGCTCCTGCGATGCGAGGCAAGGTGGATCATGAAGACCCAAGCTATTGGCCCCCACGGCCTCAATGACAGAAATGACATGTCAGTTTTTTTTATAAATGCTCGCAACCAAGTACGTGATTTAAATGTGTTGCACCTGTATTATTAACTAGAAATGCGAATTGTAGCAGTATACTATACTCATCGTTTGCGAAAATAATTTGCGCGCAATCGCGCATTTTATAAGCATTGTGTTGATGCCTGTGATGTGTTTTTTGACATTCTCCCTCACTATTTATCCCCAGGACTGTGACTGTGACAAGGGGACATCCTCTGCGTCTGGAGGAAAGAAAGTTTGTACACAAACATAGAAAAGGATTCTTCACTGTAAGAGCAGTGAGACTATGGATCTCTCTGCCTGAGGAGGTGGTGATGGTGAGTACAATAAAGGAATTCAAGAGGGGACTGGATTTATTTCTGGAGTGTAATAATATTACTAGCTACAGCTACTAGAGAGGGGTCGTTGATCCAGGGAGTTATTCTGATTGCCTGATAGGAGTCGGGAATTAATTTTTTCCTCTTAAGTGGGGAAAATTGGATTCTTCCTTACAGGGTTTTTTTGCCTTCCTCTGGATCAACTTGTAGGAAACAGGCCGAACTGGATGTACAAATGTCTTTTTTCGGTCTTATATACTATGTTACTATTTTACTAATGTTTTGGTTTTAATTGTCCAATATTTGTCTCAGGTGATTGGGTGCAGTGTTCCTGCACCAATCACTGTGGAACCTGAGGTTTAAAGTCACGGAATGACGCAATGGACGTGATAGCGGCGTGATGATGCGCAAGTTTGTGCGCAAAACGGCCGCCCCCCTCTAACCACCTGCATTGGAGTCCGCCCGCAGCCCTCATTGTTTGCTAATTATTGCTGTAATTACAGCGAAATAAAGCAAGATTGAAGAATTCCATGGTGAGTGCCGCCTTCATTTATTACTTTCCTCGCATGACAATAGAGCCTGTATAGTGGTGTAGAACATTGTGCCTTGCAGTAACACTCATAGGGAGTCTGCTGAGGTAGTGAAACAATACTGTGAGTCACTATAACATGCACATAATGGGCATTGCTTTTAGAATCAGTGCACACTTTGCTTATTTGGGCTTAAACTGACCAAATAATTCAAGTGTGAACTCAGCCTTACAGGACGTTTTTTAGCTCCAAGAATAAAAAACCATGCAGAAGCCCAAGATCCTGCTGTAGCATGAAAGAGCGCACTTCTTTTACAACGTTGTCAGCTGATTCTTCATAGATGTCTACAGAACCTGTTCTATTAAACGCTTATACAAGTAGAGCACCCCCTGACAGAGTGGAGAGGGTGTCAGCAGTAAGTTTGTGTTGACATCACTGATTATTTTGCCCTTTCTCTAAAACGCCATAACAATAACTCCCAAAAAACAGATCCTGTCTATTGAGCATCCGCTTTCACTTGATAACCATTTGGTGAGTAATCCATCAGTATTGCTAAAGCTAAGACAGAGATGACACGTGAATGGAATATTTGCATGTCTTCAGTGTTTTGTACCCACTTATGCTTTTGGCTAATAAATCACAAGCCAATTCTGATGGGACCATACAGGACTTACAGCTGCTACATAGCCAGGATCCATTGTGCATCTCATGTATCCTTCTTTCTGACAGATCAGAAGAAGGGTTAAATAAATAATGATGTCCACCAGGCCAAAAAGGAATAATAATGGTTCAGTCATGGAATGGGAAAGGTGGGAGAACAGCTTTAGAAATCCACACAGTGGCCCAATGACATAGTATTGAGGAAGCAGCAGCATGAAGAGACCACAGAGTGGCCCAGTGACATAGTAGGGAGGTGGCAGCAGGAGCAGCAGCATGAGGAGACCACAGAGAGATCCATTTACATAGTGTTGGGACAGAAGCAGCACGAGGAAGCCATAGAATGGCCCACTGACATAGTGTTCAGTTATCAGCAGCATAAGGAGGCCACAGAGTGGCAAGGTGACATAGTGTGGAGGTGTTAGCAGCAGAAGCATATGGGGACCCCAGAGTGGCCCATTTACATAGTATTGAGGTGGAAGCAGCATGAGGAAGCCATAGAGTGGCCCACTGACATAGTGTTGAGTTAGCAGCAGCATGAGGATGCCACAGAGTGGCCCAGTGACATAGTGGTGATTTAGCAGCAGCATGAGGAGACCACAAAGTGTCAATGTGACACAGTGTGGAGGTGGCAGCAGCAGCATGAGGAGGCCACAGAGTGGCCCAGTGACATAGTGTTGCGTTACCAGCAGCATAAGGAGGTCACACTGGCGTTTGCAGAAGCAACAGCATGAGGAAGCCACAGACTGGCCTACAGACAGAGTTGTAAGTTGGCAGCAGCATGAGGAGACCACAGAGTGGCCCAGAGACAGAGTTGTGAGTTGGCAGCAGCATGAGGAGACCACAGAGTTGCAAGGTGACATTGCGTGGATATGGCAGCAGCAAGATGAGGTCACAGACTGGCAAGGTGACATAGTGTGGAGGTGGCAGCAGCAGCATTAGAAGACTACAGAGTGGCCCAGAGACAGAGTTGTAAGTTGGCAGCAGCATGAGGAGACCACAGAGTGGCAAAGTGACATAGTGTAGAGGTGGCAGAAGCAGCATGAGGAGACCTAAGTGATGAGGTGGCAGCATGAATGAGCAATTGACATCAGATATGTGGCATCAGGTGGTTGGCAGTATCAAAATAGTAACTGAAGCAGAGAGCCAGAAACAAAAACGGTCTATTTTGTCAAGTTTTGGATGAGGCAGCATGGATGATCTAATCAGATGCATCAGGCATTGGTGGGTGGAAATCCTGGCTGATCCACACCTAGATTCATCTTGACAAAGGTCAGTCTCTCCACATTTTGGGTGGACAGGCGTGTTCTCCTCGGGGTAACTATAGCACCCGCAGAACTAAACACCCGCTCTGATGACACTACTGGCCAGGCAGGACAGCTTTTCCAGGGCAAACCCGGCCAATGACGGCTGACAGGGTGCACTTCAAGTATGACACCACCTGCTGGTTCAGGTTCTGCTCTATGTCTAGCTGCTGGTGAGTAGCTTCTTCACTATACGGGTGAAGAAAGCTGCTCATCAGCGACTCTAGATTAAGGCTGCTGCTGATGGAGCTGGCACTGCTCCTGCCACCCCCCTCCCCCAGCATCCATGGCAGTGGAACGTGAGCGCAGAAGGCCCCCCGGTAAGTACTGCAAAAGGATAGATGATGGTGCAGATAGGCAGTGGCCAACTGACTACATAGGATGTCTGTATAGTAGTTCAGTTTGTCTTCCCTCTCAGCGGGTGTAGAAAAGGCCCCCATTTTGGACCGGTAGCAAGGGTATAACATGTTGGAAAGCCAGTAGTCATCTCTCTGCCGAATGGTGACAATTTGGCTGTCACCACGCAAGCAAGTGAGCATGCGTCGGGCCATTTGTGCACGTGACTCGGAGGGACTCCCTGCCTCCATCTCCACTGCATACTGCCATGGTGTGTCTGGGTCCTCTTTCTCGTCTTCCTCTTGCTTCTCCGGATTCTCCTACTCCTCCTCTCCTGTAACCTGTGTAGAAAAACCTCCCATTTCTCTACATATTGCTTGTGCTGCAATGTCCTTCTCCCTCTCTCGTTCAGCCCCCACATGTGGCTCATGTGGTCATGAGATCTAGGCGCCACGTCTCTAGTCCCCTGACCAGCCAGATTTACCAGCATCTGTTCCCGGACATGAAGCAGTGGAATGACGTTGTTCATCCCATAGGCCTGGCGACTGACAAATAATGTGGCCTTCTCAAAGGTCGTGAGGAAACGGCAGGTGTCACAGGGGAGTACTCCTGTCTGCTTGGATCATCAAGAAATCATTTATGGCCTTTCTCTGTTGGTATAGTCGGTCCAACATATGGAGGGTTGAATTCATACAGGTGTAAACGTCTCATATCAACCTATGTTGGGGGATTCCGTTCTGCCACTGCAAGTCAAAGAGGGTGTGCTTTTTGGTGTGCTGAGTGGCTGAAGTGCATGCAAAGTTTCCTGGCCACTTTTAGGATGTTTTGCAGATGGGTGTCTCTACATGTCTCTTGAATCTCTACATGAAAAAAATGTATTTGCTGTAAATCCTGAGAGGGGCATAGTTGGAGACATTTACTTCACAAGAGATGCAGAGCAGCGTAGTTCAGCCACCTCTATTTGCTTCCCGCTGTTTACTGCTCCTGAATTAAATTTGGGGCAACCAGCTTCAGCTTTTCTCATGCTTCGTGGCGGCTAAAATGCTTCCTACACGTGCGAGGACATGGGACAAGGAACTCTGGGAAGGTGAGATAACCCATAATGCCATGCATGCAGCCAATCAGAAGTCAGCCAGCCCTGTGATGTCACAGCCCTATAAATATGGCGGCCATCTTGGATTCAGACATTTTTCAGGGTTCTGAGTGCAGGGACAGACGTGAGAAGTCACTAGAGACAGCAAAAGAAAAACCTCATTGTGAAAAAAAAATACCTGAAAAAACTATTTATAAGTGCAGGGAAAGGCTAGGGAGGAATCATTTCACAGCATCTTAGTGCAGGAAGAGACGTCAGAAGGCGCTAGTGACAGTGCTAGAAAAGCGATTTACAAGTGCAGGGAAAGATTATTTGGGGATCCAAATAGCCATTATACAGCTCTGTCATTCCAGCAATTTGTTCTTGTTATTGGGGTACAAGTGCTATATTGAAAAGCCTTTAGTGGCCTATTTTAGCACAAAAAGAAAAATATATACCCACTTCACTGTTGCAGGTATTTGTAGTGAAAGCATTTAGTGGCCTATTTCAGTACAGAAAGAAAAATATATACGCACTTCACTGTTGTAGTTATTTGTGGTAAAAGCGTTTAGTGGCCTATTTCAGTACAAAATTAAAAACATATTTGCCACTTTCAGGGGTGTTTTAATTTGCTTTTAATTTATTTAGTTCAGCTAAAGTATGTCAGACAGAGAAGTGCCAGGCCATGCACAGAGAAGTGGCAGAGACCTAAATGTTTCTGACGCAGGCAGAGATCGCAGCAGAGTAAGGGGCGTGGCAGCAGGAGTCACAGTGAGAGGCCTGAACTCCCGGTGTCATCTACCTGTCGTGTCTTGACCAGCAACCCAGCAGTTCTTGATTAGTTAACTCGGTCATCCACTTCATCCCAAGTGACATCAGACACCCCCAGCCAACAGTCGGTGGGTTCGTCAGACACAACCTTTAGTTGGCATGGCCCGGAAGCAGGCCCTGTGCCCTCACCCACTCCTCAACCTACCCCTATAATTAGCTGTTTCCTCAGACACAGAAGTATCCTATGTTGTGGGCTCTAGTGTTGATCACGAATATTCTAATTGTGAATTTTAATCGCGAATATCGGCACTTCGAGAATTCGCGAATATTTAGAATATCTCAAAATATTTTCGAAATTGCGTATATTCATTTTTAAAAAAATACCAGTCTATGCAAATTTTTTAATGCAAATTTTCGCAATCAAGAAATGCCTGAAGATTGCGAATTCGCGAATATATGGCGGATATTCGCCCAAATATTTGCGAAATATCACAAATTCGAATATTGCCCCTGCCGCTCATCACACTGGGCTCAGCTACTAGAGGACAGTCAGCAGCTACTGCCCAAACAAGATCTGGAGGAGACATCCGCCGCTTCCTCTGCTAGGCGGACAAGTAGTGATGAGGAGAGTGGCGTGGAAAGTGGTGTTGCGAGTTATCGGGCTCCTGACCTAGAGAAGGTTGAGGAGGACATCAGTGACGTGCAGACACTACTCAATGATAAAGCCGATCGCACTTGGGAGACGGGTGCAGAAGAGGCTTCATCGTCATCAGGAGAAGAGGGTGGCAGCTTGCCCGTGAGGCAGCGGCTGAGACACTGAGGTGGTAGCATGGCTGGGAGTCAGCAAGGTGGCAGCAGTGGGAGGTTGGGAGCCAAACATGCCAGGGGTAGACCACCTGCTTCACAGAAGCCTATGTGCCCAGGAAGTAGTGATGCAGGGGTTCACTGAGGCAGCGGCGGTAACAGTCAGTCAGTGCGGACTGTTGGGGGAAAAATCACCTACTTGGCGGTATGGCAGTTTTTTGTTAAGCCGCCAGAGGAGATGAACGGGGCCATATGTAGAATCTGTGGGCAGAAGGTGAAGCGTGGCCAGGGTGCCAATGTTGGCACAACGGACCTGCGTCAACATATGCACTGTCGCCATAAAGTGGCCTGGGAGAACCGTGGCTTTGATGTGGTGGTCCAGCCTGCCGCAGCAACCGCTGCATCACCCAGTGGCATGCACCTGGTTTCAGGCATTTAAGGCTCCACCACCTCAGACAAAGGGAGCTGTCTGTCATTCCCATCATCTGCTGGTCCTGATGCTCCTGCTTCTCTACTCTTCGTCAGTCATTCCGTCAGCAATCGATCACAGAAGAAGTTGCCAAGAGACAGAAGTATGCGTGCAATCATCCAGCGGCGCAGAAGATGAATGTGCTCCTGGACAAGTTGCTGTGCTGCAGTCCCTCCCTCTCCAAGTGGTGGACTCTGCACCTTTCAGAGAATTGATGGCTTGTTCCAAGCCAAGGTGGAGAATCCCAAGCCGTCATTTATTTGCGAAAAAGGCAGAATCAGCCCTGCACAAATATGTAGAACAGAAGGTGGGCCAGTCCTTGAGCCTGTCAGTGTCTGCCAAAGTGCATGGGTGCGCCGACATGTGGAGCTGTAACTACGGTCAGGGACAATACATGTCCTTTATGGCCCACTGGGTAAATATGGTTCCTGCACAGCCACAACAGCAACTTGGCCAGGTGACACCGCTTCCGCCTCCACGTTGTCACGCCGTTGGTCCTGCGAAAATGTCCACCTCTGCCTCCTCATCCTCCACCATGTCCTCAGCCTCATCTGCAGGGACAAGTCACATTGCCCCTTCAGCATACCACAGGTGCAGGGTACAGCGGTATCATGCTGTTCTGCACCTCTGCCGCTGTGAGGGAGAGAGTAGGAAGGAATCTGAACTGGCTGTTAAATCTATGAGCTACAGCGATTTTTTTTGTGGGTACAATGCAACATTTTTGTACCCCTGACACAAAAATAATGTTTAATCCATCTGTTAATTAAGTGGGCGTCGGCAACCAGTTTTTGCAAGTGCAGTGCACTTGCACCTGCATATGTGCCAGGGACAATAATTTAATCCTTCTGGTAGTTCAGTGGGCGACATATACACATTTTTTAAGTACACCTGCACTGCATATGTGCCAGGGTAAGGGAAAATAATATAGGCAATCCATCTGTGAGTTCGGGGATGACATATTAACATTTTTTGCTGTGAAATATCCCTGGTGCTGCACACCTGACAGGGAAATAAGTTCAGTTAATCCATCTGTTAGATTGTAGGGTGACGTATTCAAATTTTTTGCTGTGAAATACCCCTGCGCTGCATATATGACAGGGAAATAAATTCAGTAAATCCATCAGTTAGATTGTGTGGGGTGACAAATTCACTTTTTTTGCTATAAAGTACTCCTGCGTCCTGTGCTGCATACCTGACAGGGAAATAAATTTTGTAAATCAATCTGATAGTTCGGTGGGTGATCGCAAAGAATGAGGAGAGCGTCAAATTAGGGACTTGGCCCTGGTCGTGGTACTGCTGATGTTGGTGGAGCTCCTGTTGCAAGGAGAGGATGTGACCAATCTGTGCCAGATACACACCCAAATGAAACACCTTCCTCAGGTGCGCATAGGCGACAGAACGTTAAGCGTTATTTTGTAGGCCTGAATGCACCACAGTACGTGGTTCCCAGCCGCCACTACTTTTCCAGGCGAGCCATCCCTTCCCTGCACAACCAAGTGGCAGACAAAATCAGGTTGGCACTGTGCAATGCCATCTCTGGCAAGGTCCACATAACCACAGATATGTGGACCAGCAAGTATGGACAGGGACATTATATCTCTCTAACAACATACTGGGTAAATGCAGTGGTGGCTTGGCCTGAGAAGGATCGCATGTCCTTCCGCCACTGAGGATTGCAGGGCATTTCTCTTTGCCTCCTGTTGCCTCCTCCTCCGCTCCCTCCTCTACCACCTCATCATCCGCTCAGTGTAACACCTTCACCACCAACTTCAGAACAGCCAAGGGGAAACAACAGCAGGCTTTTTTGAAACTCATCTGTTTGGGGGAAAAACCCCACACCACGCAGGAACTGTGGACGGGCATGGAACAACAGACCCATGAGTGGTTGGTGCTACTGAGCCTCAAGCCCGGCCTGTTGGTGTACGATAATGGGCGATATCTCGTGGCAGCTCTGGGCCTAGCCGGTTTGACGCACATCCCTTGCCTGATGCATGTGCTGAATTTGGTGGTGCAGAAATTCCTGAAAAATTACCCCGATATGTCAGAGCTGCTGTAGAAAGTGCAGGCTGTCTGTGCGTGCTTTCGGCGTTCTCATGCTTCTGCTGCTCGCCTATCTGCGCTGCACAGTAACTTCGGCCTTCCCGCTCACCGCCTCATATGAGATGCGCCCATAAGGTGGAACTCCACATTGCACATGCTGGAAAGACTGTGCGATCAACAGCAGGCGATAGTGGAGTTTCAGCTGCAGCACATATGGGTCAGTTGCTCTGCGGAACAGCACAACTTTACCACCAATTAGTGGGCCTCCATGCGAGAACTGTGTGCAATGTTGCTTTGATTCGAGTACTCCACCAACATGGCCAGTGCCGAAGATACAGTTCTCAGCATTACTATTCCACTTCTATGTCTCCTTGAAAAAACGCTTCGGGCGATGATGGAAGAGGATGTGGCACAGGAGGAAGAGGAGGAGGAAGAGGGATCATTTCCACGGTTATTTGGCCAGTCATTCACACGTGGCTCGGAGGGTGGGTTCCTGCACCAACATAGGCCAGGTAAACAATTGTCCAGCCAGCGCACAATTCTGGAGGATGAGGAGGATTAGAAGGAGGAGAAACCGTGTTCACAGCAGTGTGGCACTCAAAGCAGCTCATGGGCAACTCTGGAGCGTGGCTGGGGGATACAGAGCAAACAGACGATACACCATCCATAGAGTACAGTACGGTAGCCTGGCAAACATGAGCGACTACATGCTGCAGTGCCTACGCAACAACCGCGAGTTGTTCACATTATAACCAGTACTGATTAGTTGGTGGCCACCCTGCTGGATCCCCATTACAAGGACAACGCGCGGTCCTTAATTCAATCACTGGAGCGTGATCGGAAGATGCGTGACTACAAGAGCACACTGGTAGAAGCGCTGTTGATGGCATTCCCACCTGAAACCGGGGCCTCAGTGGAAGCACAAGGCGAAGGCAGAGGAGGAGGAAGAGGTCCCCAATGCAGCTTGGGCACCACCAGCACCTCAGAAGGCATGGTTAGCATGGCCGAAATGTGGAAAAGCTTTGTCACCATGCCACAACAACTAGCACTACCAGGTGATTTGGAACGTCTTAGCAGGAGGCAACATTACAGCAACATGGTGGAACAGTATGTGTGCACACGCCTACACTTTCTGACTGATGGGTCTACCTCATTCAACTTCTGGGTCTCCAAATTAGGCACATGGCCTGAGCTTGCCCTTTATGCCTTGGAGGTGCTGGCCTGCCCGGCAGCCAGTGTGTGGTCTTAACGTGTTTTTAGCACGGCAGGGGGCGTTATCACAGACAAGTTCAGCCGTCTGTCCACAGCCAATGTGGATAAGCTTACGTTCATTAAAATGAACCAGGCATGTATTCCATAGGACTTGCCCGTACCTTGCGCAGAATAGACATGTATACCGGACTTACCCAGCTACTGTTATACGCCAGTGCACTTTCTCTTTGTTTTCTTTTTAATATTTCCTAATGTTTTGGGATCTACCCAAATTTATAAAAAAACAAAACAAAAACAAAACACTGTTGGCGACTATCTCCTCCACCACCGCTTCCACCTACACCGCCACCGCCTCCTCGACTTCCTACTCCATATGGACCTCCTCCTCCTAGTTCAAGATTATTATTTTTAATTGTTATGTATTTTATATTATTTTAAGTTATTTCTCTATCCACACTTTTTTGCCGGGCAATTGTCCAGCTCGTACCCCATTTTGCTTCCTTTTACAGTCTCTAGCCCTTTTTAGGACTTTTTAGAGCCATTTTAGTGCCCCAAAATTCGAGTCCCCATTGACTTCAATGGGGTCCTGAACTCGAACTTTGTGACGAAGTTCGGCCGAACCCGAACTTCCAGATGTCTGCTCAACTCTATCCGCGACAACTGAAAATGGGAACCATGGTGACAGACAACGGGAAGAATGTGTTGTCGGCGCTGCATCAAGGAGGGCTGAGCTATGTGCCCTTCATGGCACACGTGTTCAATCTGATTGTCAAGCATTTCCTGAAGTCTTCCACCCATCTGCAAGACATCCTAAAAATGGCCAGGAAACTTTGCAGGCACTTCAGCCACTTGTACACTGCAAAGCACACCCTCTTTGAGTTGCAGCGACAGAAAGGCATCCCCCAACATAGGCTGATATGCAATGTTTCCACCCATTTGAATTCCACCCTCCATATGATGGAACGACTATACAAACATAGAAAGGCCATCAACGATTTATTGACGATCCAAGCGGATAGGAGTACTCCCCTGTGTAACTTAGATGTCAGCCAGTGGCAGTTCATGCATGACACCTGCCATTTGCTTAGGCTCTTTGACGATGCCACGTTATTTGTCAGTCACCAGGAGTACGGGATGAACTATATCATTCCACTGCTTCATGTCCGGGAAAAGATGCTGGTAAATCTGGCTGGTCAGGGGACTGGAGACGTGGCGTATACATCTCATGGCCACATATGGCCCGATGCATGCTCACTTGCTTGCGCAGTGACAGCCGACTTGTCACCATTCGGCAGAGGGATGACTTCCGACTCTCCACCTTGTTGGACCTTCGCTACCGGTCCAAAATGGGGGGCCTTTTTTACACCCACTGAGAGGGAGTACAAACTGAATTACTACAGACACATCCTCTCACAGATCTGACCATGGTGCCCTTTACGCTCATGTTCGACTGCAATGGCTGCTGGGGAGTGGTGGGGGGCAGGAGAAGTACCAGCTCCATCAGCAGCAGCCAGAGTTGAGAGACGCTGATGAGCGGCTTTCTTCACCCGCATAGTGAAGGAACTACTCACCAGTAGCAGCAGGTCCTAAACCAGCATGTGGTTGCATACTTGGACAGCATCCTGCCAGCCATCATTGAAGATCCGCTGGACTACTGGGCAGCCAAACTGGATTTGTGGGCGCAACTGGCCAAGTTTGCCCTGGAAAAGCTGTCCTGCCTGGCCAGTAGTGTGGCATTAGAGTGGGTGTTTAGTGCAGCAGGGGCCATAGTTACAAGAAGAACTCGCCTGTATACTCAAAATGTGGATAGAGTGACCTTTGTCAAGATGAATCAGGTGTGGATCAGCCAGGATTTTGACCCAAATCTTGACAAATGAGACCGGTTTCTTCTGGCTACCTGCCTCAGCTACTACTCTGATGCTGCCACCCGCCTGATGCCATACATCTGATGCCAAGTGCTCCTTCTTTCGCCACCCTTCATCAGCGGGTACTGGTATTGCCACCCACCTCTACACTCAGTCACGGGTCACTTTCTGGTCTCCTGATGCTGCGATATCCACACTATGTCACCTTGCCTCTCGTGGTCTCCTCATACTGCTGCCACCTCCAGACTCTGTCATTGTGCCATTCGGTGGCCTCCGCATACTGCTGCCTCCTCCACACTCTGTCATTGTGCCACTCGGTGGCCTCCTCATACTACTTCTGTAATGTCCCGGAGTGCAATTACCACTTCTTTTTGGCACCTTGCTACCATCTCCTATGTGCTAATGTATATAATCTAATGTACTTCAGGTCACCTTCTAATTATGTGCATATTCATTTCTGTAACTGTTTATGTTCATGCAATTGCCTGGTCCACCAGCAGATGCCGGCAACATTGTCAGAGATAAGATCTCTGGAAAGGAACCTGCTGATTCCTCCCAGCCCTCTGTAGAGAGGGCAGAGTTTAGTTAGTCAGTGAGTCAGTGTCTAGTCTACCCTCCGTAGGGAGAGGTTCTGAGTAGGCCAGCAGAGCACCGTCTGCTCTGCTAGACCCAGAGGCCTTTCCTCTGAAGTCTACATGGTTTCATGACCCCTCCTGGGCGTGCATTACTTCCCAAGCTAACAGAGCTTGAAGCCAGAACATAAGAGATAGACTACAGCTAACCTAAGTTCCAGCAGAAGAGGAAAAGTTTCCTATTTACCCAGACAAGCATAGCTAAGCTGAGAGAGCTACCGCATAGCAGAGCTGAGGTTGTTGCAAATAAATAATTGCCTTCCAGATTAAGCCAACACCTGCTGATGACCAATATAACATTTGGAAACTGTTTGGATTAGCGTTTATGCCAAGTAAAGCTGTGTACAACGTTACTACAAAGTCTGGACATTTATTCTAACTATTCATTATCCAAGTTCAACTACCCTTTTTGCACGGCTTCAGACCACACCATGTCTGAGATCCAACCGTATCCAGGTAGGAACACCGTGACATGTGTATACAACATCTACAGAGAGTGTAGGCCCTTCTGCACAACTCTGGCAATCCTACCCTGGGTACCACCAATACCATCTGCAAAGGGGACTCCAGATGGTATTGGTGGTACCAATGCCGGCAGCTGGCGTGACGATTACTTGCTCTATTAGAGGGACATATTTCGTAGAAACCTCTTAAAGGGCAAGGTATACTCCAGACTCGACCAGTGGGCCCGTTGCATCAAGTGGCGTCACGAACAGGAAACGTTAAAACTGTGTGCCGTATACTATTATAATAAAGAACAGGACTCAAACAACAAAATTGTGTGCCTACTAACTTTATTTGCCTATTGGATTTACAAAAACTGCATTGAATGGAACTTTAATGACTTTGTTGCGCAGCGTCCTGCACAAACCCCTGCACTCCGGCGCCCAAAGAGTTAAATGACTAATTTTACAGTCTATGGCGTAGCATCTTCTTCATGCCCAGAGGCTCGAAATTGACGGAACATGCCTCGCTGAGTCACAGAAACTTAGCCCAGCCTACAGGGAGCAAGACTATTGTGTGATGAGGGAGAAGGGATGCTCCTCCCCTGGAGCCCCTCCTCCATTTCCTATATGTACTCGCGCCAGTGAAAACAAGATTGCGCGAGTAGTTACAAGAGATAGTGGAAGGAGTGTTCCGCTACCGGGAGCATCCACGACCGGAGCCGAAGCCCCTCATCCCTTGACTACAGAAGACAGGACCAGCCTCGCATGTCTTTCTAGCAGTGAGGAGGACTTCCGGACCCGTCCATAGGAGCTGGACTATCTCATCTTTAAAGAGACAGATCATTGACTCTGAGAGCCCCAGCTTTGATTGTTCCTGAAGGGTGGGTTGGCATTGTTTTAACATTTTTTTATTCTGCAGGATGCCCCTTTATGTCCTCACCTGCATGGTCATGTTAGTGAGGACTCCCCCCAACTACAAATACCTCCACTTTGTGCTCAACAGCGCAACCTATCTTCACTTTCTTTTTCCCCCCTTTTCAGGTTATTTGGGAGCCTTTTGCTAATGACCTGTGCTGCTACTTTAATACCCATTTGGATTACAAATGCACTTTTAAACCTATGTGGATTGCATACATTATTTATTTAGATTAAAATTACTTGTTTCCCTTGGATTACAAAACACTTTTATTGCACTTTGTCTTCAAGAACAGAAGAAGAGACTCTAAAGTGACTCTTTATTGCATTACTATGTGCAATATCTATTTTGCACTAACCATTTTACTTTTCAGCAATGTTTAAGTAAAATGTGCTTATTGTGTGTATTTCTTTTGCAGGTGCCACAATATGTTTATATATTTTTACCCTTTAATATAATTGAAGTTGCCTGCCAGTGAGTGTCAGGCCCCC
Organism: Bufotes viridis; assembly: GCA_033119425.1. NCBI lineage: Eukaryota > Metazoa > Chordata > Amphibia > Anura > Bufonidae > Bufotes > Bufotes viridis. The sequence continues at coordinate 407,941,593 of CM065592.1, forward strand.
AGACTGGACTGTGCCCACTGCCAGTGCCCACTCATATCGGGTGCACAGTACCTTGCAGATAAAAAGTCATTTAAGTTTTACCCTTTAATATAATTGAAGTTGCCTGCCAGTGTGTGTAAGGCCCACAGACTGTACTGTCCCCACTGCCCACCACTCATATAGGGTGTCACAGTACATTGCACGGCGCACGCGCAGTGACCTGAAATTCAAACGAAGCTGATAGAGCATGGGTCTTTTTCCATCTCCCGGTTGCAAAAATCTATTCACTACACCGGCCCTGGAGATTAAACTGATAGGAATAGTACTTAGTTAACACTAGTTGCATTGGTGGCAAATTCCATTGCAAGTGTCCAAAATTTAAAGGAAGCGGACAGAGCAAGCTTTTTTCTCTCTCCACATGCAAGGATTCAATTCAATACACGTCTCCTGATAGGGGACTTAACAAAGATTAAAATGGTAAGAATAGTAATACTTAACACAACACTCATATAGGGTGGCACAGTACATTGCACGGCGCACGCGCAGTGCCCCAAATTGGAAGGAAGAGGACCGACCAACCATCTTTTTCCATCTCCCGTTTCCTAAAATCTATTCCATACACAAGCCCCTGATAGGGGACAAAACAGAGATTGAACTGGTAAGAACAGATTTTTTTAATTTAAAAAAAAAAAGAGGACAGCCTCTGCAGAGCTGGGTATTTTTTGGCCACGTTACTGAACGCTCATGCACAATGGCTGTAGGATCATGCATCCTTTTGCAGAGGTGACAAACCTGGTCAGTCAAACCCAAGGCAACATTATCGACCTCATCCCATATGCGCTTTTTTCTGGTGCGTGCCCTGCGAAGAGTGCTGGATAAGGCCGTAGATGAGCATGAAGAGGAAGAGTTGTGGTCACCATCACCACCAGAAGCAGCCTTGTCATCCTCGATTGCTGGATCTGCGGCAACGCAGAGAGAGGAGTCTGAAGAAGAGGAGTCAGAGGAGGAAGGCGGCTTTGAGGAGGTGGAAGACCAACCACAGCAGATGTCCCAGGGGGCTTGTTGTCACCTTTCAGGGACCCTTGGTGTTGTACATTGCTGGGTGGAGGAAGAGACCTTCAATGTCATCAGTGAGGTCAAGGAACGGGACATGGCTAGCTTGGTATCCAAACATGTGCAAATGGGGAGTTTGCGGTTGTGCAAATGGACTGTTTGCTATTCTTTGCAGTGCGTTAAACTGGGAGTTTGGTCTGTCAGAGTTCGGTCTGTCACTGTGAAGCGGGCGTAACCCTTACTCTACGTGATCGATAAAACATCATACCTGATCGTATACACACACGCTGGATGTTTTAAATAACGTTATTCCAAACAATTTAGGAATGTTAGGTGATTTGTGCCCTTTATGGATTAAAACCCGACTCTGCGTCCACTACGTAATTTTCCATGGAAGATTTGCCATGGATCCCCCTCCGACATGCCACAGTCCAGGTGTTATTCCCCTTGAAACAACTTTTCCATCACTATTGTGGCCAGAAAGAGTACCTTTGGGTTTTAAAATTCAATACTCGGGTTTTAAAATTCGCCTGCCTGCCTATTGAAGTTTATGGCGGTTCGCCTGTTCGCGAACATTTGCGGAAGTTCGTGAACGGAAAATTTTATGTTTGCGACATCTCTACCAACGTGTTATGGCCATTATCAGTCACAGCCAACCTTGTCCCTTATACCCTGACGAAGCTCTGTGGCGGTGTGCTGTTTGTCACCCAAGCAAATGAATTTCAGCAAGGCCTGTTGCCGCTTCCCCATGAGAATTCAGAGTTTGCAGTGGAGGAGGAGGTGGAGGCGGAGGAGAAAAAGGGGGGGTTGCAGCCATTAATGTAGGTGGTGGCAGAAATCCTGATTAAAGTAGTGCCCACAATCCTTGCTGTCATTGGCACATGTGCATTCCCAGGGTACAACTCGCTAAAGGCCTCCACAAGTTTCACCCAGTGTGCCGTCATGGAAATATAGCATCCCTGGCCAAAAGCAGTTGTCCGTGTGTCTGTCGTTAAGTGGACCTTCCCACTTGGTCAGGGCACTGGTGATGTTACGGGACACAATGTAATGCAGGGATGGCACACCAAGAAAAATAGTGACGGCTGGGGACTGAGTGATAAAGGGCGGCCGCTGCCATGAGGCTGAGGAAAGCCTCAGTGACCACAGGCCTAAATGGCAACATTTCCATGGCTCCAAATTTTGGCTGGGTGGGTAGAGTTGAGCGAACACCTGGATGTTCAGGTTCGAAAAGTTCGGCCGAACTTCCCGAAAAATATTCGGGTTCAGGATCCGAACTCGGCCCGAACTTCATCCCTAACCCGAACCCCATTGAAGTCAATGGGGACCCGAACTTTTGGGCACTAAAAAGGCTGTAAAATAGTCCAGGAAAGGGCTAGAGGGATGCAAAAGGCAGCAAAATGTAGGTAAATGCCCTGCAAACAAATGTGGAGAGGAATATGAATTAAAATAAAATAAAATAAATAAAAATTAACCAATATCAATTGGAGAGAGGTCCCATAGCAGAGAATCAGGCTTCAAGTCACCCACCAATGGAGAAGGTCACTTTCTGTTATTTTGGCCCCAGCACCCAGACAGAGGAGAGAGGTCCCACAGCAGAGAATCAGGCGTCATATCACCCACCACTGGAGAAGGCCACTTTGAGTTATTTAGGCCCCGGTGCCCAGATTGAGGAGAGGTTCATTCAACTTTGGGTTGCACCGCAAGATCATGATAAAGTTAAAAAAATGAGGATTCAATAAAGAAGTGCCCCGGGGTACAAGAATACATGGTTGACGGGGAGGCAGTTATAAATGTCTATTCTACACAAGGGAGGGACAGGTCCTGTTGGATCCATGCCTGGTTCATTTTTATGAACGTCAGCTTGTCCACATTGGCTGTAGACAGGCGGCTGCCTTTGTCAGTAATGATGCCCCCTGTCGTGCTGAATACACGTTCATACAAAACGCTGGCCGCCGGGCAGGCCAGCACCTCCAAGGCATAATATGCTAACTCTGGCCACATGGACAATTTGGAGACCCAGAAGTTGAATGGGGCTGAACCATCAGACAGTACGTGGAGGGGTGTTCAGACGTACTGTTCAACCATGTTAGTGAAATGCTGCCTCCTGCTAACATGTTTCGTATAAAGTGGTGGTGCAGTTAACTGTGGCGTGGAGACAAAACTTTTCCACATTTCTGCCATGCTAAACCTGCCCTCAGAGGAGCTGGCCGTGACACATCTGCGTTGGCGATCTCTTGCCCCTCCTCTGCCTTCGCCTTGGGCTTCCACCTGTTCCCCTGTGACATTTGGAAATGCTCTCAGGAGCGCGTCTACAAGTGTACGATTGTACTCGCGCATCTTCCTATCACGCTCCAGTTCAGGAAGTAAGGTGGACACATTGTCTTTGTATTGGGAATTCAGCAGAGTGGCAACGCAGTAGTCCGCACACGTTAAAATGTGGGCAACTCTGCTATCGTTGCACAGGCACTGCAGCATGTAGTCGCTCATGTGTGCCAGGCTGCCCAGAGGTAAGGACAAGCTGTCCTCTGTGGGAGGTGTATCGTCATCGTCCTCCGTATGCCCCCAGCCACGCACCATTGATGGGAATGAGCTGTGTCGGATGCCATCCCGCTGTGAACCTGCTTCATCCTCATCCTCCTCCACCTCCTCCTCATCCTCCTCGTCCTCCGGTAGTGGGCCTTGGCTGGCCACCTTTTTACCTGGCCTCTGCTGTTGCAAAAAACCTCCCTCTGAGGCACTTCTAACAGACTGGCATGAAAGTGCTTAAAATGACCCCTCATCCTCCTCCTCCTGGGCCACCTCCTCTTCCATCATCGCCCTAAGCGTTTTCTCAAGGAGACATAGAAGTGGTATTGTAAGGCTGATAATGGTGTCATTGCCACTGGCCATGTTGGTGGAGTACTCGAAACAGTACAACAGGGCACACAGGTCTCGCATGAGGGCACAATCATTGGTGGTGAAGTGGTGCTGTTCCGCAGTGCGACTGACGCATGCGTGCTGCCGCTGAAACTCCACTATGGCGTGCTGCTGCTCGCAAAGTCTCTCCAGCATGTGCAAGGTGGAGTTCCACCTGGTGGGCACGTCGCATATGAGGCAGTGAGCGGGAAAGCCGAAGTTCCGCTGTAGCACAGACAGGCAAACAGCGGCAGGATGTGAACGCTGGAAGCGCGCACAGATGGCCCGCACTTTATGCAGCAGCTATAACTTGTCGGGGTAGTCGTGAATGAACTTCTGCACCACCAAATTCAGCACATGCGCCAGGCAAGGGATGTGCGTCAAACCGGCTAGTCCCAGACCTGCGACGAGATTTCTCCATTTATCGCACACCACCAGGCCGGGCTTGAGGCCCACCGGCAGAAACCACTCGTCGGTCTGTTGTTCAATACCCCGCCACAACTCCTGCGCGGTGTGTGGCCTGTCCCCCAAAACATATGAGTTGGTGGTGAAGGTGTGTGGCTGACTGGATGAGCTGGTGGAAGCAGAGAAGGAGGAAGCCGAGTAGGAGGAGGAGGCTACAGGAGGCAAAGAATGATGCCCTGCGAATCTTGGCAGCGGAAGGACGTGCGCCAAGGAACTCTCCGCCTGGGTCCCAGCCACCACTACATTTACCCAGTGTGCAGTTAGGGAGATATAGCATCTCTGGCCGTGCTTACTGGTCCACGTATCTGTGGTTAGGTGGACCTTGCCACAGATGGCGTTGCGCAGTGCACACTTGATTTTATCGGATACTTGGTTGTGTAGGGAAGGCACAGCTGTCTTGGAGAAGTAGTGGCGGCTGGAAACAACATACTGCGGGACAGCCATGGCTATCCGCTTGTTTGAAGCTGTCTGTGTCCACCAGCCTGAATGACAGCATTTCAAAGGCCAGTAGTTTAGAAATGTTGGCATTCAGGCCCACGACTCGAGGGTGGCTAGGTGGGAATTTACGCTTTTTTCCGAGGCGGAGGAAAAGGCTGAGGCAGCAGCAGAAGAGGGAGCAGGGGGAGCCTGCGTGAGTTCCTTGCTTTTAAGGTGTTTACTCAGCTGCAGTTCATGCTTTGCATGTAGATGCCTGGTCATTCAGGTTGTGCTAAGGTTCAGGACGTTAATGCCTCGCTTCAGGCTCTGATGGCACAGCGTGCAAACCACTCAGGTCTTGTCGTCAGCACATTGTTTAAAGAAGTGCCATGCCAGGGAACTCCTTGAAGCTGCCTTTGGGGTGCTCGGTCCCTGGTGGTGGTGGCCAGTAGCAGGCGTACCCTCTTGGCAGCGGCTGTTCTGCTTTTGCCCCCTGCTCCCTCTTTTGCTACGCTGTTGGCTCGGTCTCACCACTGCCTATGAACTATGAAAGTCATTGGCACGACCCTCATTCCATGTGGGGTCTAGGACCTCATCGTCCCCTGCATCGTCTTCCACACAATCTTCCTCCCTGACCTCTTGTTCGGTCTGCACACTGCAGAAAGACACAGTAGTTGGCACTTGTGTTTCGTCATCATCAGAGACGTGCGGACTCCGATGAGGTGGTATTCCCATGTCCTCATCATCAGGAAACATCAGTGGTTGTGCATCAGTGCATTCTATGTATTCCACCACTGGGGAAGGGTTAGGTGGATTCCCTTGGGAAACGCTGCCAGCAGAGTCTTCAAACAGCATTAGAGACTGCTGCATAACTTGAGGCACAGACTGTTTCCCTGATATGCATGGGGGTGATGTGACAGACTGATGGGCTTGGTTTTCAGGTGCCACCTGTGGGCTTTCTGTAGAAGACTGGGTGGGAGATAATGTTGTGAACATGCTGGATCCACTGTCGGCCACCCAATTGACTAGCGCCTGTACCTGTTCAGGCCTTACCATCGTTAGAATGGCATTGGGCCCCACCAAATATCACTGTAAATTCTGGCGGGTACTGGAACCTGAGGTAGTTGGTTCACTAGGACGTGTGGCTGTGGCAGAATGGCCACGTCCTCTCCCAGTACCAGAGGGTACACTAACACTACCATGACCGCGTCCGCGTCCCTTACTAGATGTCTTCCTCATTGTTACCGTTCACCAAGCACCACAATAAGAAAAAAAATATTTGTCCCAATGTATTGATTTCAAATTCAGGCCTCTTTTTTTACAGGCACCTAACACTATATGCCTATTTATTGATGTAGCGTATTACACTAATCCAGGCACAGCAGTAACCACTGATTTAGGGGAATATCTCTTTTAGGGCTAGTATTTAGGCCCTGGATGAAAGGTATCCTTTTATGGACAGTTTTACACTTGGAGATGCACAGTAGCGTGAGAAAAAATATGTAGGATTATGCCTACAGCAATTGTATTTTAACACTTTGTGTAATATACCCTTTAACGGACAGAAATACAATGGGAGATGCACGGTAGCGTGTGAAGTTAATGAGGATGACCTTCTCAGCACTTGTATATACACCTTGAGTATAATATACCCTTTTATGGACAGATTAACACTTGGCCTGCAACAGCTGGAACACCAGATTCAGGGTATTGCTATATTGGCAATTGATTTTCACCCAGAACAAAATATTCCCTTTTACAGACAGATTAACACTTGGCCTGCAACAGCTGTGACACCAGATTTATGGTATTGCTATTTTGGCAATTGAATTTCACCCCAGAACAAAATATACCCTTTTACAGACAGATTAACACTTGGCCTGCAACAGCTGGGACACCAGATTCAGGGTATTAATATTTTGGCAATTTAATTTCACCCCAAAACCAAATATATGTTTTGGCGGACAATATTATACTTTGCCAGCCACAGCTGTGACACCAGATTTATGGTATTGCTATTTTGGCAATTGAATTTCACCCCAGAACAAAATATATGTTTTGGCGGACAATATTATACTTTGCCAGCCACAGCTGTGACACCAGATTTATGTTATTGCTATTTTGGCAATTGAATTTCACCCCAGAACAAAATATATGTTTTGGCGGACACTAATATACTTTGCCAGCCACTACTGGAACACCAGATTCAGGGTATTGCTATTTTGGCAATTGAATTTCACCCCAGAACAAAATATACCCTTTTACGGACAGATTATCACTTGGCCTGCAACAGCTTTGACACCAGATTTATGGTATTGCTATTTTGGCAATTGAATTTCACCCCAGAACAAAATATACCCTTTTACAGACAGATTAACACTTGGCCTGCAACAGCTGGGACACCAGATTCAGGGTATTGTTATTTTGGCAATTTAATTTCACCACAGAACAAAATAATATGTTTTGGTGTACACTATTATACTTTGCCAGCCAGTGCTGGGACACAAGATTTAGGGGATTGCTTTTTTGGCAATTGAATTTCACCACAGAAAATAATCTATCCTTTGCCAGACAGCAGACAGTATTATACTTGGCTAGCCAAAGCTGGAACACCAGATTTAGGGTATTGGTATTTTGGCAATTGTATTTAACCCCTTAATAAAATTTCTGAACCCCAAATTCAGCACATGTGGCAGGCAGGGGATGTGCGTCAAACCAGCTAGGCCCAGAACTGCTAGTATATTTCACCCATTAGCGCATAACACCAGGCTGGGCTGGAGACTGAGTCGCACCAACCAATGATCTGTCTGTTGTTCCATGCCGGTCCACAGCTCCTGCGAGGTGCAGGGTTTGTCCCACAAACACACAAGTTTTAAAACAACCTGCTGTCGTTTCCCCCTGGCTGTGGTGCTGTGGGTGGTGAAGGTGTTACGCTGAGCGGATGAGGATGTGTTAGAGGAGGAGGAAGCCGAGTAGAAGAGGAGGAGGAGGTAACAGGATACAAAGAGAAATGCCCAGAAATCCTCAGGGGCGGAAAGACATTGGCAGAAATGCTATCCGCCTCTGGACCAGCCGCTACATTTACTCATTGTGTTGTTGGTTATGTGGACGGTGCCACAGATAGCGTTGCGCAGTGCACACTTGATTTTGTCCACCACCACTGTGCAGGTAAGGGATGGCTCGCCTGCAAAAGTAGCTGCGGCTTTGATACACATACTGTGGGAAAGCCACCTCCATAAGGTTTTTAAAACTGTCCACCAGACAGAATGACAGCATTTCAAAGGACCAGGAAGTTTGAAATAAGGCATTCAGAGCCATGGGTAGGGGTGTACTTCCTCTTTATATTTATTTTTCTCTCCAGTGTTAGGGAGATGGACAGCTGATAGCTGAACACTTCCATGGGATTTGGTGGAGAATCTTGGTGACAATGACAGATGTGGTGGCATTGCTGCCATATCCTCTGTTTGCTGGGCGACAGGTGCCACTGTCACTCACTTGGGCTCAAGTTTAGAATGTTTATTTATTATTCTTCTGTATTTTATTTTATTAAGTCATTTCCCTATCCACATATGTTTGCAGGGCATTTACCTACATTTTGCTGCCTTTTGCAGTCCTCTAGCCATTTCCAGGGTTATTTTACAGCCATTTAAGTGCCCAAAAGTTCGGGTCCCCGTTGACTTCAATGGGGTTCGGGGTGAAGTTCGGGTCACGTTCGGATCCCAAACCCGAACATTTTCGTGAAGTTCGGCCGAACTTCTCGAACCCTTACATCCAGGTGTTCGCTCAACTCTACTATCTAGCACAAAAACTGTGTTTTTTGCAACAACTATGTCCCGTATTTTTCGCCCTATAAGACGCACCCCCCCTAAAAGTGGTGGGAAAATAGTGCTGCATCTTATGGGGCGAATGCAGCAAACATTGATACACTGCCGCTCTGCTAAAGAGCACAGCCGGTGTGTGTATCAATGAGGAGCGGCTGTGGGCGGCATCTTGCTTTCTAATGACAGCAGGGCCTGGTGCATTAACTGTATTCTACTACACACGCTACGTCATTCCCAGTTGCCCCCATGCCCTATACAGTGCCATCCCCAGATGCCCTATAACAGTGTGTCATCCCCAGATGCCCCCATACAGTGCCATCCCCAGATGCCCCCATACAGTACCATCCCCAGATGCCGCCATAACAGTGTGTCATCCCCAGATGCCCCCATACAGTGCCATCCCCAGATGCCCCCATACAGTGCCATCCCCAGATGCCCCCATACAGTGCCATCCTCAGATGCCCCCATACAGTGCCATCCCCAGATGCCCCCATACAGTGCCATCCCCAGATGCCCCCATACAGTGCCATCCTCAGATGCCCCCATACAGTGCCATCCCCAGATGCCCCCATACAGTGCCATCCACAGATGCCCCCATACAGTGCCATCCACAGATGCCCCCATACAGTGCCATCCCCAGATGCCCCCATAACAGTGTGTTATCCCCAGATGCCCCCATACAGTGCCATCCCCAGATGCCCCCATAACAGTGTGTTATCACCAGATGCCCCCATACAGTGCCATCCCCAGATGTCCCCCATACAGTGCCATCCCCAGATGCCCCCAGTATTTAACGGTTTTATTGTACTGCCAGATATGCAGTGCCTGTGGCAGACAGGTAAAAATAATTGCTTTAGATCACAAAAATATGTGACAGACTAATGTAATTGAATAATTTTCATTGCCAGGTATTCACTGCAGGCCGCAGGGGTACTTGACTGTCCAAAAAAGGGAATTTATCCTCCACTGAGCTACCAGAACAGAATTAAAGTAATGTCCCTGGCACACATGCAGTTGCAAGTGCACTGCACTTCCAAAAATGGCCACCGACGCCACCGAACTAGCAGCTGGATTAAAAGTTATTTTTCAGTGTCACTGGGCTCAGGGCTGGGTACAAAAATGTAGCATAGCACCCTCAATAATTGCTGTAGTTTGAAGATTGAACACCACTAAGTACACCAGAATTCTTCCCTAATCTCTCCCTCACAGCAGCAGCAGCAGCAGCAGCATCCTATCCCTACACTGAGAAGAGCAGAGTGACGTGCAGCGCTACATGACTCCAGCCTATATAGAGGCTGTGTCACATGCTGCACTTGGCCAATATCAGCCATGCCATTAGTAGGCATGGCTGTGATGGTTCTAAGGGCAGACTAGGGAAACAAATGTGGATTGGCGGCCCTGCAGCCTTTCAAAAAGCGCCAAGAAATCACCGAACACGAACCTGAACTTTTACGGAAATGTCCGGGTTCGGGTCCGGGTACCAAAAACTTTACAGTTCGGGTTCGCTCAACCCTACACAACTCAAAAAGCTTCAACAGATAAGTGCAACGCTGAACGGCGAATATATTGTTATTTCGCCACTAATACACAGCAAACTGGGCTTTAGAATATATCACTGCACTGCAGAACGGAAAATAGGCCCTAATTTTTTTCTACTTATACACAACACAAAATGCTTTTCAACAGATAAGTGCAACGATGAATGGCGAATATATTTTTATTTCGCCACTAATACACGGCAAACTAGGCTTTTTAATATATCACTGCACCGCAGAACGACAAATAAGCCCTTATTTTTTCCACTTTTCCACAACAAAAAAGACGTTTCAAGTGCAATGATGAACCGCGAATATATTTTTGTTTCACCACTAATACACGACAAACTGGGCTTTTGAATATATCAATGCACCGCAGAACAGAAATTAAGCCCTAATTTTTTTCCACTTTTCCACAACACAAAAGGCTTTTCAACAGATAAGTGCAACTCAGAACGGCAACTATATTTTTATTTCACCACTAATACATGGCAAAAAGGGCTTTACACCATATAACTGCACCGCACAAGGGCAAATAAGACGTACTGTAGAAATATTTCCTTGCAATAAACCTTGCTAATAGTTGAATTAAACAGCACTTGCACCCCAAAAACAAGAACGGTTTGCTAGAATGACAGAGCTATATAATTGCAATTTGGATCTCCAGTCAGTGCACCAAGGTGTAACAGGATCTTCCCTATTATCCAACTTGTAACCTCCCCTACTGAACCCTGTTCTACATAAATGCTATGGAACGATACCTCCCTATTCTTTCCCTGTGCGTATAATTCATTTTTTCACCACAATCCAGTCTTTCCTATCACGGTCCCTAGCGCCTGCAGACACGTCTCTCCCGACACTAAGTATGCTGGTAAATGGCAGAAACTAAGATGGCTGGCTGCTATTCGGCTACATGCATGGCAGTATGGGTGATTCCGCCTTCCCAGAGTTCGTTTCACCATTTCTTCACACGCACAGCAGCCATTTTAGGAAAAAATGTAATCAGTTACTACGAAGTGTGAGGACATTCGGCTTCGGTGCGAATCAAATTTTTCTTGAAATTCGGATCAAATTTCACTTCATCAACTTCGATTCGCTCATCTCTATCCTCTACCATGGTTCCAATTTTAAGTTGTCTCGGAGAAAGTTAGGTTTCAATTTCTTGATTAAGGAAACGGAGCAGTTCCTCCTTTGTGTGACTCCGTTCGCCCAGACAAACGAGGTGCAGAACAGCTTGAAAATGCCATGCCCTGCACATGTGATATGCTGAAGGGGCACTGTGAATTGTGCCTGCAGTGGAGGCTGAGGACACAGTGGAGGATGAGGAGGCAGAGGCGGACATTGTGGCAGGACCAATGACGTGAGAACATGGAGGCAGAAGCGGCATCACCTGGCCAAGTTGCTGTTGTGGCTGTGCAGGGACCACATTCACCCAGTGGGCTGTAAAGGACATGTATTGTCCCTGACCATAGTTTCAGCTTCACACATTGGCGCTGCCGTGCTCTTTGGCAGATGCCGACAGGCTCAAGGACTGGCCCACCTTTTGTTCTACATGTGTGAGCAGGGCTGGTACTTCCTTTTTGGCAAAGAAATGACGACTTGGGACTCAACAGCTTGGCTCGGCACAAGCCGTCAGTTCTCTGAAAGGTGCAGAGTCCACCACTTGGAAAAGGAGGGACTGCAGCACCAGTAACTTTGAAAGGTTCACGTTCAGCTTCTGTGCCGTTGGATGAGTGCAATCATACTGTTGTCTCTTGGCAATCGCTTCAGTGATCGATTGCTGACGGAATGACTGAGGAGGAGTAGGAGGGCAAGGAGCATGAGCATCAGGACCAGCAGATGTTGGGGAGGACAGACAGCTCTCTTCGGCTGACGTGGTGGAGCCTTGACTGCCTGAAATCGGCTGCGTGCCACTGGGTGATGCAGTGGTTGCTAGGGAAGGCTGGACCACTACATCAGAGCCACGGTTCTCCCAGGCCATTTTATGGTGACACTGCATATGTTGATGCAGGGCAGGTGTGCTAACATTGGCACCCTGGCCACGCTTCACCTTCTGCCCACAGATTCTACATATGGCCATGTTCACCTCCGCAAGCGGCTTAACAAAAAACTGCCACACCGCCGAGTAGGTGATTTTACCCCCTACACTATGCACTGACTGACTGCTACCGCCGCTGCCTCTGTGAACCTGTGCACCCCTATTTCCCCGGCATGTAGGCTCCTTCAAAGTGGGTGGTCTACCCCGGGCACATTTGGTTCCCGACCTTCCACTGCTTCCACCCTGCTGACTCTCGGCCACGCTAGCGACTTGCTGGCTCCGCCGCTGCCTCAGGGGGAAGCTGCCACCCTCTTCTCCCGATGATGATGAAGCCCCTTCATCACCCGCCTCCCAAGTGCGATCAGCTACATCATCATCATCGAGTCCTGTCTGCATGTCACTGATATCCTCCTCAACCGTCTCTGGGTCAGGAGCCTGAGCTCTCTCAACACCAGCTCCCAAGCCACCCTCCTCATCACTATTTGTCTGCCTAGTAGAGTAAGCGGCAGATGTCTCCTCCACATCTTGGCTTGCCAGTAGCTGCTGACTGTCTTCTAGTAGCTCGTCCTCATTGTATAGTGGAGCTGAGCCCACGGCATACCATACTTTTCAGGCTATGGGAACAGGAATGGACAGAGGCAGGTTCAGGACAGGTGAGGGCACAGGGCCTGCTCCCGGGCAATGCCAACTAAGGGTTGTGTCTGACGAATCCACCGACACTTGGCTGGGGGTGTCTGATGTCACTTGCAACAAATTCGAAGATTGAGTCAACCATTCAAGAACCTCTGGATTGCTTGTCAAGACACGACCACTAGCTGACTTGGGAGCTCAGACCTCTCGAAGTGACCCCTGCTGCCACAGCCCCTTACTCTGATACAACCAGAAACATTTAGGCCTCTGCCACTCCTCTGTGCAGGGCCTGGCACTTCTCTGTTTGACATACTGTTAGATCAAATAAAAAAATAAAAATGGATATCAAAACACCCCAAAAAAGTCTATAATTTTCTCACTTCTCCACACAACGGCTAAAAAGCCTTTCCCCCCCCCCCCACTAATGCACACAAATGAGGGCTTTATAATATATAACTGCACCGCTGAACAGCAAATATATTTTTATTTTTCCACTAATATACGCCACAAAAGGATTTAGAACATATAACTGCACCTCTGAACGGAAAATACCGTATATTTTTCTTTTTCCACTTATACACGCCACAAAAGGCTTTAAAACATATAAGTGCACCACTGAACGGCAAATACATTTATCTTTTGCCACTAATACATGCTATAAAAAGTGTTTAGAACATATAACTTTCACCTCAAAACAGTGAATATATTTTTATTTTGCCACTAATATACGCCACAAAAGGCTTTAGAACATATAACTGCACCTCTGAACGGCAAATATATTTTTCTTTTTCCACAAATACATGCCACAAATAGAGATGTCCCGAACTGTTTGACAGCGAACAGTTCCCTGCGAACATTGCTCGCTTCTGCCAGCGAACATTATGCCCTGCATTCTTACATTCAGCTTACCTTCCTACCAAAGCCAGGCATAGTGAATTCAATATAAAGCTGCAGTGTTAGAGCAGGGAGAGTATTAACTAGTGTTCTCCCCAACTCTCAAACCAAGAACAGTCCTTTCTAAAAATGATATATCATTAATGATCATTTTCTATCACATTTAACTTAAACCACTCCGTTCATGCCAAAAGCCAGGTATGTGCAGGCTGACTATCTATCCATAAGACAGGGCATCAGCATACCTTACAATGACAATCATGAGTTTTCAAACATAAGTTCTCAATCCAAAAGGAGAGAAATTGGTTAGCATTGGTTGGCTATCTAGAGAGGCCTGGACCCTAGACCATTATCATTAGGACGACAAAAATTGTAATTTTATATGCCAGCCTAAGGCCCCTTTCACATCTGCGTTTTAGCTTTCCGTCCTAGAGATCCGTCCTCGGCTCTCTAGGACGGAAAGCTACTGATCAGGATTCTCCAAATGCATCCTGAATGGAGAGAAATCCGTTCAGGATAGGAACGTTTTTTGGCCGCAGCAAATACCGCAGCATGCTGCGCTTTTTGCTCCGGCCAAAAATCCTGAAAGCAAGCCGGAAGGACGGATCCGGAATTAGTGCCCATTGAAAGGCCTTAGTCCGGATCCGGCCCTTAGCTAAACGTCGTTTCCGCGCATCGTCGGATCCGACGTTTAGCTTTTTGTGAATGGTTACTATGGCAACCAGGATGCTAAAGTCCTGGTTGCCATAGTAAAACTGTAGTGGGGAGCGGGGGAGCGGGGGAGCGGCATACTTACATTCCGCATGGCTCCCGGGGCGCTCCAGGATGACGTCAGGGCGTCCCAATGCAGAGATCACGTGATCAAGGGTCTAGGGTGACAACATTTTTTTTTTTTTTTTTTAATATGCCACCTAACTCTCATCTCAATGATTAGGAAGGCTGCATAGTTTTTTTTTGATTTTGCAATTTTTAAAAGACTAACTTTATAATCTTTCTATTCTGTTTTGTCATATAAACTCATTTGCATACCATGGGACTATGGGAAAGCCATGCAAATCGTGTTTCAGTTTACAAACAAGGCAGATACTGCAATATTGCTCATTAGCATTTCTTGGCCATGTGTATGCAAATGAGTTTTAAATGTTGGGATATGTTTATGCAGCTCTCTTAGGCAGTGAGAGAGGAGTTAGGCTGGCATATAAAATTACAATTTTTGTCGCCCTAATGATAATGGTCTAGGGTCCAGGCCCCTCTAGATAGCCAACCAATGCTAACCAATTTCTCTCCTTTTGGATTGAGAACTTATGTTTGTTTGTCTGTCTAAATTGCTCAAACCTGTCATTGTAAGGTATGCTGACACCCTGTTTTATGGATGGATAGATAGCCAGCCAGCCAGCCAGCCAGCCAGCCTGCCTGCCTGCACATACCTGGCATTTGACATGGTGTAGAGTGATAAAAGTATGTTAAATAATTAAATTAGCATTTAAAAGTAGGTTAGAAAATAAAATGTTAGAGTAGATTTAGATGTCATAAAATAGGTTATTTTAAACTATTTAAAAATATTAGTTGATTTATGCCCTTTAGTTAGTCAACTTAAAACAACTTTTCTATCACTATTGTAGCTAGAAGAAGTCACTGTGGTTTTTAATATTCACCTGCCAATAGAAGTCTATTGCAGTTCGCCCTGTTCGCCTGTTTGCGAACATTTGAGTAAGTTCGGGTTCGTTGTTCACGACATCTCTAGCCACAAAGGGCTTTGGAACATATAACTGTGCCGCTGAATGGCAAATTTATTTTTCTTTTTCCACTTATACACAGCACAAAAGGCTTAACCACTTAAGCCCCCCTAGCTTAAACACCCTTAATGACCAGGCCACTTTTTACAATTCCGCACTACACTATTTCACCGTTTATTGTTCCGTCATGCAACTTACCACCCAAATGAATTTTACCTCCTTTTCTTCTCACTAATAGAGCTTTCATTTGGTGGTATTTCATTGCTGCTGACATTTTAACTTTTTTTGCCATTAATACAAATTTAACGATATTTTTGCAAAAAAATGACATTTTTCACTTTCTGTTGTAAAATTTTTTAAAAAAAACGACATTTCTATATAAATTTTTCTCTAAATTTATTGTTCTACATGTCTTTGATGAAAAAAAGTCCAATAAGTGTATATTTATTGGTTTGGGTAAAAGTTATAGCGTTTACAAACTATTGTGCAAAAAAGTGAATTTCTGCATTTTGAAGCAGCTCTGACTTTCTGAGCGCCTGTCATGTTTCTTCAGGTGCTAGAATGTCAGGATAGTATAAATACCCCCCAAATCACACCATTTTAGAAAGAAGACACCCCAAAGTATTCGCGGAGGGGCATGGTGAGTTCATGTATCATTTCATTTTTTCACAAGTTAGCGGAAAATGACACTTTCTGAGAAAAAAAAAAAAAAGTTTCAATTTCTGCTAACTTCTGGCAAAAAAAAGAAATCTCAGACGGACTCACTATGCCCCTCAGTGAATACCTTGGGGTGTCTACTTTCCGAAAAGGGGTCATTTGTGGGGTGTGTTTACTGTTCTGGCATTTTGGGCGGGGCTAAATTAGAGCCGCCATGTAAAACCTAAAGGTACTCGTTGGAATTTGGGTCTCTTTGCACCCAGGCTGCAAAAAGTGTCACTTATGGTATCGCCGTACTCAGGAGAAGTAGGGCAATGTGTTTTGGGGTGTATTTTTACATATACCCATGTTGGGTGAGAGAAATATCTCTGTAAACTGACAACTTTGTATAAAAATGTTTAAAAGTTGTCGTTTACAGAGATATTTTTCACACACAGTATAGGTATATATAAAAATACACCCCAAAGCACATTGCCCTACTTCTCCTGAGTACGGCGATACCACATGTGTGCCACTTTTTGCAGCCTGGGTGCAAAGGGCCCTAAACCAATGAGTACCTTTAGGATTTCACAGGGCATTTTTACGCATTTGGATTCCAGACTTCTTCTCACGCTTTAGGGGCCCCTAAAATGCCAGGACAGTATAAATACCCACATGTGACCCCATTTTAGAAAGAAAACACCCTAAGGTATTCCGTGAGGGGTATGGTGAGTTCATGTAAAATTTTATTTTTGTCACAAGTTAGTGGAATATGAGACTTTGTAAAAACAAAATAAAAAATAAAAAATATATCAATTTCCGCTAACTTGTGCCAAAAATAAAAATTCTGTGAACTCGCCATGCCCCTCACGGAATACCTTGGGGTGTCTTCTTTCCAAAATGGGGTCACATGTGGGGTATTATACTCACCTGGCATTTTAGGGGCCCCTAAAGCGTGAGAATCCAAATGCGTAAAAATGGCCTGTGAAATCCTAAGGTACTTATTGGTTTAGGGCCCTTTGCGCATCTTGGCTGCAAAAAGTGTCACTCATGTGGTATCGACGTACTCAGGAGAAGTAGGGAAATGTGTTTTGGGGTGTATTTTTACATATACCCATGCTGCGTTTGAGAAATATTGCTGTAAACGACAACTTTTTACATTTTTTATTCAAAGTTGTCAATTTACAGAGATATTTCTCACACAAAGTATGGGTATATGTAAAATACACCCTAAACACATTGCCCTACTTCTCCTGAGTACGGCGATACCACATGAGTGACACTTTTGCAGCCAAGATGCGCAAGGCCCTAAACCAATGAGTACCTTTAGGATTTCACAGGCCATTTTACGCATTTGGTTCTCACACTTTAGGACCCCTAAAATGCCAGGGCAGTATAAATACCCCACGTGTGACCCCATTTTGGAAAGAAGACACCCTAAGGTATTCTGTGAGGGGCATGGCGAGTTCATAGAAGATTTTTTTGGCACAAGTTAGCGGAAATTGATTTTTATTGTTTTTCTCATAAAGTCTACCTTTCTGCTAACTTTGGACAAAAAGTAAAATTTTTCATGGACTCACTATGCCCCTCAGCGAATACCTTGGGTGTCTTCTTTCAAAATGGGGTCATTTGTGGGTGTTTGTACTGTTCTGGCATTTTAGGCAGGGCTAAATTGTGAGCAGCCATATAAAACCTAAAGGTACTCGTTGGAATTTGGGTCCCTTTGCACCCAGGCTGCAAAAAGTGTCACTTATGTGGTATCGCCGTACTCAGGAGAAGTAGAGCAATGTGTTTTGGGGTGTATTTTTACATATACCCATGCTGGAGTGAGAGAAATATCTCTGTAAATTGACAACTTTGAATAAAAAATTTAAAAAGTTGTCGTTTACAGTGATATTTCTCACACACAGTATGGGTATATGTAAAAATACACCCAAACACATTGCCCTACTTCTCCTGAGTACGGCGATACCCATGAGTGACACTTTGCAGCCAAGATGCGCAAAGGGGCCTAAAACCAATGAGTACCTTTAGGATTTCTAGAGCCATTTTTACGCATTTGGATTCTCACACTTTAGGACCCCTAAAATGCCAGGGCAGTATAAATACCCACATGTGACCCCATTGTGGAAGAAGACACCCCAAGGTATTCCGTGAGGGTATGGCGAGTTCACAGAAAAAAAAATTTGGCACAAGTTAGCGGAAATTGATTTTTTTTTTTTTTTACAGTCTCATATTCCACTAACTTGTGACAAAAAAATATTTTACATGAACTCCCCATACCCCTCACGGAATACCTTGGGGTGTCTTCTTTCTAAAATAGGGTCACTTGTGAGGTGTTTGTACTGCCCTGGCATTTGAGGGTCTCACAATCATTACACGTATGGCCAGCATTAGGAGTTTCTGCAATTCTCCGTATATTGAGCATACGGGTAATGAGATTTTTTCCCGTTCAGCCTCTGGGCTGAAAAAGAAAAAAATGAGCGGCACAGATTTTTTCATTCGCATCAATCAATGTGGATGAAAAAATCTCTGCTAAAAATGTGCAAAAAAACAAAACGGCACAGATTTTTTCATTCGCATCGATCAATGTGGATGAATAAATCTCTGCCAAAAATGTGCAAAAAAAAGTAGTAAGGCCCCATTCACACGTCCGCAAAAATTCTGCGGAATAGATGCCGACCCATTCAGTGTGAATGGGGCTGGCGGTGATGCGGAGAGCACACTATGCGCTCGCCGCATCAGCATTTGCGGAGCTGCGGCCGCAAACTTCCGGGTTTGGCCCCCAAGCATCCGACCGCAGCTCCGCAAAAGATAGAGCATGTCCTATTCTTGTCCGCAATTGCGGACAAGAAAAGGCATTTTCTATATAGTTCTGGCAATGTGCGGATCCGCAAAATGCGGAAAGCACATTGCTGGTGTCCGTGTTTTGCGGATCCGTGGATCCATGGATCCATAAAACACATACGGACGTCTGAATGAGTCTTACAGGGGGTAATTAGTGTCAGGGGTGACAGGGGGTGACATGGGGTGATCGGGGGTTAATCAGGGGTTAATCAGTAACGGGGGTGGGGGGTGGGGTGGATGGGTGGGGGGTCTGTGTGGTGTTTTGGTGCACTTACAAAAGTTTCTTTGGTGGTCCCAAGCAAAGGGACCACCAAAGGAACGATCAGCAAGCATATCAGACGCTGTTAACAAAACAGCGTCTGATATGCCATCTTTTGACTTCTACAGCCTGCCAGCGCACGATCAGCGCTGGCAGGCTGTAGCTACCTTCTCCCCGGCGTGATCCTGTGAGCGCGCGCGCGCGCGCGTTCACAGGAAATCTCGCCTCCGCGAGATGACGCGGGCGCGTCAACGAGGAACAGACCGACCGCCCGCAGGACGCAATCCTGCGTGAGGCGGTCGGCAAGAAGTTAATAACATATCACTGCACCACTGAACGGCAAATACATTTTTCTTTTGCCATTAATGCACACCACAAAAGGCTTTAGAACATATAACTGCACCGCTGAAGGGCAAATATATTTTTATTTTGCCACTATTACGCAGAAAAAAATGCTTTAGAACATATAACTGCACCGCTGAATGGCAAATATTTTTTTCTTTTTCCACTTATACATAGTAACATAGTAACATAGTAGCATAGTATATAAGACCGAAAAATGACATTTGTCCATCCAGTTCGGCCTGTTTCCTACAAGTAAGGCAGAAAACTACCAGTCATTGTGTGAACACGATTGTATACTGAACCCCGAATAAAGGAAGCTTTTACTGCATAATCAGGTGCCGGAACCATTCCTTTCTTTTCTTGATCGCGGCAAGCACTTCTCTTCAGATTCCGAGCACCGGGGATATGGCTGTCCTGGACGGGTGAGCTGGACTTTTGCACATGTTATAAGGCAGAAAACCCCTGTGAGGCAGAAGCCAATTTTCCCCACTTCAGTGGAAAAAAATTCCTTCCCGACTCCAATCAGGCAATCAGAATAACTCCCTGGATCAACGACCCCTCTCTAGTAGATATAACCTGTAATATTATTACACTCCAGAAATACATCCAGTCCCCTCTTGAATTCCTTTATTGTACTCACCATCACCACCTCCTCAGGCAGAGAGTTCCATAGTCTCACTGCTCTTACAGTGAAGAATCCTTTTCTATGTTTGTGTACAAACCTTCCTTCCTCCAGACGCAGAGGATGTCCCCTCATCACAGTCACAGTCCTGGGGATAAATAGATGATGGGAGAGATCTCTGTACTGTCCCCTGATATATTTATACATAGATATTAGATCTCCCCTCAGTCGTCTTTTTTCTAAGGTAAATAACCCTAATTTTGATAACCTTTCAGGGTACTGTAGTTGCCCCATTCCAGTTATTACTTTAGTTGCCCTCCTTTGAACCCTCCCCAGCTCTGTTATGTCTGCCGTGTTCACAGGAGCCCAGAACTGTACACAGTACTCCATGTGTGGTATGAATAGTGATTTGTAAAGTGGTAGGACTATGTTCTCATCACGGGCATCTATGCCCCCTTTGATGCAACCCATTATCATATTGGCCTTGGCAGTAGCTGCCTGACACTGGTGTTTACAGCTTAGTTTGCTGTTTATTAAAATTCCTAGATCCTTTTCCATGTCACAGTGATGAGTGGGAGGTGACATATTCGATTTCGCGATATTTCACGAATATTCGATTGAATATTAGTCATATATTCGTCGAAATCGAATATTCGTCATTATTCTATATATTGCGAATGTTACGTGAATTTATATTCACATTGCGAATTAAACTTAGAGCTGATTTTGCTAATGGTTGTAACTTGTATTGCTAGAATTGACAAAGATAACGAATATCACAAATATAGCACTATATTCTCAATCTTCGTAATATTGTAGCAATACAACCATTAGGAACTCAGCTCTAAGTTTAATTCGCAATGCAAACATATACTCGCATTGCGAATTCAACTTAAAGCTGGATTCCTAATGGTTGTATTGCTAGAATATAATGAATATCACGAATATAGCGCTATATTCTCAATCTTCATTATATTCTAGCAACAACCATTAGGAACTCAGATTTAAGTTTTATTCGCGAAGCGAACATATAATTGCATTGCGAATTGATCTTACAGCTAAGTTCCAAAAGGTTGTATTGCTAGAATATAACGAAAATGACGAATATCACGAATTCACGAATATAGCACTATATTCTCAATCTTCGTTATATTCTAACAACACAACCATTAGGAATAGAAACCCAGCTCTAAGTTTCATTCGCAAAGTGAACATATAGTCGCATTGCGAATTGATCTTAGAGCTAAGTTCCTAATGGTTGTATTGCTAGAATATAACGATGATGACGAATATTACAAATTCATGAATATAGCACTATAATCTCAATCTTCGTAATATTCCAGCATTTAGCAACAACTATTAGGAACTCATCTCTAAGTTTTATTCGCAAAGCGAACATATTATCGCATTGCGAATTAAACTTAGAACTGGGTTCCTAATGGTTGGCTTGCTACAATATAAAGAAGATTGAGAATATAGTGCTATATTCGGGAATTTGTGATATTTGTATTATATTCTAGCAATACAACCATTAGGAACCCAGCTCTAAGTTGGATTCGCAATGCGAGTAATTCAGGTTATATTAATCGCATTGCGATTACAACTTAGTCAAATTTGTGAGATCGTGATTCTCACATCTGACAGTACATTTTAGCATGGAGGCGTTCCCATGCACACGGGAAGTTGGCAGAAGTGGCAACGGACATCGACTGGAGCGGTCAGGGAGCCAGGAATCCTCCGGACAGATAAGAACAGCTTTTGGGAAGTGGGAAGACAAGTTTGACAACCAGAGAGCAACAAGGATTAACAACTCAAAAAAAATAAAAAATGAATATTTGAAATAGCGAATATATAGCGCTGTATTCGCAATATTTGCGAATTTGCGAAGTGCCGATATTTTGCAAAAAAAATTTGCTATTCGAACATTCGCGCTCAACACTACCATGTCAGTGTTACCGAGTGTTTTACCATTTAGTATGTACGGGTGACTTGCATTATTCCTTCCCATGTGCATAACTTTATTTTTGTCAGTGTTAAAACTCATCTGCGATTTCTCTGCCCTAGCCTCCAATCTATTCAGATCCCTCTGAATAAAACTGTCCTCTTCAGTGTTAATTATTTTACACAGTTTAGTGTCATCTGCAAAAACTGATATTTTACTGTGCAAGCCTTCTACAAGTTCCTTAATAAATATATTGAAGAGAATAAGGCCCAATACTGACCCCTGAGGTACCCCACTAGTGATCGTGACCCAATCTGAGTGTGTACCATTAATAACAACCCTCTGTTTTCTATTACTCAGTCATTTACTTACCCACATACAGACATTGTCTCTCAGTCCGAGCATTCTCATTTTATATACTAACCTTTTATGAGGTACAGTGTCAAATGATTTGAAGAAGTCCACTCCAGATATACGACATCCATTGATTCTCAGCTGTCAAGTCTAGAACTTACCTCCTCATAGAAACTGATTAAATTCGTTTGGCATGACGGATCCCTCATGAAGCCATGCTGATATGGCGTTATTTGCTAATTTTCATTGAGATACTCCAAGATAGCATCTCTTAGAAACCCTTCAAACAGTTTACCAAAAACAGATGTTAAACTTACCGGCCTATAATTTCCAGACTCTGTTTTTGGACCCTTTTTGAATATTGGCACCACATTTGCTATGCGCCAATCCTGTGGAACATTCCCTGTCAGTATAGAGTCCGTAAATATCAGAAATAAAGGTCTGGCTATGACATCACTTAATTTCCTTATGATACAGGGGTGTATATCATCCGGTCCTGGCGATTTGTCTATTTTAATCTTTTTAAGTCACTGTTGTACTTCTTCCTGTGTCAGACAGGGCACTTTTAATGGGGACTTTACTTTTACATTTTGCATTATTTTCCTCAGTGAATATAGTGGAGAAAAAAATATTTAATAGTTTTGCTTTATCCTCGTCGCTCTCTGCAGCATCCGCTCATTGCTATGTAGAGGGCCGACTCCTTCAGATTTATATTTTTTACCATTTATATAATTAAAGAACATTTTAGGGTTAGTTTTTCTCTTTTTGGCAATTAATCTCTCGGTCTCTAGTTCGGCAATTTTTATTAGTTTTTTACATATTCTATTTTTTTCCTTATAGCTTATCAGTGCTTCCTGGCTCCCTTCCTGTTTAAGTGATTGATATGCTTTCTTTTTGTCATTTATTGCTTTCTTTACGGTTCTATTTATCCACATTGGTTTCTTATTGTTTCTTAGCCTTTTATTTCTATAAGGTATGTACCTCCCACAATTAGATATTACAATGCTTTTAAAAATATCCCATTTTGTGGTTGTATTTTTATTTTGAGGACTTTTTCCCATTTAGTTAGGCCTATGGTTGAAGTTTGGCATTTTTGTTCCTCCCTTTAGAAACTCTCGTTTGAAGGATAATTGGAAGGTTATTACTTTATGGTCACTATTTCCTAGGTTTCCCCCAACATGCACATCTGTTGTTCTGTCAGTTCTATTGGTTAACACTAAGTCCAGTATGGCCGTCCCTCTAGTGGGGTCCTGAACCAGTTGGGAAAGGTAATTGTCTTTGGCTATTGCTAAGAACCTGTTAGCTTTATGGGATAAAGATCACGTTCCGACATGTCAACCGTCAGTAGGTAAGATAGTAAGTGATAATAGAGTAATAGCAGATCACCGAAGCTGTTATCACCATAAAATATAACTTTTATTGTGGTTATTTAAAATACAATTGAATCAAGGAAACCTCCAATCCGAGTAGGGGGGAGTAGCAGTGGGCCGGAAGATAAGTGTCCCTAGTCTGTCCACTGTATACTAGGCACCCTGCCTACAAAACGGAATAGCCGCCCCGATAGGGGCGATCCCGTGTCTGGAACCTCCTAGTGTCCCTAATGAGGCCCTGACACAGGATAGTACCCACCACCTGTATAAAGTGCATAGGTCACACACGAGAGTCAGTCTGTAGTCAGTATCGATAAATAACCTGGGTAATCACACAGAGCGCGAGGCACAGTAACCAGGGGTAATGCCTCTCACTCCTGGTGGTTCTCCCAGTTTAACAAGGCACTAATCAGACACTCCAGATGTCAATACAAACATATAATAGTCCCTAAATGATATACAATAACCCGACGCGTTTCACTACAACCGTGTGTTAAGTTATAGATCATCAGGGGACATACAAAAAAGCCAAGGTCTCACAATGTCACAGACACCAGATATTATTAAAGATACAAATTGTGCCAGAGATATTTGTTTCTCCCGAGTACCTTTAAGATATATGACCGGCAGGGGATTGTGGCATAAGATATGCCTAAACAACAAGAGCTATATCAAACCACACATATCAGAGTCACAGTTAACACTAGAGATCAAAATAGTGATAACAAGTCAACTAGTGCAAAGTAAGGAAGGCAAGATAACTTCCCTTATTCATCAGCGGTGTGATGAAGGTGCTACCGGAATACACAGATGGATTGAATCGGTCAGCCAGGACGTCAGAACTCTGGTGTCTCCTGTTGTTGGGGCCGGAGGTGTGTAGCAATCGCCACTCACCTTAAATAGCCGCGCTGATGTGTCTTAGCTTCCGGTCACGTGATCGCAACCTGTCACGTGAACAACCGGAAGTGACGCACTCGGCAGGGCGCTGCGTTCCACAGCGGCTCCCAGTGCGTTCAACGTCACTGCGCTGCGTTCCACAGGCATTCTACATGCGTTCCACCTGCTTCAAACCAGGCAGAGGGTGATTAATATTGGAAACTAGGTAAATTAAGATAAATAATCCTTGATTATTCATACTAGAGGGATAGTAATATATCCATTACTAGGTACCCTAAATATAGGGGTATAAAGGATGGGGGCTAAAAATGACTAATTACATAGAGGTATCTGGGGCCCACAATGAAGTGAGTATCCCCAGGTACCTACAGCAGTATAGCCGATGGTGCAGTACTGCCGCCACCCAACACAAATAAACAGAAAGCCCATCATTTAGATAAAACATGTATAGTCAATATATTCATTGAGTCCCAAAGGGGCCCGAGTTTTCAGCCTATAAGTCCAACGTGCTTCCTTTTGTTTGAGAATTTGATCAGCATTACCTCCTCTGATTGAGGGTCGTATAACTTCAATGGCAGAGAAAGAGACATCTACTTTATCATCTCTATGTTCAAGAAGGATATGTTTGGGGATAGGTTTATCTCTTTTATTCCGAATGTCCCCAATATGTTCCAATATCCGAATCTTGAACTCCCTGCAGGTCTTTCCCACATACATCTTTCCACATCCACATCTCATTAGGTAGATGACTCCCCTTGTGTTGCAGTTGGCAAAGCACCTTTGTTTAAATGTGGTCTGGCCCCTTGCATCACAAAAGGAGTCATCCAGCTTAATGTATTTGCAGGCCTTACAATGTCCACATCTGAAAGTGCCAGTAGATCTGTTGAGGAGCCAACAATCCTTTTGTGGGGATTCAAAATGGCTATGTACCACAAAATCCCAGACATCCTGTTTATTTGTGTTGGGTGGCGGCAGTACTGCACCATCGGCTATACTGGTCAGCGCGCGCTATTTAAGGTGAGTGGCGATTGCTACTCACCTCCGGCCCCAACAACAGGAGACACCAGAGTTCTGATGTCCTGGCTGACCGATTCAATCCATCTGTGTATTCCGGTAGCACCTTCATAACACCGCTGATGAATAAGGGAAGTTATCTTGCCTTCCTTACTTTGCACTAGTTGACTTGTTATCACTATTTTGATCTCTAGTGTTAACTGTGACTCTGATATGTGTGGTTTGATATAGCTCCTGTTGTTTAGGCATATCTTATGCCTGCCGGTCATATATCTTAAAGATACTCGGGAGAAAGAAATATCTCTGGCACAATTTGTATCTTTAATAATATCTGGTGTCTGTGACATTGTGAGACCTTGACTTTTTTGTATGTCCCCTGATGATCTATAACATAACACACGGTTGTAGTGAAACGCGTCGGGTTATTGTATATCATTTAGGGACTATTATATGTTTGTATTGACATCTGGAGTGTCTGATTAGTGCCTTGTTAAACTGGGAGAACCACCAGGAGTGAGAGGCATTACCCCTGGTTACTGTGCCTCGCGCTCTGTGTGATTCCCCAGGTTATTTATCGATACTGACTACAGACTGACTCTCGTGTGTGACCTATGCACTTTATACAGGTGGTGGGTACTATCCTGTGTCAGGGCCTCATTAGGGACACTAGGAGGTTCCAGACACGGGATCGCCCCTATCGGGGCGGCTATTCCGTTTTGTAGGCAGGGTGCCTAGTATACAGTGGACAGACTAGGGACACTTATCTTCCGGCCCACTGCTACTCCCCCCTACTCGGATTGGAGGTTTCCTTGATTCAATTGTATTTTAAATAACCACAATAAAAGTTATATTTTATGGTGATAACAGCTTCGGTGATCAGCTTTATGGGATGTACAGCTTTCAGTTTCCCAGTCTATATCTGGGTAGTTAAAGTCCCCCATAATAACGACTTCATTATGATTTGCAGTCTCATCTATCTCGTTTAGTAATAGATTTTCTGTGGATATTTTTGGTGGTTTAAAATAAACTCCTATTAGTAATTTATTATTGTTTTTGCCTCCATGTTTTTTTACGCACAGTGACTCCACATGTTTATGTCCCTCACAGACATATTCTCGAATTGTGGGCTTTAGAAAGGATTTCACATAAAGGCAGACCCCTCCCCCCTCTCCGGTTTTGATGATCCTTTCTAAACAGATTGTAACCTTTTATATTAACTGCCCAGTCATAGCTATCATTAGTGATGAGCGGCAGGGGCAATATTCGAATTTGCGATATTTTGCGAATATTTGGGTAAGTATTCGCCATATATTCGAAAATTTGCGAATTCATAATCTCCAGTCATTATTTTCTTGATTGCGAAAATTTGCATGCAAAAATTCGCATGAACTGGCAAATTTTTATATGCGAATTTTTGCAATCAAGAAAATAATGACATTATTCTCTTGATTGCGAAGATTTACATATAAAAAATTTGCAAAAATTTGCATAAAAAATCGCATAAACTGGTATTTTAGAAAAAAAAACGAATATTCGTGATTGCGAATATATTTCGTGATATTCTAAATATTCATGAATTCTCGAAGTGCCGATATTCGCAATTATAATTCGCAATTCGAAAATTTGTGATCAACACTAGCTATCATCCACCCATTTCTCAGTTATTCCCATTATGTCATAGTCATCCTCACACATCACTAATTCCAGTTCACCAGTCTTGTTAGTCAGGCTTCTGGCGTTAGTATACATACATTTGAGAGGTTTATGTGTACTTTTTACCCTACACCTTTCATTCTGAACTGTTCTAGTCCCCTCTTCCATCCCTCCCCCAGTCACACTACCTCGGCCCTCCTATAATGTAATTACCCTCCCCCAGTCCCTAATTTAAACACTCCTCCAACCTTCTAGCCATATTTCTCCCCAACACAGCTGCCCCTTCCCAATTGAGGTGCAGCCCATCCTTACGATAGAGCCTTTAGCCGACAGAGAAGTCGGTCCAGTTCTCCTGGAACCCGAACCCCTCCTTCCTACACCAATTCTTGAGCCACTTGTTAACCTCCCTAATCTTCAATGGCCTTTCTTGTGCAGCTTGTGGTACAGGTAGTATTTCGAAAAACACTACCTTTGAGGTCCTTGCACCTATAGCTACAAATTATGTGTTTAGACCCAATAATTACACCCCAGATGGTAATAATTATAAATCTTTATTAATCTTTTTGTAAAAGTTATTAAAATTAGACATTTCACAGTATGCAGATGGTCTAATAAAGAATCATAGACATCAATGAAGGAATAAAGTGGGTGTTACACAGATTTCGTAAGAGGGAGACAGGAGAACATATACACTTCAAATAATCATAATAAATTACACTAGTGTAAAGTCTAACAATTCATCATATTGCTTGTCGTGTCACAAATATATAGGGAAATTCATGATTTAAACAAAGTAAAGTGCGTAGTGCAATATGGATTCCAACAATAATAGCTAGGTGACAATGCAAGATCACAATAAGTAATTTACACTAGTATAAAGTCCAACAGTTGATCTAACCTATCTTATCACGAATACATCGGGGAATTCATAATTCAAAAATAAGGTGCATAGTGCAATGTGAGTTCCAACAATAGCAGCTAGATGGCAGTACAAGGTCACAATTATATCCCCAAGTTGGAGAGGCAAATATAAAATAGTAACGTGGCCATTACATGAACTCCTTGTCCCCTCCCTGTGTCCCACACCTACCTCGACGCGTTTCGCCAAATGGCTTCGTCAGGAGAGGTAGTATTTAGAAAAACACTACCTTTGAGGTCCTTGCCCTAAGCTTGTGACTAGAGATACGCAAATTTTTTTAAAATTCAATTTGTCCGGTTCAAAAAGAGAAAAAAATAAAAATACAATATAGAGCAGTGATAAGATTCTTACTTACTGTGGTCCCCTTACAGTAGTAGGAAGACTAGCTAGAATCAAGCCAACTATATTCAAGGAAGATCTAATGAATCTTTGTTTTTTGCTCCTTATCTTGAACTCCGGTTTCTTTAAACTCCACTTATAAAAGCAGCCACTTAGTAATGCAAGCCTGAGGTAGAGCAAGCTCTGGGAGAGTTCAGTGGTCAAATTTATAGCACCTGGTAGGCCAAGCCACTCCCCCTCACCAAGCAGAGAAAAAAAACTGCTTTAAATGACACTACACAACAGAGAGAAAAGGGCCTTATAACATATAACTGCACCGCTGAAGGGCAAATATATTTTTCTTTTGCCACTAATACACGCCACAAAATGCTTTAGAACATATAACTGCACCGCTGAATGGCAAATATATTCTTCTTTTGCCACTAATACACACCACAAAAGGCTTTAGAACACACAACTGCAGGCTGAAGGGCAAATATATTGTTATTTTGCCACTATTACGCAACAAAAAGGGCTTTATAACATGTAACTGCACCGCTGAACGGAAAATATATATATTTTTTCCACTTATACACTCCACAAAAGGCTTTATAACATATAACTGAACCACTGAACCGCAAATATATTTATCTTTTTCCACTTATACACGCCACAAAATTGCTTTAGAACATATAACTGCACCGCTGAACGCCAAATATATTTTTCTTTTGCCACAAATACATGCCGCAAAAGGCTTTAGAACATATTACTACACTGCTGAATGGCGAATATATATATATATATTTTTTTTTTCCACTTATACACGCCACAAAAGGCTTTTTAACGTATAACTGCACCGCTGAACGGCAAAGATATTTTACTTTTGCCACTAATACACGCCACAAAGGGCTTTAGGACAAGTAACTGCACTGCTGAACGGCAAATATATTTTTCTTTTTCCACTTATAGACGCCACAAAATTGCTTTAAAACATATAACTGCATTGCTGAACGGCAAATATATGTTTCCTTTGCCACTAATACACGACAAAAAGGGCTGTAATTTTCACACTTCACCACATAACGGCTAATATAAGTCCTTCTTTTTCCCACTAATACAAGCCAAAAAATGCTTTATAACATATAACTGCACCGCACAAGGGCAAATAAGACATAGAAATGTTTCCTTGTAATAAACCCTATTAATGGCTGTATCAAACAGCACTTGCACCCCAATAACAAGAAAAGTTTGCTGGAATTACAGAGCTGTATAATGGCAATTTGGGTGCCCAGTCAGTGCAGCAAGGTGTAATAGTATTGTTCCACTTATGCTGGCTGTAACCTCCCTTACTGAACCCTGTTCAACATAAATGCCACAAAATGATTCCTCCCTATCCTTTCCCTACACCTTGAATAATCTTTCGCTGCACTTGTAAATTGTTTTCTTTTAGCACAATAAAGTTTTGTCCCAAGCGCCTGTTGACGGCTCCCCCTGCACTAAGTACACTGGAAAATGACAGAATCCAAGATGGCTGAGGGTATTTATAGGGCTGTGACATCACAGTGCTGGCTGTCTGCTGATTGGCTGCATGCATGGCATTATGGGTGATCCCGCCTTCCAAGTATTCCTTGCTCCATGTCATCCCACTTGCATCAGCTATTTTAGGAAAAAATGCAATTCATTACCATGAAGCATGAGGAAATTTGGATTTGGTGTGAATAGAATAATTCCTGAAATTCGGATTGAATTCCACTTCGTCAGCTTCGATTCGATCATACTTGTGACCTAAATCCCTAAAATCATTTTTAACGACACTCCACCTACCTCTAACTTTGTAATTGGTTCCGATATGGACCATGACTGCTGTCTCTTCTCCAGCTCCTCCCAGTAATCTGTCAACCCAATTCACGATGTGTCGATTTCGAGCGCCAGGAAGACAACACACCACTTGATGATCCTGGTCTTTGTGGAGGGTCTTAGTTATGAAGAAAGATTACAAGAATTACATTTATTTAGTCTTGAGAAGAGACGTCTAAGGAGGGACAGGATTAATCCATACAAATATATAAATGGGCCATACAAAAAATACAGTAAAAAAACTGTTCCATGTCAAATGCCCTCAAAAGACAAGAGGGCAATGCCTTCGACTAGAGAAGAAAAAGTTCTGTCTCCAGAAGTGTCAAAACTTCTTTACTGTAAGAACTGTGAATCTGTGGAATAGACTTCCTCGGGATGTGGTCACAGCAGGAACAGTGGTGAGTTTTAAAAAGGGTTTAGTAAGACAGGAGGTGTGTTTTAGACTATCCCAGGCTCTCTGTAGGCATAGCTGCTCCACTGTAGTCACAAATCACACGTCTGCACTA
Source organism: Bufotes viridis (assembly GCA_033119425.1). Taxonomy (NCBI): domain Eukaryota; kingdom Metazoa; phylum Chordata; class Amphibia; order Anura; family Bufonidae; genus Bufotes; species Bufotes viridis. Next base: position 407,972,595 of record CM065592.1, read on the forward strand.
TTAAAACTGGGCTATTAAGCAGCCAAGGATCAGGCATAGGAAAATATATAGCACGTAAATATCACTTAAAGGTTTTGACTTATAAGCTATTTTCACCCTTACAACTGGATATACAGTTTAAAGATGTATTTTTTCTAGTCTACACTCCCGTATGGTTTATTTAAGAAACTGAATATTTTATGCTCATTTAACAGTTAATTTCATGGTACCCCAAGCAGCTGGGGCATAACGCTTTTGGCTTAAGTATCAATGCAATAAGCAAGAACCTAATTAAAATAAGCAGAATCTGGCTACTATTAAGCGATGATTAAAAACTGTTAATACAGTGTCGTTTAAATTTTCATTTAATGGATAGAACCAGTGATCTGAACTTAGTCAATAAAGTAGAGTTGCTGCCAGCCATTCTATTGAATTCCTTTTAATGATTCTGCAGCTGCTAATGTTTAGTTAATACGTACATATTTTTCAGGTTATTAGTGGTATCTTTTCAACAATGAAACTGTGCTCAATTGGTAGGAACACTTTAATCTTTTACTTTATGTATAGTCTAAAGAAAAAGGTGGTGTGACGACAATACAAATAGAAACTCTACAAATTAGGAAATGTGTGTGGGGTTTTCAGATAAGAGATTAAAGATATGTGGTAAAGTGCATGATAGAGGTGTGCTGAGGGTGTGTATCTCATCCGGGTTTTCAGTTTAGCTGGGTGACATAACTGGAATCAGAAATGGTGCTGCTTCATCAAGGCATAGCTTGCTGGAGATAATTTTTAGGGATGAGCGAATCGACTTTGGATGAAACATCCGAAGTCGATTTGCATAAAACTTTGTTCTAATGCTGTACGGAGCAGGAGCTCCATACAGTATTAAGAATGTATTGGCTCTGATGAGTCAAAGTTATTGCTTTGCGAAGTCTCACAAGACTTTGCGCAATAACTTCAGAAATTAATTTGTACTGTGAAAAACATTTCCCGAACTCGGGTTTGTTTGGGGGCGCACTACGCATGACTGGCCACCGCTCCTATTCACTTCTATGGGCTCCATGGAAATAGCCGAGCCAGCGCTTGGCTAATTCTGTGGAAAATAGAAAATAAATGGAGAGCGGCTGCGCATGCGCAATGCGCCCTCCACCGCTTTACAGGATATGCCCCCATTGTCTGTGATGAGGAAACCCCTTTAAGTTTTTAGAGATATTTTAACATGGACAACCAAGCAATTTGTAATTAACTTTCCTTAGGAATGTTGTGCTATTCACATGATGCTGCTCTTACTGCTGTCACTTCCGTCCTGTTTATGCAGAGATTTCATATCTATGAAACATCAGCATGGATGGACTGTCATAGTGCCAGGACATCATTAGCTGCCAAAATCAGGTGACACAATATCTCATGGGTTTCAATCTGGTATTGTCACAGCCGCTATCTCTGGCTGTGACCTTCCGTTCATGCTCGTACAGCAGCTCCTCGCTGCGGTTTCGTTTCTGTGTGTTCGTTGTGATTCTGTATGGGTTAACTCCCATATGTCCCTATCACGAGTTAATCCTCTCTGTCTGCTCCATGGGTGTGGCCTCTCTGCTACACCCATGGAACCTGTATATAAGGCTTATGTTCCCTCAGTTCTGGGTCAGCTCTCCTGGTTTGTACTCTGTCTCCCATGCTGCTGACCCATGGGATCCGTGTCTGTCTGTGCTCTGTGGGTTCGCCTACTTGTTCATTGTTGTCCGTATTCTAAGTCTTGATGCCTTTGCCCTGATTTGTTAATGTTTTAGTCACCTTGTGTTTATCATGTCTTCGCCTTGCTTTGCTTTTCCTGTCTCCCTCGGAGGGGGAACGTTATCATCTCATGGTTATACCCTCAGAGCAGCTCTCCTGCTGCTGGTTCAGCGGGCATCACCTGTGCAGCAACTATCATGTTGCTGGTAGCCATTAGCTATGTCTGTGTTACTTTGTCCTCTTGATTATGCCCTCGGAGCAGCCCTTCCCCTGCTGGTGCAGCTGTCATCGCCCGTGCAGTAACTCTCATGTTGCTGGTAACCATGAGCTGTGTATAAGCTCTGTTCAGCAAGCCCTCGCTGCTGCTTGCCTTGCTGCAGAGTGCAATGGGCTAGGCCACACAGTATACCACTGGTGAAGCAAGTAATTCTCTCATTGCCACTCCTGGTTCCTTGCTAAGTACCCCTGCTCGTGTTATCAGTTGTTTTGTTTGTATTCGCCTGTATATGTCATATCTACCTATGTACTGTTGGTGCCTTCTGGTACCTGTTGTCCCTTTGTTCCTGTTGTCACTGTCTAGTTTACGCCCCAGAGTGGACCCTGGCAACTTCCTAACCCTACCATCTAGGGCCCTAGTGAATACCAGGAGTCACGCCCCTCTGGAGTATTACTAGACAGTGGCGCAGTGGCGTTTTTTTCCTACTGTGCTGACAGTACATAGAGCTCATGTTTTCCCTGTGCTTTCTTCATTGTCTTTGTTTGTGCAATAAACTCTGATGTGACTGGGCCTGTTTGCCATATGTTTATTGCTAGACGACGTGGAAGTCTCTTCCAACTTGTGACAGGTATTCTCAGCTTTAGCCACATTAAAAGATTATACCATTTTAAAGGTCATCTCCATTTGTAACGAATGTTTACATGTAATCATTGCCCCTTGAAAACGTAACCACAGACAAGTCCAATGAGCAAATGGATATAAAAATCATTCTTTGTTGCCTGCACATCCTCTTAGGTAAGCAGGAGAAATACTGGAAAAAAAACAACGCAAACTGAAAGGGGATGAACAAGGAGAAAACGAGTGCCCGTTGACTTGCTCTATCGTCAATCAGTGCTTATTATGAACATATCTGCCTATGCAAAGGGCTCTCACATTAAAGGGGTTTAGAGGGCCGAGTTTTTAATTTGTACAATATTCAGAGAATAGGTTATAAATAATTGGTGAGGGTTTCCAACCACTGAATACAGCACTTGGCCCATTGGGACTCCCATTGCTGGAATTGGTGGTGGTCCCAGCATTCAGAACCCCCAGAAATCAGTTAGTGATCCCAAGTCCTCTGGATAGTGGACAAATTCAATAATTGGCATAACCAAGTATTAAAGTAGATTGTAGATATATGTTTTTTTTTTTTTTCTCCATTTGCCACTAGTATCATTTTAGCTGTGGTCCCCTGTCCAATCTAATTCTAGTACTGATAGTCTTATTATTATCATGTTAATACTGCAGACATCAATAATATTCCTCATCATTTTCTGGTCCTTTTGAAAAGCTACTTACTGCTTATGACAATATGTTGTCTGTGTCCCATAGAAAAAAAAAATACACTGCCAGAGAGTTAGTCATTGATCTCTAAGGGCAAGCATGGGGAATTTGATTTCCCTGTGGCTGTTCTTCAGTAGCCTCAGTTTGCCTCTGTTGGCAGCAGGAGTGACTCTGCTAATGAAAATATATGGAAGCAATTATATAAATGATACATTTACCTTTATTCAGTATATTGGACTGGCTACCATCAAACCAGAATAATTGTTACATTTATGGCTAGATAATTTTTTTTTTAACTTTGTTTTCCATACCCTATCTGAAAATTGTTTTCACTTTATTATGATTCTTTTCCTATTTATTCTATTTTGACAAAAATAAATAGTAAATATATCTTTTTCAGTAATTTTTAGTGGAAATAATATTGATAATATTATTATTGTTATAATTATTATAATGATGAGCAATGTTCTTACAAATTTGATTTGACTGCTGTGTGACTAATTACTTTGCGCCACTCCCCATTATTGAACTCCTCAGTAGAGTTGAGCGAACACCTGGATGTTCGGGTTCGACGAGTTCGGCCGAACTTTCGAAAAATGTTCGGGTTCGGGATCCGAACTCGACCCGAACTTCATCCCGAACCCGAACCCCATAGAAGTCAATGGGGACCCGAACTTTTGGGCACTAAAAAGGCTGTAAAACACACCCGGAAAGGGCTAGAGGGCTGCAAAAGGCAGCAAAATGTAGTTAAATCCCCTGCAAACAAATGTAGATAGGGAAATGATGAGTTAACATAAAATAAATAAAAATTAAACAATATTAATTGGAGTGAGGTCCCATAGCACAGAATCAGGCTTCAAGTCACCCACCAATGGAGAAGGTCACTTACTATTATTTTGACCACAGCACCCAGACAAAGGAGAGAGGTCCCACAGCAGAGAACCAGGCATCATATCACCCACCACAGGAGTAGGCCACCATTTAGTTACTTTGACCCCTACACCCAGACGGAGGAGAGAGGTTACACAGCAGAGAATCAGGCATTTAGATCACCCACCACAGGAGTAGGCCACCATTGAATCAGACCCCGGCAACCATGTCAGATGGCACAAGCATAAGCATTATATCAATCAGCACAGGAGAAGGCGACTTTGACAGACTTTGACCCCTACACCCGGACGGAGGAGAGAGGTTTCAAAGCAGAGAATCAGGCATTTAGATCACCCACCACAGGAGTAGGCCCCAATTTAATGGGACCCCGGCAACCATGTCAGATGGCACAACCATCAGCTTCATATCAATCAGCACAGGAGAAGGCGACTTTGAAAGACTTTGACCCCTACACCCAGACGGAGGAGAGAGGTTTCACAGCAGAGAATCAGGCATTTAGATCACCCACCACGGAGTAGGCCCCCATTGAATCAGACCCTGGCAACCAAGTCAGATGGCACAACCATCAGCTTTATATCAATCAGCACAGGAGAAGGCGACTTTGAAAGACTTTGACCCCTACACCCAGATGGAGGAGAGAGGTTTCACAGCAGAGAATCAGGCATCATATCAACCACCACAGGAGAAGCCACCATTGAGTTACTTTGACCCCTGCACCCAGGAAGAGGAGAGAGGCCCCACAGCACATATTCTGGCATCATATCAGCCACCACAGGAGAAGCCACCATTTAGTTACTTTGACCCCTTCACCCAAACAGAGGAGAGAGGTTCCACATCAGAGAATCAGGCATCATATCAACCACCACAGGAGTAGGCCACAATTTAGTTTATTTGACCCCTGCACCCAGGAAGAGGAGAGAGGCCCCACAGCACATATTCTGGCATCATATCACACACCACAGGAGAAGGCCTCTTTCAGTGATTTAGGCCTTTGGACCCATTCAGAGGAGAGAGGTCAGAGATTAGCTTCATATCCCCCAGCACAGCAGAAGACCGCTTTATTTGACTTAGGCCTCAGCACCCAGACAGAAGACAGAGGTAGCATGGCAGAGGTTATGGCTTCATGTCACCCGTTAGTTTAACCGGCCACTTTCATCTGGTTAGGCCCGGCGCCCAGACAGAGAAGAGTTTCATTCAACTGTGGATTTCATAAAATTTGTATCAAATAAAGAAGTGGCCCGTAGCACAACAAGACATGTTTTAGGCAGTTAATAAGGACTACTCTGCACAAGGGAGGGACAGGTCCTGTGGGATCCATGCCTGGTTCATCTTTATGAAGGTCAGCTTGTCCACGTTGGCTGTGGACAGGCGGCTGCGCTTGTCAGTAATGGCGCCCCCTGCCGTGCTGAATACGCGTTCAGATAAAACGCTGGCCGCCGGGCAGGAAAGCACCTCAAGGCATAACATGCTAACTCTGGCCACGTGGACAATTTCGAAACCCAGTAGTTGAATGGGGCCGAACCATCCGTCAGGATGTGGAGGGTGTGCAGACATACTGTTCAACCATGTTAGTGAAATGCTGCCTCCTGCTAACACGTTCCGTATCAGGTGTCGGTGCAGATAGCTGTGGCGTGGAGACAAAACCTTTCCACATTTCTGCCATGCTAACCCTGCCCTCAGATGAGCTGGCCGTGACACAGCTGCGTTGGCGACCTCTTGCCACTCCTCTGCCTTCACCTTCCACCTGTTCCCCTGTGACATGTGGGAATGCTCTCAAGAGCGCCTCTATCAGCGTGCGCTTGTACTCGCGCATCTTACGGTCGCGCTCCAGTTCAGGAATTAAAGTGGGCACATTGTCTTTATACCGGGGATCCAGCAGGGTGGCCACCCAGTAGTCTGCACACGTTAAAACGTGGGCAACTCTGCTGTCACTGCGCAGGCATTGGAGCATATATTCGCTCATGTGGGCCAGGCTACCCATGGGTAAGGACAAGCTGTCCTCTGTGGGAGGCGTATCGTCATCGTCCACCGTATCCTCCCAGCCACGCACCAGTGATGGGCCTGGGCTGCCACCCCGCTGTAAACTTGCGTCATCCTCGTCCCCCTCCACCTCCTCCTCCTCATCCTCCTCGTCCTCCAGTACAGTGCCTTGGCTGGCGACTTGTAAACCTGTCCTCTGCTGCTTAAACAATCCTCCCTCTGAGCCACTTCGAACAGACTGGCCCGAAAGTGTTAGAAACGAGCCCTCATCCTCCTCCTCCTCCTCCACCTGGGCCACCTCCTCTAACATCATTGCCCTAAGTGTTTTCTCAAGGAGACATAGAAGTGGTATTGTAACGCTGATAACAGTGTCATCGCCACTGGCCATGTTGGTGGAGTACTCGAAACAACGCATCAGGGCACACAGGTCTCGCATGGAGGCCCAATCATTGGTGGTGAAGTGGTGCTGTTGGGCAGTACGACTGACGCGAGCGTGCTGCAGCTGAAACTCCACTATGGCCTGCTGCTGCTCGCACAGTCTCTCCAGCATGTGCAAGGTGGAGTTCCACCGGGTGGGCACGTCGCATATGAGGCGGTGAGCGGGAAGGCGAAGTTCCGCTGTAGCGCAGACAGGCGAGCAGCGGCAGGATGTGAGCGGCGGAGCGCGCACAGACGGCCCGCACTTTATGCAGCAGCTCTGACATGTTGGGGTAGTGGTGAATGAACCTCTGCACCACCAAGTTCAGCACATGCGCCAGGCAAGGGATGTGCGTCAAACCGGCTAGTCCCAGAGCTGCCACGAGATTTCGCCCATTATCGCATACCACCAGGCCTGGCTTGAGGCCCACCGGCAGAAACCACTCGTCGGTCTGTTGTTCAATACCCCGCCACAACTCCTTTGCGCTGTGGGGCCTGTCCCCAAACATATGAGTTTCAGAATGGCCTGCTGACGTTTACCCGGGCTGTGCTGAAGTTGGTGGTGAAGGTGTGTGGCTGACCGGATGAGCTGGTGGAAGCAGTGGAGGAGGAAGCCGAGTAGGAGGAGGAGGCTACAGGAGGCAGAGAATGATGCCCTGCGATCCTAGGGGCGGAAGGACGTGCGCCAAGGAACTGTCCGCCGGGGCCCAGCCGCCACTACATTCATCCAGTGTGCAGTTAGTGAGATATAGCGTCCCTGGCCGTGCTTACTGGTCCACGTATCTGTGGTTAGGTGGACCTTGCCACAAATGGCGTTGCGCAGTGCACACTTGATTTTATCGGACACTTGCATGTGCAGGGAAGGCACGGCTGTCTTGGAGAAGTAGTGGCGGCTGGGAACCACATACTGCGGGACAGCCATGGCCATCAGCTGTTTGAAGCTGTCTGTGTCCACCAGCCGGAATGACAGCATTTCAAAGGCCAGCAGTTTAGAAATGCTGGCGTTCAGGCCAAGGGCTCGAGGGTGACTCGGGGAATTTGCGCTTCCTCTCTAAGGTTTGAGATATTGAGAGCTGAACGCTGCTGTGTGATATAGTGGAGACGCTAGTTGACGGTGGCGGTGGTGGTGGTGTCGGTGGCACATCCTCTGTTTGCTGCTCGGCAGGTGGCAACATTCCTCTCGAGGCGGAAGCCGAGGCAGCAGCGGTAGAGGGAGCAGGGGGAGCCTCAGCGAGTGCCTGGTTTTTAAGGTGTGTACCCCACTGCAGTTCATGCTTTGCATGTAGATGCCTGGTCATGCAGGTTGTGCTGAGGTTCAGAACGTTAATGCCTCGCCTCAGGCTCTGATGGCAGAGCGTGCAAGTCACTCGGGTCTTGTCGGTAGGACATTGTTTAAAGAAGTGCCATGCCAGGGAACTCTTTGAAGCTGCCTTTGTGGGGCTGGGTCCCTGTTGGCGATGTCCAGTAGCAGGCGAACTCTGGGGGTGGCGGCTCGTCTGCTTTGGCCCCCTGCTCCCTCTTTGGCTTCGCTGTTGTCTCGGTCTCACCACTACCTCTTCCTCTGAACTGTGAAAGTCATTGACACGACCTTCAGTCCATGTGGGGTCTAAGACCTCATCGTCCTCTGCATCGTCTTCCACCCAGTCTCCCTCCCTGACCTCCTCCTGTTCAGTCTGCACACTGCAAAAAGACGCGGCAGTGGGCACCTGTGTTTCGTCATCATCAGAGAGTCGGTGACTCTGCTGTGGTGGTATTCCCATGTCCTCTTCATCTGGAGACATAAGTGGTTGTGCGTCAGTGCATGGTATGTCTTCCTCCACTGGGGAAGGGCTAGGTGGACGCCCCTGGGAAACCCTGGAAGCAGAGTCTTCAAACAGAAGAAGAGACTGCTGCATAACTTGTGGCTCAGACCGTTTCCCTGATATGCTTGGGGGTGATGTGACAGACTGATGGGCTTGGTTTTCAGGTGCCACCTGTGCGCTTTCCGCAGAAGACTGGGTGGAAGACCATGTGGTGAACGTGCTGGAAGCACTGTCGGCCACCCAATCGATTAATGCCTGTACCTGCTCAGGCCTTACCATCCTAAGAGCGGCATTGGGCCCCACGAGATATTGCGGTACATTCTGCCGGCTAGTTGAGGAGTTCGTTCCCTACTGTGTGCGCCTGGGGCCGAACGGCCACGTCCTCTACCAGCAACAGAGGCTTCACGGACACCACCACGACCGCGTCCTCGTCCCTTAATAGTATTTTTCTTCATTGTTGCGATTCAACTCGCACCACAATGAAATATATTATTTTTATAAGCAAAATCCCCTCACTGGAATACTTTCAGTCTTTTGACTGTATGGATTACAGATGGAATGACTGTTATATGTGAGTACCGCTTTCTTTGACAGATTCTAGTATGGGTACATATATGTTTTCCCAACCCCAGCACATTAGTTTGCTAATTCCAGATGTATGAAACGCATGAGCCTAACTGTATCTAGTATATTGAACGCCAGATAAACTAACTTGGCCTTTTTAAATAAAAAAATTCCCTCACTGGAATACTTTCAGTCTTTTGACTGTATGGATTACAGATGGAATGACTGTTATATGTGAGTACCGCTTTCTTTGACAGATTCTAGTATGGGTACATATATGTTTTCCCAACCCCAGCACATTAGTTTGCTAATTCCAGATGTATGAAACGCAGGCCTAACTGTATCTAGTATATTGAACGCCAGATAAACTAACTTGGCCTTTTTAAATAAAAAAATTCCCTCACTGGAATACTTTCAGTCTTTTGACTGTATGGATTACAGATGGAATGACTGTTATATGTGAGTACCGCTTTCTTTGACAGATTCTAGTATGGGTACATATATGTTTTACCAACCCCAGCACATTAGTTTGCTAATTCCAGATGTATGAAACGCAGGCCTAACTGTATCTAGTATATTGAACGCCAGATAAACTAACTTGGCCTTTTTAAATAAAAAAATTCCCTCACTGGAATACTTTCAGTCTTTTGACTGTATGGATTACAGATCGGAATGACTGTTATATGTGAGTACCGCTTTCTTTGACAGATTCTAGTATGGGTACATATATGTTTTCCCAACCCCAGCACATTAGTTTGCTAATTCCAGATGTATGAAACGCAGGCCTAACTGTATCTAGTATATTGAACGCCAGATAAACTAACTTGGCCTTTTTTAAATAAAAAAAAAATTCCCTCACTGGAATACTTTCAGTCTTTTGACTGTATGGATTACAGATGGAATGACTGTTATATGTGAGTACCGCTTTCTTTGACAGATTCTAGTATGGGTACATATATGTTTTCCCAACCCCAGCACATTAGTTTGCTAATTCCAGATGTATGAAATGCAGGCCTAACTGTATCTAGTATATTGAACGCCAGATAAACTAACTTGGCCTTTTTTAAATAAAAAAAAAATTCCCTCACTGGAATACTTTATGGCTTTTCACTGTATGGATTACAGGTGGACTGGTATTAGTAGGGGTGACACAAGCACACCCAAGTCCCTGATGTAGGATTTCTATGGCACAGACCACTATTACAAGTGATTAATGGACGTTGGGAGAGATTGTGCTGCAGCACTAGTCCCAAGATGGCCGCCGCCTATCAGCCCAGTAACATGTGCCACAAAATGGTCTGCACAACCTTTAAAAAAATAGCCTTGGACTGTGCTGCTAAATCGCTATTGGTCTGAATCCCAGGTGTAGATGTCTGACTTGTTTGGAGCTTTGGAATGCACACTGTGGCAGCTTCTGCTGCAGCACTACAAGTCGCAAAATGGCGGCCGGCGGTCAGCCCAGGTACATGTGGATGGAAAAATCACTCTGGCCACTCTAAAAATAGCCAATCCCTATCAAAAAAGCAGCTCAGCTGCAGTTGTTCAGATGAATCACAGGTGGAGGAGAGAAATTTGCTTCCAGTTATTCAATTATCCCTGCCTATTCTCGCCCTAGCATCAGCTGCGTCTATCCCTGTTCTATTCACATCGGGAGTGAGCACGTCCCGACGTGCGCACAAGCTTATAAAGAGGCTGAGTCACATGCTGCACTTGGCCAATCACAGCCTTGCCAATAGTAGGCATGGCTGCGATGGCATCTTAGGGCAAGTAGTATGATGCATGTTGATTGGCTGCTTTGCAGCCTTTCAAAATGCGCCAAAATACATGCCGAACGACGAACCCGAACCTGAACTTTTACGAAAAAGTTCGGGTTCGGGTCCGTGTCACGAACACCCCAAAATTCGGTACGGACCCGAACTATGCTCGAACTGTTCGCTCAACACTACTCCTCAGGTGTTGACTTTATCGCTGATAATGGTATCTGCAATGAATATTAAAGCCTTTCAGGGGTTAATCACTTATAAAAAAAAAAAAAACTTTAAACCTTACCCATTTGAGCATTAAGAGGAGGCCTCGGCAATCTTGCTAGAAGATCCAGCCCAAAATCTTATGTGCTGTGTGATGACAGGATCTTCAAGCAACATGGCTGCGCTGGTCTCTTCTCGCTCAAATGGATGAGGTGAGTATGATTTTTTTACATTTTTACCTCCATTTCAGGGAAAATTGATTTGTTACCATGAAGCACAAGGAAATTTGGCCTCGCAGATAATCAAATTTCCCTGAAATTTGGATCGAAGACCACTTCGGATACTTCCATTGACTCAACACTCATTATTATTATTATTATTATTATTATTATTATTATTATTATTATCATTATTATTATTATTATTAGTAGTAATAGTAGTAGTAGTAGTGTCCTCTAGTATTGGTATATCATATAATTTTTAATATGATACCATTAGCATTTACAATATTAGATCTACAAAGATTGATTTTCCAACACTGGAACATTTTATTTTCAACAGCCCAACTAAAGTAGAATAAGTAGTTTTGAAAAAGACATATTTTCCAAAGCATTTCACTACCAGACTGACAATCTAATGCTTTTGTGTATTTGCTAATAAATAATGTCACCTCTCTTCATTCCCGTCTGCTCATTATTTTCTAACACCATGGGATACATGTCTGATCTTATTTATGTGCTATATGTGTCAGTTATTAATTTTATTTTAGTTACTTCTCTGTGTCTGTTTTGGGGTATTTTATCCTCTGGACTGATTAAAGTAGAATTCCACAAAAAAATTAATCTACACAATAGAACATAGGAAGCATATTTCAAATCATATGATAAAATAAAATAAATTCATACAAGCACAAACTATAACAACAGAAGTCATATCAAACTATAGAAAAAGCATGCAATTAATTACAAAATGTATGTAGAATTAATAAAATTTACAGTTTAGGCCACTTGCACATGAACATATCTGTTTTGCGGGCCGCAAATCATGGATATGGTCATTTCCATTTGCATCCACATTTTTTGCGGATCCATTGACTTCAATATAAAAACACACAGGGTACGCGCTAACAGCTCTGAGTCTTGGGGAATGTTCACATGTAGTCCCTTTGCACAAACAGTTTTTTCTTTTCCTTCGTTACTGGTTTCCTTGGCCCCAGTACCAACCATCAAAAGAAACCTTTACTCCTTCAAAAGGAAATGAACATAGTACAGATCCGCAAACAGATCGGTTCACCACCGCGCTTTATTATATGTACACGGTTAATACTTGTCACATCGCACATAAAATTGGTACTTTTGCCCTACCCGGGTTTCGCTTGCCAGCTTCATCTGGGGCATCCTTACTTCCCTTTCTTTTGGGCGGTGTTTTTAAAACACCCACTAATCCCATACTCCATTCTGCTTCCCCACCCTCAATAATGTCAGGGCTTTGGGCATCAATACATTAAAATACAAAACACTACATATTAAAATAAAATACATATTTTCCTTGACAAAAATACTATATTATAAACCTGAATATTCTCCAATTAAAATCCATCTCGTAAAATCTATACAGGTCCATTGTATTCCATTTTTTAAAATTACCAGATTCTACAAAGACATACCGCGTTATTCCTAGTAGAGGAGCATTCCTTCAGAATCTACCGTATTACTCCTAATAGGACGTCAATGCTATTTCGTTCTTATAAACTACCTGCTTTTATGGGGGAATACCGCGTTATACCTAATAGAAGAGTTCTTCTTCGGAGTATGTTGTATTGTTCCTACTAAGACATGTCCATTTGCTCCCTCCCCAGCCTCATATATACCATCAAAAGGAACATGGAGGAGCTAACTGATTACATATTTTTTTCGGGGAAAATACACCACTTGTTTGGACACCACCTCTCCCCATTGTATATCTGTATCTTAGCTTAGAGAAATTGGCTCGAACTCATTTTATTATCCCCCTTCCCCAATTTATATGTTCAAATTTTCTATGGGCTTTATTAGCCTTTTCCTTATTTCACATCATACAGACAGATTTTATGTCCCACTCAATGTTCATTCCTGCTGGCTGTAGTGTATTCATATTGTATATCCACTGGGCTTCTATTTTATTTATATGTTTTGCCGGATCTCCTCCCCTATATTTCTTCTGTAACAATTCCACCACCCATGAACTTCTGGCCAGCTCGATTTTTCTGGTTTACTTTTTTAAAATGTGCAGACACACTGTGAGTGTCTAGTCCATTTTTGACATTTCTGAAATGTTTGTTAATTCTCACTTTTAATTTTATGAGCATCCTACCCACATATTGGAGTTTGCAGGGACATTTCAGGACATATAACACTCCTGAGTTCTCACACGATAGATTTCCTTTCACTTTAAAATTCCTTTGATTTGCTGTAGATACTATAGGTTTTTTATTCATATTCTTCTTCTTGTCCCTTGATCTATTTTTACATGCCTTACAAAACCCGCACCAAGTAAATGCATCTGTGCCAGCCATAATCGTTTCCTTCTTTAATCAACTATGTACCACTTTATTTCTATTCGTGGGTGCTCTTTTGAAGATAAAGGGGGGGGGGGCTATCTGGAATCAGGGATCCTATTGTTTCATCATTTTTCAAAATCCTCCAATTCCTCTTAATTATTTGTTTAATCTGGGGACATACTGTAGAATATGTAGTGGAGAAGGCAAATTTATATCTCTTTTCGTCTGCTCTTGTCTCTTTTTTTTATGGTCACATTCTCTTATCTAACCTGTTTATTGATCTGTAACATCCCTTCTTCTTATCCTTTCTCTTTGAACCTGTCTAGCACTATTTTACTTTGTTCGTCGTAGTCTTTCTATTTAAGAGCAATTCCTCCTTATTATTTGGAATTGATCTTTGGGTATATTCCTTATTCATGGATTATAATGACAGCTTTCTATATCTGTATATACGCTTCTATCAGCTGGCTTAAAAAAACATTTTTGTCTGGATTTTCTCTTCTACCACTGAGATCTCCAGGTCCAGGAAGTCCACTGACATCTTGATTATATTTTCTTTAAATTTGATATTCCATGCACTATTATTTATATCTAATATATATATATATATATATATCTTTTCACATTATTAGTTTGCCTTCTCCCCTCTCACTATTCAGTTGGGGGTTAATGTGGAAATTAGAGATGTAGCGAACATAAAACGCGAACTTCTGCAAATGTTCGTGAAGGGGCGAAGCGGGCGAAGCGGGCGAACCACCATAGACTACAATAGGCAGGCGAATTTTAAAACCCACAGGGACTCTTTCTGGCCACAATAGTGATGGAAAAGTTGTTTCAAAGGGACTCACACCTGGACTGTGGCATGCCGGAGGGGGATCCATGGAACTGGAAGATGGAAAAAGACCCATGCTCGGTCCTCTTCGTTTGAATTTTAGGTCACTGCGCGTGCGCCGTGCAATGTACTGTATGCTTGAGAAAGGCTGCTGTTAAGCCGAAATGTTGCATCTGGAATAAACCATCACAGGTTGGAAGTGCTGTCTCCATCTCTTTCTTTTTTTGGATTCATCTATTTTTGGGAGTTATCCACCATCCCGGGAGAACGTGCACCCACATGGAATATAACTAAAGGTGTGCTGTATACCGGTAAGAATTTTTGTGCAATGTACTGTGACACCCTATGTGAGTGGTGGGCAGTGGACACAGTACAGTCTGTGGGCATGACACACACTAGCAAGCAACTGCAATTATATTAAAGGGTAAAAATTAAATGACCTTTTTGTCTTCAAGGTACTGTGCCACCCGATATGAGTTAACACATAGCATCCGCACTGAATCCTGACCCATTCATTTCAATGAGTCTGTGTACATGAGGTTTTTTTTTACGCATTACTTGTGCGTTGCGTTAAAATCACAGCATCTTCTATGTTCTGCGTTGCATTGCATCCGCAAGCAAGTGCAGGTGCGTTGCATTTTTAACTGATGGTTGCTAGAAGATGTTGTTTGTAAACCTTCATTTTTTTATTACACGCGTGAAAAACGCATCAAAACGCATTGCACCCACGCGGAAAAAACTGAACAACTGAACGCAATCGCAGGCAAAACTGAATGGCTTTGCTTGTGAACTCGCATAGTTTTCACTGAACGCATCTGCAACGCATCCGGACCTAAGGCCTCATTCACACCTCCGCAATTTTTGTCCGCATCCATTCCGCATGGATTTGGCCTCATTCATTGTCCGGGTTCCGGCCCTGAAACATCCAGCCATGGCTCCGCAAAAGTTATAGCATGTCCTATTCTGAGGAAGGGGCCATATTAAAAGTGCCCCGAAATGCGTCTGGAATAAACAGTGAGGCGGATACACTACGGACAGAACTGGACCCGATATATCTAGATATACAAAGATCACCTTCCCTGTCACACCGCTAAATAAAGAGTAAGTGGGCTACCAATAAGAGATCCCAGCCGCCGTCACGTGGGACGCCATCCGATGACGGTAGAGACTACGTGGGATGCCACTGTAGGTCTTGGCAGGACACAGCTCACAAGATCGAGCGAACGGAGGACAGGAAGAGAAGATCACTGGGAGCGGTAATGAACCCTTAATGAGGACTTTATGCAAGTAATTCTACTATATAAGATCAATACCGCAATTTTCTTACTTTGGAACTATCGGTTGAAAAGACGGTGGAACATAGCTGCTTGATTGCTGGCATAAATATATGATAATGCGATCCTGAACCTCGAATATAACTAATGTTATAATTGCGATACCAAGGCGGCTGATCACTACTATTCAATTATTCAACTATCTAAATGTTCGGAGGTAGGGAGTGGCATAGGCAATACGTGCGCTCCACGTCCTAACAGTAGGATAATCAACTGCCATATTAAACAGGAGCCATTCACAATACTGGAATCTCATAGCGAACAGTTATAGATTGCGTTTAACATTTGGGCGTATCCTTGAAGGAAAGTATATTGAGGCAAATTTGAGTTTTTTTTTTATATTTATTCATTTTTTGAGATTTTTATGTCTTCATGTTTTATTGGAG
The DNA here is from genome assembly GCA_033119425.1 of Bufotes viridis. NCBI lineage: Eukaryota > Metazoa > Chordata > Amphibia > Anura > Bufonidae > Bufotes > Bufotes viridis. The sequence continues at coordinate 407,988,557 of CM065592.1, forward strand.
GTTATATTAGAGATTAAAATAAATTTTATTGGTGATTTATCAAGATTATACACCTGGTCTCCATTTGTAACAATGTTAGTTGAGTGCCTCCCCCCCTTTTGAATTTAGTACTTATCTGTTTGCAGCAGCGCAGGGGTGAGCCGAGGGGAGAGCACCTTTATCAGAGTGGGTGCACAGGTGGAGCCACTGTACGTGTACATCTTTTTCATGTCCTATTCTTGTCCGCAGCCTGCGAACAAGAATAGACATCTCTATGGGGAGTGCTGGCATGGTGTGTTGCGGATCCGCAATTTGCATATGAATGGGGCTTAATCCGGACACGCTTGTGTGAAATAGGCCAATGAGTCTTTGAGGATGGGAGTGGACACAGAACGCTGGCCTAGCTAACGCTTTCCCTATTAATTCAGCAACAGCAGCACTCTCTATGCTCTAACTAACACTGCAGCTTCAGAATGAATCTAAGATGGATGCTGTCCTTGCTTTTTGATAGGAGGTGGGAGGGTCTGGGAGGGAGGGTATGCTGACTGTGAGGTACAGGGTCAAAGTTTGCTGTATGATAAAGTATAGGGGGCAAATTGAACATCGCATATGTTCATGTAATCTCTAATGGAAATGTTCCCTATACAACATAAAAATATTCGCAAAACTCGGTGTGAATTTCGCACTCATCGAGGTACTGGATACTTGAGCGTAATATTTGTCCCCATACCAAAAATAGTTGTGTCCTAAACAGTAATCTATACAGTCCACAATAAACTTTTTTAGATTTTTATCCAGGAGATTATCTTCCTTCATAATATGTTCAACTGCTTTAAGACCTACGTTTTTTGTGATGATGGTACTGTATAGAGGGATGTAACATCTACTGTAACACGGTACATAATGTTTGTTATCACTCCTTGTTTCACTTAATATCTTTAGGACATGTCCCGTATCCTTTAGATACGATAGTATTGTGGGCTGGTACTTCTGCAAATATATATTGAGATACTCTGACAATCGGCTTGTGATAGATTCAATTCCTGAAATGATGGGCCTTCCTGGAGGATTTCATACATTTTTATGGATCTTCGGTAAAAAGTATATAACAGGTGTATTGCTGAGAGTGTTGTTAAGATAGTTGTTTTCCTTTTTGTTCAGGATCTCCTCTACTAATCCTCTATCTAGGAGCTTTTTTAGATCCTTTTTATATTCTGCAATTGGATTTCCCTTCAGCAACTTATATGTTTTATGGTTGCTAAGCATTTTCTGCATGCCTTGTTCATATTTATCCTTGTCGAATATTACAATCCCCCTACCTTTATCTGCTGGTTTTATAACAATTAAAAAAAAAATCACATCTTTATGTCATAAGTAGTGTTGAGCGAACAGTTCGAGAATAGTTCGGGTTCGTACCGAATTTTGGGGTGTTCGGGACATGGACCCGAACCCGAACATTTTCAAAAAAGTTCAGGTTCGGGTTCGTTGTTCGGCGATTTCTTCCCGCTTTGTGAAGGGCTGCACAGCAGCCAATCAGCTAGCGTTTTACTTCTTGCTCTAAGAGCCCATCACAGCCATGCCTACTAATGGCATGGCTGTGATTGGCCAAGTGCAGCATGGGACCCAGCCTCTATTTAAGCTAGAGTCACGTAGCGCCGCACGTCACACTGCTCTGATTAGTGTAGGGAGAGGACGCAGCTGCTGTGAGGGCGAGATTAGGAAGGGAAAAGTCAGCAAAAGCACCTAATGAAGTGATCGATCTACAGCTGTGAATGATTCAACTTCTGCTAGTTACTTGCTCACTGGTTTTTAGGTTGCACAGAGCGTTTTTCTATCACTTTTTTCCTGGGGTGATCGGCGGACATTTTGTGACTTGTGGTGCACCAGAAGAAGCTGCCACCAAGTCCATCAATCCATCAATACTAGTTTTTTTTTTGCTATATCCTACATCAGGGGCTTGGCTGTGCTAATTGTCACCACTAGAAACTCAGGATAGCAATTTCTATATTTTATTAAGGGGTTAAATACAATTGCCAAAATACCAATCCCCTAAATCTGGTGTTCCAGCTTTGGCTAGCCAAATATAATACTGTCTGCTGTCTGGAAAAGTATGGATTATTTTCTGTGGTGAAATTCAATTGCCAAAATAGCAATCCCCTAAATCTGTTGTCCCAGCACTGGCTGGCAAACTATAATAGTGTCTGCCAAAACATATATTTTGTTCTGGAGTGAAATTCACTTGCCAAAATAGCAATCCCCTAAATCTGGTGTCACAGCTGTGGCTGGCAAACTATAATAGTGTCCGCCAAAACATATATTTTGTTCTGTGGTGAAATTCAATTGCCAAAATAGAAATACCATAAATCTGGTGTCTCAGCACTGGCTGGCAAAGTATAATAGTATCCGCCAAAACATATATTTTGTTCTGGAGTGAAATTCACTTGCCAAAATAGCAATCCCCTAAATCTGGTGTCCCAGCACTGGCTGGCAAACTATAATAGTGTCCGCCAAAACATATATTTTGTTCTGTGGTGAAATTAAATTGCCAAAATAGAAATACCATAAATCTGGTGTCCCAGCACTGGCTGGCAAAGTATAATAGTGTCCGCCAAAACATATATTTTGTTCTGGGGTGAAATTCACTTGCCAAAATAGCAATCCCCTAAATCTGGTGTCCCAGCACTGGCTGGCAAAGTATAATAGTGTCCGCCAAAACATATATTTTGTTCTGGGGTGAAATTCAATTGCCAAAATAGCAATACCCTGAATCTGGTGTCCCAGCTGTTGCAGGCCAAGTGTTAATCTGTCCGTAAAAGGGTATATTTTGTTCTGGGGTGAAATTCAATTGCCAAAATAGCAATTCCCTGAATCTGGTGTCACAGCGGTGGCAGGCCAAGTGTTAATTTGTCCGTAAATGGGTATATTTTGTTCTGGGGTGAAATTCAATTGCCAAAATAGCAATACCCTGAATCTGGTGTCCCAGCTGTTGCAGGCCAAGTGATAATCTGTCCGTAAAAGGGTATATTTTGTTCTGGGGTGAAATTTAATTGCCAAAATAGCAATACTATAAATCAGTGGTTTCAGCTTTGGCTGGCAAAGTATAATAGTGTCCGCCAAACATATATTTTGTTCTGGGGTGAAATTCAATTGCCAAAATAGCAATACCCTGAATCTGGTGTCCCAGCTGTTGCAGGCCAAGTGTTAATCTGTCTATAAAAGGGTATATTACACTGAAGATAAATATACAAGTGCTGAGAGGGTCATCCTCATTAACTTCACACGCTATCGTGCATCTTCCATTGTATTTCTGTCCGTTAAAGGGTATATTACACAAAGTGTTAAAATACAATTGCTGAAGGCATAATGCTATATATTTTTTCACACGCTACTGTGCATCTCCAAGTGTAAATTTGTCCATAAAAGGATACCTTTCATCCAGGGCCTAAATACTAGCCCTACAATAGATATTACCCTAAATCAGTGGTTACTGCTGTGCCTGGATTAGTGTAATACGCTACATAAATAAATAGGCAGATAGTGTTAGGTGCCTGTAAAAAAAAGGCCTGAATTTGAAATCAATACATTGGGCCAAATATTTTTTTTCTTATTGTGGTGCTTGGTGAACGGTAACAATGAGGAAAACATCTAGTATGGGACGCAGACACGGTCGTGGTGGTGTTAGTGTACCCTCTTGTGCTGGGAGAGGACGTGGCCATTCTGCCACAGCCACACGTCCTAGTGAACCAACTACCTCAGGTTCCAGTACCCGCCAGAATTTACAGCGATATTTGGTGGGGCCCAATGCCATTCTAAGGATGGTAAGGCCTGAGCAGGTACAGGCGCTAGTCAATTGGGTGGCCGACAGTGGATCCAGCACGTTCACAACATTATCTCCCACCCAGTCTTCTGCAGAAAGCACACAGGTGGCGCCTGAAAACCAAGCCCATCAGTCTGTCACATCACCCCCATGCATATCAGGGAAACTGTCTGAGCCTCAAGTTATGCAGCAGTCTCTTATGCTGTTTAAAGACTCTGCTGGCAGGGTTTCCAAAGGGAATCCACCTAGCCCTTCCCCAGTGGTGGAAGACATAGAATGCACTGATGCACAACCACTGATGTTTCCTGATGATGAGGACATGGGAATACCACCTCATCGGTGTCCGCACGTCTCTGATGATGACGAAACACAGGTGTTAACTGCTGCGTCTTTCTGCAGTGTGCAGACCGAACAGGAGGTCAGGGAGGAAGACTGTGTGGAAGATGATGTGGGGGACAATGAGGTCCTAGACCCCACATGGAATGAAGGTCGTGCCACTGACTTTCATAGTTCAGAGGAAGAGGCAGTGGTGAGACCGAGCCAACAGCGTAGCAAAAGAGGGAGCAGGGTGCAAAAGCAGAACAGCCGCCACCAAGAGAGTTTGCCTGCTACTGGCCAATAGGGACCAAGCACCCCAAAGGCAGCTTCAAGGAGTTCCCTGGCATGGCACTTCTTTAAACAATGTGCTGACGACAAGACCCGAGTGGTTTGCACGCTGTGCCATCAGAGCCTGAAGCGAGGCATTAACATTCTCAACCTTAGCACAATCTGCATGACCAGGCATCTACATGCAAAGCATGAACTGCAGTGGAGTAAACACCTTAAAAGCAAGGAACTCACTCTGGCTCCCCCTGCTCTCTCTTCTGCTGCTGCCTCGGCCTCTTCCTCCACCTCGGGAGGAACGTTAGCACCTGCCGCCCACCAAACAGAGGATGTGCCACTGACACCACCACCTGCGTCACCAAGCATCTCCACCATGTCACACGGCAGCGTTCAGCTCTCCATCTCACAAACCTTGGAGAGAAAGCGTAAATTCCCACCTAGCCACCCTCGAGCCCTGGGCCTGAATGCCAGCATTTCTAAACTACTGGCCTTTGAAATGCTGTCATTCAGGCTGGTGTACACAGACAGCTTCAAACAGCTGATGTCCATGGCTGTCCCACAGTATGTTGTTCCCAGCCGCCACTACTTCTCCAAGACAGCCGTGCCTTCCCTGCACAACCAAGTATCCAATAAAATCAAGTGTACACTGCGCAACGCCATCTGTGGCAAGGTCCACCTAACCACAGATACGTGGACCAGTAAGCACGGCCAGGGACGCTATATCTCCCTAACTGCACACTGGGTAAATGTAGTGGCGGCTGAGCCCCAGGCGGAGAGTTCCTTGACGCACGTCCTTCCGCCGCCAAGGATTGCAGGACATCATTCTTTGCCTCCTGTAGCCTCCTCCTCCTACTCGGCTTCCTCCTCCTCGGCTTTCACCAGCTCATCCAGTTAGCCACACACCTTCACCACCAACTTCAGCACAGCCCGGGGTAAACGTCAGCAGGCCATTCTGAAACTCATATGTTTGGGGGACAGGCCCCACACTGCGCAGGAGTTGTGGCGGTGTATTGAACAACAGACCGACGAGTGGTTTCTGCCGGTGAGCCTCAAGCCCGGCCTGGTGGTGTGCGATAATGGGCGAAATCTCGTCGCAGCTCTGGGACTAGCCGGTTTGACGCACATCCCTTGCCTGGCACTTGTGCTGAATTTGGTGGTGCAGAAGTTCATTCACAACTACCCCGACATGTCAGAACTGCTGCATAAAACGCTTCCGGCGTTCACATCCTGCCGCTGCTCGCCTGTCTGCGCTACAGCGTAACTTCGGCCTTCCTGCTCACCGCTTCATATGCGACGTGCCCACCAGGTCCGTTTTTAGCACTTTCAGGCCAGTCTGTTAGAAGTGGCTCAGAGGGAGGTTTTTTGCAACAGCAGAGGCCAGGTATAAATGTGGCCAGCCAGGGACCACTACTGGAGGACGAGGAGGATGAGGAGGAGGTGGAGGAGGATGAGGATGAAGCAGGTTCACAGCAGGGTGGAACCCGACACAGCTCAGGCCTATCACTTGTGCGTGGCTGGGGGGATACGGAGTACGATGACGATACGCCTCCCACAGAGGACAACTTGTCCTTACCTCTGGGGAGCCTGGCACACATGAGTGACTACATGCTGCAGTGCCTGAGCAACGACAGCAGAATTGCCCACATTTAACATGTGCGGACTACTGGGTTGCCACCCTGCTGGATCCCCGGTACAAAGATAATGTGCCCACCTTACTTCCTGCACTAGAGCGTGATAGGAAGATGCCTGAGTACAAGCGCACGCTGGTAGACGCGCTCCTGAGAGCATTCCCAAATGTCACAGGGGAACAGGTGGAAGCCCAAGGCGAAGGCAGAGGAGAAGCAAGAGGTCGCAAACGCAGCTGTGTCCCAGCCAGCTCCTCTGAGGGCAGGGTTAGCATTTCAGAAATGTGGAAAAGTTTTGTCTCCACGCCACAGCTAACTGCACCACCACCTGATACGGAACGTGTTAGCAGAAGACAGCATTTCACTAACATGGTTGAACAGTACGTCTGCACACCCCTCCACGTACTGACTGATGGTTCGGCCCCATTCAACTTCTGGGTCTCCAAATTGTCCACGTGGCCCGAGTTAGCCTTTTATGCCTTGGAGCTGCTGGCCTGCCCGGCGGCCAGCATTTTGTCTGAAGGTGTATTCAGCACGGCAGGGGGCGTCATTACTGACAAACGCAGCCGCCTGTCCACAGCCAACGTGGACAAGCTGACGTTCATAAAAATGAACCAGGCATGGATCCCACAGGACCTGTCCCTCCCTTGTGCAGAATAGACATTTATAACTGCCTCCCCCTCAATCATGTATTCTTGTACTCCGCGGCACTTCATTATTGAATCCTCATTTTTTTAACTTTACCATGATCTTGCGGTGTAATCCAAAGTTGAATGAACCTCTCCTCAATCTGGGCGCCAGGGCCCAAATAACTGAAAGTGGCCTTCTCTAGTGGTGGGTGATATAACGCCTTATTCCTTGCTGTGGGACCTCTCTCCTCTGTCAGGGTGCTGGGGCCGAAATAACTGAAAATGGCCTTCTCCAGTGGTGGGTGATATAACGCATGATTCCTTGCTGAGGGACCTCTCTCCTCTGTCTGGGTGCTGGGGCCGAAATAACTGAAAGTGGCCTTCTCCAGTGGTGGGTGATATGACGCATGATTCTCTGCTATGGGACCTTTCTCCAATTGATATTGGTTAATTTTTATTCATTTTATTTTATTTTAATTCATTTCCCTATCCACATTTGTTTGCAGGGGATTTACCTACATTTTGCTGCCTTTTGCAGCCCTCTAGCCCTTTCCTGGACTATTTTACAGCCTTTTTAGTGCCTAAAAGTTCAGGTCCCCATTGACTTCAATGGGGTTCGGGTTCGGGATAAAGTTCGGGTCGAGTTCGGATCCCGAACCCGAACATTTTCGGGAAGTTCGACCGAACTTCTTGAACCCGAACATCCAGGTGTTCGCTCATCTCTAGTCATAAGGTGTTCTAATTCTTCAAAAATATCATCTATATTGTTCGTTTGTTGAACATCCTTTTTTGTATTAAACACCTCCTCTACATTCAGATGCATATTCTCCCTAAACTCAAAAATATCCATCTCTTAGTATAGATTCCCAACACCAGGACCTATAAACAACTTTATCACAACTTTGTTCATCTGGCAGGTAGAGAAAACCTCTCTGAAAGAATTTGTTAGATATATAAAAAATAATGCGTGGAATATCAAATTTACAGACAATATAAGCAAGACGTCAATGAACTTCCTGGACCTGGAGATCTCAGTGGTAGAAGGGAAAATCCAGGCAAAAACATTTTTTAAGCCAACTGATAGAAATGGATATATAGATATAGAAAGCTGTCATTATAATCCATGGATAAGGAATATACCCAAAGGTCAATTCCAAAAAATCTGGAAGAATTCCTCTCAAATAAAAGACTACAATGAACAAAGTAAAATAGTGCTAGATAGGATCAAAGAGAAAGGCTATGAAGAAGGGATGTTACAGATAAATAGACAACATGTTAGACAAGAGAATGTGATCATAATAAAAGGAACAAGAACAGACGAAAATAAATAAAAATTTGCCATTACCACTACATATTCTACAGTATGTCCCCAGATTAAACAAATAATTAATAGGAATTGGAGGATTTAGAAAAATGATTAGAGATGAGCGAACTTTAAAAAATAGTTCGGCGTTCGGGTTGTGGTGATCGCCGCATCCCGTTATGGATTCCACTACCGCGGACTATCCCGGCATATGGAATCCATGAGGGGCGGCTTCCACGAACCCGAACTGTTGAAAAGCCGAAGGACCTGGGGTGACGTCACCGTCATGTGATCAGTGCAGGGGGCGTGGCTCAGCACGGGATCAAATCAGGATCCCTGATTCCAGATAAACCCCCCCCCCTTTTATCTTCAAAACAGCACCCATGATTAGAAATAAAGTGGTAAATAATTGTTTAAAGAAGGAAACGATTAAGACTGGCACAAATGCATTTATATGGTGCGGGTTTTGTAAGGCATGTAAAAATAGATCAAGGGAGAAGAACAAGAATATGAATAAAAATGCTATAGTATCTACAGCAAATCAAAGGAATTTTAAAGTGAAAGGAAATCTATTGTGTGAGAACTAGAGATGTCCCGAACTATTCGCCGGCGAACATCGCATGTTCGCATTCGCCGAGGCGGGTGAACATATGCGATGTTCGATTCGCCCCCTATACTTTATCATGGAGCAAACTTTGATCATGTACCTCACAGTCAGCAGACACATTCCAGCCAATTAACATACCTTCCCTCCCAAACCCTCCCACCTCCTATCAAAAAGCAAGGACAGCATCCATCTTAAATTCATTCTGAAGCTGCAGTGTTAGAGCAGGGAGAGTGCTGCTGCTGCTTAATTCATAGCGAAGGCATTAGCTAGGCCAGTGTTCTGTGTCCACTCCAGTCCTCAAAAACTCATCGGCCTCTTTCACACGAGCGTGTCCGGATTAGGCCCCAATTCACACGTCCGTAATGTGTTGCGGATCTGCAACACACCATTCCAGCACTCCCCATAGAGATGCCTTTTCTTGTCTGCAGGCTGTGGACAAGAATAGGACATGGTGTATCTTTTGCGGAGTTGCGGCCGGATGTTTCGGGGCCGAAACCGGGAAGTTCGGGGCCGCGGCTCCGCAAATGCGGAAGCGGATAGCACATAGTGTGCTCTTCGCATCACGTCCGGCCCCATTCACAATGAATGGGTCCGCATCCATTCCGCAGAATTGTGTAATGGATGCGGACAAAAATTGCGGATGTGTGAATGGGGCCTTAGGTCCAGATGCGTTGCGGATGCGTTCAGTGCCTGCGATTGCGTTCAGTTGTTCAGTTTTTTCCGCGCGGGGGCAATGTGTTTTGATGCGTTTTTCACACTTGTGATAAAAAACTGAAGCTTTACAAACATCTCCTAGCAACCATCATTGAAAAACGCACGCGCACTTCCTTGCTGATGCAATGCGTTGAATAACACAGAATATAGAACATGCTGCGATTTTCACGTAACGCCCAAGTGATGAGTGAAAAAAAACGCTCATGTACATAGACCCATTGAAATGAATGGGTCAAGATTCAGTGCGGATGCTATGTGTTCACATTTCACCTTGCACCCGCATGGAAAACTCGTGTGAAAGGGGCCATCTGCTGTAAGGACAGCGACACATTGCACAGCGCACGTGCAGTGCCCCAAATTGGAAGGAAGAGGACCGACCAACTATCTTTTTCCATCTCCTGGTTCCTAAAATCTATTCCATACACTGGCCCCTGACAGGGGACAAAACAGAGATTAAACTGTTAAGAACAGATTTTTTAAATTTACAGGACAGCCTCTGCGGAGCTGGGAATTTTTTGGCCACGTTACTGAATGCTCATGCACAATGGCTGTAGGCTCATGCGTCCTTTTGCGGAGGTGACAAACCTGGTCAGTCAAACCCAAGGCAACATTACCAACCTCATCCCATATGCGTTTTTTCTGGAGCGTGCCCTGCGAAGAGTGCTGGGTCAGGCTGTACATGAGCATGAAGAGGAAGAGTTGTGGTCACCATCAGAAGCAGCCTTGTCGTCGTCGATTGCTGGACCTGCGGCAACGCAGATAGAGGAGTCTGAAGAATAGGAGTCAGAGGAGGAAGGTGGCTTGGAGGAGGTGGAAGACCAACTACAGCAGGCGTCCCAGGGGGCTTGTTGTCACCTTTCGGGGACCCTTGGTGTTGTACGTGGCTGGGTGGAGGAAGAGACCTTCAATGACGTCAGTGAGGACAAGGAACGGGACATGGCTAGCTTGGTATCCAACCTTGTGCAAATGGGGAGTTTGCGGTTGTGCAAATGGACTGTTTGCGGTTGTTTGTAGTGCGTTAAACGGGGAGTTTGGTCTGTCAGAATTTGGTCTGTCACTGTAAAGCGGGCGTAACCCTTACACTACCTGATCGATACAACATCATACCTGATCGTATACACACACTGGATGTTTTAAAGCACGTCATTCCAAACAATTTAGGAATGTTAGGTGATTTATGCCCTTTATGGATTAAAACCCAACTCTGCGTCAACTACGTAATTTTCCATGGGAGTTTTGCCATGGATCCCCCTCCAGCATGCCACATTCCAGGTGTTAGTCCCCGTTGAAACAACTTTTCTATCACTATTGTGGCCAGAAAGAGTCCCTGCAGGTTTTAAAATTCGCCTGCCTATTGTAGTCTATGGCGTTTCGCCCAGTTCGCCCGTTCGCGACATCTCTAGTGGGAACTCAGGAGTGATATATGTTCTGGAATGTCCCCCTGCAAACTCCAATATGTGGGTAGGACGCTCAGAAAATTTAAAGTGAGAATTAACGAACATATCAGAAATAACAAAAAAGGACTAGACACCCACAGTGTGTCTGCACATTTTAAGAAAGTACACCAGAATAATTGAGCTGGCCTGAAGTTAATGGGAGTAGAATTGGTACAGAGGAAATAGAGGGGAGGAAATCCGGCAAAACATTTCAATAAAATAGAAGCCCAGTGGATATACAATATGAATACACCATAGTTCCGGCAGGAATGAACATTGAGTGGGACACAAAATCTGTCTGTATGATGTGAAATAAGGAAAAGTTTAATAAAGCCCATAGAAAATTCAAACATATAAATTGGTGAAGGGGGCTAATAAAATGAGTTCATATGAGCCAATTGCTTTGAGCTAAGATACAGATATACAATGGGGGAAGGTAGTGTCCAAACAAGTGGTGTATATTCCCTGAGAAAAATATGTAATCAGTTAGCTCCTCCATGTTCCTTTTGATGGTAGATATGAGGCTAGGGAGTGAGCAAACAGAGATCTAGTAGTAATGTCTTAGTAGGAACAATACGATATACTGCAAAGAAGAACTCTTTTATTAGGAATAACGCGGTATTCCCCCATACAAGCTTGTAGTTTATAAGAACCAAATAGCATTGACGTCCTATTAGGAATAATATGGTACATTCTGGAGGAATGCTCCTCTACTAGGAATAACACGGTATGCCTTTGTAGAAGCTGATAATTTAAAAGAATAGAATACAATGGACCTGTGTAGATTTTTTACAAGATGGATTTTAATTGGAGAATATTCAGGTTTATAATATAGTATTTTTTATCAAGGAAAATATGTATTTTATTGTAATATGTAGTGTTTTGTGTTTTAATGTATTGATGCCCAAAACCCTGACGTTATTGAGGGTGGGGAAACAGAATGGAATATGGGATTAGTGGGTGTTTTAAAAACACCGCCCAAAAGAAAGAAAAGTAAGGAGCCCCAGATGAAGCTGGCAAGCGAAACCCAGATCGGGCAAAAGTACCAATTTTATGTGTGATGTGACAAGTTTTAACTGTGTAAGTATAATAAAGCGTGGTGGTGAACCGATCTGTTTGCTGGTCTGTACTATGTTCATTTCCTTTTGAAGGAGTAAAGGATTTTGTTGTCGGTCGGTACTGGGACCAAGGAAGCCAGTAATGATGGAAAATAAAAAACTGCATGTGCAAAGGGACAAAAAGGATATAGTGAGTACTAATAGTAAGCAGCTATTGGTGGGCGATTCTATCATAAGAGGTGTAAAGTTTGAAGAAAAGGGTTTTGTGAGATGTCTCCCTGGTGCTACTGCCAGCAGGGACAGACGACGTATCCTTAACATTATTAAGCAAGCGAAAATGGAAAAGGAGGTGGATGTTATTGTCCATATTGGGACAAATGATCTGGCTTGCAATGAAGTTTCAAAGGTGAAGGAAGATTTTCACACACTTGGTAATGATATACGGGAGATTGCATCGACTGTCTCATTCTCTGCAGTTCTGCCTGTGCATAACCGTCAGCATGACAAGCAGTTGCGTATTAAGGAATTCAATGTATGGCTTGGTGAATGGTGTTTGAACCAGGGATTTGGCTTTGTGTCTCATGTTGGCTCTAGCTGGAATAGAAAAGAACTGTACAAGAAAGATGGTTTGCATCTTTCTCTCAAGGGAACGAATGTCCTCAGTGAACAGTTCAAAGTTTTTGCTAAGGAACATTTAAACTAGGAAAGGGGGCACAAAAGAGACAATCCATCAGTTCGGCTGCCCCTGAAAAACAATGCCAGAAGATGCCAGGAGCTGATAGGATAAGAAATGACAAGCTGAGAGTCTTGTCTACAAATGCTCGCAGTTTAGGGAATAAGATCAACGAACTTGAGTCTGTAATGGCATCTGAGAATATAGATTTAGTGGCTGTTACTGAGACATGGTTCAATGAGAGTAATGACTGGGACATAACAATACCTGGGTTCTCTCTATATAGGAAAGACAGAGAAGGCAAGAAAGGGGTGGAGTGGCCCTATATGTGAAAGATAGCATAAAATCTAATCTAATACAAGCCAGCGAAACCAATTTAGAGTCAGTTTGGGTTACGTTGCAGCTTGGTAATCATAAGGTAACTCGTGTAGGTGTCATATACAGACCACCAAGCCAAGTCAAAGAATTGGATGATCTACTAGTTGAGGAAATGGCTAAAATGACATTGAAAGGGGAAGTTGTCATTATGGGAGACTTTAATCTTCCTGATATAAACTGGAAAACCAAAATAGCTAGTTCTGCCAGGAGTACAGACATTCTAAATTCCCTACTGGGATTATTTCTACAGCAAGTAGTTGAGAAGCCAACCCGGAAGGAGGCCATTTTAGATTTGGTATTCACAAATGGCAATTTGGTATCTGATATCACTGTAGGGGAAAGCTTAGGATCCAGTGATCACCAGTCAGTGAGGTTTACTATAAGTACAGTGACTGAGTCACTCCACCAAAAACAAAAGTTTTAGATTTTCGGAAAACAGACTTTTCTAAAATGAGATCAGTGGTATACGAGTCCCTATCAGACTGGAACAATTTCAATGGAGTCCAAGAGAAATGGGACTACTTAAAATTGGCACTACTGAAGGCAACTGAAAAGTGCATTAGACTTGTCAGTAAAGGCAAAAAAAGGAAGAGACCACTGTGGTACTCAGCAGAAGTGGCCAAAAAAATTAAAAACAAAAAGATGGCATTTAGCAAGTATAAAAACACCCAAAACGAGGATGACCGGGAAATCTATAAGATGAGGCAGAGAGAGGCCAAGCAAGTTATAAGAGCTTCTAAAGCTCAGGCAGAAGAGAAATTAGCTCAGTCAGTGAAAAAAGGTGATAAGACATTCTTCAGATACATAAATGAAAAAAGGAAATTAAAAAAAGGAATTACCAAATTAAAAACAAAAGAAGGAAGGTATATGGAAGAGGATAAAGAACTAGCTGACTGCCTCAATGAATACTTCTGTTCAGTTTTTACAAAGGAAAATGAAGGAGAAGGACCTCAGTTAGGGAGGAAGACTAATGAATCCTTTGATGCATGTGTCTTTACAGAGGAAGAGGTTCTAAGTCAGCTATCTAAAATGAATACAAATAAATCACAGGGGCCTGATGGGATACACCCAAAGCTATTAAAAGAGCTTAGAGGTGTACTAGCAAAACCATTAACAGATTTATTTAACCAATCACTGGTAACAGGTGTCGTCCCAGAAGATTGGAAATTAGCAAACGTTGTGCCAAGTCACAAGAAAGGTAGTAGAGAGGAATTGGGCAAACTATAGGCCAGTAAGCCTGACATCAATAATGGGGAAATTAATGGAAACCATACTCAAGGAGAGGATTGTGGAACATCTAAAAACCCATGGGTTGATTGATAAAAAACAGCATGGGTTAACTTCAGGGAGATCATGTCAAACTAATCTTACAGACTTTTTTGATTGGGTGACTAAAATACTTTAGTAAGGCTTTTGATACTGTCCCACATAGAAGGCTTATCAATAAACTGCAGTCTTTGAGCTTGAGCTCACATATTGTTTAATGGATTAGGCAGTGGCTGAAGGACAGAAAACAGATGGTTGTAGTCAATGGAATATATTCAGACCTTTATGTGGACAAGAGCTCTTTATTTTATTGACTGTATGTTTAGAGTCCTGCATTGGAATATGTAAATGTGGAGACGATCGGACTCCACCCTAATGGTACTATATGATGTATAAGTATGCCGGTATTTCTCAGCTCTGAAAACCCCATTAATCCTGACCAAATCCCCAATGAGTCCTGAAAGTGATGATATGGCCACCACAAAGCCCTGATTTCAACTTTGTTGAGTCTGTCTTGGATTACATGGGTGAAACACAAAATAATGTAATTTTTAACATAGCAATTTATTTAGTAATATAAGTAGATTAAATAGTATTACATTATTCTAACTTAGTAATATAATCAATATTTAACATTGTGGCTGGAAAGGAATTTTGGACCTGCGAATGTCCATAAAATGAAACTCTGTTACAGACTACACAAAATACTCTCTCTAAAAAAAAATCACAGGAAGTACCAAGTGAATAATTCGTCTCAGCCATTTTTTTTGAGGGCTAACAGTTCTCAATTTGAAATATGCAAAATACTGTAACCGTGGAGCCACAGTTATAGGTCTTTAACACAGTGAAAGCCAGATACCCATCCAGGGAAGGAAAACCAAGTTGAGACTCCTAAATGAGGCTCCACAGTATTTTTTGTTGCTGGTCTCCACAAGATCAGCTATTGTTTTGTCTGGGTTCTCAATTTGGGGATGTTTTAATCAATGAAAGGAGTGTAGCAAAAATAAAAGTACATGCAAATTTAAAAAAAAAAGGAAAAAAGAAAAGCCGTTGACTGCACACACTGTATATCTCAACACGCCGTTCACCATTTATCTGGGCATTATATACTATTCTGACCAGATATGAGCGAAGTTATTGAAAATTTGATTTAGCTTCTTTCACTGAAGAAATTCACTTTATGACTAATTACTTTGTTACAAAGAGCATTTTTTCTATGTTGCTGGCACAATGACTGCGATCACGTTGCCCCCTGTCATTGAACAGCTCAGATGCCACTTTCATTGCTGATTGAGGAATCTGAAGCTACCACTTAGGCCTTTCAGGGGTTAATCAGGGTAAAAAAAAATTACTCACCTTATCCATTTAATTGCATAGGGGTCGTCACAGCTATCTTGATTAAAGAGACCACGCAAAATCTCGGGATGACGTTATCACACTTGCTGGCGTGATGACGTCATACGTCATTGCACGTGAAATTTCACATGGTATCTTCAACTGAGATGGCCCAACGGCCTCTTTACGCGCAAATGGATGAGGTGAGTATGTATTTTTCTTGTTTTTACCTCCATTTCAGGGAAAACTGATTAGTTACTAGTGATGAGCGTCAGGGGCAATATTCGAATTTGCGATATTTTGCGAATATTTGGGTGAATATTCGTCAATCGTTATAAATTTGTGAATTCGTGATTATTTTCTTGATTGCGAAAATCGGCAATGTAATATGCACGGATTGCACGTGCAATACAGGCGTGGGTCACTGTTGCTACATTTTTCAAGCTGATATAAGTTTCCTGAGACTGGAGAAAATGGTTGGCACGGCAGAACATTACAATAGCTTTATATGCAGATAGAGTGCTCTGATATATTTGCGATTGCGCAAATCGGCAATTAATGATGCGAATATTTTTGTGCAATATGTGCAACTTCACAGTTTAGCAGGTCTGACTACATATTAGTGATTGGTGCACTAAGTATTGTTGTGAACTTGCCTGTAGCATGTATGTATGGACAGCAGAACACTACCGAACACACTGCAATGGAAATCAGCTACACTATATCATTATCTAACCTACACTGACTATCTCCCACTAACTTTCTGTATTATTCACTGCCTGTCTAAAAGAAAAGGTCGCCACCTGGATGTAACTAAGCAAAGAGGTATGAGCCTTCTCTTGAATAATTACTGCATGGGCAATTATCTTTCAGCTGGCAACAAGTTATTTAACCCCAACTGGTGCAATGAGTTGCTTCTCATTTCTCAAAAAACCATGTCGAAAGACATATCTCGTGGTCATTGAAAAGATGTTAGTCTGTTTGAGAAGGGTCAAATCATTGGCATGCCTCAAGAAGAAAAAACTTCTTAGGAGATTGCAGAAACTACTAAAATTGGGTTAAGAACTGTCCAAAGCAATATTAAAAACTTAAAGGATAGTGGGGACCCATCGTATTCGAGGAAGAAATGTGTCCGGAAAAAAATCCTGAATGATCGTGATCGCAATCACTTAAACGTTTGGTCAAATCAAATTGAAGAAAAACAACAGTAGAACTCAGGGCTATGTTTAATAGTGAAAGTAAGAGCATTTCCACACGCACAATGCAAAGGGAACTCAAGGGATTGGGACTGAACAGCTGTGTAGCGGTAGGAAAATCACTAATCAGTGAGGCAAACCAGAAAAAAGGCTTCAATTTGCTAGGGAGCATAAATATTGGACTCTGGAGCAATGGAAGAAGGGCATGTGGTCTGATAAGTCAAGATTTTCCCTGTTCAAGAATGATGGGCGCATAAGGGTAAGAAGAGAGGCAGATGAAGTGATGCACCCATCATGCCTAGTGCCTACTGTACAAGCCTGTGGGGGCATTGCTATGATCTAGGGTTTCTCCAGTTGGTCAGGTCTAGGTTCAGAAACAGTATTTGCTCCAAGAATGAGGTCAGCTGACTACCTGAACATACTGAATGGCCAGGTTATTCCATCAATGGATTTTTTCCTCCCTGATGGCACAGGTATATTCCAAGATGATAATGCAAGGATTCATCGGGCTCAAATTGTGAAAGAGTGGTTCAGGGAGCATGAGAGATCATTTACACACATGGATTGGCCACCACAGAGTCCAGACCTTAACCCCATTGAAAATCTTTGGAATGTGCTGGAAAAGGCTTTGCGCAGCGGTCAAACTCTACCATCATCAATGAAAGATCTTGGTGAAAAATTAATGCAACACTGGATGGAAATAAATCTTGTGGCATTGCAGAAGTTTATTGAAACAATGCCACAGCAAATGCATGCCATAATGAAAGCTAAAGGCGGTCCAACGAAATATTAGAGTGTGTGACCTTTTTTTTTTTTGGTGGCGACTTTTTTTTTGGACAGGCAGTGTATATTTAAGCTAACTAACTAACTAACTATCTAATGTAATGTGACACAGCAAAGCACAGAGCACAGCAATGACACTGCTATCTCTCTCAGAACTGAAACAAACCTGTAGAAAATGGCTGCTGGGGAAGTTCTTATATAGTAGGCAACTTTCCTATTGGTTGCTAGGGATTTTGCTAAGCTCAGACAAAGAGATTGCAGCCCACTCATTGGCCCACAAGCAAGAAGCAGGGAAGGATCATGAGTTCAGAGGGAAAAAAATCTAGAATATTTGTAAATACAAATATATAGAACTATATTCTAAATCTTCGTGAATTCTCGAAGTTGCAATATTCGCGATTAAAATTTGCGATTCGAATATTCGCACCCAACACTATTAGTTACTACAAAGCGTAAAGAAATTTGCTTGTGAATCTAGAAATTTGGCAGTGATATCTAATCTTTCCTGAAATTTGCATTTCAATTTATTTGACTTTAATTCGCTCAATACTTACTCTGACTATTAGGTATATCAAAACTTTCTTGTTTCTGCATGAGAAATACTTTGCTAGTTTTCTCTTTGAATTACTGTTTTGCCAATAGGCCAATGTAAAACAGAATTATGGCCTGGTGAAAAAGGATGGCCTTTCCTCAAATATCAGTGAATGACGTCTAAAATAATAAATAACATTTTTAGCAGAAAGGTAGCATTTCCAAATATAGTGAACATACACAAGACTAGATAATATAAAACAAAAAAACAAGCAACAAAATCTCTTTAAAACATAATGAGATTGAACTAAGATTGACAAAGTATAAACTACTAGTTGTGCTTGGTCAATGATCACACACTGTGGCACTTCTTTTGAGTTCTGCAACAGGGTATATGTTGAGGAAGGGTCACATTAGTACCAGGTGGCAACTCCCGAGGCTGTGATACAGACTGCCACTGTGACATGTTAACAGTCATACAGATCCTGGATATCCTCCTGTGGTAAGTCATTTAAAGCTCTTTTAACTTGGACCCATTATTTAGCCAAGTCAGTGGCTGCTAAGCATGGAATATCCATCGCCCCATCCAGTCCCAGACATTCTCATTGGGGAGAAATCGAGCTGGCTCTTTTTTCATTTTCCAGTAGTGTATACGAAATAAAATGTAACCGTATGTGTAATGTAAAAATATAATATGTTGGAAATTGTTCTTTTTCAGCAAAATTATATCATCAAACAGCCGACTACTTATTTACAGATTCTGTTTCTGATTTTCTGTACACATTTCATAATACATGTTTATAGCTACTGAACAGTTGGACAAACTAATAAAAAAAGTATAATTTGAAAAGAAAATATTAAAATAAATGACACATTTTGTTAAAAATAGAAAATAAATTCTCACTTTGATTAATTAAGCCTAATGCATTTTCATTTCACAAGTTATTAAATAGACCTCCCTACATTAGGAGAAATGTATTTTTGCATTGTGAAAACATTGTGTTAGTAATTCACATAATTAAGACAAATGACTATGTTAAGGAAGGGAGAATATTTGTATCTGTAACAGTTACATAAGTCAGAAAACATGGCAGCCAAAAACCCCATAACATTTTCTCCATTCATCAATTAAAGCTGTGTATCTGGTTCCTCAGTCCAAAGAACTCAATCCATTTGTGCTAATCCAAAATTAGTTAAGAAATAAACCTAAGAAAGAGGATCCGACTGAAGCCTTCCTGATTTAAAATTGTGTTGGTTCCCACAAAAAAATATTAAGAAAATGTTATTTGTGTGAACCCCCCCCCCCCCGCCCTCAACAAATTGCCTTATTTATATTGAGCATTGGACGTAATAGTTATTTAAAAATAAACAAGGAGAAAAGATGAGTTGCAGGCAGGGCACTCAAATTTCATAGAGCTAACAATGGTTAAAAATTTGTTAAATTATTTATTTTAGAGAGAAATATAAATATAATAAAATATTGAAAAAAAAATTGCTGTACACCTAGGTATATACATCTAATAACATCAACACTTGATAGTGTCAGAAAACAGCTGTGGCACACATGAAAGATTGTTATAAAAGTTGGTATTTGGCAGTGTACTGGTTAATCCTGTATAGACAGTACACTGATTAATACTTTATACCTTAAAGTTATATATCAATTGCTGAGGTATTATTCATAAAGTGTATAGCCCAAATATCAGCTTCAGAATGCCAAATAATATATCTCATAAAATATGGTATAGTCCCAAAATGCAAAAGTTCATCAGAGAAATTCATCAGAAAAGTTTATCAGAGAATTCATTAGAAAATTTATGGAAGGTTGGTTCATAAAGGGTTATTCAAAAAAGGTTCATAAAGAGTTCATATAATGTCCGTTCTATATCTTTAGCTGACAGTATAATTTCTTTCATTAATAATAATATCCCTCTGATTGGAAGGACTGTAGATTTTAGGTAATAGGTATCCAATATGTAGCGGTATAGATTGTGGTACCGGTATATTACATACAGAGGAGTTCGTGCCACACTGGCTACATTACCCTGTCAGTGCCTTCTTCATTCACTCACGCACGAATTTCTGCAGAGGCACACTGTCAGTGTAGCAGCTCCTGTGCCTTCAGCGTTCCACGTGGCATCCCACGTGATGACCCGTATCTTGTACTATGTCGGAAGTCCGGTATGGTGTAGCAGGGCTTGAGCGCTCAAGAAGAGAAAAGATCTTTAAGTTATCGGCACAGTTTTAATGTGCGGAGATATTTCTGTCTTATACTGGTATTCCTTTCACCAAACGCTTTTCGGGACTGGCTGTGCCTTCCTCAGTGGTCACCAGTATATAGGCAGTGTGATCCTTTTATAGTGATAATCCTAATCGGCATATGACATCATTAGTGACATCACTCATCCGGGTGGGCTTATTTCACTAGTAGCGCTGGTACAGTCTTGTTTGATAAAATCATAAGATATATCAAAATAGATAATAGAATATCCTGAGAAGTGCTGTTAAAAGAGTATATGACGTATGTATAAAATACATATATAAAAGGTGATATATCGGCAATATATAGAATAGAAGATAAATGAGTATGTGTGAAAATAAAAATAAAATTATTTGGAACATCTTAGTAGAGTATATAATAAATATCTGTAAATACAGTAGGTACAGATAAATGAATAGGTAGTAAATAAATAAATAAATAAATAAATAAATGTCTTGGTCAGGTATAAAGGAACTTCTGATTCCTATATTAAGAGGATATTTCTGGTTTCTTATATTGAGATTTGCTAGAGAATAGGGAGGTCAGTCGACAGAGGAGGGGAGGCTGATAAACAGCCGGGCAGTCAACCCCCCATCCCCAAATCAGCTAGCATCCCAGTATGAGCATAGTTCCATTTCAACGTTCAGGCCATTGGGGATTATTGTGTCAAATTCGAAAATCTATTTAGACTCAGCTCTAGACATATTTGCTATATGATCGCCACCTCGCCAAGGTTTTTTAACCTTTGCTAAAGCTATATATTTTAGTGAGCTGGGATCTTTGTTGTGGCATTCTTTATAATGTAATGATAGAGAGTGGGTCATTAGGCCCTTTTTGATGTTACTTATATGCTCTGCTATCCGTACTTTAAAGGGTCTTTTTGTAAGTCTAATGAATTGTTTCAAGCATGGGCATTGTATTATATAGATTACGTCAGCAGAATTACAAGATAGACTCTCCTTGATTTTATAGCAAAAAGAGTTTTGTTTAGATTGCACATCAATGGTTTTCCTAGGAAAATTTGTTATTCTACAATTACTTCATGATCCGCATCTATGAAATCCTTTTGAGAAGAGACAATTATGATTACTCCCTGTAAATGTCCTCTTCTTCACTGTTGGTGCCACTAAAAGTCCCAAATTTTGTGCTTTTGTGTAGGAGATCAAGGGTCTAGATGTCAGTGTACGGCCTATAATTCTATCCTTCAGTAGATGGTGCCAGTGTTTATTGATTATCTTTCCAATTATTTTATATTGGGCATTATATGGAAGTATAATTCTTAAATTTACATCTTGTTTAATTTCCTTTAGTTTATCTCTAAAAAATGCTTGTCTCTCCATATTCCTCACCTTAGTCAGTGACGATTCGATAATATTTATAGGGTAATTTATAGTTTCAAATCGTTTCTTCAATTCCATGGCTTCTTTTTCAAATTTCTCACTTTGTGTACAATTTATTTTTAGATGCCTAAATTGGCTCGTCGAGATGTTCGTGAGCCATCTCGGAAGATGACAGCTGGTATACAAGATGTAGCTATTCTTCATCACTGGTTTCTGGTAAGTACTGCAGATCAATTTGTGATCCGCTACTGTAACTTTTAGGTCTAAAAATTCGATATTAGTCTTACTGATATTGCTGGAAAAGGTGAGCTTTCTACTATTGTTATTTATATGTTCCATGAATTCTTTTAAACTTTCTTCAGTATTCTTCCAAATAAAGATAATATTGTCAATATATCGTCGCCAGAGTACCAGGTCCGTCCCCAGGTGCGAAGTAATGATGTCTGCGCCCCCATAAATATATTGGCATAACTGGGGGTGATCATGGTACCCATGGAGGTCCCTCTCTTCTGAAAATAGAAGGTAGACCCATACACAAAATTATTGTGATTTAAAATATGTTTTACCCCTTATTTCAGAAAATATATCTGATCATCCTGCATTTGACCATATTTTCTTAGTTGGGATTCTAGGGCTTCAATTCCCTGATCATGATCTATAATGGTATACAGAGAGGTAACGTCCATGGTTCCCAATATCCAATTTTCGCCAAAATGCATTTTCTCTAATGTGGATATGATATCTGTAGTGTCCTTGATATATGATGGAAAATGTTTTACAATAATCTGTTAATATATTGTGATAGGTTAGAGGTTATAGATCCTATTCCTGATATTATTGGACAGCCTGGTGGTTCATTGTAATTCTTGTGGATTTTGGGAAGGCAATAGAAAACTGTCAATCTTTTTGGGTTATTTATTATGTAGTTATATTCTCGTTCCAGAAGTACCCTTTCTCTCTCCCTGTATTACAGTAATCAATTTGTTCTTCATAAAAGTCATTAGTGGGGTCTTTCTTTAGTATTTCGTATGTTTCAATCATCGATAATTGTTTAGTACATTATTTATTATAATTTTCTACATCCTGTATGACTATAGCACCTCCCTTATCAGCGGGTCTAATGACTATCTGAAGTTGTTTGATGGCATCTATCTCTGATCTGGATAAGTTACTTCTCATTGTTTTTTTTCCTAATCTCCTAATATCGGTCTCAACATTTTTCCGAAACGTATATTTTGACTTATTTCTTGCCTTGGATATTTTTTCGATTTTTCCTTTAGTTCATTATGTTTATATTGGGTGATAGAGGTGGCAGAATTCTAAATGATCGGGTTTTTCATTAAATATTTCTTCAGGCATACTTTCCTGATGAATTTCTCCACACCTATGTAGGAGTCTATAAGATACTTTACTAGCAGCCTTTGAATTTGATCTCTTTTACGCCATCTGGGGAGCAGATGGATTCCTTATCTCTGCTCTCTGACATTACAAACAATCATTATAGCTCACTCCTTATCTTACTGATAGAAATGTGGCTTAACCCCTTCAGGACACATGACATACTGGTACGGCATGTTTCCCGAATCCTTAAGGACACATGACGTACAGGTACGTCATGAGTAGTTCCGATCACTGCTGCTCAGCTGGCAGTGATCGGAACAAGGTACCTGCTGAAATCATTCAGCAGGTACCTTGTTACAATGTCGAGAGGGGTCCTGTGACCCCCCCCCCCCCCGTATCAACGGTCGCTGCAAGCCGCAGGTCAATTCAGACCTGCAGTTTGCAGCTCTTTCGCGATCTCTGAATTTATAACTTTGGGGGCATTTAGACTCTGATCCCCGCGGTCACAGATCGCGGGGATCATAGTCTAAATTCCCCCAAAGTTATAAATTTGAACCGCCCCCTGCAGCCCCCAATCATATTATGGCTGCGGGGGTGCAGGGGGGGGGTGGTTGTGGGCGGCAGGAGGCAGTGCAGGAGGCGGGCGGTGTGGCAGACAGGATCGCAATAGTGATCCCCCACCCGCGTCCTCTGTAATATTCCCTGGTGTCTAGTGGATCTATCAGAGTATCAGCACATTGCTGACACTCTGATAGAAACGGCTGGCATCTGTGCTTGATCAGATGCCTGCCGTTTAACCGCTTCCATACCGCGGTCCGTACGGACTGCGGTTTGGAAGGGGCTTACAGGGAGGGAGGGAGCTCCCTCTCCCATATGTGGTCGTAAACTGCTGTATGGCCAAACGGCAGGGCGTAGAAGGAAGGGAACGACCACATATGGAGTGTTTCTGCAAACTACAGAATCGGGGCAATAAATATTAAGTTTTGTTTGGCTGTTAACCCTTGCTTTGTTACTGGAAAAAATGGATTAAAATAGAAAATTTTCCAAAAAATTCTGAAATGTTATCTCCATTTGCCATTAACTCTTGTGGAAAACCTAAAGGGTTAATGATGTTTGTAAAATCAGTTTTGAATAACTTAAGGGGTGTAGTTTCTAGAATGGGGTCATTTTTGGGTGGTTTCTATTATGTAAGCCTTACAAAGTGACTTCAGAACTGAACTGGTCCCTAAAAAGTGGGTTTTTGAAAATTTCTGAAACATTTCAAGATTTGCTTCTAAACTTCTAAGCCTTGTAACGTCCCCAAAAAATTAAATGGAATTCCCAAAATGATCGATACATGAAAAAGACATATGGGGAATGTAAATCAATAACTTTTTTTGGCGGTATTACTATGTATTATAGAAGTAGAAAAATTGAGACTTGGAAAATTGCTAAATTTTACCATTGTCTTGAAGTACAATATGTGACAAAAAAACAATCTCAGAATGGCCTAAAAAATAAAAAAGTGTTTTAAAGTTGACACTGTCACTACATAAAGTGACACTGGTCAGATTTTGAAAAAATGGCCTGGTCCTTAAGGTGAAATAGGGCCGTGTCCTTAAGGGGTTAAATAAATGTTTATGACCTTATAGTAACTTTGAGATAAGGTTTATCACAAGTGAAAGCACGATTCACACAGGTAAAAAAAAACAGTTAACGCTTTTACCTTTTGTGACAGAACAGCTCAATATTTTTATCAAAGACCAATTGAAAAATATATTTTTAGCTCAACATGAGTAAAATGCAATCGTAAAAAAGTATTGCCCACTAATGTGTCCATAGCCTTTAAAGGGATTGCCCATGATTCCGGCAGCTCCCATTTTGAGGCTGCCCAGTCCCCCATCATTCTGTTCATCCCTGTGTCAAGATGAGGAAATACCGAGACAGTGACATGTGACAGCTAGTGTTGAGTGAATCGAAATATTTGAAGACTTCAATCTGAACTTTGAGAAAAATTTGATTCATCGCAAAGCTGAATTTCCTTGCGTTTCGTGGTAACTAGAGATGAGCTAAATCTTGAAAAATTTGAGTCGACAGCTTTTTTGAATTTTGCCCAATGATGGGGAACGGTGATCATGCTGCGCCCCCGCCCTTTCCTGTCATTTAACCCCTCAGATGCTGCATTCAATAGTGAAATAGAAATAGACATGAAATAAAACTAATAATGGTCAACCACAACTCCCCAACATGTTTCACTACTATTTGGCTTCTTCAGGGTATGGAGTATATGATATACTCCATACCCTGAAGAAGCCAAATAGTGGTGAAACATGTTGGGGAGTTAGTTAGGTTTTAATAATGCTCAAGACCTAGGGTAAGGGCACGGACGTTCTGCAGACGTCCTGCTGACAAGTAGTATTGGAAATTGAAACAAATGTATCTTCGGCACAAAAAGTGACTGTGATTGCGATAGTCAGATACAAATGTAGACACATTCAGCTAATATAAGCAAGCGCAACACGCTGGGTGTGTGTGGAGTTTAAAACACACCCAGATACAGGCAGGGAACATAACCCCCGGTTGTGTGGAGTGAAACACATGACGGTGTGATCTCAGTATGTGCAAAGTGCAATACAAAAGGATTTGAAGCAACACATACCTTGGGTCAGGGTTTTATTTTAATATATAGTTAATCATTGTTGGTATGCCATCATTTTTAAATTAAAATTGAAATAAAAGTTACTTTTTAAGCCAGAAACAGGATTTTTTGTGGCTATTTTGCCACTCTTGTGTGTAATAAAACTTATTGCATGCACTTTAAAAACATCAACCAAAGAGGAAGTGGCGTGATGACGTGAGGAACTCACTTTGCGTTCTCCTCCTCCTGCCCTCCTCCCCCCGCCTCGCTTTTCAGCTGATGCCCCGACGCTGCTGATGCTCCGTGGATGCCGAATCCACTCCTCCTGTGGCTCATTGTCTGCCGCTGTTGCTCACTGGGTATAAGCTACCGGAGGGCTCTTGCCGTGCCTCCCATTCACCTCTCGATCCCCCTGTTCTCTGGCTGGCTATACCTCAAGGCTTCCCCCTCCACCTGTTCCTCCACCTGTTCCGGTTCTCTCCTGGCTGCATCTGGCTCCTGCTGCCTTTCTCCAACTTGCCTCCCGCCTTCACACTCTCCGTCTGTCAGCGCCTTGACTTGGATTATCCCCAACGAACTTTCTGCTTCCTGCTTCCATCTGCGCCCTGTCCTGGTCGGTGTTAGACACCGGACATGTGAGACTTTGTGTGTATGTGCAATTTTGTGTACTCATTTGTGTACTCATCTTTGCTCTCCCTACTGCCTCCACCAGTGTTGTTTTTGCTCCCTATGATGCTCTGCTCCCTGCGGTCTCTTGTCCTCTTTTTTTAAGTAAAGTTTGAAGAGGCAGAGGGGGAAAGAAAGGAAAAAGAGCTAAAGGGGGAAAAAAAATCAAAAAGGCAAAATAAAAGTAAAATCAGTGTTATAGGCAAAGCAAACAACAGGGGGAAAATAACAGGGGGAAAAAGGGAAAAAAAAAAAGAGAGAAAGAAATAGAGTAACAAAAGGAAGGAGAGGAAAGAAAGGTGAAAGGGAAATAAATAAAGGGGAAAAAATCCTTAAAAATCGTCTGAGAAAGGACAAAGAAGGGGAAAAGAAGTGAGAAAGGTGCAAAGGAGAGTGGGAGAAGGGGGAAAAAGAAGAGAAAAAGAAAAAGGAAAGAAGAAAGAGGGCGGAAAGAGCAAAGGAAAAAAGGAAAAAGCAAAGAGGAGGAGGAGAGGGAAGAAGGGAAAAAAAAGAAAAAAAAAACACAAAAAAGAGGAAAGAAGATAAGAGGGGAAAGAAAAAGGGAAAAGGAAAAAGAGGTCTTAAATGACCACCAATGGCTCCAAAACGGCGGTCAGTAGACACTTCTGGAACAAAGATGGGGGCTAAGGTCCCAGAGGGAAAAATTGATCAATTTTTTAAATCCCCTGCCTCAAATGAAAAGGGACTGCTTAAAGGGAAATTAAATGTAAATCTTAAGAAAAATGCTATTATCCCTCAAGCAGAAGAATTTTCTGAAGATGGGCTATCAGAGGTAGACCAGGAAAGAGGGGAGGAATGCCTGCCAATCCGAACAGAAATTGAACATGATCCCTCAGCTTTGGAAAAAATCCTGTGCGCTGTAAAAAACAACGGTACTTTAATGCAAGGGATGGCTACTCAATTGGGGTCAATGCAGAGCGACATATCCTTAATAAGGGAAGACCTGGCAAAAATCGGAGATCGAGTTCTTAATGTGGAAAAGATGTTCGACTTCCTGCAATCTGATGTTGATATGTTAAAATCAAAGACCCTGACTCTTGCCTCAGAAAACCATCACTTACAAATTAAGCTTGAGGACTTGGAAAATAGATCAAGGCGGTATAATATTCGTATAGTCGGATTCCCAGAATGAGTGGAAGGCCGGCAGTTGATTGAACAACTTAAAGATGTGATTTTTGAAAATTTGGGCAATGAACATTTCTCTTCCATGTTTCAAATAGAAAGAGCTCATCGTATTCCAGGGGGGAAACCTATTCCAGGGAAACCGCCGCGAGCAATCTTAATGAAGTTGTTATTGTCTATGGATAGAGATACGATATTGAGAAGAGCAAGAGAATGTTCACCTATTGAACATCAGGGTACTAAACTGCTATTTTTTCCCGATTTCGCTCGGGAGACCCAAGAAAAAAGAAGAAGCTTCATTGAGATCAAGAAACATTTGGCTTCTAAGGACATTAAATATTCTTTACAATACCCAGCAAAGTTAAGAGTGATTTATAACGGGACTTCCCAATTCTTTGAAAAGCCGGAGCAAGCGCGAGATTGGATGGAATGAACAGGCATATGAAATTCTGTAATTTGCTGTAACTTGGTGATGGGGGGAATGGATGAGGGATGGGGTCAGTGGGGGGAGAATGGCCGGAAGATAGAGGTTTGCTGACAGGATCGGGCAGACCAGTGGAGGGGGAGGGGAATGGGGGGGAGATCTCGCTTTGCAGGGGTATGTTTTTTTTTGTGTTTTTTTTTTTCTCTTCTTCCTTTTTTTTTTTTGATTGATGTCAATTAGAATCGTCTCTTGGAATGTTAGAGGTCTCGGGGAAAGGGTTAAGAGACAAGCCATCATGGATGCATTAAAAAGATTCCTCCCTGCAATTATTTGCATAGTGGAAACCCATCTCACTAAAGAGACCGTGACTCACTTGACAACGGTATGGCAAGCACAATCATATCATTCTACTTTTAGCAGTGCCTCAAGGGGCGTCTCGGTCCTAATTCATCATTCTGTAGATTTCACGTTAATAGAATCCTCCATAGACTATCAGGGTAGATTCATTTTCCTGTATGGTAGACTTTATGGACATAGCTATATTCTAGCTTTCTTTTATATACCCCCGCCGTTCTCGATTTATCCACTGAATCAACTATTATTATTTTTGGAAAAGAGGCCAGAAAGTCGGTTTGTCCTGATGGGAGATTTTAATGCCGTTATGGATCCTAAAATGGACAGATTAACCTTAGATGCAGATTTGGGGAGGAATACTTGTTCTTCTCAACTGTCTCAGTTTTGCTTGGAGGTTGGTCTGGTGGATATATGGGGACATCTTGGCGGAGGAAAGAGAGTATATTCCTGCATTAGCAGGGGTGGTAGAGCAATGTCCAGGATTGATTTAGCATTTACCAATGAGAGTAATTTGAACAATATCAAAAGGATTCGATATGGAGTAAGAACAATTTCAGATCATTCACCTGTATCAATTGAGGTTCGAATTTTGGAGAACAAAGATAATATGGGGCATGGTTTTAAGCTGAATCCTTACTGGCTTACTATTATGGACAACTACCACTCTACCAAGCTACTTATATCCTCCTTTTGGGAGGTGAATCTTCCCTCTGCTAACATCAATTCAGTTTGGGATGCCCTGAAAGCGTACTTGAGGTGAGTTCTTATAAGTGACATCACTGCTATGAGAAAAACATTTAGGAAAAAAGAGGAGGAACTGGTTAGGATTGTGGTCGTCCACAACAGAGCGATTTATCAATCAATTTACGGATCACAATAAGGAAGAGATGCAGAAAGCTAGCCGTTCTCTTGAGGAATATGTAACTGAAAAAGCAAATCATAGATTATTTTTTAAAGGACAAAATTATTTCTCAGAGACTGGACGCTCGGGTAGGCTCTTAGCCAGAATAGTCTCACAACAGGAAAAGAAAAAGAAAGCTATAACTTTGATTCGTAATTTAGATGGTGTAATTATACAAAATCCAGAGGGAATTAGAGACACATTTCTGCAATATTTCTCCCAGTTATATAGAGCATCCCCTGGCATTTCATCTGACCTGGCGAGGTTGTTCCTGAGAATCTCCCTTTCGATGCTAACGGAGACTCAAAAAAATTCTTTGGAAAAAGAAGTGACCCTCTTGGAGCTCCAGGAGGCTTTGAAGTCTATCCCTGGGAACTCATCGCCAGGTTTAGATGGTTTTCCGTATGAATTTTACCGTAAGTATAGTGATGCTATTCTTCCTCACCTACTAGAAGTGTTTTTTCAAGCATCACAGGGAGGAGACCTTCCAAAGTCCATGATGGAAGCTTTGATAGTTCTAATCCCGAAAAAAGATAAAGACCCGGCGGATTTGAGCTCTTATAGACCGATTTCATTACTAAACAGAGATGTTAAGTTACTGTCAAAAGTTCTGGCTAGGAGGCTCTCCAGGGTTTTGTCTTCTGTTATTCATCCAGATCAAAACAGCTTTATGCCGAGAAGGGGCACCCATCATAATTTACATAGGTTTTTCACCAATATGCAGTCTCCTGGGAGCGGCGCCCGCTCCATCCTGTCGTTGGATGCCACTAAGGCGTTCAACAGGGTTGAGTGGGCGTTTCTCTGGGAGGTGATGAAAAAAATGGGCTTTGGCCCTAAATTCATGGCAATGATTCAGTTGTTATATAAATCCCCAGCTGCCAGGATTAGGATTAACGATATGTTGACTGAGAGGTTTGAACTAGGGAGAGGCACCCGTCAAGGCTGTCCTCTCTCTCCTCTCTTATTTAATATCTATATTGAACCCCTTGCAGTTAGTATAAGACAGGATTCGAGGGTGGCTGGTTTTGGTGTAATGGGGAAGCAGGACCGTATATCTCTTTATGCAGATCATATTCAGTTTTTTATCCATCAAACAGAAAGTACACTTCCTTGAGTAATGGAGTTAGTCAATCTATTTTGTGATTCTTCTGGTTTGGAGGCTAATTGGGCTAAGACTACTGATCTCCCAATAGATGAATTGCGAGGATCTATTGAAAATTCAACTAGTCGATTATCGATCTCTGAATCAATGAAGTATCTGGGGATAGTAATTTCCGCCAAAACTCAAGATTATCTACAACTTAACTTGATTCCTTTATTGCAAAAGTTGAGATCTAAAATCAAGATATGGCAAAAATCTGCAAGAGCGGATAGAATTTTGTTAATAAAAATGGTGGTGCTACCCCAGGTTCTTTATGTTCTTCGCAATTCCCCTATATGGATTGAAGATAAGTACTTCAGATTGATAGAGCGGATGATTAATGATTTATTATGGGGGAGGAAACGTGTGAGATTAAAGGCGGTTTACTTTTCTATGCCTTATAAGCAGGGAGGTATTAATCTCCCTTATTTTAAGGGTTATTTTATGGCCTCTCAAATTTGCTTCTTTAACGACTGGGAAAATAGCCATCTATGAAGAAAATTGGTTAAAGATTCAGGCTTTTCAGATTTTTTTACAGTATTGGAGTCTGATTATTTACTTAAGTTACACAATGATTATAAACCTTTCTGCAGAATGGTTATGAAAGCCTGGATGGTTATAAAGAGTTGGTTGAAAGTTAGGGCATCACTTATTTGCACTCCACTATGGCATAATTTAAAACTTCTGAATCTGGACGAATCAAACTGTAGGCAATATTGGAAGATGAAAAACATTCACTACCTGAGCCAAGTGGTTAAAAATGGACAAATCTTGTCTCTTATGGAGCTAAAACAAAAGGAAAATGTAGGTAAGGTGGTTTGGTATGCATATCTTCAATTGCGATCGGCACTTTTTAGTATTTCTGATGATCACTTACTTAATATAGATACTTCTGAATTTTTACACAATTTGATTCAAAAGAAGGGTGGCACGAAAGTTAGAGTATCACATTGCTATAGGCACTTGATAAAAAAATTCTTTATGGACTGTTTTTCTCCAGGACAAAGATCCTGGTCTACTTCACTGTTAGATTTGGGTTCCCCGGACTGGGAGAACGTAGGTGATAATTTAAGTCAGGTCTCGCACAATTTTAATCACATTGTGGTACAGTTTAATATTATGCACAAAATATATGTAACACCTTTGTGGCTCCATAGGAGAGGACTCAGAGCTTCTTCTGATTGCCCCCGCTGTGGTGACCCCAGGGCAGATCATTTACATCTGTTCTGGGATTGCCCGACAGTGAGCAAGTACTGGAGGTCGGTTCAAAGAACCCTAGCCCAAAGACTTAATATGGATATTTCTCTATCTTCCAAAGTATGGGTCGTGGGGGATTTATCGGAGGTTAGTTGCCAGGTTACGAAGAGTCGATTGCTTATTAAAGTGATGTTTTTAGCCTGGCTACTTATATCTAGAAGATGGTTTTCCTCCTCTGCTCCAGATTGTAATAACTGGCTAAGTCTAGTTAACAAGGTTAGAAGTTACGAGAGGATTTTGTACAGACAAAGAGGGTCCTATGAAAAGTGGGATAGTATTTGGAAGGAATGGGATGATTAAGAAAATCCTTTTTTTTTTTTCTTTCTCTGCAAGGCGGGGGGGTTGGTTGTGGGGGGAGGGGTGTGGATGATTTTGTAATTATGTCTTTTTATAAATTGTATATTTTGAGATAATTAAAATAAAAGGTTAAAAAAAAAAAAAAAACATCAACCAATACAAATATAGGACAATAAAAATTGCTACGCATTTCGGGTGTAGCAAAATATCCTTCCTCATGTCATGGCAGAGTCTATTTTATTGTAGCGTCAACACCAGTGCCAGTGAAATAGCAATACAGGAAGCAATGAGGAAGCAGTTCTGCACCAGAACAGTTCTTTCACTGAAGAATTGAAATGTAAACAGATCAGGACAGTTCTTATAGGGTACTTTCACACTTGCATTGGTGCGGATCCATCTGTTTATTTGCACAGAAGGATCCGCACCTATAATGCAAATGTTTGTATCCATTCAGAACGGATCCGTTTGCATTCGTTTTAAAGAATAATGTCAAAGTCAAAATGTATTCGTTTTTAATTACATTGAAAGTCAATAGGGAACGGATCCGTTTTCAAATGCACCACATTGTGTAATTGAAAACGGATCCGTCCCCATTGACTTACATTGTAATTCAAAACATCCGTTCGGCTCCGAAACTTCAGACGGACACCAAAATGCTGCAAGCTGCGTTTTGGTGTCCTCCTCCAAAACGGAATAGAGGCAGAACGGAGCTAACCTGATGCATTCTGTATGGATCCTTATCCATTCAGAATGCATTGGGGCTTAACTGGTCTGTTTTGGACTGTTTGTGAGAGCCCTAAAAACGGATCTCACAAACGGAATCCAAAACGCCAGTGTGAATGTACTCTAATAGCTTGCAATGGACCAGCAGTGGATACACAGAATTCACTTTCACGGAAGCCACAAATTTCACAGCTGCACAGGCAGTAACCGGCCAAAAGGTATCTCTTTAAAGTAGTCTTTATCAATCTGTACTTCATTAGCAGACTATTAAATAAGCTTCAGAAATGAGCTGTATATTTTAGATATTACAATGCAACCAAAAAAGGTGGTTCTCCCTTGCAGCAGGCAAACTCTTCTGCCCCATCCTTTGCTGTACTTAAAGTACAAGTCCACAGTATCCACCTTGGGATTTGAAGATGTTCAGTTGGCCAAACTTTGCATTGGTGTGCTCAGGCATTTCGAGGCAACTTCTGAAAATGAGTGCCGTAGAGTCAATAAGTCCTTTTCAGACAAGTTATCTATACTAGAGTTCTCATGCATCTAGTTTGCTGTTGTAGATGTGCTGGCCCTATTCTGTATGGTACCAGGTCCAGGATGAGCTATGCTGAGAGAAACACACATGTGCTTCTTCCTACCAAGGCTAGACTATACTATGATCTCCTAATTGCTCATCTCAACTGACTAAAATATTCTAACTCCTCTATTTATATGAAGGGTGACACCAACCTTATCTAGTGATGGCTATGAATATGTGCATACATACGTACTGTATAGAGTAAATGCAATATACATATCAAAGCATAAACATTTAGTTAACCCTTTGCAGTGTACTTCGACACTTGAAGCTGGATGCTACAGCAGCACCATTTGGCATGACTAGTATGTGATTTCATTACATACAGCTGTTTATGAGCGCCAAAAACTTTTACAGATGACATTTTTTAGTTCCTTGGCAAGCAGACATTTTGTCCTCATTTCTATAGATATACTTGGTTAGTATGGCTGTAGGGTAAGTTTCTAAATGAATAATTACTGTGCTTAGTCTTTCCTTGGCAGTTGATTTGACATGGCTAAGCCTAAAAAACTTCATATAGCATCTGGATGATTACAGTAACCTATCTATTTATACTATATCTACATTGCTGTCTGTTAGCACCTCAGAAAAAAACATTGTTCTGTTGAAATGCAGGTGATGAAACTCACAATCCTAGCCCTATTTATATTAACTACTGATGATCGAGCACCAAAGTATTCTGGTGTTTGCTATATTCGTGTGCTCGGCTGAGCACCCCAGTATAATGGAAGTCAATGGGAGACAACCAGGCACCCCCTTCTCTGAAGAGGGGAGGGTGCCTGGTCCATTGGAAATGGTCAGAAAGTGACAGAAACATCACTGAAATGGTTCGGCAACAGCATGGGGACAATGTCTGGATGCATCTTGAACTCCTAAGTCGCTGCTGAGAACCATGTTGTCCGAGTTGTACGCCACTTTTACAGACTGACAAAAATACTCACAAAACCCAAAAAAAAATCTCACAGGAAAAATTGTTAGGAAACATTATTTCCTGTATATTCAATTGTATATAAGTGCAAGTGCTTCAAAAAAATACAAGCAAGGGGCACTCCGAAACAGCCTGTATATCACATAAAGAAGGGCCTCATTCACATTGTGGTTCAATTGTTCAGGTAGTGGGACTCCTACACTCAAAAAGCCTATGCACTAAGTGAAAGGGCTGCCAAAAATTACAAGGAATCGGCACTGCAATACACCTTTTGTTACACATAAGGGAGGGCATCATACACACC
Source organism: Bufotes viridis (assembly GCA_033119425.1). NCBI lineage: Eukaryota > Metazoa > Chordata > Amphibia > Anura > Bufonidae > Bufotes > Bufotes viridis. Next base: position 408,022,760 of record CM065592.1, read on the forward strand.
CTTGAAAAATTATCATTGATGGCCTGCTGGTGACCCTCAAAAACATTTGGAGCAAGGTCCTGCTGTTGACCCTTTAAAACATTAGGGGTGAGGGCCTGCTGCTGAGCATTGCAAAAAATGATGGGCGAGTGCCTGCTGCTTAGCTGACCATTGAAAAAATGATCAGCGAATGACTGCTGCTGAACTGAGCCTGTAAAATATTGTACGTGAGGGCTTACTGCTGAGCTGACCCTATAAAATATTGTAGTTGAAGGCCTGCAGGTGAGCTGACCCTGTAAAATATTGTACGTGAGGGCCTGCTGCTGAGCTGACCCTGTAAAATATTGTAGGTGAGGGCCTGCAGGTGAGCTGACCCTGTAAAATATTGTAGTTGAGGGCCCACAGGTGAGCTGACCCTCTAAAATATTGTAGGTGAGGGCCTGCAAGTGAGCTTACCCTCTCAAATATTGTAGGTGAGGGCCTGCAGGTGAGCTTACCCTCTCAAATATTGTAGGTGAGGGCCTTCAGATGAGCTGACCCTCTCAAATATTGTAGGTGAGGGCCTGCAGGTGAGCTGACCCTCTCAAATATTGTAGGTGAGGACCTGCAGGTGAGCTGACCCTCCCTGAAGAGGGACATGAGGAGATCTTGTGCACTGATTCACAAACTTTTCAGCATCCACAGTCAGAAGAAGATGACGGTGGGGAATGGCAATTAGTGTTTCATGAGGTGGATGATGTGGATGAGACACAGTTGTCAATAAGTGAAGGTCTTGTTAGGTCAACAACACAAGTCAGGAGGATGACCCGAGTGAAGAAGTGGAAGAGGGGGTGGTGGACGATGACATCACTGACCCAACCTGGGAAGGTGGCAAGCCAAGTGAGGACAGCAGTAAAGATGGGGAGAGATCCACAGCACCGCAACAGGCTGGAAGAGGCCGGGGGATGGCAAACGGGAGAAGGCAGGCCACACCAAATAGGCCCACGTACAGATGTCCTTAACCCAGGCCTTTGAACGTAAGCTCAAATACCCAGCCACCCAACCACAGACCGTAGCACTAAATGCACAATTTTAAAAATTGCTGGCCCTGGAAATGTTGCCATTTAGGCCTGTGGACACTGAGGCTTTCCTCAGCCTCATGGTGGCTCCCTCGTTACTCAGTCCCCAGCTACCACTATTTTTCTCAGTGTGCCGTCCCTGCATTACACCAGCAATTGTGTCCCGTAACATTACGCATGCCCTGACCAACGCAGTTATTGGGAAGGCCCACTTAATGACTGACAAACGGACACGTGCTTTTGGCTATAGACGCTACATTCCTGTGACGGAATAATAGAGATCACTAAGACCTAATCTGGGTACAGGTATTTTAACTCAAAAACAAGACAAGCCAAACTTGGCTGTAAACCTATCTTGACCCAGATTTATTTATTAAGACGGCTTTTATTTAGCACTATAAAACTGAGTGTGAGCCTAGAGATACGTGTTAAAATTAACTGTATAGCTGCATTAGCTGAATACATATAATTACTGCATTATAGGGGGAGATGTGCACTATCTTCCCCACTTTGCAATTGATAATGATCAGTAAGATGCCAGGTGAAAATATGGTAACTGCTATCTGAGCTGAGACCACTGTAGTTAACACCTAATATAGACAGCCGGCGTGCTACTGACTCTACAGATATTACAACCTTATTGGACTCAGCAACAAATTGACCTGTATAAAGTGCTCCTTAGCTGATATTTGATGCTACTTTACTGACTGCAAACGCACCACTCTTGCGCTGACTGTCTAACAGTGATTTGTAAGTGGAAAATCACGACCATGCTGCTATCTCACTAGCATAATGGAACCCGGCTATCTGATCGGTCATACCATAAACTGATGAATCCGATCTGTGACTGACTAACTAGGGCTAATGCAGGTTAATAGAAAGTTAAAACTTAGGAACAATGCCTCCCGACATGTTTCGCCAGAGCACCTGGCTTCTTCAGGGGTTAATGGGCATAGTTTTAACTTTCTGTTAACCTGCATTAGCCCTCGTTAGTCAGTCACTAGTGATGAGCTAGTGATGAGCGAGCATGCTCGGCCATGTATTTGTTCAGCTTGACTCTCCTTCCCGGATGTTTGGCCCCTTCTAAGCAGCCAATCAAGGTCCAGGTGAGTAGGTACCTTACCTGAAGTCAATACAGTGTGTATCGTCAAAATTACATTATCTCTGGGCTAGTGTATTGCCCAAAATCTGTATTTTTCTGTATCCAGTACCTTACTGGAAATCAATACAGTGTGTATCGTCAAAATTATATTATCTCTGGGCTAGTGTAGTGCCCAAAATCTGTATTTTTCTGTATCCAGTACCTTACTGCAAGTCAAAACAGTGTGTATTGTCAAAATTACATTGTCTCTGGGCTAGTGAATTGCCCAAAATCAGTACTTTTCTGTATCCAGTACCTTACTGCAAGTCAATACAGTGTGTATCGCCAAGATTACATTATCTCTGGCCTAGTGTAGTGCCCAAAATCTGTATTTTTCTGTATCCAGTACCTTACTAGAAGTCAATACAGTGTGTATCGTCAAAATTACATCATCTCTCGTCTAGTGTAGTGCCCAAAATCTGTATTTTTCAGTATCCAGTACCTTACTGCAAGTCAATACAGTGTGTATCATCAAAATTACATTATTTCTGACCTAGTGTAGTGCCCAAAATCTGTATTTTTCTGTATCCAGTACCTTACTGGAAGTCAATAACATGTGTATCATCAAAATTACATTATCTCTGGGCTAGTGTACTGCCCAAAATATGTATTTTTCTGTATCCAGTACCTTACTGCAAGTCAATACAGTGTGTATCGTCAACATTGCCTTATCTCTGTACTAGTGTAGTGCCAAAAATATGAATTTTTCTGTATCCAGTACTGTCCTGCATCAGAAAACTGTGTCTTAAGTGGACAGTAAAACAATCTGCGCCACATCTACAGACAAAATATGAAGAAGGTGAGCACAAAGGGACGGGGAAGTGGGCGTGATGCTGATGGTTCAAGCAGAGGCCATGGCCCTGGGCGTAATACTGATGGTGCAAGCAGAGGCCATGGCCCTGGGCACAATGAAACTGTGCCTGCTGCCAGTGCACCAGAAAAAAACAAAAAAAATCCACCTTACTCAGCTTCATGTCCAACTTAGCTGGGCGGCTAAGTTGGACATGAAGTCGGACATGAAGTCGGACCAGTGCGAACAGGTGGTCAGTTGGATTGCAGAAGATAATGCTTCCAGTCAGTTAAGCACCACCCTCTTTTCCACGAAGTCTAGTCTCTGTAGCCAAGAGTCTGGTCAAGCGAATCCTCATTCTGATCCTCCTTCCTCCCACCATGTTGCGTCTGGCCAAATAAGTGATCCCATACTCGGATATTCACAATGCATGACCTCTTTTTATCGCCAGTACTTTGGCTCTCTCACCAAGCATCCTTGAAGAGGTACCTGAAATATTGTGCCCTTATTCCCAACCTCACAGTCTCAAGAAGATGACGGTGGTGAATGGCAATTATTCGTTCACAAGGTGGATGATGATGAGACACAGTTGCCAATAACTAAGGTGGTGGATAGGTCAAGTCAGGAGGATGAGCAGAGTGAGGAAGTGTAAGAGGAGGTGGTGGATGATGAGGTCACTGACCCAACATGGGAAGGTGAAAAGCTAAGCGAGGACAGCAGTACAGAGGGGGAGGGATCTGCAGCACCGCAACAGTCTGGAAGAAGCAGTGGTGTTGCAAAAGTGAGATGTCAGCCCACAACAAACAGGCCCGCAACCGTTACACAGAGCACCCCCATGGGTAAATCTACCTTGCCAAGGGGTAGGTTTTCCGAAGTATTTTTTGAGGAAAGTGCAGACGACAAGAGTGGTAGTTTGCAACCTGTGCCGTACCAAAATGAGCTGGGGCGTGAACGTTAGCAACCTCACCACCACCAGCATGATCCGCCACATGGCATCCAAGCACCCTAATAAGTGGGCTAAACGCCTGGATTCATAATCTGTGTCTGCGGGTCCCACATCTGCCTCCTCTTCCCCTGTGTTACACACTGAAGGCCAATCCCCTGTCGAAAGCGTAGGCATCAACTGTCAGCAACAACATCCACTTCCCTGTCCCAGCGCAGCATCCAAATGTCGATAACACAGACATTTGAATGCAAGTGCAAATACCCACCCACTCACTTTTGAAATTACTGGCCCTTGAAATGTTGCCATTTAGTCTTGTGGACACTGAGGCCTTCCGCATCCTGATGTCAGTAGACGTCCCTTGGCAGTCCCCAGCCGCCACTATTTTTCACGGTGTCCTTTGCCCGCTTTACACCAGCATGTGTCCCAGAACATCACCCATGCCCTGACCAACGAACTTACTGAGAAGTAAGTACACATGAACGCTACATTTCCTTGACCGCACACTGGGTTAATGTTGTGGAGGCCGGGAGTGAGTCGTACCCTGGGATGGCACAGTTGCTACCCACGCCCAGGATTGCGGGCCCTACGTCCATCAGGGTCTCCATCAGCAGCTATGTTACTGGCTCCAACCCCCACTTCTCCTCCTCTGCCGCCGCCTCCTCCTCTACTTCCACCTCCAACAGCAGTCAGCCATCCGTCGCTAGCTGTGGCTAAGCGTCAACAGGCCTGCTGAACTTAGTGGTTCAGCGGTTTATCAAAACCTGGCCCTATTTGCAGGAGCTACTAGTCAAGGCACGCCGCTTGTGTGCAAATTTCCAGAAGTCATCCACAGCTTTTAATGCTGCAGCAGCGCTTGCGGCTTCCAGCTCACCGACTGTTGTGTTGTGGAGCTCTACATTCTACATGTTGTCCAGGCTTTGTGAGCAGCAGAGGGCAGTTGTGGCATACCAGCTGCAACATGGTCGTCGCCTCTCCAGTCAACTACAACTATTCACAAGCAAGGAGTGGGCATTGATGTCAGACCTATGTGAGGTTTTAAAAGACTTTGATGAATCCACACAGATGGTTAGTGGCGATAACGCTATTATCAGCTTAGCCATCCCACTGCTGTGTCTACTCAAACAGTCGCTGCTCACAATTAAGGAGGATGCTTTGAATGTGGCAGACGAGGTAATAGGGGAGGAGATGACACAGGATGATAGCCAGACCTCCCCCAGTTCGTCTTCTCAGCGCGAATTGGGCCATGAAGAGGAGGAGGAGGAGCTGGAGACACTTGCCTCTGCTACAGAGGCTAGTACGCTTGGAACTTTAATTCCATATGTTTGGCGTGGATGGGCAGAAGAGGAGGAGGGTATGGAGAGTCATCCTGAAGTTGACTTCGACGTCTTGCCTGTTGGTACTCTGGCACATATGGCTGACTTCGTTTTAGGCTGCCTTTCCTGCGACCCTCACATTATACGCATTTTAGGTAACACAGATTACTGAGTGTTCACCCTTTTCGACCCCCACTACAAAGAGAACTTCTCATCTCTCATTCCTGTGATGGAGAGGACGAGTAAAACGGTGCAATATCAGAAGGTACTTGTTGAAAGATAGCTCCAAAATTTTCCATCTTACAATCCAGCTGCCAGATTCTGTACTTCCTTAGGCAACCGGAAGGGAGACAAGAGGAACACACAGAAGTTCCAACCGCGGCATGGCAACACTTTCCAAGGCATGGGAAAATTTCATGACACCCTGCGAGCAACCTCACCCTGAAGCGTGGTCTAGTGCAACAAGGAGGGGAAAGTTTGGGAAGATGGTGAAGGAATACATTGCAGACCGTGTCAGTGTCCTAAATGATCCCTCAGTGCCCTACAACTACTGGGTGTCCAAGCTGGACACGTGGCACAAACTTGCTCTCTGTGCCTTGGAGGTGCTGGCCTGCCCTGCCGCCAGTGTATTGTCTGAGCGTGTATTTAGTGCTGCTGGTGGCATTATAATGTTGACAGGATGACTCAGATAAAAATGAACAAGACCTGTATTGCCCCTGACTTCTCCACTCCACCAAAGGAAAGCTGAGCTAATGAGGAACAAAAACGCAATTTAAATGTATGCTTTATAATGTACTCAATCCACAAAATTCAGCTGCACCCTTTTCACCACAAAAAAAGGATATATGTTTGAATCTTGTTTTCTCATCCGCCTCCTCCTCCGTTTCCTCTTCCATACAGAATATATATGCCCTCACTACGATGTTTTGTAAGGTTTGCTCGGCTTCAGGCCCTCACCTCCAGTGTTCTTTATGGTCTGCTCACCTGTAGCCAATCACTGCAATGTTTTGTGGGGTTCGCTCGGCTTTAGGCCCTCACCTCTAAAGTTTTGTACGGTCTGATCACCTGTAGGCCATCACTGCAATGTTTTATGGGGTTTGCTCGGCTTCAGGCCCTCAACTCTAATGTTTTATATGGTCTGCTAACCTGTAGGCCATTGCTGCAATGTTTTATGGGGTTCGCTCGGCTTCAGGGCCTCACCTCCAATGTTTTATATGGTCTGCTCACCTGTAAGCCATAAATGCAATGTTTTATGGGGTCTGCTCGGCTTCAGGCCCTCACCTCTAATGTTTTATATGGTCTGCTAACCTGTAGGCCATTGCTGCAATGTTTTATGGGGTTCGCTCGGCTTCAGGGCCTCACCTCCAATATTTTATATGGTCTGCTCACCTGTAGGCCATAAATGCAATGTTTTATGGGGTTTGCTCGGCTTCAAGCCCTCACCTCTAATGTTTTATATGGTCTGCTCACCTGTAGGCCATCACTGCAATGTTTTTTGGGGTTCGCTCAGCTTCAGGCCCTTACCTTTAATGTTTTATATGGCCTGCTCACCTGTAGGCATCACTGCAATGTTTTATGGGGTTCGCTCGGCTTCAGGCCCTCACCTCCAATGTTTCATATGTTCTGCTCACCTGTAGGCCATTACTGCAATGTTTTATGGGGTTTGCTCGGCTTCAGGCCCTCGCATCTAATGTTTTATACGGTCTGCTCATCTGTAGGCCATCACTGCAATGTTGTATGGGGTTCGCTCACCTTCAGGCCCTCAACTATAATGTCTTAGAGGGTAATCAGCAGGCCCTCAATCATAATTTTTCAAGGATGTGTATGATGCCCTCCTTTATGTGTAATAAAGGGTGTATTGAAGTGCCGATTCCTTGTAATTTTTGCCAGCCCTTTCACTTAGTGCATATGCTTTATAAGTACAGCAGTGTATCTGAACAATTGTAGCACCATGTGAATTAGGCCCTCCTTTATGTGATATACAGGCTGTATCGGAGTGCTTTTTCCTTGTAATTTTTGTCAGCATTTGCACTGTATATACAAGTGAATATACAGGAGAGAATGCTTTCAAACAATTTTGCCTCCAAAAATTTTTTTTATAAGGGGGCGGGATTTTGAACGTGATTTTGTCACTATGTAAAAGTTGGAGACAACTTGGACAATATGGTTCCCAGCAGTGACATTGGAGACCAAGATTCGGTGGTGTTTCTGTCACTTTCTGACCTTTTCCAATGGACCAGGCACCCTCCCCTCATTCGAGCAGGGGGTGCCTGGTTGTCTCCCATTGATTTCCATTTTACTCGAGTGCTCGGCCGAGTGAATGAATATCGCTATGTGTTCGGACCGAGTACCCAAACACTTTGGTGCTCGCTCATCACTATCAGTCACAGGTCAGATTCAACAGTTTATGGTATGACCGATCAGATAGCCAGGGTTCCATTATGCTAGTGACATAGCAGCATGATCATGATTTTCCAATTACAAATCACTGTTTAGAAAGTCAGCGCACCAGTGGTGCGTTTGTAGTCAGTAAAGTAGCATCAAATATCAGCTAAGGAGCACTTTATACAGGTCAATTTGTTTCTGATCAACAAGGTCGCGATATCTGGCCGTCTATATTAGGTGCTGGATGCCTATATTAGGTGTTAACTACAGTGGTCTCAGCTCAGATAGCAGTTACCACATTTTCACCTGGCATCTTACTGATTATTAGTGTTGATCACGAATATTTGATTTGCGAATTTTTATTGTGAATATTGTCACTTTGAGAATTTGCAAATATTTAGAATATAGTGATATATATTCGTAATTTCAAATATTCAAGATTTTTTTTTTTAAACAGTATACATGATCCCTCCCTGCTTCTAGCTTGTGGGCCAATGAGAAGGCTTCAAGATTTTAGGAGTAGTGTTGAATGCAAATTTTCGTAATGCGAATTTTCATAATGTGAATTTTTAAATTGACGATTTATGCAATCAAGAAAATAATGACTGGAGATAACGAATTTTTTAATTTGCGAATATATTGCAAATATTCACCAAATATTCGTGAAATATCACGAATTTGAATACTGCCCCTGACGCTCATCACTACTGATCATTACCAATTGCAAAGTGGAGAAGATTGAGCACATGTGCCCCACTAATGCAGTAGTTATATATATTCAGCTAATGCAGCTATACAGTAACACGTATTTTAACACGTATCTTTAGGCTCACACACAGTTGTACAGTGCTAAATAAAAGTTATGTTTTAATAAATAAATCTGAGTCAAGATAGGTTTACAGCCAAGTTTGGCTTGTTTTGTTTTTTATTCGTGTGACGGCACACTGGGTGAACCTTGTGGAGGACGGTACCTAGTCGTGCCCTGGGATGGCACAGGTGCTACCAATGCCAAGGATTGCGGTACCCCATTCCATTAGTTGCAGCAAACCCTCCCTTCTCCTTCTCCACTTCCACTTCTGAATTTTCATCTTGCAGCACTAGTCAGCCATCAGTCAGTAGCTGGAAGTAGTGTAGCACGACAGTGGGGAAGCGGCAACAGGCCTTGCTGAAACTCATTTCCTTAGGTGACAAACAGCACACCGCTGCCGAGCTGTGGCATGGTATAAGGGACCAGACTGTGCTGTGGCTCTCGCCACTCAACCTACAATCAGGCATGGTTAGTTTTTGTGTCTGATAATGGCCGTAACTTGTTGACAGCTTTGGAGCTTGGCAAGCTCACACACGGTAATCATACAGCATATATGTCCCATGCACAACAAACACCCCAAACTTATACATTTATATAACTAAAAACATAACACACGGAGGTAAACCAATGGCATGGCCTATTAATTACCTCATAAATAACCAAATAACCATAACATATTTTACAACCATAAACCAAAATAACAATAATAATACCAACAATAATACAATGACAAACCATAATAATAACAGAACAGAATGTTATTGCGGATAAATTTACAGCTGACAACGTTGGCGGCAGAGTACGTAGCTCCTTGTGCAACCCAGGAATGGAGATGAGGAGAACACACAGCAGTTCCAACAGAGGCAGGACAACACTCTCCAAGGCCTGGAATAGTTTGATTACACCCACCCGCACCCTCACCCTGATGCACGGCCTAGTATCACAAGGCGGGAAACATCTTGGAAGATGGTGAAGGAGTACATAGCTGACCGTGTCAGCGTCCTCAATGATCCCCCTGTGCCTTACAACTATTGGATGTCCAAGCTGGACACGTGGCACAAACTGCCACAAAATGCTGACAGGTCGACTCTTTATAAAAATGAACAAGGCCTGGATTGCCCCTCACTTCTCTACTCTTCCTCCTCCTCCATCATATCAACATGCTTTTTAGGATGCCCCCGCTCATAATGTTTTAGAGGGTCAGCTCACCTGCAGGCCCTCACAAATAATGTTTAACAGGGTCAGCTCACCTGCAGGCACTCGCAATTCATGTTTTTTTATGTTCAGATCACCTGCAGGCCCTCACATATAATGTTTAACAGGGTCAGCTCACCTGCAGGCCCTTGCTCATAATGTTTTAGAGGGTCAGCTCACATGCAGGCCCTGACATATAATGTTTAACAGGGTCAGCTCACCTTCAGGCCCTCACATATAATGTTTTAGAGGGTCAGCTCACCTGCAGGCCCTCACATATAATGTTTAATAGTGATGAGCGGCAGGGGCAAAATTCTAATTTGCGATATTTCGGGAATATGTGGTAGAATATTCGTCATATATTCGTGAATATTCATATTCGAGATTATTCTCTTGATTGCGAAAAATTGGCAATGTAAAAATTGCATAATGTGAATAAGTAAAGCGACTTCACATTTTTGCAGGTCTGACTACATATTACTGATTGGTGCACTAAGTATTGTTGTGAACTTGACATTGCTGCCTTTTCATTGGCCCACAAGCAAGAACCAGGGAGGAAATATGTGTTCAAATGGAAAAATATTGATGCTCAACACTAATGTTTAACAGAGTCAGCTCACCTGCAGCCCCTCAAAAATAATATTTTACAGGGTCAGCTGCCCTGAAGGCACTCACAAATGATGTTTTAGTGGGTCAGCTCCCCTGAAGGCACTGGCAAATTATGTTTTAGAGGGTCAGCTGACCAGAAGGCCCTTCCAAATAATGTTTTTTGAGGGTTAGTGCACCTGGAGGCTGCCTCTGCGTGCACCATCAGCATCATGGCCATTTCCACGGCCGCCTTCTTAATATTAAATGTTATATATGCTTAAAGGTATGTCACACGTACAGTAGTGTAGGATTTGTAAGTGTATGCGCCAAAAAATTAAAAAAGGTATTTGGGATGGGCACACATTACACAGGAGATGTAGCCCTGATAATGTCACAAACTAGCATACACCATCTATGGATAAAGTAAAGTATATGTCAGTGATATGTATTAAACACACACAGTAGATGTGGCACAAATTGAATTTGCGCTACAGACACTGTTTTAGGATGTAGTACAGTATATGTCACAGAAAGCCACACACTATGGACTCTAGATTAGGCCCAGATTATTTAAATTTGTGCTACAGACACTGTTTTCGGATGTAGTACAGTATTTGTCACAGAAAGCCACACACTATGGACACTGTTTTTCCCTTCCTACGATCTGCTCTGATGTAGATTTAAGTCTGTTGCATGGCCTGCTGGAGGAAGTGCCAAAATTATCTAGAGACCTGGTGGAGGAAGCACCTAACTTTGGCGCTTCCTCCAGCAGCACAGACAGATTTAAGATTAAATAAATAAGCCCCATAGTCTAGCCCTACTTACATGTCATATGGCATTCATAGACTGTTATGGATGCATTTCATACAGTAACTCTGTGAACCTCTATCACATGTCTATTAGGGATGAATACCATACTCACTGAAAAAAATATAACAAGTCATATGAAGTACCTATGGGTCTATGATTAGAGTTGATCGAACTCGAACTGTAAAGTTCGGGTTCGTACCGAATTTTGGGGTTATTAGCACCCGGACCCAAACCCGAACATTTTCGTAATTGTTTGGGTTCATTGTTCGGCGGATTTTATGGCAGTTGTTGAAAAGCTTCTGGGCAGCCAATCATCAAGTCTAACTACTTTGCCCTTAGAAGCTATCACAGCCATGCCTACTAATGGCATGGCTGTGGTTGGCTAAGTGCAGCATGTGACCCAGTCTCTATATAAGCTGGAGTCACGTAGCGCCGCACGTCACTCTGCTGCTCTTAGTGTAGGGACAGGTTGCTGCTGGTACTCTCAGGGAGAGAATAGGAAACAAGCTTAGCTGATAATATCTTATATCAGAATTGTGTTCACTCAGCGTTTTGCAACCGGTTTTATTCTTGTGGGTGCAATGACAGTGTTTTTTATGAGGGCAGTAACAAAGACAGTTTTTTTTCTGTGAGTGGTTGGTGTTGGTGGCCATTTTGGCATATGTGCCAGGGACAGTAATTGAGTCCAGTCTTTTCACTTCATTTGGCAAAATATACCCATTTTCAAGTGCACCTGCACTGCATATCTGGCTGGGGAATGCAAATATAATACTGTTACTCTCTTTGTGATTTTAGGGACCTAGGGGGTGACAATTTTGTTCTATTAAGTACCCTTGTGCTGCATATATCCTTGTCATTAATTCTATAAATCCATCAGATTCTGGGCATTTTTTTAATTTATTTTTTTTTGTGCTAAAAAGTACATTTGCTCTGTGCACTACTTTTGTGATAGTGAAAAAAATCATCTGTAAATCCATCTGTTTCACTGTGGGTGAACAAAATATATATATATATTTTTTATCATTAAGTGCCTTTTCTGCCTGCTCAGCAAATCTGACACTGAACAATAATCTGTTAATTCATCTGTTTCACTGGGTTTGAAAAAAAATCCCCTTATTCTTTCCTATAAAGTACCTTATTGCCTTGTACTGCAAATAAAATAAAATCAGTAAATTCCACTGAGACATTGTGGGTGGAAAAATCACGTTATTTTCGGCACAAAGTTATTTTGTGGCCTGCTCAGTACTACTGCTAGTGAAATAATTTCATTTGCATCCGTCAGTTTCACTGGGGTTGAAGAAATCATATATTTTGTTAAAATAAATTCCGTCCTCTGCCTGCACAGGCAATCTGATAGTGAAAAATAATCTGTTAATTCATCTGTTTCACTGGGGTTGAAGAAAAGATATATTTTGTTGAAATAAATTCCATCCTCTGCCTGCACAGGCAATCTAATAGTGAAAAATAATCAGTTAATTCATCTGTTTCACTGGGGTTGAAAAAAATCCTCTTTTTTTCCTATAAAGTACCTTTTTGCCTTGTACTACAAATCAAATAAAATCAGTAAATTACACCAGGACATTGTGGCTGAAAAAAATTTTGGCCCATAAAGTACCCCTGTGGCCTGCGTTGGTGTTACTATTGCACTGCATACCTTATTTGCCAAAATGTATTAAGTAAATTAGGTGGCATACTACCGATTGTTGGGGGATCTGTGCCCCTCATATCTTTCAAAGTAACTTGTGACCTTAACCAATCTTTTAACTTTAACACGCTGCCAGGGTCTTATTACAGTGTAATAAATTTGTTTCTCATATTGTGGTATGACCTAGAAATATCTTTTATCTTTATCACACTGCCAGTGCATATTAGGCAGGGCACAAAGTGTACTAAATTAATCTGTCATATAGAGGTGTGACCAAAACCAATCTTTTCTGTTTATGACACGGGCACTGCATACCTGACAGGCAACAAGTTTTATTAAATCTGTCTGTTACTTTGTTGGGTTACCGAAAAGAATGAGAAGAGAGTCAAATAAGGACGTGGCCATGGCCGTTGTGCTGCTGGTGTTGATGGGGCTCCTGTTGCAGGGAGAGGACGTGGTGGATCTGTGCCAGCTACACGCCCAAATGAAACAACTTCCTCAGGTTCTCGTAGACGACAGGGCATTCCACATTATTTAGTAGGCCCGAGTGCCGCTCTACAAATGGTGAGGCCAAAGCAAGTACAGGCGCTAGTAGATTGGGTGGCTGATAGGGCCTCCAGTACCTGCAGATTGTCTCCCACCAGGTCCACTGCTGAAAGCTCAGAGTTGGCACATGCAGGCCATGGTCAGCTATCTAGCACCTCACCCCCTTGCAAATCAGCCAAGCAGTCTGAGCCCCAAGTCATGCAGCAGACTCTCATGCTTTTTGATGACTTTCCTGGCAGCGTTTCCCCAGCCCATCCACCTAGCCCTGCTCCAGAAGTGGAGCACCGATGCCCAACCACTTTTGATGTTTGAGGATAAGGACATGAAACCACTGCAGCACGTCTCTGATGATGACGAGACACAAGTGCCAACTGCTGCGGCTTTCTGCAGTGTGCAAACCAATGAGGAGGGCAGGAGTGCAGAAGACTTGGTGGAAGATGATGTGGAGGATGATGAGGTCCTAGACCCTACATGGGATGCAGGTCATGCTAGTGACCTGTGCAGTTTGGAGGAAGAGGCGGTGGTCGCACATAGACACCAGCACAGCAAAAGAGGGAGCAGGGTGCAGAAGCAGAGCACACGTTCACTAGACACTATGCCTGCTACTGCCCACCGCACCCAGGGACCGAGCAGGGACCGAGCAAACCAAAGACAGCTCCAAGGAGTTCCCTGGCGTGGCAGTTCTTCACACAATGTGCAGATGACAAGACACAAGTGGTTTGCACGACCAGGCATCTAAATGCAAGACAGGAGCTGCAGTGGAGTAAACACCTCCAAAACCAAGAAAAGTCTCTGGCTCCTCCTGCACCCTCTTCTGCTGCAACCTCAGCCTCTTCCTCCACCTCTGGAGTGACAGTGGCAATGGCCACCCCACAAATGGTGGACAGTTCACCTTTAACAAGCACCACCACAGTGTCCCATGGAACTGTTCAGCTGTCCATCTCCCAAACACTGGATCGAAAGAGGAGGTACCCCACTACCCACCCGCTATCCCTGGCCCTGAATGCCAGCATTTCAAAATTGCTGACCTTTAAAATGCTGTAATTCCGTCTGGTGGAGATGGAGAGTTTTAAAAACCTTATGGCAATGGCTGTCCCACAGTACGTCATTCCAAGCCGCTACTACTTTTCCAGGCGAGCCATGCAAAAGCAAGTGACAGACAAAATACGGTGTGCACTGCGCAACACCATCTGTGGCAAGGTCCACATAACTACCGATATGTGGATCCTGAAAGCACAGCTAGTGCCGTTATATCTCCCTAACAGCACGCTGGGTAAATGCAGTGGCGGCTGGGCCTGAGGGAGATAGCTGTTTGGCGCATATCCTTCTGCCCCTGATTGCAGGGCATTTCTCTTTGCCTCCTGTTGCCTCCTCCTCCTACTCCTCTTCCTCCTCTACCACCTACTTATCCTCTCAGCATAGTACTTTCACCACCAACTTCAGCACAGCCAGGGGGAAACAACAGCAGGCAGTTTTTAAACTCAGCTGTTTGGGGCAAAACCCTACACCGTGCAGGAGCTTTTAGCGGGCCTAGAACAACAGACCGATGAGTGGTTGGTGCCACTGAGCTTCAAGCCCGGCCTGGTGGTGTGCGATAATTGGCAAAATCTCATAGCAGCTCTGGGCCTAGCCGGTTTGATGCACATCCCTTGCCTGGTGCATGTACTGAATTTGGAGGTGCAGAGATTCATGAAAAACTACCCTGATATGTCAGAGCTGCTGCAGAAAGTGAAGGCCATCTGTGCGCACTTTCGGCGTTCTCACCCTGCCGCTCACCGCCTCATATGTGAAGTGCCCACAAGGTGGAACTCCACCTTGCACATGCTGGAGAGACTTTGTGAGCAACAGCAGGCGATAGTGTCGTTTCAGCTGCAGCACACACGGGTCAGTCACTCTAAGGAACAGCGACACTTCGCCGCCACTGAGTGGGCCTCCATGCGAGATCTGTGTGCCTTGCTGCGTTGTTTCGACTACTCGACCAACATGGCCAGTGCGGATGACGCAGTTCTAAGCGCTACTATCCCACTGATATGTCTCCTTGAAAAAACGCTTCGGGTGAAGATGGAGGAAGATGTGTTACAGCAGGAAGAGGAGGAGGAAGAGGGATCATTTCAACTGTTTCAGTCCAGTCATTTCCAGGTGGCTCGGAGGGTGGGTTCCTGCACCAACATAGGCCAGGTACACAATTGTCCAGCCAGGGCACAGTTCTGGAGGATGAGGAGGAGGAGGAGGAACCGTGTTCACAACAGGGTGGTACCCAAAGCAGCTCATGGGCATCACTTGTGCGTGTTTGGGGAGATACAGAGGACACAAACGATACACCTCCCACAGAGGACAGCTTTTCTTTGCCTCTGGGCAACCTGGCAAACATGAGCGACTGCATGCTGCAGTGCCTGCACAACGACAGCTGAGTTGTCCACATTCTAACTTGTGCTGATTACTGGGTGGCCACCCTGCTGGATCCCCATTACAAGGACAATGTGTCGTCCTTAATTCCCTTACTGGAGCATGATCGGAAGACTACAAGCGCACAATGGTAGACTTGCTGCTGATGGCATTCCCTACTGACACCAGGGTCTCAGTGGAAGCACAAGGCAAAGGAGGAAAAAGAGACCAACGCAGCCAGGGCACCGCCAGCACCTCAGAAGGTCGGGTTAGCATGGCCGAAATGTGGAGAAGCTTTGTCACCACACCACAGCCAGCACCACCAGCTGATACGCAACGTCTTAGCAGGAGGCAGCATTTCAGCAACATGGTGGAGCAGTATGTGTGCACGCGCCTACACGTACTGACTGATGGGTATGCCCCATTCAACTTCTGGGTCTCCAAATCGGGCACATGGCCTGAGCTTGCCCTTTATGCCTTGGAGGTGCTGTCCTGCTCTGCAGCCACTGTATAGTCTGAACGTGTGTTTAGCACGGCAGGGGGTGTTATCACAGACAAGCGCAGTCGCCTGTCCACAGCCAATGTGGACAAGCTCACATTCATTAGAATGAACCAGGCATGTATCCCACAAGTCTTCTTTGTGCCTTGCGCAGAATAGACAACTATACCAACTTCACACAGCCATTGTTATACTCCAGCGCCCTTCTCTTTGTGTTATTTTATATATTCCACAAAGTTTTGTGGTGTACCCAAATTAAATAAAAAAAAAAAAAACTTGTTGGCTGCCTCCACCTCCTCAACCGCCGCTTCCACCTGCACCGCCAAATCCACCTACACCACCACGTCCACCGACAACGTCCCATCCACTGCCTCCTCAACCTCCTTGTCCATATGGACCTCCTGCTCTTAGTTCAGGATTAAAATTTGTAATTTTAATTTATTTTATTTTACATTATTTTACATCATTTCCCTATCCCCATTTGTTTCAGGGCACTTACCTACATTTTTCTGCCTTTTGCAGCCCTTTCCTGGACGTTTTTAGAGCCATTTTAGTGCCCCAAAGTTTGGGTCCCCATTGACTTCAATGGGCTTCGGGTTCGGGGTCAAGTTTGGAGCCCGAGCCCGAACCTATTTATGAAATTCGGCTGAACCCGGCGAACACGAACTTCTAGGTGTTCGCTCAACTCTATCTATGATATGAGTTTGTAGGGACTCTTTATGCTACCATACATGTTCCTTATAAAATTTGACTATATGTATGGACCCTCCAGCAGCACTCACTCTGCAGAGTAAGTCAGTGAAAAGACTTCCGGTACATCGCAGGCTGCTATCCCTATGCTACACAGTCTGCGATGTGCCGGCAACATGCAATGAGCCGGCTATTCTCTCCCCCCCCCCCCCCTGCACTATATTTGCCCCATAAGATGCATTAACATTTTCCCCTCACTTTACTTTAGGGGGAAAAATGTGTCTTATGGGGCGAAAAATGTGTCTTATGGGGCGAAAAATACGGTATATACGGTAACATTTTTTGCAAAATACAAATTTCCACCTCCTCAATTAACTTGCTCATCTCTTCATTAACATCGGACACACTAACTTTACACCCCCCCCCCACCAGCTATATATATAAGTGGTGCCAGCACCACCTAGGAGCGAATAAAGGTAAATGTTACTGCCAGCATGATACCACAATACATTTGATATGATATTTAGCAATAGTTTAACCGCTACAGGACCGCCACACGCAGGATCGCGTCCTGGCGGCGGCCCTGTAGCTCTGATCGGACGCATCTACGCGTCATCTGCTTGCTGCCCGCTCCTCTGGTGGGACCACCAGAGAAAAAATATCTAAGTGCACCAATCACCACACAGCCAAAATTTTGCGGAACAGAATTGCGGACGCTTGAATGAGGCCTTAGGGTCCCATAGCGATCGCAGCTTTACAGCATTTCCCTCTTTTTTTCTTTTTTTTTGCACATTTTTTAGAGATTTTTTCATCCACATTGATCAATGTGAATGAAAAAATCTGTGACGTTCATTTTTTTCTTTGAGCACAGCGGCTGAACGGAAAAAAAATTCTCATTACCCGTATGGTCAATATAAGGAGAATCGCAGAAACTCCTAATGCTGGCCATACGTGTAATGATTGCGGAGACCCCTAAAATGCCAGGGCAGTACAAAAACCTCACAAGTGACCCCATTTTAGAAAGAAGACACCCCAAGGTATTCCGTGAGGGGTATGGTGAGTTCATGTAAAATTTTATTTTTTGTCACAAGTTAGTGGAATATGAGACTTTGTAAAAAAAAAAAAAAAAATCAATTTCCGCTAACTTGTGCCAATTTTTTTTTTTTTCTGTGAACTCGCCATGCCCCTCACGGAATACCTTGGGGTGTCTTCTTTCCACAATGGGGTCACTTGTGGGGTATTTATACCGCCCTGGCATTTTAGGGGTCCTAAAGCGTGAGAATCCAAATGCGTAAAAATGCCCTGTGAAATCCTAAAGGTACTCATTGGTTTTAGGGCCCCTTTGCGCATCTTGGCTGCAAAAAAGTGTCACACATGTGGTAACGCCGTACTCAGGAGAAGTAGGGCAATGTGTTTTTGGGTGTATTTTTATATATACCCATACTTTGTGTGAGAACTATCACTGTAAACGACAACTTTTTAAAAAATTGTATTCAAAGTTGTCAATTTACAGAGATATTTCTCTCAGCCAGCATGGGTATATGTAAAAATACACCCCAAAACACATTGCCCTACTTCTCCTGAGTACGGCGATACCACATGTGTGACACTTTTTTGCAGCCAAGATGCGCAAAGGGGCCCAAATTCCAATGAGTACCTTTTAGGAGGGGATTTTTACGCATTTTTCTTCTCACGCTTTAGGGCCCCTAAAATGCCAAGGTATTCGCTGAGGGGCATAGTGTGTCCATGAAAAATTAAACTTTTTGTCAAAAGTTAGCGGAAAGGGAGACTTTGTGAGAAAAAACTATAAAAAATCAATTTCCACTAACTTGTGCCAAAAAAAAAAAATTCTATGAACTCGCCATGCCCCCCATGGAATACCTTGGGCTGTCTTCTTTCCAAAATGGGGTCACATGTGGGGTTTTTATACTGCTCTGGCATTTTAGGGGCCCTAAAGCGTGAGAAGAAAAATGCGTAAAAATGCCCTCATTGGAATTTGGGCCCCTTTGCGCATCTTGGCTGCAAAAAACTGTCATACATGTGGTATCGCCGTACTCAGGAGAAGTAGGGCAACGTGTTTTGGGGTGTATTTTTACAAATACCAATTCTGGGTGAGAGAAATATCTCTGTAAATTGACAACTTTGTATAAAAAATTTAAAAAGTTGTCGTTTACAGCGATATTTCTCACACACAGTATAGGTATATGTAAAAATACACCCCAAAACACATTGCCCTACTTCTCCTGAGTACGGCGATACCACATGAGTGACACTTTTTTGCAGCCAAGATGCGCAAAGGGGCCCTAAAACCAATGAGTACCTTTAGGATTTCACAGGGCATTTTTACGCATTTGGATTCTCACGCTTTAGGTTCCCTAAAATGCCAGGGCAGTATAAATACCCCACATCTAACCCCATTTTGGAAAGAAGACACCCCAAGGTATTCTGTGAGGGGCATGGCGAGTTCACAGAATTTTTTTTTTTTGGCACAAGTTAGCGGAAATTGATATTTTCTTATTTTGTTTTTTACAAAGTCTCATATTCCACTAACTTGTGACCAAAAATAAAATTTTACATGAACTCACCATACCCCTCACGGAATACCTTGGGGTGTCTTCTTTCTAAAATGGGGTCACATGTGGGGTATTTATACTGTCCTGCATTTTAGGGGCCCCTAAAGCGTGAGAAGAAGTCTGGAATCCATATGCGTAAAAATGCCCTGTGAAATCCTAAAGGTACTCATTGGAATTAGGGCCCCTTTGCGCACCCAGGCTGCAAAAAAGTGTCACACATGTGGTCTCGCCGTACTCAGGAGAAGTAGGGCAATGTGTTTGGGGTGTATTTTTACATATACCCCTGCTGGGTGTGAGAAATATCTTTGTAAATGACAACTTTTAAAAAAATTTTATACAAAGTTGTCAGTTTACAGAGATATTTCTCTCACCCAACATGGGTATATGTAAAAATACACCCCAAAACACATTGCCTACATTCTCCTGAGTACGGCGATACCACATAAGTATCACTTTTTTGCACCCTGGGTGCGCAAAGGGGCCCAAATTCCAACGAGTACCTTTAGCTTTTACATGGCTGCTCACAATTTAGCCCCGCCCAAAATGCCAGAACAGTAAACACACCCCACAAATGACCCCATTTCGGAAAGTAGACACCCCACGGTATTCACTGAGGGGCATAGTGAGTCCGTGGGAGATTTTTTTTTTTGCCAGAAGTTAGCAGAAATGGAAACTTTATTTATTTATTTTTTTCATCAGAAAGTGTCATTTTCCGCTAACTTGTGAAAAAAAATGAAATGATACATGAACTCACCATGCCCCTCCGCTAATACTTTGGGGTGTCTTCTTTCTAAAATGGTGTCATTTGGGGGGTATTTATACTATACTGACATTTTAGCACCTGAAGAAACATGACAGGTGCTCAGAAAGTCAGAGCTGCTTCAAAATGCTGAAATTCACTTTTTTGCACCATAGTTTGTAAACGCTATAACGTTTACCCAAACCAATAAATATACACTTATTGGATTTTTTTTTATCAAAGACATGCAGAACAATAAATTTAGAGAAAATTTTATATAGAAATGTAGTTTTAAAAAAAAAAATTTGCAACAGAAAGTGAAAAATGTAATTTTTTTGCAAAAATGTAGTTAAATTTTTATTAAAAGCAAAAAAATTAAAAATGTCAGCAACAATGAAATACCACCAAATGAAAGCTCTATTAGTGAGAAAAAAAGGAGTTAAAATTCATTTGGGTGGTAAGTTGCATGACGGAGCAATAAACGGTGAAAGTAGTGTAGTACGGAATTGTAAAAAGTGGCCTTGTCATTAAAGGTGTTTAAGCTAGGGGGGCTGAAGTGGTTAAAGGGCCCACATATAGCACATAGTGGGACACCGCATCAAGATGAATTAGGCGTGGATCAGCAAAGGATTTCCACACACCAATGCCCGATGCTTCAGACTAGATCATCCATGGTACCACACAAACATTTTTGACAAAGGAAACTGGTTTCTTCTGTCTACCTGCCTCAGCTACTATTCTGATGCTGTTACCCACCTGTTGCCACACATCTGATTCCAAGTGCTCTTTCTTTCACCCCCCATCTTCAGCGGGTACTAGTATTGCCACCCACCTCCAGAGTATGTCACCTCCTGATGCTGCCGCCACCACCAGACTCTGTCTTGTGCCACTATGTGGCCTACTAATGCTGCTGCCACCTCCAGACTTTGTCATTGTGCCACTCTATGGACTCCACCTGATGCTGCTGCTGCCGACACCTACACACTCTTTCATTGTGCCACTCAAGGCCTACTCATGGTGCTTTTACCTCCAGACTCTGTCATTGTGCCACTATGTGACCTCCTTCTGATGCTGCTGCCGCCATCTCCAGACTCCGTCATTGTGCGACTCTGTGGTTTCCTCATGCTGCTGCCAACTACACACTCTGTCATTGTGCCACTCTGTGGCCTCCTCCTAATGATGCTGCTGCTGCCGCCACCTTCACATTCTGTCATTGTGCTGCTCTGTGGCCTACTAATGCTGCTGCCACCTCCAGACTCTGTTATTGTGCCACTCCGTGTCCTCCTTCTGATGCTGCTGCTGTTGCCGCCACCTCCAGACTCTGTCATTGTGCCGCTCTGCGGTCTCCTCCTGCTGCTGCCACCTCAAGACTCTGTCATTGTGCCACTCTGTGGTCTCCTCCTGCTGCTGCCAACTCCAGACTCTGTGATTGTGCAACTTTGTGGCCTCCTCCTTATGCTGCTGCTGCCACCACCTCCACACTCTGTCATTGTACCACTGTGTGGCCTACTCATGCTGCTGCCACGTCCAGACTCTGTCATTGTGCCACTCTGTGGCCTCCTTCGGATGCTGTTGCTGCCACCACCTCCAGACTCTGTCATTGTGCCACTCTGTGGTTTTCTCATGCTGCTGCAAACTCCAGACTCTGTGAATGTGCCACTTTGTGGCCTCTTCCTGATGCTGCTGCCGACACCTCCACACTTTGTCATTGTGCCACTTTGTGGCCTTTCATGCTGCTGCCACCTCTATGCTATGTTATTGTGCTACTCTGTGGTCTCCTCCTTATGCTGCTGATGCCACCTCCACACTCTGTCATTGTGCCACTATGTGGTCTACTCATGCTGCTTCCACCTCCAGACTCTGTCATTGTGCCGCTCTGTGGCCTCCTTCTGATGCAGCTGCTGCTGCCGCCACCTCCAGACTCTGTCATTGTGCCGCTCTGTGGTACCTCAAGCTGCTGCCAGCTCAAGACTCTGTCATTGTGCTGTTCTGTGGTCTCCTCATGCTGCCGCCACCTATAGACTTTGTTATTGTGCCACTCGGTGGCCTTCTCCTAATGCTGCTGCCGCCACCTACAGACTCTGTCATTGTGCCACTCGATGGACTCCTCATACTGCTTCCCCCACCAGACCCTGTCATTGGGCACTCTGTGGTCTCCTCGTGCTGCTTCTACCTCCCCACTATGTCATAGGGAGTGATGAGTGGCAGGTGCCATATTCAAATTCACAATATTTTCCGAATATTTTGCCAAATATTTGTTATATATTCGTGAATTTGTGACTTCGTTATATTCGTGCAATGTTTTTTTATCGCGAAAAATTTGGCATTGAAATATTTGTGTGCACATGAGCATATATGGGTGTGGCTTAGTTTTGAATGCGGAAGTAGTCTGGAACAATGGTCGGAAGTAATTTTACAGACGTCGAGATAGATCTGCTGATAAGTGTAAGTAATTCAACATTACAACACTGTATTACATATCACATGCTTGTTATTTAAATGTATTTATATGCAGATAAAGTGTTCCTAAATAGTCGTCATAGCGAAAATTATTACTAATATTTTTCGCAATACATACAAATTCACATTTTATCTTGTTTTAGTAGATATTATTGATTTGGGGAAATAAGTATTGTTGTGACTCAGGAATGGGCCAATACCTGACTGTTTCTTGTTTGTGGGCCAATGTGAGAAGGCTGCAATATCTTAGTCTGTAGCGAATTAGAATATTCTTCATTATTTAATTTATTTTAGCTTATGCGGAAAATCGGCAATGTAATATGCATGTTAATCAAGTAAGGGCGGGTTATAGGCAATTTTCCTATTGGGTTAGCTTGCTAGAATTCGCAACTATGTAGAATATAGTGTGATATATTTTCGTAAAAAATAATATATGTCTCTTTTTTTTTTCTTTCATCTGAACCCATTACATTTACTAATAGGTTCAGATAAAAAAAAAAAAAAATTAATATTATTGGTTTTACGAATATATATCACACTATATTCTACATTTTAGCAAGCCAACCCAATAGGAAAGTTGCCCATAACCTGCCTTTACTCGATTAATGCACATATTACATTGCTGATTTTTTGCATAAGATGAAATAAGTTAAGTAATGAACAATGTTCTAATTCAATAAAGACTACGATATTGTAGCCTTCTCACATTGGCCCGCAAGCAAGAAGCAGGAAGGCAATGGGTTCAGGTGAAAAAAAAAAATAGACGAATATTCATTTTTACGAATATATATCACTATATTCTAAATATTCATAAATTCTCGAAGTGCCAATATTCGCAATAAAAATTAGCGCTCAACACTAGTCATAGGTCCACTCTGTGGACTTCTCATGCTGTTTCCACCCTCCCAACTTTATGACTGGTCCACTATTGTGGCTTTCGTTGGCTGACATCATCATTTATTTGGCACTTCTTCTGATCTGTCAGAAGTAAAGAAAAACGAGACGCACAACGGATCCTGTCTGTGTAGCAGCTTTAAGGCCTGTATGGGCCCATGACTTATGATTTGATAGCCAAAAGCAGGAGTGGGTAGAAAACACAGAAGACATGCAAATATTCCATTCACGTGTCATCTCTGTTTTATATCCACTCTGTTTTTTGTTTTTTTTGCCTTTAGCAATACTGATGGATTATTGAGCAAATGCTGACCAAGTGAAGGCGTGTGCTCCACAGACAGGATCCGTTTTTTGTGAGTTATTGTTATGATGGATCAGAGAATGGGGAAAATTAATCAGTGACGTCAACACAAACTTACTGCTGACACCCTCTCCTCTCTGTCGGGGGGCTCTACTTGTAAAAGCATTTAATAGAACAGATTCTGTAAACATCTATGTGGAATCAGCTGACGAGGGTTTAAAAGGAGTGCGCTTCTTCTTGACGCTAACTTTTACCTGTTAGTCTGAGTTGATACTTGAGTTATTTGGTCAGTTTTGGCCCCGTGACCGGCAAAATAAGTGAAGTATGCAGTGATTCTAAGAGTGATGCCTGTCATCTGCATGTCATACGGACTCACAGTATTATTTCACTATTAAAGCAGACTCCCTATGTGTGTTACTGCAAGGCACAGTGTTCTACACCACTATAAAGGCTCTCAGCAGCCAGGAAATAGCCGTTTTTACCGTAATCTGAATATATTCGGGTCAAAACTAATCTTCCCCCGAAAAATTTGGCGAATCGGCGAATCAAATTTTTGAAAAATGTTCTTATCTCTAGTTATAATGAGTGTTTATGAGGTCAGGAGATCACAGATAAGATTTACGTGAGCCATCAGCTGATGGAACTGAGGAGGGCCAGCCTGCAAATAAACTGATTTTTAACCGCATGTATCACAAAAACTGACGTAATAGTTAAATAAAGACCAATTAAAATGAATCTTTATCCCAAAATGAGTAAAATGCAGTCATATAAATAAATTGCCAACTGTCACTTTTGACATATCCATAAGACATACTGTAAGTATCAAATAATTCTGACAGCTGGGACCACCATGGATTTAAGAGTTATAGCCATCATTTTACCTGGAGATATGGCTGAATATTCATTCATGTTCACTTCTTCATTTAAATCAGTCAGAGCTACCAGAAAGTGGGAGGGCAAAAATGTAAAGGATTCTGTAACTACATATAGTATAACTTCCCCCCTTATATTGTGCATCAGTACAGATCAGACCCTCATATTAGATCTGCAAATCAGACCCTCATAACAGATACTCAGATCAGACTTCAATATCAAACCTCATACGAGACCCTCATCAGACCTTCATGTTAGATCCCCCATATTAGACCTTAGATCAAATCCCCTTAAGACCTTCATCTTAGCCCCCCCCCCCAATGTCAGACCTCACATCATATCTCAATTAGACCTCCATGTCAGACTCTTCGCCCAATATCAGACCTCAGATCTGATCCCCATTAGACCTCCATGTCAGAACTCCATATCAGACCTCAGATCAGGACTGTATGTCAGAGCCCCCCCCTCGATATCATACCCCCTTTAGACCTCCATGTGATACCCCCATATCAGACCTCAGATCAGACCATTTTTAGATATTCATGTGAGACCCCCATATCAGACCTCAGAACAGGACTAGTGTTGAGTGAACAGTTCGAGAATAGTTCGGGTTCGTACCGAATTTTGGGGTGTCCGTGACACGGACCCGAACCCGGACATTTTCAAAAAAGTTCGGGTTCGGGTCCGGTGTTCGTCGATTTCTTCCCGCTTTCTGAAGGGCTGCACAGCAGCCAATCAGTTAGCATTTTACTTCTTGCCCTAAGAGCCCATCACAGCCATGCCTACTAATGGCATGGCTGTGATTGGCCAAGTGCAGCATGTGACCCAGCCTCTATTTAAGCTGGAGTCACGTAGCGCCCGCACGTCACACTGCTCTGATTAGTGTAGGGAGAGGACGCAGCTTCTATCAGGGCGAGATTAGGCAGGTTAAAGTCAGCAACAGCACCTAATGAACGGATCAATTTACAGCTGAGAATCATTGAACTTCTGCTAGTTACTTGCTAGCTGGTTTTTAGGCTGCACAGAGCGTTTTTCTGTCACTTATTTTCTGGGTTGATCGGCGGCCATTTTGTGACTTGTGGTGCGCCAGAAGAAGCTGCCACCAAGTCCATCAATCCATCAATACTAGTTTTTTTTTATTTTGCTATATCCTACATCAGGGGCTTGGCTGTGCTAATTGTCACCCCTAGAAACTCAGGAAAGAAATTTCTATATTTTATTAAGGGGTTAAATACAATTGCCCAAATACCAATCCTCTAAATCTGGTGTTCCAGCTTTGGCTAGGCAAGTATAATACTGTCTGCTGTCTGGCAAAGGATAGATTATTTTCTGGGGTTAAATTCAATTGCCAAAATAGCAATACCATAAATCAGTGGTTTCAGCTGTGGCTGGCAAAATAGAATAGTGTCCGAGGTAACGCACACACGTACAGACGCACGTACACGATTTTTGAATAGTTGTATTATCGCGATAATAAAACTAACAGTGTAAAGTTGACTGTATTGCTCTAAGTTATATTCGCGTACGAATGTAACTTCTATTACAGCACACTAATACTAAAACTGACTAAGAGACAGCTTTAAGTTCTATTCGAACGCGATTGCAACTTTGGAACTTAAAGTGGTGTACGATTTTAAAAGTTGAGTACTAAAAAGTTGGAATCGCAATGCGATTCTTATGTATTTGCTTAATCGCATTGCGATTACAACTTTGAGCTACCGATCACCATGGGAACGCCTCCTCCAGTAGAATGTACTGTCGGATGTGAGAATTAAGTTGAAATCGCAATGCGATTATTATATATCTGCTTAATCGCATTGCCGTTTCAACTTAGCATTGCTAAATAATTCCATCCATATTTGTTAACTTACTGACTCAGTAAGTTAACGATATGGATGGAATTATTTAGCAATGCTAAGTTGAAATCGCAATGCGATTAAGCAAATATATAAGAATCGCATTGCGATTTCAACTTAATTCTCAGATCCGACAGTACATTCTACTGGAGGAGGCGTTCCCATGGTGATCGTTAGCTCAAAGTTGTAATCGCAATGCGTTTATTGCGGTATATTATCCCTCTGGGTGTCTTTTACAGGTTGATTTTTATTTATTTTATGTTAACTCATCATTTCCCTATCTACATTTGTTTGCAGGGGATTCACCTACATTTTGCTGCCTTTTGCAGCCCTCTAGCCCTTTCCGGGAGTCTTTTACAGGCTTTTTAGTGCCCAAAAGTTCGGGTCCCCATTGACTTCTATGGGGTTCGGGTTCGGGATGAAGTTCGGGTTGAGTTCGGATCACGAACCCGGACATTTTCCGGAAGTTCGGCCGAACCTCTCGAACCCGAACATCCAGGTGTTCGCTCATCTCTAAACAGGACCCCATGTCAGACCACCATCAATATCAGTCCTCAGATCAGACATTTATTACACTTCCATGTCAGACCCCCCCCAAGTATCAGACCTCAGATCAGGATGCCATGTCAGATCCCCCCCATATCAGACATCAGACCTCAGATCAGACCCCCATTAGACCTCCATGTCAGACCCCCAAATATCAGACCTCAGATAAGACCTTTAAATAAATATCCTAACTTAACGCTCCTGCTCCGTCGTTCCTCTATGAGTGTCATAGACGTTCCCGTGACAGGTGCCAGGAGATCAGTGAGACTGGCAACACATAGTTTGATCTGACAGGTTCCTTGTGGATCAAGTTGTGTCTGTGTCGTTTCTGGTAATGGCCACACCTCTTGCCGAAGGTGTTGCTTATGTTGTCATTTAACCTTCCCTATTTATTGTGGCTTTTCCCACCATACTGTGTGATTTATAGCTTCAGGCTTGTTGTGGATTGCTGGTGTTTAGATCTCAGGGGAGTTCCTGAGCTTCCATAGCCATTTGAAGGTAAGTGTCTTCTTCCCCACTTGTTTATTTTTTGGGTTTTCTTGTGTTGCTCTTTTCCCTACTGTTTGGAGGATCGTGTTGTCTCTTGTCCTGACATTAGTACCAGGGTCCTACAGGGTGAGTTAGGATTTTAGGTTCCTGTGTATGACTCACCTACTCTAGGAGGTGACCTGCTCCTTTCCACTAGTTTCCTGGCCTTTTCCCCTCACCCTTTTCCCTCATATGTTCGTGTGGGTTTCCCTGCCACACCGAAGCGTGACACTGGGTCCAGCGGTCTCCCCTTCATTCTCTGCCACCAGTCTTCTGTGGGCCCTTGACTGCCTACAGTGTCAGGTCATAGTGTAGCGTGGCATCTTGAGAAGAACAAGCAGGGTGGAGGGGTGAGTACCGAGCTTCACTACCCCGGCTTCCTGCAGACTAGTGACTGCTTATATAATGCAAGCGCTTACTAGTATTCTCTTTATAAGACACACTGCATCTTATAAAGTTAAAAATACAGTTCCTGTGGCAATGGGGGCCCTGTGGTCCCCCCTGGCTTAGGGACCCCTATAGCTACACCTCTATTTAAAAGGTAGAATATACTGTACGCTACACTGTACACTACTTTCTATATGGCAACAGACAGTTTCTAAGCTTTGCATTTTCACTGGATTTTTTTTCGGTCAGCCTTAGATTAGAGCAGTTTGTTCTATTTTCAGCTTGGATTGATTCAAACATTGATCCTTCAATATTTTTTTATACCTTAATACTCTTGTGCTTGAGAGACCTTTTATGAGATCTAGGACACAGTGTCGGGCAGGCAGGTGGATTCTAAATATTTATTTAGTAGAAGAGAACATTTTATTTAGTGATTGACAGTTTCCCTTTTCACTGTGCAGTATAATAGGCCATAATAAATGTATCCGCTTTATCCTTTTATTTGATTTAAAATTATATTTCAGACCGTATTTTGTATGGAAAGTATCCAAAACACACAACTAAGCCAAGATTTATTCTGCTGAAAAGAATAAGCCAGAAGAGATCTGTCCACAGATACATATTCATTCGTGGCATGTTCTAAGACTGAAAGGAAGCACTTGCTTACAGGTAAACCACTGGCATTGACCTTTTCGGGGATATTACCTAACACCAGATTTCCACTGTCGACCCAGCTATATTTTGTTTGTCTTATAATAAGACTTTTTATATACATTTCAGTTGATATTCTTAAACTACACTTGTTCAATATTTATTTGCAATCAATAATATGATTATAAATCTTTGTCTCCTCATTATCTCCAGCTGTTCATGGGCCGAAAGTGAAACCATCCACTACCAGTCTTGTTTTTTACGGGAGTGCGGCAGAAAAACACCATTTGCGAGAATATTTGTCACAACAAGCTTTTAAAAAACTGGCAAGCACAGTGTTTGCAACTTTTTTTTATGGGCAGAAAACTCCTGTGGGGGGAAGGATAATTTCTCCCCCCCCCATTGGTTTACATTTTTTCAGCTCTAGTTTAAGAGCATACAGTACATCTGGAAATGTTCCAGATGCATACATTTACTTCTAAAATGGCCTTAGAGTTCTAAGGCCGGACAGAGATGAGCAAGTTTAACATGAGAAATACGCTCCATGTGGCAGTGTCCGCCCTGACCTCTGCTCCTATAATGTTGTGAGATCCCGCCAGAGAAGCAGAGGTCAGAAGGGGACCTGAAATGGCCACAAGCAGCGAGTTTCTCACATTGAACTCGCTCATGTGTGTCTGGCCTAAAGGAATCTCTGTCACATTAGAAGACAAAAGTATTATAAAATGGACATGGTAGGTGGAGGCTCTGTTACAGATTTCACGTTTCACATCGGGACTCGTGATTATCACTTCACCCTTTAGCCAAAATAGTGTCCTTTTGGCATATGTTTGGCCAGTAAATATCAACTGTATTGAAAGACAAAGTTGAAGGGGTTGCCGCATCTGAGACAAAGGGGGCATATTGCTAGGATATGCCCCCAATGTCTGATAGGTGTGGGTCCCACTGCTGGCATCCGCACCTATCTCCTAAACGGAGCCCCAAAGTGGTAGAGGGTGCACTGCGCATGTGCAGTTGCCCTTCATTCATATCTATGGGGCCGCCGATAATAGCCCAGCTCTGGCTTGGCTATTTCCGTCAGGCCCATAGAAGTGAATGGGAGTGGCGGACAGTCATGTGTGGTGCGTCCTAGGTGGTGGCCAGACCGGAGTCCTTCAGTCACAACTTTAGCCCGCAATGTTCTCGATATAGGTTCCAGTGGTGTGACCCACACCTATCAGACAATTGGGGCATATTCTAGAGATATGCCCCATTGTCTGATATGAAATTACCCCTTTAAAGAAGTCTGTCACCATCAGTTTCAAAGTAAACAAACTTCCATGGAGGACAAAGGCTTAGAAATATAATCAACCCCATCTTGTAAAAATCCAGTGGTGTAGTCCCAAGACATGCTTCTTTTTAATTTTTATGCAAATAGGATTCACAATGGTCAGGGCTGCTCTGTCCTGTACAACTGGCTTCACCAATGTCTTCACTATCGGCTCTGAAATCTGTGAAAACAGCCTTACACTTTTTATTGCTACAAAATACAAAAAAACACAAAAATAAATTGAGCATAAAAGTTTTTATGTGCATCTAAAATTCAAGAATTGACTTTAGCATCCATTTACACATCCAAACCCTGTGCACAGTGTTTTAGAAGTGTTCCTCAATGGTTACTGTGACCATTATTTTTTATTTCAGTGTATATTATTGTCCAATAGGGTCACATTTTTCACAGTCCAGGGAGGATATATTTCATCAGGGCCTTCGTGTTTAATAAAGCATGCAGTCAGGTAAATCATACGTGCTGCAGTCTTGGCTTCCAGTAAGCTGATAAGACCAGCAGAATCTTCTGCTTATACTGCGTGTCTCTAAGGGTACTCAGGAGAGTTACAAAGTCACTCCAAGAGTTATATTGCTATAGATTGATTTTTAATAATAACTCCTGTATATATTTGGACAGGGTCGTATGACTATGAAGAAAACATCGCTATGTGATTTCACAGCTGTAATAACCGAGAGCAATGATGAAATGAAACGCTTACATCGCATGTGAAATGTTATATTATCCCTTTTGCATGTGCAGTGGTATACTGTATTATACAGAGCCATACAGAACCTCCATTAACTGTCCCATGCACCCCTTTTTGTGTTCACCCACAAAATCAAATATTTATGTAATTTATATGATTTAGAAGAGCAATCGATTTGATGACATCACATAAAAGATAATGAACATGTTTTCATCATTGATCTCAATTTTTTTTAGATATATTGTGACACAATATCATAAAGTCATCCTTTTTATTTAATTAAAACGCTGATCATCTCGAGCCACACATCTTTAGGAAATGTTAATGTCAAGAACAAAGGTACAGATGGATACATCAGTATAATCTCATCTGAAGAGCTTTATGATAAAATGAATATCCTGACCTGCAATTTTAGCATTTGACAGAATAGTTCCTTAAAATAAAATGCATGTGTGCACCACATTTTAAATAAAATTTATTTCAATTATAAAGTTTTAGTTAGGTTTAGACTCTATTCGTTTCTCTAAAGATTCTCTAGACCAGATATCTGATGTGCCACAAAAACATTGATGACATAAAAAGGCAACAAATGAATGTTGCCTCTGGTAATTTTTTTTTATCTTATTTGTAAGACTTAGGCCTCTTGCACACGACAGTATTTTGCGGACCGTATACTGGCAGTTTTTTCAGTTCAGTATACTGACAGTATACTGAACCATTCACTTCAATGGGTCTGCAAAAAATACTGAAGTGTCTCCGTATGCCTTCCGTTTCCGTTTTTCCGTTTTTTATGTTCCGTTTAACTATAGACCATGTCCTATTCTTGTCCGCAAATCACGTTCAGTGGCTCCATTCAAGTCAATGGGTCCGCAAAAAAAATGGAAAGCATACTGAAGTGTATCCGTATGCATTCCGTATCTGTCCCGTTTTTTGCGGAAGCATCTATTGAAAATTTTAAGACCAGTCCAATTTTTTCTATGTTATTACTGTATACTGTATATGCCAAACGGAACGGAACAACGGAACCGAAACAAAACGGAAGCAAAAAACGGAAAAACGGATCTGTTATAAACGGACAGCAAAAACTGAATACACAAAATACGTTCGTGTGCAAGAGGCCTTAGGGGTCTTTCACACAAGCGGATGCCATGTGTGGAATCCGCTGCATGAAAGAATGTAAAGCTGCGCTCTGGACAGCAAAGACCCAGAGCCACCATGAAATGCATGGAAATGTTATCACATGGAATGCAAATAATAAGAGTATATAGTGCATTAAATAAAGAGTCTATCTATACTATTAAAATATGTAAAAAGTTCAATGTAGTTCATAAGTAATACAACCATACAGTGCATAAATAATAGCATCGCATCTCTCTGTCTTCTCTTCTCCTTCTGGCAGCTGTAGATTTTTGTCTTCATCTTTGACAGCAGTACTATATACTTCCACTTCCCAGCCCTTCTGCCAGAAGGATCCTCCTGCTATTACAGCTATAAAAAATAAATAAATAACACTACACCACTGACACATAAGGCTACAATTTCACACATAAAAATTCTACCACATAAAATGCAAATAATATGAGTATATAACAGGGGCGGACTGAGAGCCCTCAGGGCCCCTGGGCAAAATAAATCAAGGGCCCCCTTCCAGGCCCCACCCATGCCCTACCTCCAGCCACGCCCATGTTATACCTCCAGCCACACCTATATCCCGCCTCCACTACCTGGTCAAACCGCCATCCTTATGCCTCTGATCCCATCACTACAGAAATACAGGGCACTTACCTATTACGTCCAGTGACGTCTTCTTTGATGTAGATGTTTTCTGTCCTCGTCTTCTCCTTTCAGACCTTCAGACCAGACCGCCATGTTGTCGCCATTTTCCATCTCTGCAGTTTAACAAAGAAAAATCTTAGTTTACTACTTTTCCATCATCCTCCCATCTTCTGGACAAATCATCCTACTACCCCCAATACTGTGCCGCTGTGCTCCCCAATACTACACTGCAGTAACAGATAATACCCCTGGTAATACTAGTACCACACAGAACCCCCCATATAAAATACCCATTCTTTGTGGCCTCAGTAGAAGCCCCCATAGTGCCCCATAATAATGTGCCAGTAACACGTGCCTCTCCATGCCACCACATGTGCCAGTAATAAGTGCCTCTCTTGTGCCTCTCCCCCATGTGCCAATAATAAGTGCCTCTCTTGTGCTTCCCCCCATGTGCCAGTAGCCCCCCCTTATTATGTGCCAGTAGCCCCCCCATATGTGCCAGTAGTCCCCCCATATGTGCCAGTAGTCCCCCCTTATGTGCCAGTAGCCATCCCCCCTTATGTGCCAGTAGCCGTCCCTCCTTATGTGCCAGTAGCTGTCCCTCCTTATGTGCCAGTAACCGTCCCTCCTTATGTGCCAGTAGCCGTCCCCCCATATGTGCCAGTAGCCGTCCCATGTGCCAGTAGCCGTCCCATCTTATGTGCCAGTAGCCGTCCCCCCTTATGTGCTAGTAGCTGTCCCCCCTTATGTGCCAGTAGCCATCCCTCCTTATGTTCCAGTAGCCGTCCCCCCTTATGTGCCAGTAGCCGTCCCTCCTTATGTGCCAGTAGCCGTCCCCCCTTATGTGCCAGTAGCCATCCCTCCTTATGTGCCAGTAGCCATCCCTCCTTATGTACCAGTAGCCGTCCCTCCTTATGTGCCAGTAGCCTCCCCCCTTATGTGTCAGTAGTCCCCCTTATGTGCCAGTAGTCCCCGCTTTTGTGCCAGTAGCCACCGCCCCTTTATGTGCCAGTAGCCCCCCTTACATGCCAGTAGTCCCTCTTATGTGCCAGTAGTCCACTTATGTGCCATTAGTCCCCCCTTATGTGCCATTAGTCCCCCCTTATGTGCCAGTAGCCCCCCTTATGTGCCAGTAGTCCCCCCTTATGTGCCAGTAGTCCCTTATGTGCCAGTAGCCTGTCCCCCTTATGTGCCAGTAGCAGCCCCCTTAAGTGCCAGTAGTCCCCCCTTATGTGCCAGTAGCCGTCTCCCCTTATGTGCCAGTAGCCCCCCTTATGTGCCATTAGTCCCCGCATTATGTGCCAGTAGTCCCCTTATGTGCCAGTAGCCGTCCCCCCTTATGTGCCAGTAGCTGTCCCCCTTATGTGCCAGTAGCAGCCCCCTTAAGTGCCAGTAGTGCCCCCTTATGTACCAGTAGCCCTCCTTATGTGCCATTAGGCCCCCCTCATGTGTTATTAGTCCCCCCTCATGTTCCAGTAGCCCCTCTTATGTGCCAGTAGCCGTCCCCTTTATGTGTCAGTAGCCCCCTTATGTGCCAGTAGCCCCCCCTTTTTTGCCAGTAGCCGTCCCCCCTTATGTGCCAGTAGCCGTCCCCCCTTATGTGCCAGTAGCTGTCCCCCTTATGTGCCAGTAGCTGTCCACCTTATGTGCCAGTAGCTGTCCACCTTATGTGCCAGTAGCTGTCCCCTTAAGTTCCATTAGTCCCCCTTAAGTGCCAGAAGCCCCAAGAAAAAAAAAAAAAGAACACTTATACTTGCCTCCAGAGATGCGATGCAGGCCTCTTCCGGCCTGTGTCTCAAGCTGTACCACTCCGGCGGCGCGATGACGTCATCGCGCCGCCTGCACCGGCCTCTGATAGGCTGCCGTCCTAGTGCTGGCAGCCTATCAGAGGAACAGGGAAAGGACACGCCTCTCCCTCCTCTGCCGCTGCACGGAGATGAGCGCAATGGAAGCGCTCATCTCCTGATGTCCCCTGCCACCGCGTCTGCCCTGGGGACAGACCCCCTACTGGCCACGGGCCCTCAGTCCATGCTCGAGTGCCCTAATGGTCAGTCCGCCCCTGGTATATAATATAGTAGAGTATATAGTGCATACATAATACTGTTATAAAGAGTCTACATTATACAAATATGCACTGATATACATAACACAACAGTTACATAGGACCATAGTATATAAAGGACGGAAAAAGAGATTTGTCCATCCAGTTCGGCCTGTTATCCTGCAAGTTGAACCAGAGAAAGACAAAAACACCCCTGTGAGGTAGAAGCCAATTTTCCCCACTTCATTGTAAAAATACAGTAATAGTTTCAGCTGGTTAATAAGTAAGGCTAGTTTAACACTAGTGGTAAAATAGCCTGCCAGAGTTCATCATATCTGGCATAGTTGGAAAGATCCAGAGCACCGCCAGGCCCTATTGACTATAATGAGACCCAGAGGGGATGTGGCTTCTTTCTGGCATTTCTGCCAGGATTTGACCAGAAAAGAAACGCCAGGATCCCTGCTGGGTCCCATTATAGTCAATGTGCTCTGGCGGGGAAAGTCAGTATTCGGCTATGTGTATACAATGCGTATTTTCTATGCCCAGCCCTTCTGCCAGAAGTATCTGCCCCACCCCCCTTACTATCCCTACCCACTTGGTAGTAATATACCCTCTTTAGCTCCTTTTATAGAGCAGTTTTTCCCTGATCCCTCAATCCTTTTCTATGATGACAGTGTTAACTCTCCCCTACATGCCCAACACCACCTCTGTTAAGTGCACAATGCCAAAATGTATACCGTACATGTGATCATAAAAGGGGCGTTATAATACAGGCTGGAGCCCTACAGGGGCATTATAATACAGGGGACATTATACATATGGGTTCCACAAGGGGGGCACATTATAGGTACTAGCATGTCCCAGCAAAAGATGGGCTTTATAATAATTATAATACAGAGTGCACTGCAGCAGGGTTTTATGAATGCTGGAGCTACTACAGGGTACATTAAAAATACTGGGGCCCTCTATAGGGTACATTACTATGAGGGGCTTTATTACTACCGAGGGTACTATAGGGGGACCTTATTTCTAATAGTAGGGGGGTCATTATTAATATTAGGGGTACTTTGAGGACATCTTCATGGGCAAAATATGGAGGGAATTACTACTAATGGGGTTGCTATTTGGGGTACTGTAGGAGGCACCATTATTACCGAGATCAGTCTGGGAGCACTATTACTATGGGGGGGGGGGGTATCTGTATGGCACTGCTATATTTGCAGTATAGTATTTGGGGGCACTGGGTAGCACAGCAGACTCAGTGTTGAGGGTTGCAGCAGGATGACAATGTTGGGGCACCAGGAGGGGAAGCATGATCAAAAAGTGAGAAATCTAAGATGTACTAAATGGTGTCAAACTCTGCAGAGACTAGATACAGCTGAAAGAAGTTGGCAAGGTGGTCTGTTCTTAATGGAGAAGATGAGAAAAGGCAAAATGTACATCATAGGAGACATCACTGGATGTAATAGGTCTGTGATGTAGTACTGTCCTATATGTTTTGTGGTACTGTATGTAATGTCTGTCAACAATAATTTTTAACGGTAAAGCTGGGGAAAGGGGTTGTATTCAGAATTTGTGATGGCAGGGAGTGGGGATCGGGCACCATTTCAATTTTCTCCTCAGGCATTATAAAGGCTAGAATCTGCCCTGGCCCAACGTGTATTTTTGTTTACAGTAAATGCAGTCACATAAAGCTGGAGGTGATGTATAAAATGTTGTGCTGCAGATTTTGCTTACAGTCTATAAACTCTACAGCATGTATTTGATCACTTTGTTATTTAGAACATAAAACAGTAGGAGACTGTTCTACCAGCTGGTCCAGTCATTTTATCTGGAAGCTTTTCCACATCTGGAAGTGACTGCAAGTTTTAGCACTTAGGTGTGACAGTGGATGTGAAACCTCTCATAACAGAGCAATCACATTGTGTTCATTGTGAATTCATTTGTTAAGCTACCAACAAGAGCTTCTGCTAAATATAATTTGTTACTTTTGCCTCCATTCCTGCATTTTATTGTCACTAGCATTTGTAATGTATGGTGCTAAAAGAATATGCATAAATATACAGAATGTGCAAAACAAATCAGGAAACTGGAAAATGTGATAGGAAATAAGTAGTGTTGAGTGAGCATGCACGGCAAAACACCACTTTGGCTCGAGCATCGCTATGCTCGGCACATGACAGTATTCCCCCAAATACCGCATGTGCTCAAGTGCAATTCTCTAATCTCCTCTCCGCACGTTTATTGGCTACTACGCAGCCAATAAACGTGCATGTAAGTACTGCCCTCACTGTAATGCCGTAGCCCTGTTGGCTGTCATGCCGTGGCCATGTTGGCAGTGATTGGCTGGCCAGAATGCATCATCAGGTGCTATATAGCACCCGATGACGCATGTTCGGCTCAGATTTAGTCAGATAGAGCTGTGCTGAGGAAGGGACAGAAATTGTAGGGAGTGATATAGGAATATTTAAAAGTCTTTTTAAGGACTATTGTGTGTGGCAGCAGCAATATATATTCTTAGTGCAATCTGCGCTAAATTGCTAAAACTTTACAGACGAAAAAGTCCTCTTAAGGACTATTGTGTGTGACAGCAGCAATATCTATTTTTAGCGCAAAATGCGTTAAATAGCTAAAACTTTACAGACCCAAAAGTCCTTTTAAGGACTATTGTGTGTGGCAGCAATATCTATTTTTAGCGCATACTGCGCTAAATAGCGTGCAATAGTTAGGCCGCTGCAGAAAGCAACATTAGGTGCGTCACATCTCCAGTGTAAAGTGTGCGCATCCAAAAAATATCTGTGACATCCAGTGTACTTTTTCCGTGGACGGTGTCTGCTGTGGACAATGACATTAGTTGCGCAACATCTCCTAGTTAATGTATGCTTTCAAAAAATATCTGTGACATCCAGTGTACTTTTTCCGTAGATGGTGTCTGCTGTAGACAGTAACATTAGTTAAGCCACATCTCCTGTGTAAAGTGTGCACATCCAAAAAATATCTGTGACATCCAGTGTACTTTTAACGTAGACAGTGTCTGCTGCCGACAGTGATATTACAAGCGCCACATCTGCAGTGTAACGTGTGACCTGTGACCCCCTCACAGTCTTTATGCCAAATTATGTGCCCCTCACAGTGGTTATGCCAGATATGTGCCCCTCACTGTGGTTAGGCCAGATATTTGCCCCTCACTGTGGTTAGGCCAGATATTTGCCCCTCACTGTGGTTAGGCCAGATATTTGCCCCTCACTGTGGTTAGGCCAGATATGTGCCCCTCACTGTGGTTATACCAGATATGTGTCCCCTCGCAGCAGTAATGACAGATATGTGCCCCTCTTACAATCGTTATGCCAAATTATGTGCCCCTCACAGTAGCTATGCCAGATTATGTGTCCCCCTCACAGTAATATGCCCAGATATGCGGTTAGCTACATATTGAATAAGTGGGCAATCATTTAATACATGTCAGGGCAAGTCCACCACAGGATCATATCTATTTGTGACTCTTAAAGCCGCTTTACATGGACCGATTTTTAGGAACAAATGTTCATTCAAATGCTCACTCCCAATAATTGCCCTGTGTAAAGGTGCTGCTGTTCACCCAGTGAATGAGCAGATGCTCATTCTTCGGGTCAAATCATGTGGACACCAAAATCTTTGTTTCTGGGCAGCAGATTGTCTGGTGTAAACTAGTGTTGAGCGCGAATATTCGAAAAGCGAATTTTTTTAGCGAATATCGGCACTTCGCTAATTCGCGAATATTTCGAATATAGCGCTATAAATTCGCTATTTCGAATATTCGTTTTTTTTTTTTTTTTTTTTAGTTATATTTTTTTCTTTCCCACTTCCCAAAAGTAGTTCTTACCGGTCATGAGGATTCCTGGCTTCCTGGCTGCTCCAGTCAGTGCCCGTTGCCGCTTCTGCCGACTTCCGTGCTCATGGAGCGTCCCCTTCCATGGGAAAATCTCTATATACTAAAATGTACTGTCGGATTTGAGGAATTACGTTGAAATCGCAATGCGATTAATTCAAGTTATATTAATCGCATTGCGATTACAACTTAGCACTGCTATCTTACATAGGCTAGAATTAACGAATATGGAATATATAGCTATGCACTAGCAGTGCTAAGTTGAAATCGCAATGCGAATACTTTAAGTTAAATTAATCGCATTGCGATTTCAACTTAGCACTGCTGCTATATTCCATATTCAGTTAACTTCGTTAATTCTAGCAAGCTGACCCATTATAAACCCAGCTCTAAGTTGAAATCGCAATGCGATTAATATAACTTGAATTAATCGCATTGCGATTTCAACGTAATTCCTCAAATCCGACAGTACATTTTAGTATATGGAGACGTTCCCATGGTGATGGGGACGCTCCATGAGCACAGAAGTTATGGTTGGCTTGGTAGAATTAGCGAGGATGACGAATATGACGAATGTATTCGTCATATTCCTCAAAACGAAGATAACGAAGTATTCTACATCTTCGCTTTAGCTACCTATTCGTCAACTTCGCTAATTCTAGCAATCATCATCAAATAGGAAGGTTGACTTACAGACAGTTGTGTTAAATTCGCTATGCGATTTTTTTTTTTTAATACAATAATTATATTACTTGATATGATAATATTATTATAAGTATTCTATTTATTAAAAAATAAATAAAAAATCGCATAGCGAATTTAACACAGCTGTCTCTATAGTCAACCTTCCTATTTGATTGCTAGAATTAGCGAGGTTGACGAATAGGTTGCTAAAACGAAGATGTAGAATACTTCGTTATCTTCGTTTTGAGGAATATGACGAATACATTCGTCATATTCGTCATCCTCGCTAATTCTAGATATGAAACCAATAGGAAAGTAGCCTTAAGTACAAATCGCAATATGCGATTATTTAAATCGCATTTTAATCGCGATAACTAGAAAAAATGACGAATATTCGATTTCGACGAATATGAAACGAATATTCATTCGAATATTCGCGAATTTCGTCGAAATCGAATATGGCACCTGCCGCTCATCACTAGTGTAAACTGTGATCTGCTGCCCAGAAACAATGATTCTTTACAGGGACCACTAATCGCAGCAACGATTGCTGGTCCTCATACAAAGGAGATGATTGCTGCATGTAGATCCAGCTCTCACCTCCTCTGAGAAGCAAGCATTTTTCAGGAATGATCTGTAGGTTCCCAATAATTGCCTCCTCAGTTGGTCTGTGTAAAAGGGGCTTTTTTTGTAAGAAATAGAAGGGTCCCAAATGCAGACCACCCTCAATGTTTTTAGTTTGCCCCATGTAGCTCTCATATATACATGGTTTCCAGCACTATAGTGTCCTTGTGGCAAGACATTCCAAGGCTAGGATTATGACTCATCATAGTGTTAGGGAACTGCTCACACTGGCTATACAGGCACATTCATATAAAGTTCAATCACATTTGATGGCAAGAATTCTTGCTGTGAATACACTGGGTATTACAACTCATCCCCAGTTGGGAGTCAATAGCGCTATTAGTACCCATAATACTATGATTGTAGCATTGCTATAAACCATAGTGCGTATGCAACGGTAAACAGGAGCCTAAGGGTATACTCACAAATGGCAAATATGTTGAAGAAATTTATGAAACTTAAACACCCGTTTTATACATGTGAATAGGGCTGTTTTGGGAAAGGATTTCTGAAAGCCCAATTTAGATGAATGGGAAAGTCACAGGCATTTCTGCAACATTTCGGTCTCATTTGAATTCACAGTTTTTCCCTTCAAATAATTAAAATTTACCTGTGATATCTGAAGGAAATTTATAACTTTGCCATAGTCAAGAGTCCATTGCTGCTCTTACCTATCATTTACAGAATGGATTCCCAAGCTGTGGCCGTCCAGTTGTTACAAAACTACATCTCCCTGCGTGCTTGGACAGCCTACAGCTATCAGGGCATGTTGGAAGTTGTAGCTTAGAAACAGCTAAAGGGCCGCAGCTTGGGCATCCCTGAACTACAGTAAATGCCTTGGCTAAGGCAGTATGTTTGTGATATTGTGTCACGAGATGGCTAATAGAGATGTCCCGAACTATTCACCGGAGAAAAGTTACCGGCGAACATCGCTTGCTCGCATTCGCTGCGGCGGGCGAACATATGCGATGTTCGGTCCGCCCCCTATACATCATCATTAAGCAAACTTTGACCCTGTACCTCACAGTCAGCAGACACATTCTAGCCAATTAGCATACCCTACCTCCCAGACCCTCCCACCTCCTATCAAAAAGCAAGGACAGCATCCATCTTAGATTAATTCTGAAGCTGCAGTGTTAGTTAGAGCAGGGAGAGTGCTGCTGCTGCTGCTGAATTAATATAGGGAAAGCGTTAGCTAGGCCAGTGTCCTGTGTCCACTCCAGTCCTCAAAGACTCATCTGCTGTAAGGACAGAATCCTGACAGCACCCCAAAAAGCCCTTTTTAGGGCTGGTCCATTAGTGTGCTTTATATATAAATATATATATATATATATATATATATATATATATATATATAATATATTGCAGTTGCCTGCTTGTGTGTGAGAAGCTGCAGGCCCACAGACTGAACTGTGTGCACACCACTCATATAGAGTGGCACAGTACCTTGCAGATAAAAAAAGTCATTTAATTTTTACACTTTAATATAATTGCAGTTGCCTGCCAGTGTGTGTCAGGCCCATAGACTGTACTGTGCCCACTGACCACCACTCATATAGGGTGGAACAGTACTTTGCATATAAAAAAAGTTCATTTAATTTTTACCCTTTAATATAATTGCAGTTGCCTGCCAGTGAGTGTCAGGCCCACAGACTGTACTGTGCCCACTGCCCACCACTCATATAGGGTGGAACAGTACCTTGCAGATAAAAAAAGTCATTTAATTTTTACCCTTTAATATCATTGCAATTGCCTGCCAGTGAGTGTCAGGCCCACAGACTGTACTGTGCCCACTGCCAGTGCCAACCACTTATATAGGGTGGCACAGTACCTTGCATGCATAGTACCACTAATCAAAAAAAAAATGACAGGCAGAGGCAGGCCACCCCGCAGGGGCCATCGTGGTCGTGGTGCTGTGATTTACTTTGGCCCTAGAATAATGCCCAGTGTTCAGAGGCTACGTACCCTGAACTCGAAAAATTCTGAGGACATAGTTGACTGGCATACAAAGGACACACAATCTTTTACAGCTTCCGTTCAGAACCTTAATGCACCATCATCCTCCTCCAGCTCAGCTTCGGGCACCTCTCAAGTTGCCACTCGCCCGCCCGATGCCACCACCAACAATTGCCCTACAGCTGCTTCACTTGATCTGTCAGAGGAGTTATTTTAACATCAGTTGGAAGAAATGAGTGATGCGCAACCATTATTGCCAGAGGATGTAGATAACAGGGATATGTCTCAGTCAGGCAGCATTACACACATGGACGTACGGTGAGATGATGATGATGTTGTACCCGCTGCTGCTTCCTTTGCTGAGTTGTCAGATACAAGTGAAGAGGTTGATGATGATGATGTGTCCGTGGATGTCACGTGGGTGCCGGCTCAATGAGAAGAAGAACAGAGGGAATGTTCAGATGGTGAGACAGAGAGGAGGAGGAGACGAGTTGAAAGCAGGGGGAGGTCATCGCAAGGAGCTAGTGGCACAGTCAGACAGCATATATCGGCACCCGGGGTCAGCCAGACAGCACGCCAATCAACGCATCCTGTTGCCACCACCAGAATGCCGTCATTGCAAAGCTCAGCAGTGTGGCATTTTTTGTGTGTGTCTGCCTCTGATAACAGCGATGCCATTTGCAACCTGTGCCAAAAGAAACTGAGTCATGGGAAGTCCAACACCCACCTCGGTACAACTGCTTTGCGAAGGCACATGATCTCACATCACAAACGCCTATAGGATCAACACATGAGTACAAGCAGCACACAAACTCAAAGCCACCATCCTCCTCCTGGTCCAGCATCTTCAGCCACGTTAACCACTGCTATCCTCCTTGCCCCTCTCAACCACCCGCCACTCCGCCTCTCACCTTCAGCAGTTCCTGCTCATCTGCCCACAGTCAGGTGTCTGTCAAAGAAATGTTTGAGCGTAAGAAGCCAATGTCACAGAGTCACCCCCTTGCCCGGCGTCTGACAGCTGGCTTGTCGGAACTCTTAGCCCGCCAGCTTTTACAATACAAGCTGGTGGAGTCTGAGGCCTTCAAAAAATTTGTAGCTATTGGGACACCGCAGTGGAAGGTACCCAGCCGAAAAATTTTTCACAGAAAGCAATCCCCCAGACGAAGGCACGCCAAAACGTGCGTCGGGGTAACGCCATCCCAGTCTCGCAGGTCTCGCTTCTATTTTGGTGAGTCTCTTGCACCATTACATAGGTGCGCATTATCTACATTGTAACTTTTTGAGTTAGACTATGTCTTTACATTTTATAGTCGGATTGTACTGCCGATACCGGGGCATGTCACACCAGTAACTGCCTCTTTTTCAAAGCATACCTTGTTTTTTTGGCAGTTTCCGCAATACTTTTCTCTCTTTCTTTACATGTGCTTTTGGCACTCGCCAAATGTAGAATGTACTAATATAATGTGATTTGTTATGTGCACAGAAACGATAATATATCATGGTCATGCATTTGAGTCGGTGACCTGTGTCACTGGGATGGTGTTTTTCTGCTCCCTACCCCCTTTTTTAATGAATATATATTAATTATGTGATTTATGTCAATAAAGTTATTATTCTTTCATACTCTGAAGTTTATGAGCTCTAGTTTTTTCCGTTTTTTGTTTCATTAGCGAGCATTTTCATGTTACTGATATATTGAGTGCCTGTGTATATGCCACACTATTTTAGTGAGCACTTATTGGGTTAAGAAACTCAAGGTCGAACTCTGCTTTCTTTTATCTGACTGGCCTGAAAGCAGAGAGTCACACTGGACCAGCACGCCCTGAACGCTCAGGTGGATCAGTGGCTGACCCCGACCAACTGAAGATCGTCAAAGTGGTATGTGACAACGGAAGCAATCTGTTGGCAGCACTGAATTTGGGCAAGTTGACACATGTGCCGTGCATGGCACATGTAATTAATCTGATCGTACAACGCTTTGTGTATAAGTACCCAGGCTTACAGGATGTCATCAAGCAGGCCAGGAAGGTGTGTGGCCATTTCTGGTGTTCCTACACGGCCATGGCGCACTTTTCCGATATTTAGCGGTGAAACAACATGCCAGTGAGGTGTTTGATTTGCGACAGCCCGACACGTTGGAATCCAATACTCCAAATGTTCTACCGCCTGCTCCAACAGGAAAAAGCCGTCAACGAGTATATGTATGACCGGGGTGCTAGGACGGCTTCTGCGGAGCTGGGTATTTTTTTGCCACGTTACTGGATGCACATGCGCAATGCCTGTAGGCTCATGCGTCCTTTTGAGGAGGTGACAAACCTAGTCAGTCGCACCGAGGGCACCATCAGCGACCTCATCCCATTTGTTTTCTTCCTGGCGCGTGCCCTGCGAAGAGTGCTGGATCAGGCCGTAGATGAATGTGAAGAGGAAGAGTTGTGGTCACCATCACCACCAGAAATGGCCTTATCATCATCGCTTGCTGGACCTGCGGCAACGCTGGAAGAGGAGTCAGAGGAGGAATGTGGCTTTGAGGAGGAGGAAGACCAACCACAACAGGCATCCCGGGTTCCTCGTTGTTGTCACCCATGATGTTGTACATGGCTGGCGGGAGGAACAGACCTTTAATGAGATCAGTGAGGACGAGGAACCGGAGATCAGTAGCTCAGCATCCAACCTTGTTCAAATTGGGTCTTTCATGCTGTCATGCCTGTTGAGGGACCCTCGTATAAAAAGGCTGAAATAGAACGACCTGTACTGGGTGGCCACGCTACTAGACCCCCAGTATAAGCAGAAAGTGGCTGAAATGTTACCGAATTACCTGAAGTCGGAAAGGATGCAGCAGTTCAAAAACAAGTTAAAAAGTATGCTTTTACACAGCATATAAGGGTGATGTCACAGCACAACGGGAATCTAACAGGGGAAGAGGTGAAAGTAATCCTCCTCCTACCACGACCACGCCGGAAATTACAGGACACTTTATAGACGTGTTGTTGATGATGGACATGCAGAGCTTTTTAAGTCATACGCATCACCACAGCCCTTCGGGGTCCACCCTCAGAGTGCGACTCGACAGACAGGTAGCAGACTACCTCGCCTTAACTGCAGATATT
This sequence comes from Bufotes viridis, assembly GCA_033119425.1. Classification (NCBI taxonomy): domain Eukaryota; kingdom Metazoa; phylum Chordata; class Amphibia; order Anura; family Bufonidae; genus Bufotes; species Bufotes viridis. The sequence continues at coordinate 408,067,413 of CM065592.1, forward strand.
GACACTCTGAGGAGCGATAAACCCCTTGACTACTGGGTGTGCAGGCTTGACCTGTGGCCCGAGCTATCCCAATTTGCGATAGAACTTCTGGCCTGCCCTGCTTCAAGTGTCCAGTCAGAAAGGACCTTTAGCGCAGCAGGAGGTATTGTCACTGAGAAGTTGCCTAGGTCAAAAAAGTCTAGATTACCTCACCTTTATTAAAATGAATGAGACTTGGATACCGAAGGGACTAACAGTGGGGGATGCATTTGACTACAAAAGGCCTGATGAGATGCCTTGGGCTAAAAATGGTCCCCACGCTGCTGTATTTAATCTCTGCATGCCAGATGACTTGCGTGACTTCTCCGCCACCAACTAGGGTTCAAGCTGCAATGTTTTAGTACACTTTCTGCCTGGAAAACATACATTTTCGGCTGCAACAATACCTAATTTTTCAGGTATGTGTACATGCCTAATTTTTCTGGCCTCTGGTGCTGCACTGTGGCTGCAAAAAACAAACAAAAAAAAAGGCACATACATGTGTCAATTCCCCTTCATGATTGTTACCTTGTTGTGGTGAAGGGGCTTGCATATCACAATGAAGCGATCACCTTTATGAGTGTGTTGGCAATGTTGGCACAACCCAGATGATAAGGTCGTTGCTTCATTGTGAACAGACCAAAAGCGATCGACTGGATAATTTTTCATAGAAAAAACATTCATTTAATTTGTGATCATCTAAGGTGATCATTAAAGCCTACTAGGCCAACAATGGGCCCACACTGCAGAATCATTGTTTTCTGGGTCACTTAACTGTCACTGAACTACCTCAGCACGACCTTAGGCTTTGAAAAACCGCCACAATTTTCAATCTCCCAAACGTGTGCACAAGCACAGTCATCACTACACCAAAATTGACACATAGAGGAATAAAATTTATGTCATGAGTGTGTCAACTATTGACAAATCTTTGCGGTTGTCTAAAATCTATTCGATACACGTCCCCTGATAGGGGACGTAACAGGGTATAAACTTATAAGAATAGTACTACTTAACACACCATTCATATAGAGTGTCACAGTACATTGCACGGCGCACACGCAGTGACCTAAAATTCAAACGAAGCGGACCGAGCATGGGTCTTTTTCCATCTCCCGGTTCCAAAAATTGATTCACTACACCGGCCCGGGCCCTGATAAGGGACAAAACAGAGATTAAACTGATAGGAATGGTACTTAGTTAACACTAGTTGCATTGGTGGCAAATTCCATTGCAAGTGCCCAAATTTAGAAGGAAGCGGACAGAGCAAGCTTTTTTCTCTATTTCCCCATGCAAGGATTCAATTTAATATCTGTCCACTGATAGGGGACCTAACAAATATTAAAATAGTAAGAATAGTAGTTCACACTATTTGTTTTGGTGGCACAGTGCATTGCGCGGCGCACGTGCAGTGCCCCAAATTGAAAGTAAGAGGACCAACCAATCATCTTTTTCCATCTCCCGGTTCCTAAAATCTGTTCGATACACGTCCCTATTCAACAGGGATTAAACTGATAGGAATAGTACTTCTTAACACACCACTCATATAGGGTGGCACAGTACATTGCACGGCGCATGCGCAGTGCCACAAATTGGAAGGAAGGGGACTGACCAACCATCTTTTTCCATTTCCCGGTTCCAAAAATCTATTCCATACACCAGCCCCTGATAGGGGACAAAACAGAGATTAAACTGGTAAGAACAGATTTTTTTAATTTAAAAAAAAGAGGATAGCCTTTGCGGAGCTGGGATTTTTTGGCCAAGTTACTGAACGCTCATGCACAATGGCTGTAGGCTCATGCGTCCTTTTGCGGAGGTGACAAACCTGGTCAGTCAAACCCAAGGCAACATCATCGACCTCATCCCATATGCGTTTTTTCTGGAGCGTGCCCTGTGAAAAGTGCTGGATCAGGCCGTAGATGAGCATGAAGAGGAAGAGTTGTGGTCACCATCACCACCAGAAGCAGCCATGTCGTCGTTGATTGCTGGACCTGCGGCAATGCAGAGAGAGGAGTCTGAAGAAGAGGAGTCAGAGGAGGAAGGTGGCTTTGAGGAGGTGGAAGACCAACCACAGCAGGCGTCCCAGGGGACATGTTGCAACCTTTCGGGGACCTTTGGTGTTGTATGTGGCTGGGTGGAGGAAGAGACCTTCAATGACGTCAGTGAGGACAAGGAACGGGACATGGCTAGCTTGGTATCGAACCTTCTGCAAATGGGGAGTTTGCGGTTGTGCAAATGGACTGTTTGTGGTGCGTTAAACGGGGAGTTTGGTCTGTCACTGTGAAGCGGGCGTAACCCTTACACTACCTGATCGATACAACATCATACCTGATCGTATACACACACTGGATATTTTAAAGCACGTTATTCCAAACAATTTAGGTGATTTATGCCCTTTATGGATTAAAACCAGACACTGCATCAACTACGTAATTTTCCATGGCAGTTTTGCCATGGATCCCCCTCTGGCATGCCACAGTCCAGGTCGTTAGTCCCCTTGAAAAAAATTTCCATCACTATTGTGGCCAGAAAGTGTCCCTGTGGATTTTAAAATTCATCTGTCTATTGAAGTCTATGGCGGTTCGCCATTCGCGAACATTTGCGGAAAATTTTATGTTTGCGACATCTCTAATGGCTATGCCATATGTGTATATGTGCAGCCACCCAGCAGTTTTATTGTGCATTGCAGTCTGTCAAGGGTTTTGCAGGCTCGCTGTCATATTGACGCTCTTAACCAAATTCAAGCTGTGATTAGTGTAGACACATCTGTGCATGCTGGCTGTTCAAATGGATAAAAATCTATGAAAGACAATGAGGGTTTGACTCCAGACTGGCTCTCTGCTCTAACGTACAGAGGGAGTCTTGAGTAGGGAATGCCTCATATCAGTGATGGTGAACCTTTTACAGACCGACTGCCCAAACGGCAACCCAAAATCCACTTATTTATCACAAAGTACCAACACGGCAAATTAACCTGAGTCCAGTATAGTATGTGTTCCGTGTACTTTATCATTTAGGTATATTAGCCTGCCTACGTTCAGTGTGCTTCCTGTGCCGTTCATAGTGTGCTATGCTTTGATGCGGCCCTCCCGCTATTGTAAAACTACAACGCGCTGCTGTAGGCTGATACCTGTATGCTGTTCGGGCATGCTGGGAGTTGTAGTTTTGCAAAAGCTGGAGGGCCGCATCAAAGCATAGCACACTATGAACGGCAGAGGATGCCTGGGTTGTTGTGTTCTAACTATCAATATTTTTATTTTGGTCTTTTCCCAACAATTTTTTTCCTTTTACATAAGATTCTCTTACAAATGAGTCTTACATGCATTTCTATAACCTTTTAAAAATCCAGAATATTTCATAATTTAGCATCTTTCTATTTCCAATAATGCTGGATTACATGATGTCTATTGTACCAATATAAAATATTATTGAACTTTATTTTGACAATGAAGTTTAATTTTACAATATTTTTTTTTTCTAGTATTGAACAGTATTGAAATCTACTGCTACCAACTTTTGATCTGTTAAATCCCATTTTGCCCATTTTGCAGCCGGTTTACAACGAGAAAGTAGATGTGGGAATGTAGCGAAAGGAATACTAAAGTTTTACGTGGAAGGCCATATGCTGCAGAAATATGTTACTGTTGCAAAGTAGATGCCAGCCAAATGAGTATAAAACAAGAAATGACTGTTACCACTTGATTATAATACTATAATGTATAGCGATGAGTTCTCAATGTGTTCTTTAATTAGGAAACCATTTACAAAAACATGTTTATCTACTTACACTTTATTACATAACATTCCTGTTTATTGACAAAACTTTTGTTCTTGCAAATAGCTGAAAAGTCAGAAAGATATCCGCCGGAAAAAATGATCATACAGTTGGGAAATAATTAACAATAACGTTTTATTTACCTTGTTAAAGTTTATGCACATTACATTCTGCTGTTTAGTATGGATATGGTGGAAATGTCAGGCAGCAATTTGTTTTTTTGATGTCTTGGTAATTGTACTAATGAAGTATAGGTGTATTCCAATATTACTCAGTATATCTACTTTTATGACTTTTTTCAAAATATATTGTATAAATTCTAAATACTATTTATATATTATATTACGATAAAAATATTGGTGGGAAAATAATATTTGCTCATTGAGGCATCAGCTTAATGTTAAAAGTGAACGTCTGCTCTTCTCAAGGCATTTCTTTTCCAATTACCTAAGATATCTTCCTCTCTTTCTGTGAATTTCATAAAATGGTCAATGTTGTTTTAACAACCTTTGTATAAATTAACAGTACAGGTTAACCCCTAATGACTAGGGATGAGCGAACCCGAACTGGATAGTTCGGGTTCGTACCGAATTTTGGGGTGTTCGGGACACGGACCCGGACAGTTCGGGTTCGGGTCCGTTATTTGTAGATTTCTCCCCGCCTTCTGAAGGGCTGCACAGCAGCCAATCAGCTAGCGTTTTACTTCTTGCCCTAAGAAGCCATCACAGCCATGCCTACTAATGGCATGGCTGTGATTGACCAAGTGCAGCATGTGACCCAGCCTCTATTTAAGCTGGAGTCACGTAGGGCCGCACGTCACACTGCTCCGATTAGTGTAGGGAGAGGACGCAGCTTCTGTGAGGGCGAGATTAGGCAGGGAAAAGTCAGAAAAAGCACCTAATGAAGTGATCAATCTATAGCTGTGAATCATTCAACTTCTGCTAGTTAATTGCTCACTGGTTTTTAGTCATTTTTCTGGAGTGATCTAGTTTTTTTTTTTGCTATATCCTACATCAGGGGCTTGGCTGTGCTTATTGTCACCCCTAGAAACTTAGGATAGAAATTTCTATATTTTATTAAGGGGTTAAATTCAATTGCCAAAATAGCAATCCCCTAAATCTGGTGTTCCAGCTGTGGCTAGCCAAGTGTAATACTGTCTGCTGTCTGGCAAAGGATAGATTTTTTTCTGTGGTGAAATTCAATTGCCAAAATAGCAATACTGTAAATCTGGTGTCCCAGTAGTGGCTGGCCAAGTTTAATAGTGTCCGGCAAAGGATACATAATTTTCTGGGGTGAAATTCAATTGCCAAAATAGCAATACCATAAATCAGTGGTTTCAGCTGTGATTGGACAAGTTTCATAGTGTCCGTCATAGGATATATTTTGTTCTGTGGTGAAATTCAATAGCCAAAATAGCAATACCGTAAATCTGGTGTCCCAGCAGTGGCTGGCCAAGTTTAATAGTGTCCGGCAAAGGATAAATAATTTTCTGGGGTGAAATTCAATTGGCAAAATAGCAATTCCATAAATCAGTGGTTTTAGCTGTGACTGGCTAAGTTTAATAGTGTCAGTCACAGGATAGATTTTGTTCTGGGGTGAAATTTAATTACCAAAATGTCAATACCCTGAATCTGGTGTTCCATCTGTGACTGGACAATTTCCCTAGTGTCCGTCAAAGGAGATATTATTTTCTGGGGTGAAAGTCAGTAACAAAAATAGAAATACAGTAAATCTGGTGTTCCAGCTGTTGCAGGCCTAGTTTAAATCCGTTCGTAAAAGGGTATATTTTTTTCTGGTGAAATTCAATTGCCAAAATAGCATTACCATAAATCAGTGGTTTCAGCTGTGGCTGGCCAAGTTTAATAGTGTCCATCACAGGATAGATTTTGTTCTGGGGTGAAAATCGGGTGTTCCAGCTGTTGCAGGCCAATTATTAATCTGTCCGTAAAAGGGTAAATTACACTCAGTACACTCAGCGTGCATCTCCAAGTATATTTGTTTCCGTAAAGGGGTACATTACAAAAAGCGTTACATTACAATTACTGAAAGCATAATCCTGTAAATCTGCACGCTCTATTGTTCATCTAATAGTGTATTTCTGTCCGTAAAAGGGTATATTACACTCAAGGTGTATATACAAGTGCTGAGAGGGTCATCCTCAATAACTTCACACACTACTTTGCATCTCCAATTGTAAATCTGTCCATAATAGGATACCTTTTAGCCAGGGCCTAAATACTAGGCCTACAATTGATATTCCCCTAAATCAGTGGTTACTGCTGTGCCTGGATTAGTGCAATACGGTACATAAATAAATAGGCAGGAAGTGTTAGGTGCCTGTAAAAATAAGGCCTGAATTTGAAATCAATACATTGGGCCAAATATATCTTATTGTGGTGGTTGGTGTATGGTAACAATGAGGAAAACATCTAGTAAGGGACTCCCAGCACCTAGTAAGGGACCCTCTGGTGCTGGGAGATGACGTGGCCATTCTGCCACAGCCACAAGTCCTAGTGAACCAACTACCTCAGGTTCCAGTACCCGCCAGAATTTACAGCGATATTTGGTGGGGCCTAATGCCGTTCTAAGGATGGGAAAGCCTGAGCAGGTACAGGCGCTAGTCAATTGGGTGGCCGACAGTGGATCCAGCACGTTCACAACATTATCTCCCACCCAGTCTTCTGCAGAAAGCGCACAGGTGGCACCTGAAAACCAAGCGCATCAGTCTGTCACATCACCCCCATGCATATCAGGGAAACTGTCAGAGCCTCAAGTTATGCAGCAGTCTCTTATGCTGTTTAAAGACTCTGCTGGCAGGGTTTCCCAAAGGAATCCACCTAGCCCTTCCCCAGTGGTGGAAGACATAGAATGCACTGATGCACAACCACTGATGTTTCCTGATGATGAGGACATGGGAATACCACCTCATCGGAGTCCACACGTCTCTGATGATGATGAAACACAAGTGCCAACTGCTGCGTCTTTCTGCAGTGTGCAGACCGAACAGGAGGTCAGGGAGGAAGACTGTGTGGAAGACGATGCAGGGGACGATGAGGTCCTAGACCCCACATGGAATAAAGGTTGTGCCACTGACTTTCATAGTTCAGAGGAAGAGGCAGTGGTGAGACCGAGGCAACAGCGTAGCAAAAAAGGGAGCAGGGGGCAAAAGCAGACCAGCCACCAAGAGAGTTTGCCTGCTACTGGCCACCACCACCAGGGACTGAGCACCCCAAAGGCAGCTTCAAGGAGTTCCCTGGCATGGCACTTCTTTAAACAATGTGCTGATGACAAGACCCGAGTAGTTTGTACGCTGTGCGATCAGAGCCTGAAGCGAGGCATTAACGTTCTGAACCTTAGCACAACCTGCATGACCAGGCATCTACATGCAAAGCATGAACTGCAGTGGAGTAAACAACTTTAAAACAGGGAACTCACTCAGGCTCTCCCTGCTCCCTCTTCTGCTGCTGCCTCAGCCTCTTCCTCCGCCTCGGGAGGAATATTGGCACCTGCCACCCACCAAACAGAGGATGTGCCACCGACACCACCACCTACGTCACCAAGCATCTCCACCATGTCACACGGCAGCATTCAGCTCTCCATATCACAAACCTTGGAGAGAAAGCGTAAATTCCCACCTAGCCACCCTCGAGCCCTGGGCCTGAACGCCAGCATTTCTAAACTACTGGCCTTTGAAATGCTGTCATTCAGGCTGGTGGACACAGACAGCTTCAAACAGCTGATGGCGATGGCTGTCCCACAGTATGTTGTTCCCAGCCGCCTCTACTTCTCCAAGAGAGCTGATCCTTCACTGCACAACCAAGTATCCGATAAAATCAAGTGTGCACTGCGCAACGGCATCTGTGGCAAGGTCCACCTAACCACAGATACGTGGACCAGTAAGCATGGCCAGGGACACTATATCTCCCTGCACACTGGGTAAATGTAGTGGCGGCTGGGCCCAAGGCGGAGAGTTTTTGGCCCACGTCCTTCCGCAGCCAAGGATCGCAGGGCATCATTCTTTGCCTCCTGTAGCCTCCTCCTCCTACTTGGCTTCCTCCTCCTCTGCTTCCACCAGCTCATCCAGTCAGCCACACACCTTCACCACCAACTTCAGCACAGCCCGGGGTAAACGTCAGCAGGCCATTCTGAAACTCATGTTTTGGGGGACAGGCCCCACACCGTGCAGGAGTTGTGGCGGGGTATTGAACAACAGACCGACGAGTGGTTGCTGCCTGTGGTCCTCAAGCCCGGCCTGGTGGTGTGCGACAATGGGCCAAATCTCGTCGCAGCTCTGGGACTAGCCGGTTTGACGCACATTCCTTGCCTGGCGCATGTACTGAATTTGGTGGTGCAGAAGTTCATTCACGACTACCCTGACATGTCAGAGCTGCTGCATAAAGTGCGGGCCATCCTGACGCTGCTCGCCTGTCTGCGCTACAGCGTAACTTCGGCCTTCCCGCTCACCGCCTCATATGCGACGTGCCCACTAGGTGGAACTCCACCTTGAACATGCTGGAGAGACTGTGCGAGCAGCAGCAGGCCATAGTGGAGTTTCAGCTTCTGCACGCACGGGTCAGTCGCACTGCGGAACAGCACCACTTCACCACCAATGACTGGGCCTCCACGCGAGACCTGTGTGCCCTGTTGCGCCGTTTCGAGTACTCCACCAACATGTCCAGTGGCGATGACGCCATTATCAGCGTTACAAAACCACTTCTATGTCTCCTTGAGAAAACACTTAGGGCGATGATGGAAGAGGAGGTGGCCCAGGAGGAGGAGGAGGATGAGGGGTCATTTTTAGTACTTTTTAACGTGTGCGGACTACTAGGTTGCCACCCTGCTGGATCCCTGGTACAAAGACAATGTGCCCACCCAGGGGCGTAGCTAAAGGCCCATGGTCCCTGGTGCAAGAGTTCAGCTTGGGCCCCCCTTTCCTAAGTGCTTTGTGTGTCTTCTTATGTGTCGCAAGGGTCTATGGGCCCCCTTCAGGCTCCTGGGCCCGGTATCGACTGCTACCTCTGCACCCCCTATAGCTACGCCCCTGTGCCCACCTTACTTCCTGCACTGGAATGTGATAGGAAGATGCGCGAGTACAAGTGCACACTGTTAGACGCTGGTAGACGCGCTCCTGAGAGCATTCCCAAATGTCACAGGGGAACAGGTGGAAGCCCAAGGCGAAGGCAGAGGAGGAGTAAGAGGTCGCCAACCCAGCTGAGTCACGGCCAGCTCCTCTGAGGGCAGGGTTAGCATGGCAGAAATGTGGAAAAGTTTTTTCACCGCGCCACAGCTAACTGCACCACCACCTGATACAGGACGTGTTAGCAGGAGGCAGCATTTCACTAACATGGTTGAACAGTACGTGTGCACACCCCTCCACGTACTGACTGATGGTTCGGCCCCATTCAACTTCTGGGTCTCCAAATTGTCCACGTGGCCAGAGGTAGCCTTTTATGCCTTGGAGGTGCTGGCCTGCCTGGCGACCAGCGTTTTGTCTGAACGTGTATTCAGCACGGTAGGGGGCGTCATTACTGACAAACGCAGCCGCCTGTCCACAGCCAACGTGGACAAGCTGACGTTCATAAAAATGAACCAGGCATGGATCCCACAGGACCTGTCCATCCCTTGTGCAGAATAGACATTTATAACTGCCTCCCCCTCAACCATATATTCTTGTACTCCGGGGCACTTCTTTACTGAATCCTCATTTTTTAATTTTACCATTATATTGCAACCAAAAGTTGAATGAACCTCTCGTCCGTCTAGGTGCCAGGGGCCTAATTATCTGAAAGTGGCCTATTCCAGTGGTGGGTGACATGAAGCCTGATTCTCTGCTATGCAACCTCTCTCCTCCGTCTGGGTTCCAGGGGCCTAATTATCTAAAAGTGGCCTTCTCCATTGGTGGGTGACATGACGCCTGATTCTGTGCTATGTGACCTCTCTCCTCTGTCTGGGTGCTGGGGCCTAAATAACTGAAATTGGCCTTCTCTATTGGAGGGTGACTTGAAGCCCGATTCTCTGCTATGGGACCTCTCTCTAATTGATATTGCTTAATTTTTATTTATTTTATTTTATTTTAATTCATTTCCCTATCCACATTTTTTTGCAGGGGATTTACCTACATTTTGCTGCCTTTTGCAGCCCTCTAGCCCTTTCCTGGACTATTTTACAGCCTTTTTAGTGCAGAAAAGTTTGGGTCACCTTTGACTTCAATGGGGTTCGGGTTAACTCTGCTAATGACCAATGATGTACTGTGTACGTCATGTCGTGCTAGTTACCACATCATTGCGTACACAGTACGCTGTGAGATCAAAGTGTCACTGCAAGTAGACTTGCGGTTATACCAGCATCTAAACGGGTGTCACAGACAGCTGAGCTGTTAGTTCCCTGCTAACTGCCAAATCAGTGCAGTGCCTGCATTTAGATTGCTGCAGTTGGTCAGTCAGATTTGACTGACCATTCGCAGCATTCAGCAGCACAGCTCTGACCTCCTCAGTGAGTGTTGAGGAGATTGGAGCTGCGCAGTTCGGTTTATAATGCCCTGAGCCCCCCCCCATTCAGTATGGTGAGTGGGACCCCCCCCGGCTGTAATGATCAGGGTGCTTCCCACCCCCCAATCCCCACCCTCGCAATTATTTAGGATGGCTGAGCAAAGCAGAGGGTCAGCTATAAGATACAGCTGAAACTCTGATGTAGCAGCCGACAACGATCCTGGCTCAGATGTCGTCAGTTTAACCCCTTCCATGACAGATGGTTACCATGGCCTTCACAGGCATCCAGGCTTGCAATAGTATGTAAAGGTAAAGTCACAATGCACTGCAGTACACTATACAGTGTACTGCAGTGTATTGTAGAGGCATCAGACTCACTGGATCTTCAAGAACCAATAAGCTCTCAGCAATCAGTCCCCTAAATGCTCAGAAATTATTGCCCCTTCCTAGGACAGAAACTACCACAGACTGAAGTGAAATGCTGCATTTGTGACCCCATGATGATGTCTTGTCTGCAGTGGTGTCTGAATCAGTTTGTATATATATTCCTAAGCACTACTTTGCTCTTGCTATACACAGTGGATATAAAAAGTCTACATACCCCTGTGAAAATGTCAGGTTTCTGTGCTGTAAAAAAATGAGACAAAGATAAATCATTTCAGAACTTTTTCCACCTTTAATGTGACCTATAAACTGTACCACTCAATTGAAAAACAAACTGAAATCTTTTAGGTAGAGGGAAAAAAACAAAAAATACTGCAATAATGTGGTTGCATAAGTGTGCACACTCTCTTATAACTGGTAATGTAGCTGTGTTCAGAATTAAGCAATCACATTCAAAATCATGTTAAATTGGAGTCATCATACACCTGCCATCATTTACAGTGCCTCTGATTAACCCCAAATAAAGTTCAGCAACTCTAGTTGGTCTTTCCTGAAATTTTATTAGTCACATCCCACAGCAAAAGCCATGGTCCACATAGAGCTTCCAAAGCATCAGAGGGATCGTATTGTTAATAGGTATCAGTCAGGAGAAGGGTACAATTTTTTTTCCAAGGCATTAGATATACCATGGAACACAGTGAAGACAGTCATCATCAAGTGGAGAAAATATGGCACAACAAGAACTGGACATCCCTCCAAAATTGATGAAAAGACGAGAAGAAAACTGGTCTGGGAGGCTACCAAGAGGCTTACAGCAATATTAAAGGAGCTGCAGGAATATCTGGCAAGTACTGGCTGTGTGGTACATGTGACAACAATCTCCTGTATTATTCATATGTCTGGGCTATGGGGTAGAGTGGCAAGACGAACGTCTTTTCTTACGAAGAAAAACATCCACGCCAGGCTACATTTTTCAAAAACACATCTGAAGTCTCCCAAAAGCATGTGGGAAAAGGTGTTATGGTCTGATGAAACCAAGGTTGAACTTTTTGGCCATAATTCCAAAACACAACACTGCACATCACCAAAAGAACCCCATCCCCACAGTGAAGCATGGTGGGGGCAGCATTATGCTTTGGGGATGTTTTTCTTCAGCTGGAACTGGGGCCTTGGTTAAGATAGAGGGAATTATGAACAGTTCCAAATACCAGTCAATATTGGCACAAAACCTTCAGGCTTCTGCTAGAAATCTAAACATAAAGAGGATCTTCATCTTTCAGCATGACAACGACCCAAAGCATACATCCAAATCAACAAAGGAATGGCTTCACCAGAAGAATATTAAAGTTTTGGAATGGCCCAGCCAGAGCCCAGACCGGAATCCGAAGGAAAATCTGTGGGGTGATCTGAAAAGGGCTGTGCACAGGAGATTTGGAGTGTTTTTGCAAAGAAGACTGGGTAAATCTTGCCAAGTTAAAATGTGCCATGCTGAGACTCATACCCAAAAAGACTGAGTGCTGTAATAAACTCAAAAAGTGCTTCAACAAAGTATTAGTTTAAGGGTGTGCACACTTATGCAACCATATTTATTTTAATATTTATTCTTCCCTCTACCTAAAAGATTTCAGTTTGTTTTTCAATTGAGCTGTACAGTTTGTAGGTCACATTAAAGGTGGAAAAAGTTCTGAAATGATTTATCTTTGTCTCATTTTTTTTTACAGCACAGAAACCTGACATTTTAACAGGGGTGTGTAGACTTTTTATATCCACTGTATATGCTTTCTAGTGCAATGCTTTAGTTTTAAATGTCAGTTCTTGTTCATTGTCCATGGCATCTAGGATTGCTCCAAACAACATTTCATTCTATTGTACATTGTATTTCATTGTATTGTATAGTGACAATAAAGCATCTTATCTTATCTCTTATCTTATCAGTGTACTGCAGTGTATTGTAGAGGCCTCAGACTCACTGGATCTTCAAGAACCAAGTGGGTATGGTTCCTAAAAGTGTTAAAAAAAGTGTAAAAAAATTAATAAAAAATACTTTTTCCCATATCTGCACATTTATTATTTTGGTTTAGTGGTTGTTTACTTTGTGATCATTCTATCTTTGCTTTAATGGCAATCAAGCATTTTATGCACTGAATCCCTGGGGAACCTGAGATAAACTATAGTTTACACAACAGCCAACCAGAGGGAAAATAGAAAGGGTCCTCTGAGGCTAAAGCCAGTTTGGAAATGCATTTTTATATTTGCATTTCTTTGCATTGTCACCATGATTGCTGCAGGAAAAAAACAAAAACATGTTAGCAAGTAAAAGTATCAACGGATTCAATAGCTGAGGACTCAATTTTTATCTTCTTAGTAGATGCAGTAAATCTTGCAATGCAATAAATCAGCAGTGAGCTCAAGAGCACAATGTGCCTGAGAATAAAATAATAACCTGTTTCATAAAGAATGTGCACATTCTTTTTAAACGGCATCTGTCAGAAGATTTGTACATTTGAAACTGACTGACCTGTTGCATGTGCGCTTGGCAGCTGAAGGCATCTGTGTTGGTCCCATGTTCATGTGTGCCCGGATTGCTAAGAAAATGATGTTTAAATACATGCAAGTGAGCCTTTAGGAGAAATGAGGCCCAGATCTCTCTGAACTTCCACGTCCTTTCAACTTTGATTGACAGGACCAAGAAGGTGCAATCATGTTTACACTGCCGAGCCCTGTCAATCAAAGTGGAGAAAGCACGGCAGTTGCAGAGAGAGCAGAGCCTCTAGGTGTAACAGCAATGTCCCTGTGTCTCCTAGAGGCTAATTTGCATATAATAAAACTTAATTTTTATCAGCAATGCAGAGGGTCCTTGATCAGGGCATCAGCAGCTCCTTAATAGCCTGTGGCACTACTTTGCAGCCATTGAGGCCAGCCATTGTCCTGCACCAGGAGAGACCCAGGGCCCACTGCACCAGAGTAAGCTCTGAAAATTTCATCATGATACCTAACAGCAGTCAGGGTATCTTTGGAGCTTTGTGTGGCCTTCCAAGGATATTTCCTCCAGATCATAACCAGCAAACTGATCATGCTGGATGGTGTTGCAGGCAGCATGACATGCACCTCCAGACTCTCCAGATTCTTTCACATCTGTCACATGTGCTCAGTGTACATTTGCTCTGCTCTCATCTGTGTGGAGAACAGGGTGTCAATGGAGGACCCACCAATTCCTCTGCTTTCTGGAAAGTACCAATGAAGTTGCACTGTTTTGGGCTGTGAGCAAAGGACCCCCTACAGGATATTGGGCCCTTCATAAAGTCTGTAACCTGCTGACGGACATTTTGTACAGGTCTAGTGGAGCTCCTCCTATTCCTTCTCACACAAAGGAGCACATACTAGTCTTGATGATGGGTTGATGCCTTGTCCAGCTCTCTCGGTGTCCTGGTATCATCTCTGTGCTCTTAAGACTGTGCTGGGAGACACAACAACCCTTCTTGTGACAGCACATATGGATAGAAATGAGTGAAGTTATCAAAATTCGATTTGTCTGCTTCGCTGAATTTCATAAAGAAATTTGATTAATTACGAATTTCTTAGTGACAAATCGCATTCCATTTTATATAGGGTGGGTAATGACAGGGAAGGTGATCACGCCACCCTCGTCATTGGACCCCTCTGATGCCGTGTTCATCATGGCATCTGACATTTGATCATGTTACCACGTAATCACGCTGGCCGGTTGTGTGGTGTCATCACTGCGCACAGCCAGTGCGCTGACATGGTGACCTGATTAGATCAGATGTCAGATGCCGCAATCAGCGATGAATGTGGCATCTGAGGGGTTCAATGACAGGGGGAAGCGGCAGGGGATTTTGTAAGCTTTCTTCAATCAAGATGGCTGAGACGGCCTTTCTGAGAGCAAATGGATGAGGTGATTATGTTTTTTTTACTGCCATTTCAGGAAAAATTGAATTGTTACCATGAAGCGTGAGGAAATTCGGCTTCATGGCAAATCAAATTTTTCCTAAAATTCAGAACAAAGTCAATTAGTTTCACTTCAATTTTCTCAACACTACATATGGATGTCATCGTGGAGGAGCATCATTACCTGTGCAACCTGACTGGACTGCAGGTGTCTCCTCATGCTACCAGTAGTGGCAAGGATGCTCGCAAAATTGAAAACTGAAGAAGAATTAGGGCTTGTTCATACAACTGCGCCATGTTTTGCGATCCGCACATTGTGGATCTGTAGCATCCCCAAGTCAGAGCAATGTGAGGGACTAACCTGGGGAATGCCAGTGATGGAGAGGCCGGCACGCTGTTCCTCTGGGGCACTCTCTGGGTTCTGAAGGGACACAGCCAGGTGCAATGTGAGGTGCCCTTGGTGTTGTAGTTTAACGTGCCTATGGCTAAGTCCCTGATGTTTCGTGACGCCAGTGCCAGTAAACGGTGGCACACCGTATTTATAGTAGGAATAATAGAGGTGCAGACTTGTAGCTTGAAAACAGAATTCCAACTTTACTGAGAACAGTGGAAATACAGCAGGCAACCTCTTACAACAGTTCTTGTTGCAGACAATAGACTTTTATACAGTCGCAGTTACAGCAGGCTTACATCCAGCAAGGTAAAGTAGAGGGTAAAATAACAGGACTTTGAAATGCAGGTGAACCTTACTTTCTTCCTGACTTGTCCTGACTGGCAATTATTCTTCAAGGCCCCAATGCCCTACTTCTGGCTTATATCCTTGAATCTCCAGTAGACAGTGTACCTCCTCTTGACATTCAGTACCTCTTGCTCTAGGGATTGCCTCTGCTTGACTTCTGCTGACTTGCTTAGGCCTGTGACATGTGGCCCTCACAGACTCCAGGGTCTGCACTCCTTCCCAGGCCCAGGGCCTGGTGTAGACTTCACAGGCTCATGGCCTGGAGTAGACTGAACTGAGCTTCTCCTTCCCTGACTGGGCCTTATATAGACTAGGGCTACCTAGCTCCTCTAGTGACTAGAGCTGGAATTACATCCCTAGCCGGCCTGCACATGGCACATTTCACAGTAACAGGGAATTAAATACCATAAATTGCATTACATTTTACAAATAGGACTTTTACCAGCCTCCCCATAAATGAGAGGAACGACAGCATCCAAGTGACCCTTCTGTAGTGACGGGTAGTACAACTCCCGTACACTACATACCCCGCTGCTTTAAGCTGAGTACGACCTCGTACTCCAACAGGGTACCGCCCGGCTGGAATTTTCACCTGAAGGAGACAAGAAAAACATGCAGGCATACATACATATCAGTAATCAATTCCATCTGCATTGACAATTATTATCAGGTCCAGCTGGCTGACGGAGAAGTGCGGTGACAAGGGGCGTCGTTCTCTTTCTTCAGGATACAGAGTGGAACTGGGGCGCTGACCTGGCACAGCGGATGTTAGGGAATACCAGGATAGTCCATGACAATGACTGAGTCCACAATAAAAACAACATCTCAGAGGCTCACACACAGGGAGTCCATCTCTGGGCACATAGACTTAGATAAAATTCTGAAGCAATAATACGGTCAGCAGCACATACATAAAATGACAATACAGGACTCTGACAATACCAGGAAACACCTTCCTGGCAAGTCCTGCGTATTTTTAAAGTGCTGACATAAAAGCCCTTTTCAACCTGAAATGGGGGTTAAAAGGGGATAAAGTGCAAATAAAAGCACAACTTGGAATTATGAAAGTAGTTGACACCAAAATGGTAGCAGCAGGCAGGATGTCCCGAAACAGAAAGAGGCAGGCTGGGAGCAGTGGTTCACAGTGGCAACTTAGCTTCACAACAATGCCACCGGCCGTGGGGAACTGGCAGCAAGCTCCACCAGCCTGACAAACTTAAAGGGACAGTTCCTGCAACATGTATGATGTCCCTGTGAGGATGAGCAAAAATGGCCTAGCAGGCCTGCTCACAGGTACGTGTCAAATGAACCCTGTTCATCAGAGGTAGTGCAGCCCTGTGCTGCTGGTAATCTGGGCCATGCACCAGGGCCTCTTGGAGGGGGTGCCCACCAAAGAGAATGGGCTGGAAACATCACCGGTATTGGGCCTACCCACCTCACTGGCCCGCTGGGTTGCGGACAAATAGGAGCTGCTGGTCTCGGGACACGGGCTGGCGCTGGGGTAGGTGCTTCCTCTGGCCGGGACATAACGCTCCCGTCAAGGCGTACTCGGCTCCTGGCATATGTCAATTTATCCACTTTTACACGGACCTTGGGTGGCTCAGCGTTAGCGGTAGGACCTTGGACTACGGGTTCGGGTGGTACAGGGGTCACAGGTAACTCACCACCGCTGGACTGCTGCGCTGTCTTCTTAGACATCTGCCACTTGCCGCAGGCCATCCAGGTAAACTTGTAGGAAGCGATCCGCTCCTCCAGGGCGGAGATCTCACTGCTGGATTCCGGCACAGTTGCAGCAGGCTCAGACGAGGTTCTTTCATGGCGGTTCCTCCGCAGGTCATCCATCGCATCACTGAACTGGGCCATCCGCGCCCAATCAGCGGCTGTCTTCTCTCGTCGCGGCAGCTCTGGAGAGGGATAAGGACTGGGAGGCTTGTCCAGGATCGTCGGCTGCCAGAAGATGTTCGGGCCGAGAAAGGAACTCTTCTCCTGGTACGTATTCCGGATGGGTCCCGGCGGGTCCTCTGCCTCCACCGGATCTTCTGTTTCTTCCCAGTCCTCCGGTACCGGTCCTGGACGGGTCACCGCAGTGGCATATGGGCCTCGCAGGCCCTCCGCGGGAGTGAACTCCACTCTCTCTCCGACCGCTAGATTATGCAGTCGCCCGGGAGATAGCTGCGCTGACGGACCGGCGATTCACGTAATAGTCCCGGTTGGTGCCGGTTTCTTGGATGAATCCAAATCCTCTAACCTTGTCAAACTCGAGCACGACTCCGGTGCGGCGTTCGAGCTGGGGCTTGCTGTCCCTGGAGTCTTCATAAATCCGTTTGGTGACTTCCTCGAAATACTTTTTCTGCGTGGTAGTTTTTAAAGTTGCCGCCACTCGGATCTCGGCCATCAGGGCCGACCACGCGGGTTCCGCGGGAGGAAGCCTTCTCGCTGCGGGTGGAAACGGCAGGGCTCGGCTTGTGGCCATGGACAGGTCTGGGCCATGTCGCTGGGAGTATACGCTGGGGCGCAGGGCGCTCTTAGTTGCTCCTGGGGTCGCCTCCATTGCTCCAACTACGGCTCCGGATCCCTCTGATTCAGGTAGGAAACCCCGTAGCAGGGTGAGCCACTGTTCCTGCAGGCTCCACCCCGTCGTTTCTTGCACGCCCCTAGGTATTTCAGTATAGGGTAGGCGGTGTCCATATTATAATCCTCAAAGGAAGGCGTTACCTCCAGGTCGTCTTCTCCTCCCTCTTGGAGGGTTTTGGCGCCAAATTTTCGCGCCACTGCAGACAGTGATGGCGCAAGAAGAAGTCCAATGGCGCCGGCGGCCATCTTGGGCGCCATGATGCATCTATTCAGTGACAGCAAGCAGGATGGTAAAAGTCCACAAAAACACACTTTGAAGTGGCGATTTTCTTCCTCTTGATAGCGCAACACTGCACAGCGCTTTCTGGAGGTTTTGGGACACTTTTTGTACGTTTTAAGTCCGCAAAGTTCACTTCAAATAAACAGGCGTTTTGTCACTTGGCAAACTGGTTAAGGCACAAAGTTCACGTTTTGCTCACAGTCCGTAAAACGTGCGTATCCTGTTCGTGACGCCAAAATGTAGCATCCCCAAGTCAGAGCAATGTGTGGGACTAACCTGGGGAATGCCAGTGATGGAGAGGCCGGCACGCTGTTCCTCTGGGGCACTCTCTGGGTTCTGAAGGGACACAGCCAGGTGCAATGTGAGGTGCCCTTGGTGTTGTAGTTTAACGTGCCTATGGCTAAGTCCCTGATGTTTCGTGACGCCAGTGCCAGTAAACGGTGGCACACCGTATTTATAGTAGGAATAATAGAGGTGCAGACTTGTAGCTTGAAAACAGAATTCCAACTTTACTGAAAACAGTGGAAATACAGCAGGCAACCTCTTACAACAGTTCTTGTTGCAGACAATAGACTTTTATACAGTCGCAGTTACAGCAGGCTTACATCCAGCAAGGTAAAGTAGAGGGTAAAATAACAGGACTTTGAAATGCAGGTGAACCTTACTTTCTTCCTGACTTGTCCTGACTGGCAATTATTCTTCAAGGCCCCAATGCCCTACTTCTGGCTTATATCCTTGAATCTCCAGTAGACAGTGTACCTCCTCTTGACATTCAGTACCTCTTGCTCTAGGGATTGCCTCTGCTTGACTTCTGCTGACTTGCTTAGGCCTGTGACATGTGGCCCTCACAGACTCCAGGGTCTGCACTCCTTCCCAGGCCCAGGGCCTGGTGTAGACTTCACAGGCTCATGGCCTGGAGTAGACTGAACTGAGCTTTCCTTCCCTGACTGGGCCTTATATAGACTAGGGCTACCTAGCTCCCTCTAGTGACTAGAGCTGGAATGAAATCCCTAGCCGGCCTGCACATGGCACATTTCACAGTAACAGGGAATAAAATACCATAAATTGCATTACATTTTACAAATAGGACTTTTACCAGCCTCCCCATAAATGAGAGGAACGACAGCATCCAAGTGACCCTTCTGTAGTGACGGGTAGTACAACTCCCGTACACTACATATGCCCCATTGTCTGAGATGGGAATACCCTTTTAACTTAACGTGTTAACCATCAAGTTTATCTCGGCTACATCTGTAGGATCCTCATCTATTAGAGTGGCTATTTAGTGGTCAGGTGAGGGAGAGACTGCAAAGCAGGATTCAAGTACAGGACAGCAGACAAGGAGGCTTAAGCAGTTACCGGATTTATTAACGGACAAACTATAACTGCCGGAAAATGGGAATAAAAGTATAGTACCATGGCACCAGAGGCGCAATGGAGAAATAGCAATAACAGTATACACAGATTTACACAG